>JANUWF010002098.1:0-660000 GCA_026120185.1 Voacanga thouarsii
TACCTATCTTTTGTTAGTCCGCACAAAGTGTGACATTCTGACCGGCAGTATGCACAAAGTGTGGCATACTGACCATGTGGACATAGGGCCCAACGTGTGGTAACCCATGACCACCCTTTTTGAGTGGTTGATTTTATTGTGTACTTGTACGATTTCAAAAAGAGGAAAACACCACTCTTGCTTTTGACTAATGTTTATTGCTTGCCAATATTTCTCTTATAAAGATTTCACACTTTGCATCCACGAACTGTTTTCACTAAACACCCAAAGTACATACGGACTTACTGAGATTTCTGTCTCATCACCTTTTTACCATGATTTCAGGTCGGTCCTACTGTGGGGATGAGTCGCTAGTGTTATCTGTCTTGGAAGAGAATGTTATCTTTTATTTTTATGTATTGCTTTGGGGAGTTGAGAGTGTATGATTTTATTTATGGATTTGTTTTTCTTTTGGGAATTCTTTGATTTATTCTGTGGTTATAATAAATTTTAAGCTAAATTATTATTTTTGTTCTGCTATTTTATTTGTGTGACTTAGTTATAAATACCCCTTATCCTTTGAACATGGCGACATCCCCAGCCCTGGTGGGCCTAGGTATCGGCGTGTTACATTATGGTATGAAAGACTTAGTGGTTTTCTTCTTTCAAAAGGTTTCTCAAGAGACTTAGTTGACACCACATTATTTATCAAATCTAAAAATTTTGATAATATCTTAATTGTGCAAATATATATTAATGATATTATTTTTAGAGCTACTAATGATTCTTTGTGTAAGAAATTTGCAAAGACAATGCAGCAAGAGTTTGAAATGAGCATGATGGGAGAACTTAACTTCTTTCTCAGTCTTCAAATCAAGCAAACTAAATATGGAATCTTCTTAAATCATACTAAGTATGCCAAGAAGCTGCTTAAAAGGTTTGGCATGAACGAAGCAAAAGAAATAAGTACTCCTATGAGCACATCATTAAAGATTGATAAAGATGAAAAAGGTAAGAAAGTGGATGAATCAAAATATAGAGGTATGATTGGAAGTCTCTTTTATCTTATTGCTAGCCGGTTTGATATTATGTTCTCAGTGTGCCTTTGTACTTGATTTCAATCATGTCCAAAGAAATCTCATCTATGTGCCGTAAAACATATCATTAGATACTTAATTGGGACATATGGCTATGGCTTATGGTATCTTCGATCTAATTCTTTTGATTTTATAGGATACATGGATATCGACTATGCCCGGTATAAATTTGAGAGAAAAAGCACCAGTGGACACTATTGGTTTCTTGGACACTCTCTTGTCTCTTGGTATAACAAGAAGTAAGCTTGTGTATCTTTTTCAACAACCGAGGCAGAATACATTGCTACAGAGAGTTGTTGTGCATAAATTTTGTAGATGAAAAACACCTTGCTTGATTTTGGTTTAAATTTTAATTACGTACCTATTCTATGTGATAACACTAGTGCCATCCATCTGACCAAGAATCCTATTTAGAATTCTAGAACCAAGCACATTGAAATTAAGCATCATTCTATTAGAGATCATCTGCTTAAGGGTGATGTGTGTGTGTGGAATATATTAAACTGATGAATAGCTTACATATATTTTCACTAAACCTCTGGCTGAAGTGAGATTCAATCATCTGAGAAGAGGTTTGGAAATTACCAAAATTTTGTAACTAACAATTTTGCCAAAAATTTATTTATTCTTTCTTGCCGAAATTTTAGATGCAATATCTGAGAAACGTGAATCTAAAATCCCCTTGATAAGATATCCCTTGATTAGTTTTTGGACGAACAAATTTGGACATAGTCTGAGTCCAAAATAGCAATAGCCCAAAATCATGTAAAACCTTTTTTTTTTTTATTTGGATGAAAAAGCGCATGAGTCCAGAACCCACTTCTTGAATTTTCAAAATGTCCGCACTTTTCAAAACGACCCATCATATCTCTGATGAAATCTCTATTGAAGAGTACTTGATTGTACTTATCTACTCAAATACCTAAGAAATCTCAAAAAGAGAGGACTTTTCTCTCTCCTTGAAATTTGAAATCGCTATTGATCTTTCTATTTCTTTCTTACTCCGTATCTTCACCTTCTCCATTGAAAAAAAAACTCTCATCTTCCTCTCACTACTGCTATGGCAAAACTACCAAAATCAGAGAAAAGAACCGAACGAAATATGAAAAAGAGCAAGAAAAGTAAAACAGTGGCAAACACGAAAGCAGTTGTCAATACCTAACCCGTCAACAAGAAGAAGGGCAAAAAGATCATTACTGAAGAAATAGCTTCGCAGTCTGACTCATCACAAGAATTTTTTGTATAGGAAGGCTCTGAGACACAGGTACCTCACTTTTTTTTTATCTAAAATGTGAAATTGAGTTTAATGACTAGGTATCGAGGAATAGGACTATGATTTCTGAGTATTGTGTTGATGTTGCGTCATTTTTAAATTTTACTGATATTCTGAATATGTTTGAGACACTTGATTGGGGGGCCTTGTTGACGGTTGATAAAAAATTGTATACCACTCTGTTCTGGGAATTTTATTCCAACTTGAGAAAACGAAGACTTGAGGAGACTGGCAGAGGTTTTATGGTACAATGATACACCTTTAGAGTAGGCAGTGTAAACATGGAATTTGACCATCGGATGTTGAATTGAATTTTTGGAGTCAGAGATGAAGGAATCTAATTCTTTGAAATGAACAAATTTCCAGAAGAATCGAACCTATTTGATTTAGGAAGGTTTGAGGCAAGGTTTACTGGAGGGAAAAGTTTTAAAAATTCAAATAATAGAAAGTCAAAGTGGCTAAATAGTTTTGGAAAGATTCTACACCATATGATGTCTACTATGGTTGCACCAAGTTTTGGGCATAAGACATACGTGAGTATCATGCAAATGATACTAATTTTGGCCCTGTTTGAAGGAAGATAGATCAATTTTAGTTTTTTTGGCAGTGAAGCTGATGCTTTAATCGAGAAATACATCTCATAAGGTACTACCCTATGGCAATCTCTTGACCAAAGTTTTTAGGCATTTCAATGTGAATTTTAGTACTTGTACTCGTGGACATCTTAAGATAAATATGTACAACATGGAATCCTTCGAGAAAATGGAATTTGTACAAGTGAACAATGAATTGGTCTTGATTAGGAATGTGTCGAATAAGGAAAGGGAAAAACTTATCAAAATCAAGGCCGAAGAAAAGAAGTCTGCACCTGATACATCAATAGGGACAAACAGGAGGGCTGAAATAGCGGAGGAATCTTCAATTGAAGGTAGGCAAAAGATTGAGAAAAGTGGACTGACCTAGAGCATTTTGAATGCTTTAAACAGTTTAGTTAAAAAATTTGATGGATTTAGCACAGAATTTAAGACTAAGTTGCAAATTTTGGAAAACAGATTAAGCATTGTGGAAGGAAAGAACGTGGAAAAGACTACTAAAGAAATCTCCGATGAACCAGTCGTTCCCTCGCCATACAAAGATAAGGCTGCAAAGGATTCTGGACATTCCCTGCAATTGAGAAAACCATCATTGCAAATGACAAGCCAACTGACAAGCCAATTCTTACCGGTAGCTCTTTGGGATGTGGGGTGAAATATATTGTGGTAAAGAGAAAGTCTAGTAGAATTGCTGGACAGCATTCCAAGAAAAGTGGTGTAGACCAGTGCACAAAGCCCGAGACCATTCACATTTCTTGATTTGCCCCTAATGCTTATTGTTTACTGAATTCCGATGCACAAATGATTTACTTTGATGAACAATTTTATATACGTTTTGTTTTATATATTCTGCTTGAACAATTTTACTTCTGCACTTACAATCTTGCTAAATTCATTACTTTTTTTTTTTTTATTGATGACAAAAGGGGAAGAAGAAATTGGATTGTGTTTAGGATAAATACATTGACTGAAAATTATGACTTGGTCATTCTAAATTGTGTTAATATGAACTATGATTTGATTGATTATGGATTAAGAACCTAAAATCTATTTTGTGTTTTAGCACCAACAAAAGTGACTATATGATTATGATGAAAGTTGTGATGCATATTTGAATGATGAGGACATTTATGCTCATGAAAATTATGATGTTTCTTTGAAAAATTCTTTGTGTTTAAACTCCTTAAGAAAACGGGGTTCAGTTGAAAATCATTGATCAATCCTTGTGAAAATTCTTTTTTTTTTTTTTTTACACATCACAAACACAGGGGGAGTTTTAGACTCTCATTTCTTCAATTCAAAATACCAGTCTAAAAGTAAATTTTTTAAGAAGCTATCTTCCACCTTATTTTAACCCATTTTGGATGCATGTTTTGGAAGTCCAAAATCTTGAAATCCAGTTTTAGTTTCCAACGCACTACATCGCTAGCATCTCTCTATCTTCTATTCATATATGCACATACACAGGGGGTGTATTACCTTTTTTATGAATTATCCTCTACACCTCTTCATGTACATTTCTATACATTTTTTATGTGACCATTATTTGGCTATTTCTTTGAGAAATAGTCCTTATATGGAAGGAATGAGGATAAGGAGGTTAGTTGGGCCATAGACTTATTAAGCCATATTTATAAGAATATGTTTAATTTTTCTTATTTTAATCTCATACGCACTCCTTGAGTCCTATAATGAGAGAACACATTTTAGATTAAATATATTCTTATTTCTCTTTGTCTTACATGTCCATATTATCTATTTCATTTTTTTTATGTCACAATCCCATCAAATTTGTAATCACTAAAAAAGGAGGAGATTATTAGCACAAATGGCATTCTCATATATTTTGATTAATGACAAACGTTGATGTGGACTAACTTATGTAATCTATATGTGATATGACATATTTGACATCAATTCTTTCAAGGCATGCAAATAAGACTGCTAAGCAGGTCTTAAGTAAATGGAACCTAAAAGAATGATTGATCAAGTATAACTTCAACTTGAGAGCTCATATACCGCGAAGCCTTTGTGAAAGAATTATAGACTAAGAATCATTGTTAAGGTATTAATTATAAATTTCTATGTCTTTTTACCTTAGGATCAATTTTGCTTTTACCTTGAAGTGCTTAAAAAATAATTTCACAAAGAAAAGGATATATCTAAATCTGAATTTTAAGATGAAATAGTTTTGGACGGACCTCTGAATTCAAAACATCATCCAATGATCTGTAGCATTTTTCAAAACATATATCTTTGCGAAAAGTGTTGTTTTAGACTCACCTTTTGGACGGACATTCTTCTACTTTGTGAATCCAAAATCCTGGAAATCTTGATAGAAAGTAACTAGTCGTTGCTAGCTGTTGGGACTTCGGGTTTAGCTCCTATAAAAGCCTTTAGAACTAGATTTTCACGCAAATTTTTATGCTATCTCTCTAAGAGACAAACTTATACTTTAAATCTCCCTTTTCATTTGTGCTTCAAAGTGAAATAAAAATGTTCCAAATTTAAAAATTTTTAGTACTCAATTGTTCATATTTTGCTCAATCTGTGAGTTATCTCTGTACCATTTCTTAAATCCACTTTGTATCAAGGTTAAGGAGGTAAAACCAGTTAGGGTGAGCCTTGATCGTTGTATTTAAAGAGGTTGGATATAAAATCAAGTGCGGTGATCCTCTTGTGTAAGATTGGTATTACCTACCACCATTGATTTGGAAAAATGTTTTAGTAGTGTTGAAAATCCTTAAGTGAGAAGTTAAGGTAGTAGATGTGAAGGACTAGAATGAAAAACATCAAAGAAAAGCGCAGCAGAAAAGTTTTTAGTTTTCCGAGCCATATCTAAAAGAAAGTACTTCATTTTCCTTATTGGTCGCAGATTAACCAATGAGGGGCCGGGTTGCACTGGAACTTCTTCATGCATTGGAGGAGGAGAAGGAGGCACCTACTGTTCAACTGGAACTCCCGCCAATCTTCTACTCCTACGCATCAAGCATCTCCAAGCTTTTTCTCTTCGTCTTCCGGAGTACGACTCTACTTTGCTCTTGGGTTAACTTGGTGGAAGCTCATTCTTTGGATAATCAAGGTACTCTCCAAGAGGGAAAGAAGAGAAGAATACGGAACAAAGAGAGAGGAAGAGACAGCACACTTTTCTAGAGAGGAGAACTCACGCAACAACCACGTTATTTTTTTCCTTCCTCTCTTGCCTCATATTTTTTTACCAGTCTTAGGGCTTCATTAAGTCCTAAGGGCCAAAAACACTAAGCCTTAATGGACTTGGTGCTGTGCTCCAAAACCAATCCAAGATTGACCCAATCCTCTTAATTAATTAATTATCTTTTTTTAGCTTCATTAAATACCCAAGACTAATTAATTAATTCTAATTAGACTATTAATATATGTCAACATATATCAGCCCAATTAATTAATTTATTCCAGCCCAATTCTCTTGATTAATTAATTATCTTTTTTTGGCCTTATCAAAATCTAAGAGTAATTAATTAATTCTAATTAGACTCTTAGAAAAAATTTTATTCTCTTCCAAATAATTATCTATTAAGCCCAGATTGTGTCTAAACAACATCAAGGTAACTTCAGCCACTCCGAGGACCAAGAGACATATTATTCATGGCTACTACAATTACCACAATGCCCTTACTATTAAATAGCTATATTTTATCATTTTAAATATTTTCATTTATCACCATATGGAAGTATTGACCCCAAGAATAATATTGCTAAAGCAATATCTCCGTTCTACAGGTGAAATGACAGAAATATCCCTCTATGTAACACCCATCAATAAGACAGGATAAATGTACTAATACCCATCTCAAAGATATATACCATCCTTAGATCTCTATTCTAATAATCCATAACTCACTTGAATGTACTTACTTATCATTGAAAACTACCCAAAAGCACACATTCTAGAGTCATGTTCCCAAGGCCCTGAATCATTAGATTATCTCGGACAATCACAAGGGAGTGATTTAACTTCACAAAGTGAAGAATAGAAACTCTATTGTATGAGTTTGTCTTAACTAACTAGAGTAATATGCCCAATGTACAAGGATATTAATCTCACAAAAGAAATCTCGCCCAACATACATCAAAGTATAAAACCCTAGCTTTGCCAAACCACCAACTCAAACTCAAGTATGAAGGTATTTGTCCACGTTGTAGAAGCAATAATCTGGTCTCGATAATTATAATACTTTAAGAGAGACCACTACTACAGGTCTAATTTTACGTATTCGAGATACGCTTATGCCAATGATGTGAGTGAACTACTCATTGATTTAAGGTAAACCATTCTTCATTGAAAATCATGACATAATAGTCTTACCTTGATGAAATGCCCAGTTCCATCAAACAACTAAGGACTTAATTTTACTTGTATGATAATTACCCATAGTCTATACCTTACTGTGAAGAATGACCCAACACATAGACTAATACTTGTCATACTTAGACCTTAAATGTGTAATAACATTAAAAACAAACTAAATTGAATAAATAAATATTTTATTGTGATATATTTACGCAGAATACATAGTTTTTGAGGGCATACTTTCTAACAATCTTCCACTTGTACTACAAAGACTAAGAAAGTCCACAAGTGCCTACCCCTATGACATCTAAGTGTCTGTAAAACACTTTTTTTGTTAAAGGTTTAGTAAAGAAATCCACTAGATTGTTAACAGAGGATATCTGATCAATCACAATCTCCTATTTCTAGATGAACTCTCGAATGGTGATACTTACTTTCTATGTGCTTACCCTTCCTATAGTTTCGAGATTCCTTACATTGTGACACCGCTTTAGTGTTGTCACAATAAATTGTGACAGGCCTATCCTTATGCAATACTACTCCAAGTTCTATGAGGAACTTCTAGAGCCACACAGCTTCTTTAGAAGCTTTTGAAGTAGTAATGTACTCAGCTTCCATGGTAGAATCAGCAATACAAGATTGCTTGATCCTTCTCCATGAAATAACTTCTCCAGACAAAGTAAAGACATATCTACAAGTAGATTTTCTTTCATCTTTATCTGCCTAGAAGTTTGAGTCTGTGTAGCCGGTAGGAACCAAATCATCAGCATGATATACAAGAATATAATCTCTCAATTCCTTAAGATATTTGAGTATATGTTTTACGGCTTGCCAGTGAGCTTCCCCTGGGTTTGACTGATATCTACTAACCATGTCTACCCAAAGTAGATATCTGGCCTAGTACAAAGTATAGCATACATGAGACTTCTCACAGCCGAAGTATAAGGGATCTTGCTCATTTTTTACTTGTCTTCCTATGTCTAAGGACACTGCTTAGAAGATAAGAATAATCTATGTATAAAAGGTATAATAGCCCTTGTATATTGATCCATACTATACTTGACCAATATCTTGTCAATGTAAGCAGACTGGGATAAGCTTAACATTTTGTGCTTCCTATCTCTAAGAAGCTTAATGCCTAGAATATAGCTAGCTTTTCCCCATGTCTTTCATGCTGAATTTACTAGATAGCCAAACTTTAACGAATGACAATGTCCCTACATCATTTTCAATGAGTAGAATATCATCTACATAAAGTACCAAAAAAATACTTTGCCACTATCTAATTTCCTACACATACATGGTTCATCTACGTTTTGAATGAAACCATACGCTTTCATGATTTTATCAAAACTTATGTTCCATGCTCGTGATGCTTGCTTATCTTAAACTTACAGACTATTTACTTGACCTCTAGCAACAAAACCTTCTGGCTGGGATATATAGATGTCTTCGATAAGATAGCTTTTTGAAAAGGCTATCTTGACATCTATCTGCTATATCTCGTATTCATAATGACATGCGATGGCTAAGAGAATTCGGATAGACTTAAGCATGGCTATTGGTGAAAAGGTTTCCTTATAATCGATCCCTTCTTTCTGAGTATAACCTTTAGCAACCAAATTTGCTTTATAGGTTTCAACCTTTCCATCCGCACATCTCTTCCTCTTGTATACCCACTTACATCCAATGGGTTTTATCCCATCAGGCGCAGTGACAAGATCCTAGACCTGATTGAGGTATATGGACTCAATCTTGACATTCATAGCTAGCTGCTATTTGTCTATATTAGCATCAATAATGGCCTCCTCGTATCTAGTGGGATCTTATTCCTGATAATTAGAGACTAGATCATAGATCTCTCTGGTCCTTCTTTCTAGAACTCTTGTGATCCTCCTACTATGACGAGGCTCAGTTTGTATAGAAACATCTGGTAGTGTTTCTCTTGGTTCCTCGATTGGGGTGTTAGAAGTACCTGAAGTTGAATCAGTGACCAACTTCTCTTCTAACTCTATTCTACTTGAACCCGTGGTCGAAGTAACTTATTCATCTTCTAAGTATCTAGCTTTAGTACTAACAAGTACTTTATACTCTTGAAGATGATTGAAATATCCACCTTGTGCTCCTTTTGGATACCCAAAGAAGTAGCATAACTTTGATCTTGGTTCTAGCTTACTTCTTTTTGTCAATACCTAAGCTAGACAGCCCCATATCTTGAGATGGTTCAAACTGGGCTTTCGTCTAGTCCACATCTCATAGGATGTCCTAGGTACTAATTTGGAAGATACCAAGTTCAAAATATATGTCATTATTTCTAAGGTATACCCCAAAAAAAAAAAAAAGAAAAAAAAAGGAAGAGACACATGACTCATCATGCTTTTGACTATTTCCACCAAAATTCTATTTCTTCTCTTAGCTATTCCGTTCTGCTGGGGAGTCCTAAGCGCAGTTAACTGAGATACTATAGCGTGATGTATCAAGTAATCCTTAAATTCATCGAGGAGGTACTCTCCACCACGATCTGATATCAAAGTTTTAATTAATTTACCTATTTAACGCTCTACTTCAGCCTTAAACTCCTTGAATTTATAAAAAGAGTCAAACTTGCTCCTTATCAGATAAATATAACCAAAACAAGTATGATCAACTGTGAAAGTAATGAAGTACTCGTAGCCTCCCCTAGTTGGTGTAGTTATTGGACCACAAGCATCCGTATAAACTAGTGCTAGTATTTTCATAACTCTATCTGCCTTTTTGGTAAAGGACCTTTTGGTCATATTACCCTTAAGATAAGATTCACATTGAGGCCATTCTTCCAATCTCAATGAACTAAAAGACCCATAATAGATTAGCCTCTGAATCCGATTGGGATTTATATATCCCAATCTTAGATGCCACAAATACGAGTTATTTGATATGACCTTTCTCTTATTATCAGGTTTAGTTTGAATATTGTTTATATAAAAAAGATTCCCATACATGTTTCCTGTACAAATTAAATTACTATATCTACTGATGGAGACACCAGAATAGAAAGAAATAAAATATCATTGATTCATCAATTTGGAAATTGAAATTAAATTCTGTTTAAAATAAGAAACGTATAAAATATTTTTTAAAATTAACTTCCTATTACAATCAAAGATAAGCTTAAGATCTCCTACTGCTTCAGCCCATACTCTTGCTCTATTGCCTACTTGAAGTCTATGCTCGCCCTTGTTAAGTCTCATTATCCTTCTAAATCCCTGCAAAGAGTTACACACATGGTCAGTGGCTCCAAAATCAACTATCTAAGAAGATGTTGATCCAACCATCAAAATATACTCTAGGTATAGAGTAATACCTAAAGTAGACTTGGCCAAGAAGTTCGGATAATCTTTCTTCCAATGCCCCTTCTTGCCATACTTGAAGCATTTGCCTTTAGGTTTCTCGTTGGGCTTGGCTCGACTAAATACTTTGGGTTAGGCCCCTGCGTTGTTCTGGACCTTATTCTTCTTAAATTTCTTAGGCTTTGCCTTAATTCCAGAAGAAGAAGCAGAACAAAAGGCCAAAACCTTTGACACGGGCTTCATGATATTTTTTGCTGCCTGGAGCTCTTTCATAAGCTCTGTGAGATTCATATCCAACTTATTTATGTTGTAGTTCAACTTGAACTGAGAATATAAATTAGGTAGAGTTTCAAAAACCATGTCAATTTAGCTCTCAGGATCTATCGATGTAGCTAGGACCTCAGCCTTCTTAAAGTAGGCAATCATCTTGAGCATATACTCTCGAATCGATGCCCCCTCAGCTATCCTAGTGTTCATGATTACCCTAACAGCTTCCTGCCTTGTGGGCTGGCACTTATCAGCAAACATGGTACGTAATGACAAATCCATATCGTACACAGTGGCCATGTGCTCATGCTTAGATTGGAGCACACTAGACATAGAAGCCAACATATAGCACTTAGCTATCTCATCAGCTTTCTTCCATGCCTTCTCAGCCTCTCACTTCTGATCAGTGAATTGTTCCCCAATCCTAGGGCAGGGATCCGTAAGAACATAATTGTACTCCTCGGCAATGAGTACTATGTTCAGGTTCCTCTTCCAGTCCACATAATTTGTGCATGTTAACTTATTCTCCTTGAGAATGGTTGACAATGGACTGAAACCAAACATTTCTAAAATATTACGAAAAAACGTTCATTTAGTTTGCAAGAAATAAAAATGCACATTTTTTATATTATTTCTTTGATTATAGATAACTCTTAAAACCATTATCAATAATATAAATAGTTTGACTCTTAGAAAAGCTAACAGAGCTTCGTAGGAAGATTAATAGAATACTAAGTTAAGTGTATAACCATCACAAATCAAAACTTTCTAAAATAGGTAATAGTCTAGAAAAAGTTTCACTGATAGGATGGCCACTAATTCACCACCTATGGGTAATCTAGTGCTAAAAACCTCCAACGTAGGATGATCAATCCTAGCAAATACCCTAGACTTTTAATTTTACTCTTCCATTAGTACTAGATACTTGTGGAAATCCATCCTATAGGGGGTCATGCTTAGAATGACACGAGAAAATTCACTATCTTTAATGAGAGTTGTGATGGAAGCCATGGGGTCGTTGGAACACCTCTCCTACTTAATCTTTTATTAAAATTAGAATTTTAGGGCCAAAGACATTTTTTAGAATCTTATGGTTTCATTAACTTTAGTAAAAATCTAAAATTCAATATTATTCTCTATGTCAAGGATTAAATCCTTTGAGAGAATAAACAATGAATTTATTTTACTATTCTCAGTTAATAACCAAGTAAAACTTTAAATAAATAACTTTAAGTTCAACATTATTCTCGGTGTTAAGAATTATATCCTTCAAGAGAATAAATCATGAACTCTTTTATTTTTAAAGTTTCTTAGATTAAAACGTTTTATCAAAAACCGTTCCATCTAGTGAGACTTTGATTTCACAAGAACTTGCACATTTGATCAAAAACGAAATAAGCATGATAATAAAAGTAAACTTTTTCATGCGCAAACTATTTATTTATTCCTAAATGACCAAACAATGGATTAAACATCATGAATCAAAAATTAGTGATCATGTTTAATCCTAAGGTAGTTCCATCATTTACTATTCATTTTCATGCAAATTATTCATCCATAGATCAATAAAACTATTGTAGAAAATTAACCTAATACAATGGTTTCAAAACATGATTACATTAAGGAGAAATTTGAGGTACAGAACTTTAGCAGTGTTCTCCCATTTCATGGACAATTTGTGTACAATTACCTCTAGACAGATTGGACCTGGTGCGCAATCCATTGGGCCCACCTGGCCCCGAGTCTGCTCTGTTTCTCCAAAAACTCTTGCTGGGCATAGTGGACCTGGGGCCTTGTCCGATCGGCCCACCTAGCACCGAATTAAACAATCCAACTTTTTAGCCATTTTTCGCCCCTCAACAATTCTAGCAATCACGTTTTTCAGTCCCAAAATTTACAAGTTAAAAGAAACGTAAAACTAGGCATAAAAACATGCCTTTACAAGTACCTATGCCTCTAACCACAAGGAATGCATCGAATCTTCTTAAAATAAAAAAAAAAACAATGGGAAAACCATTAGAATACATTATCCCATGCCTCTAACCACGAGGCATACATGAACTATAGAAACCAATGTATGAGGGATCACATGAAATCACAAAAGATTCATTTTTTAATAGTAAAGGAACCACGTTTTTTCCAGTTTTAACTCTAGTACATGCTCTTAGATAAAAACTGTGGCTCCAATACCACTTGAAGGACTAGAATAGAAAACATCAAAGAAAAGTACAGCGGAAAATTTTTTAGTTTTTCGAGCCACATCTAGAAGAGAGTATTTACTTTTCCTTGTTAGCTGCTGATTAGCCAACAAGGGGCCGGGTTGTACTGGAACTTCTTCTTGCATTGGAGGAGGAGAAGGAGGCGCCTACTGTTTAATTGGAACTCCCGCCAATCTTCTACTCCTACGTATCAAGTGTCTCTAAGCTTCTTCTCTTTGTCTTCTGGAGTATGACTCTACCTTGCTTTTGGATTAGCTTGGTGAAAGCTCCTTCTTTGGATAATCAAAATACTCTCTAAGAGAGAAAGAAGAAAAGAACATGGAACAGAGAGAGAGAGAGGAAGGGACGACACACTTTTCCAGATAGGAGAACTCAGGTAACAACAGCGTTATTTTTTCCTTCCCCTCTTGCCTTATGTTTTCGGCTAGTCTTAGGGCTTTATTAAGCCTTAATAGCTGAAAGTACGAAGCCCTAATGGGCTTGGTGCTGTGCTCCAAAACCAATCCAAGATTGACCCAATTCTCTTAATTAATTAATTATCTTTTCTGAGCTTTATTAAATACCCAAGACTAATTAATTAATTCTAATTGGACTCTTAATATATGTCAACATATATCAGCCCAATTAATTAATTTATTCTTGATTAATTAATTATCTTTCCTGGGCCTTATCAAAATCCAAGACTAATCAATTAATTCTAATTGGACTCTTAGAATAAGTTTTATTCTCTTCCAAATAATTATCCATTTTGCCCAAATTGTGTCTAAACAACACCAGGGTAATGTGAGCTACTCCGAGGGGCCAAAAGGCATATTATTCATGGCTAGTAAAATGACAAAAATGCTCTTACTATTAAATAGCTGTATTTACCATTTTTAATATTTCTATTTATTACCATATGGAAATATTAAAATGGAAATATTAACCCCAAGAATAATATTACTAAAGCAATGTCTCCGACCTATAGGTAAAATGACGAAAATATCCCTCTATGTAACACTCATCGATGAGATAGGATAAATGTACTAACAACCATCTCAAAGATATCTACTATCTTTAGATCTCTAGTTCGATAATCTATGACTCACTTGAATGTACTTGTTTATCATTGGAATCTACCCAAAAGCACACATTCTAGAGTCACGTTCCCAGGGCCCTATATCACTAGATTATCCCAGACAATCACAAGAAGGTGATTTAACTTTACAAAGTGAAGCATAGAAACTCTGTTATGTTAGTCCGTCTTAACTAACTAGAGTAATATGCCCAATGTACATGGATATTGATCTCACAAAAGAAATCTCACCCAACATACATCAAAGTATAAAACCCTAACTTTGCCAAACCACCAATTCGTACTCAAGTATGAAGGTATCTATCTACGCTGTAGTAGTAATAGTCTGGTCTTTATAATTATAGTACTCTAAGAAAGACCACTACTACAAGTCTAGTTCTACGTATTTGAAATACGCTTAGACAATGATGTGAGTGAACTACTCACTGATTCAAGGTAAATCATTCCTCATTAGAAATCATGGCATAATAGTCTTACCTTGATGAAATACCCAATTCCATCAATAACTAAGAACTCAATTTTACTTAAATGACAAGTACCTATAGTCTATACCTTATTATGAAGAACGATCCATCACATAGATTATTACTTGTTATACTCGGACCATAAATGTGCAATAACATTAGAAATAAACTAAATTGAATGAATAAATATTTTATTACAATATATTTTTACAGATTACATAGTCTTTGAGGGCATACTTTCCAATAGGATGTATGTTATTTAAGGATCGAACCACTATAAATCCTCGAGTCTTTTCTTATGCTGTTTGCCTAAAATTCTTCACCGCATTTTCTCTGGACTTCAACTCTTAAATATTGTATCCTTTTCACTAAAATCAGTAGCTCACTTAACACTCTTGCATTTGGTAGTAAACCTGTCTTGGTTAGCTCAACTACCCATCTTTATTTTGTTTCAATCTCTCTCAATTTTGTACTGATTTAAAAGATTCCTACTTTCTTGAAGCTACTCTGCTATTCAATTCACATTTCTCAAAAGTCATCAAAATTTTAATTTGCATTTGTTTTCCATAAAACTTATTCACCTCCTCTAAGGTTTATCAAACCTGTTTGATGAAAATAGATATGTAAAATAAGAAAAAGGTATAAAATTACGAACAAAATAAGTGTAAATTATTAAGTAAGTTTACGATTTATGAGTCACCCACTGGCTCAATAAGAGTCGCGTATCCTCAATCTAGACACCAGCTACTATAGACACAGCAGAATCTAGAACCAGACTAGGGACCTACTGTGATCATCTCTCGACTGGGAATGTCCATTGTGGACCAGGTATACATGGAGCCTGGCTCGAAGACGGAGTCTGATCCTTTCTCGTTGTCTTAGGAGCCGATGACTGATCACCAGGTGAGGCTTCGAATGCCATATATAACTGAAATTATTTAAAAATATAAACATGATCAAAATTAGAAAGAAGAAAAGATAAAATAATTATTACTACGAAGCACAATAGTACACTTGTTAGAGAATGAGTGCAAAACTAGTAATTGTATATATACATTAGTTAAACTTAGTCTGCATCTATTGACTTTCATTACTGTTGGATGAATAGTCATCTGCATCGTCATCTATAGAAGACCCTGTCTCCCAGTCATTTTCTTCACCGTCATTCTCATTATCCATGTGTGCTTCCGCTATCATTAATCCCAGCTCCTAAACATCGACGGTCTCCCTGATACCGAACTCATCTGCAAACCTTCTAGTGTTTTCATCTTCAACGCATATTTTGATTGTCATCCTTTGATCTACTTCCTCCTAGTATGGTTTCTCGGCTATGGTTGTATCAATGACATGCTGAGCTTTTAATTTACAAATAGTTACCCAATCATATTTTAGTCTTTTGCTCCCCATATAGGATACGAAATACACTTGGGATGCTTGTTGAGCTAACACAAACGAATCATATTTTGGGTAATTCCTCTTACAATTGATGTCAACAAGTTTATAGTGAGGATGAACTTTAACACCCCAATTTGGCATTGGATCAAATTAATCACACTTGAATAGGACAATATTCAAATAAGGAGTACCTGGAAATTGAAGTTCAACAATTTCTTTCAAGACTCCATAATAATTGTTGCCACTATCTTCGTTGCCTTTAACACAAACTTCACTATTGACTGTCTTTTTTCCAAATGATCGGCCATGTGTATGGAATCTCAAACTATTTATGAAATGGATATGGAAATATTTTACTTGTCTCGAAGGTCCCCAAGACAAGCTTTTTAGATTTTGGCCACCAAGAATAACTCTTACAAGGCAGTCAGAAGCAATCTTTCCATAAACATATGGATGTCATGACTTTTCATACCTGACATTTTAAGCTCATTCAAATCAACACACCTACGTAGATTCAAAGCATATCCATTTGAGAGTCGTAAATCTCTAATCCCCTCAAGCAGAAGTTGCTCTGCTCAGTTGTAAGATAATATTTAGCCTTTGGCGTGGATGCCTTCCTATCACCCAATCTAGTCATATGTAATTCGGGTCTATCACAATATACATTCACATCACATCATGCCTTTACATTGTCCTTTATCTTTTCGTTTACATTCATGACAGTGTTAAAGACATTATCGAATATATTTTTTTTCAATGTGCATCACTTCTATGTTATGATGGATTAAATGTGTTCTCTAATATGAAAAATCCCAAAATATACTCCTTTTAGCCTAATTATAGTAGCAGCCTATGCTATCATTCCTGCCAAGTTCTAAGGTTGTCTCAGTCATTTTTGGTACCTGGTACACTCTACCCCATATATAGTATTTCCAAAAGTGCGTTGTATATGGTGTACTATCTCACGACCCTTATCCTTTTTAAAAGACCTTATGTCTCTTCTGTATGAATGATTTAAAGGTAAGAACTGTTGATAACAGTCAAACTAAGATTGTTTAGATTTATTTTGCAAGTGAACTGATTTTGTCTACTCCATGCAATGTGGACATGCTAATCTTCCAGCTTTGCTCTACCCACTTAATGTCCCATATGTTGGGAAATCGTTAATAGTCTAAAGAAGTACTGCTCTTAGTAAAAAGTCCTATTTCTTTGAAATATCATAAGCCAGGGCTCTACTAAACCACAGCATCCTTAATTCATCTACCAAAGGTTGTAGATAGACATCAATTTTGTGCTTCAGATTCTTAGGTCCCGGAACAATGACTATTAAGAGCATAAATGGGTATTTTATGCACATCAAAGGAGATAAATTATATAGGGTAACAAAAATAGGCCAACAAGAGTATTGCTTCTCGGAAATGCCAAATGGTGAAAATCCATTTGTACACAACCCAATATGCACATTCTGAGCTTCATTTTCAAATTTGGGAGAGCTATGGTCAAAGTGTTTCCAAGCTTTACTATCGTGTGGATAGCTCATAACATCTTTTTCCGGTTAACTCTCAATATGCCATCTTATATCTTTTGCTATTGTAGATGATGCAAACAGTCTCAGCAACCTCGGTGTTAATCTGAAGTATTACGTTTTTTTTGAAAGGGACTTCTTTCTGTTGTTTGTTCTTTACAATTTTCTTCTTTGCCATATATCTGACCTGACCACAAAATTTGCAATTGCACTATCACTATCATCCTTCCGATATAGCATACAACCATTTGGGCAAATATCTATCTTTTGAACAAGTCGCCTAACAGCAGATACTAACTTCTTTATTTAATAGAAGTCATCTAGAAGCTTATTACTACTTGGTAATACCTCCCTCATCAATTGCATCACCTGATTAAAGCATTTCTTCGATATGTTATTTTCAAATTTAATATTCAACAGTTGAGAAACAAATGATAACATAGTATGATTCTTACATCCATCCTATATAGGAGTTTCTAAAACTTTCAGCATGTCATAAAATCTCTGAGCTTCTAGATTAGGTGGTTCTTCATCATTCTCGAAGGATGGAGGTTCCAAGGAAAAGTTGTGTCCCACTGCATCGATTACTATTTCTCAAAATCGATCATCAGAACTCGACTCAACTGAAGTCCAACTTGTAGCAAACATAGACTGTGCCAAAGTAATACCCTCACCATGGCTAGTCCATCAATGATAATTTGCAACAAAGCTAAATCTATACAAGTGCGGCTCCATTTCATCAAAAGACGGGTACGATTTGTTCTTACATTTTCCACATAGACACCTTATAATTGATGCTTGCATAGTTGACAAAGCATAAGCAATATAATCACTTAATCCCTTGTTCAAACTCAAATGTAATTCCTTTGATCCCTTGTATGTGTCTCTTATACATCCAACTACAATTATCCATTTACATTACATCCAAACAAACATATTAACACAAGTCTATTGACTTTGGGTTTTAGTTATTATAGACATTTTGGGAAGGTTATGTGGTTTTTTGATGAATTGAATAATATACTTATTGGAATTTACATGGAGAAAAATAGTCTAAACTTGAATGATGAGATTACATGGAGGCTATCTCTTGAGTTTCTATTTGATTAGTTGGTTGATTTTGATGAACGAATTACTAACTTAACTTGTTGTATATTCATATGCACTTTGGCCTTCCATCTGCATGTTATCTATGTTGATTTGTGATGCGGGTATATGACTAGAAGTTGTGAACTTAAATGTGCAAGTTGTGGACATAGTTAACCTGAGTTATGCTTGAGTTTCAAATGTTGTATTGGGTAACCATGTAGGAATTTGGCACTTGTAAAATTTGAGTGATGGACTTGCTGATTGTGAAGGTCAGGGACCCTAAGATACTCTTTATATGGTGATATGCACCTATGAAAATAATATGCCTTTTGTATATTTTTGAAATGTTATATGATCATTCTATACTTTTGAACTATAGGAGAAAGATTGATTCTCAAAGTATTATTGGGAAGGTAAGTGTATGTGGGATTGGAGCTGAATTTATTGATGGAATAAAAAACTCAACAACATTGGAGCAGGAGCAAATTATGTTAAGAATATAGTAGATAACGATATTATAATTTTTATCAAAAATTTTAAAGATGTAAGTATTTATATTGAGTTTCCTAGTGAAGTTCTTACTCTTTGATATTAAACTGACAGGAATTCTAAATTTTTTTTAAAAAAAAAATTTAACAGAGTTTCCCCTATAAATTGGACATTTTCCAAGCACTAAGACATCTCAAATCAACTAATATTCAATAAAAAAAAACACAAAAAATATAAAATCTCACAGCAATTATTCAATAATACTAACTTAAGGTTAATCACCATTACCCACGGGGAATGATCACCTATCACAGAGAATGATCGCCCTTCACTCCAGAGGATCCGTTCGTGAAATTAGAGGATTTTCTTACCTTAGTCATGCTCATCTGTCCATTGAAAAAAAACCGACAACAATATGTCTAACCTCTGCATAAGAATATTATACTTTTCACTTTTAGCAAGATTACAAGAATGAAAAAATCTCACATATATAAAAGAGAAAAAGAAAAAAATAATAACAAACTATAAGGAAGCTGTTGGGAACTTCTTGGAGGTGAATAAGAAATGATAGTTGTTGGTGAATGTGGGTGTTGCTATGCTTGTGATTGTTGCATTTGGGGCATATCTATCCTACACAATTCAGGAGAAGCTACAGGATATATAGTTTGTCCATGAGGACCCAAGGGAGTTCTATAAATATAGTTTAATTAGGTAATATACCCTTATTAATTTAGAGTTAGGGATGCATGATTCAAGCTTTAAACCTTTTCCAATGAGCCTCAAGGGCGTTAATAGGCAATTACATATAAATCCAAATTGCTACCCAGGTTAAATTAATAGACATTGAAATGCTTGCATCAATAACTGCAATTTGCATATTTGACAATGCTTTGGTTTGTGAAAATAGCAACTTACCCTTATCTACACATTGTGTTACAAACAGAGATAAAAACTATTCTTAACTAATACAAACTTACAATGCTAAATAATTAGAAGGTATCTTAGATTCTAATAGTTCACAATTTGATAGTTCTTGTATTCTTCTATTTGATCTTCATTTTTATTTTCAATAAAAAACAAGAAGGGCAACCAAGAGGTTGAAGGAGTGTAGGAGAGGTGTTTCCTTATCTCTATATTATCCATAAAAGGTGAGAAATTTTGAACATTTGTGTCGGAGGGGGAATAAGGTACATACTTTGCTATAGTATGAATGGATGGTGAAACTATAATTTGGACATGTCATGATGTATGGTCTTAATATATCTACACCCATATGGAAGGCTTCCAATTCGTCTTCTCATATGAAAGGGGAAAAAGGTGTACCATTTATTTTATATAGTTTCTTACATATGTCCCCATTCATTATCGCATAGTGTTAGATTTATTTAAGGTTTGTCATTTGTCAAAGCTTGCTACTTGGTTAATACACTTTAGTCTATAGCTTTGTCAACTTCTCTTATCTTAATTAGTTTTTAATCAAATTAATTATGGAGAATTGTGTGAAACTTATAGGGAAACTAATCTTGACTCTACTAATCTTTCTTTCATTAAAATTATTTAAACAAGAAAGGACATGGACTAAAATTAATAACTAGCACTAAAATTAGCAGCAATCTAACAAGCTAACACACATAAAACCAAGCTCCAATTAAATCCCAGCCCTTGACCTTCAAATTCCATCTGTCAAGCCCTAATCAAACCATAAAATTCTTTGGCACAAAAATTAAAATCTCAACTAACTAGCAAATTCAAGACAAACAAATATTCAAATAGCATTATCTAAAACCTAATAATTTAAGCAAACTTTTGAATTTGCTTGAGATACAATAACTTAGAAACTAAAAGAAAAAAAATACATTTGAATCACAACTTACCTTTAGATTAGAGTGGCAGCATCGGCGACTGGCGGTGGTGGTTTAGTGCAGAAGGGCCGACGACAACAGAAAAGAGGAGAGAGCTGGAGGCTTGCGTGAAGAGACAAGAAAAATAAAATTAATAAAGGGGAGGGCTTAGAGGAGAAAGAAGAAATGATGGTGGTGGTGATGGCAAGGATGAAGGAGAAAAGCCACCGGTATGCGAGGGACAATTCTGTTGAAGCAAAGGGGAAAAGACACAGAAGGGAAGAGAGGAAGAAGAAAGCTGGGTCTGGGTGTTTCAGTTGTTTGGTTTAGCGAGGGAAATATTCCGTCTCTGATCCCCTGCTAATAGCGAGGGATTTGCGAGAGAATTTAGTTATTGTAATAAAAATTAATGCAAAAAATCCCTTTCTAATCCCTAGCAAATTAGCGTGAGCTTAGCGACGAAAATATTCAGTAGGGGGATTAGCGATGCTCAATTTAAATTTCAACAACAGCCATATTTTTACTGATCCACCACTAATCCCTTGCAAGAAAATTCCCTCTTGTTCCCTCGCTAATTGTGTGCAATTTGAAATGGATTAGTGACGGAAATTTTGATTTTTAGATTCAACCAAAAATGTTCAGGAAATTTTAAGTCATTAATTTAATTTCCCTCGCTGATCACTTGCTGGAGCTTTTCTGTTCCTAATCCCTCTCTAAATTGTGAGGGATTAGCGATAGATTAAATTATTTTTACTAATGAATTAGCCACCTCCTCATTTTTATCGATATTTCGCTATGAAAATGTATTCATTGCTAATTCCTCTCAAAAGTAACAAGTGATTGAAAAAATATTACAAATATTTTTGCCAATGGATACTCTAAATAACCTTCATTAATTTTTTTAGGTTTAATTAGTGTAGAATAGGTGGTACTTACTAATTTGTGCGGTTTAATTAGTATTGAGGTGCTTTTGTTAGTTAATAGGATCGATATGCTTATGCGTTAACCAGATTAAATCCTATGAGTACATGAAAACGAATTATACCTTTGTAGATATCGTCTTCAATAATACGATTCTTGAAGCTTTGGTCATCTAGTAATGCTCCAGACCCCCAACCCTTCTTCAGTATAATCTCCCGGACCAAAAAATTGATAATCGTATTTTTCTTTCTCTTTTTGTTGAGGGTGGACTCACACAAAAATTAAGAGGACAAGAACATTATTTTTTTCACATATATTGAAAATAAAGTCATAAACCAATATGTATAGTTGACTCTACTTTAAAATAAGAATCCTGATATAATAAGAAAAGTATAGTTGGGTACAGCTATTTCCACTTATCCTATTTCATCTCAAATACGATTTTTGATTTCTTGCAATTTTTATTAATAAATTATAATTTATTATTGTCCCATAATTAGGAGCCACTAAAGGGACCTGACCGGATACAATTAAACTAAGCTCCAATAAATTATTTTGTCAATAAAATAATTTATTAATTACGTTCCACTCTACTAAAAGAATGTAACTACACTTTTAGTCTAATCGCAATTACTGGAGTCAATAATTATATCAAATGGTTGATTGATCCAACAGCTTTCACATCTTTAAATCATAAAACTGTATTTATTAACCAAATATAATATAATACAACATAATATAATGATACATAATTAACATAGCTATCATTCTAAGATACACTGCATATTTGCATTACATTAATTGATTATATGATGTGTATCACACACACACACACACACACACACACACACACACACACACACACACACACACACACACACACAATGTAAAATATATTTTGTACTACGCATAACGAATTAGAGAGAAGTATATTACTTGTTTCTATTTGTTTTCAACAATATCATCAACTACTAATCTAATCATTTGCCTATGAGAGAACTTAACAGAATGCCTCTTCTCTTTTTCCTTGATCATTTCTTCAATGCTAACAGCTTAGGAGAGCAAGCGAGATAGGTTGGAAAAGTTTTGAAGAATGAGACACTCATTGAGCTGCAGGCGCATCTTGCTGATGGCAATCCTTACACATTCCATTTCTAGCAACTATGTGGTGCAATTGGCCTTAATGTGACGGAATCACTCAATGAATTCTGCTACGCTTTCAGTTGGCTTTTGCTTTACTCCAAGTAGATCTGCTATAGAAACCTCCGGTGTTGGTTTGAAAAACCATTGATGGAAGATTTGTTCTATGTCTGCCCAAGAGTATACATAACTGGGGGCCAAATTTGCATATCATGCAAATGTTGCACCTGTCAAAGATAAAGAAAACAATTATAACTTATGCTAATCACTATTCCCAAGCTCTCCACATTGGGTCATGAATTTCTCAATATGGTCTATAGTTGATTTATTGTCATCTCCAGAGAGCGTAGTGAACTCAGGTAACTTAAACCCCCGAGGGAGCACTGCTATGGTATCCACCCATTCGGGGTATGGCTTCTGATAAATTGGTCGGTCATTGGCTTGACATCGTAACACGTCTGTCATTGCATTAATATCAACTGATTGAGCTGGCTATTGAGGTTGTATCAATGGATTCAGCACAACTACCCGAGGAATTTGGCTTGGAAATGGAGCTATCTCAATGTATGCTACTCCTTGCGACGAATAAGCTACAATCATTGTAGGATACACAGGAGAAAAAGGCATGGGATAACTTTATTGCCCCCCGAAGGGAGGAAGAACACTCCTATTGAACACTGCTATCGAATCGAATGGTGGTTAGATCCCAGTCATTGGATAGGTGGCCCTTCCCGAAAATAGTTTTATTGGAATAACATGCTAAACAACTATTCTCGGAACATCTTAGTGTCCCCCAGACGATGGGAACGATGGCTTTTTGTGCAACAATTGAACCAACCCATAAGATGGTGCATTATCTGTTGTAGGAGTATGATATCCAACTACCTAGGATACCTTATGAGCACTCTGTCTCTGTGTAAAATAGTGGAGTTCATTCTGGAGTAAAGGTCGGAATACTGTGGCAAATTGGGGAATGAGACCTTACGTAAGTTCACCTGTACACTACTCCATAGCATGTCGTATAGTAGTTAAAAAAAATGGGTGTCAATTGGGACACCTGGGATGGTGAAGAGGACTAACTATAATACCCTGCTACCTATGTATCCCAAAAGGGGCAGGGATGTCGCCCCATCCTTAGGAACAAGAGTCTTTAAAAAGTAATAGAAAACATAGTGATAGGGGCTAAATTGGTTATACTTTACTTAGCTATTTGAGAATCTTTTGTAATATATTTTGTGCAATAACTAGTCATATTCTTTTAAATTTGAGATTTTACCCTTGGAAAGGTATTTTGGTTATTATCTCAGGATTTTGGGTAAAATAAAGCAAAACCGTCGCGAAACAGAGCAGAGGCGGCGCCGGCTCTAAGGCTGGAACCGGCGCAAACTGAATTCTGGAATATATGCGCACAATTCGGAGAAAAATCGATGAATGAGTAGTGAAACAAAACACAGGCGACGCCGGCTGTGGTCTATCCCTGAGGTGGTGCTGCGATCTTTCTATGCGTTTTTGAAAATCTGAAGAGTTTTAGCAGCTTCCAACTTCTACTCGACCAAGAACTTTGTACCCACGAGTTTAGGCACCTCTTAAGCCTATAAATAGATGGAAAACACAAGGGAAAAGGGGAGAATTCATTGATCACCATAGAAAATCACTTAGTCCAAGGAGGAATTCTTCAAGTTCAAGGAGTGTTGTATAAGAAGGTCTTCAAAGGAAGAAGAATGAGGCTTATCTATGAGTTCTTTCTTTTACTTTGTTTTCTTTTTCTTGGCAATGATATGTTAATTGTTTTATTGTAATTAAACATTGTTTTAGATATTCATGATTTCTAGAGTTATTTGATCTTTTGATTAATTGGTTATTATTCTTGGTATTTAATTACTTATGCTTATTACGAGATTAGTTAGTTGATTTTATCCATTGACTTACTGGACCAAAGGGGGTTGATGGGTGTTTCGATTTAGTAATTTCATATTCTGTTGGCAATTGACTTGCTGGACCAAAGGGGTTTGATTGTTTAGGAACTGGTAATTGAAGATTAATTGATGTCTTCCGAGGCCAAGGGTTTAATGATTAATTTTATGTTCTGAATTCGCCGAGACCAAGGGAATTTAATTAAGGATTATGTTTAATATATCTTTTAGATGAATTAATTGAGACGGACCAAGTGATTATAATTTATCTAGAAGATAGTGATTTCATGGATTGACCATCAAAGTGAGTTTACCTTCATCCTTCATGGTGCCAAGAGAATGATTGGTTATGATAATGGTTAAGTTCTTTAAGATCATGTTTGTCTAAACAATGGCTTGAGTTATATAAATCTACATCCTTGACATATACATATTTTTATTTTTATTTTCTTTTTAATCTTCCTTTTTGTTTATTTTGCACTTTATCGAGTCGGTTAAATAATGAAAGAAGGGTAAGTAATGTCTACTTGTTCCTTGAGGATTGACACTTGTTTTAACCCTATACTTAGTTAATAATGAGTACGCTTGCATATATGTGTGATTTGGGTTTAACGTTTTAATTTGAACTTGATTGGGAATATGCTTAGGTTTGTATGATTTTTATACCCAAGTCTGGACGCATCAAGTTTTTGGCACCGCTGTCGAGGAACAATAGCATGAAAGCTTGGATTTTGTTGATTTAACCTTGTAAATATGTAAATACATAAATATATAAATTATGTTCAATTGTTCTTTTAGCAAAAAATGTGCTATCTTTTGTATCGTGTGTATCTTGTATACCATTATAATCTAACCTACTAACTTTGACAATGTATAATTGACTAACTTTTTCTTCTTTTAATTTTATTTTAAATATGAATTTTGGTTGTCTAATTTTCTTCTTGTCTTTTATAGGTGTAGGCCGTGAAAAGCAGTGAAGTCATTTTTTTTGCTGTTTGAAACAATTTTTATTTTGGTCATTTTGTTTTGTTCTTTTTATCGTGTCTTCATGAATTCAATTGCATTATTCATCATTACTGCATGTTCATCATTTTTCTTGCATTCAAAACAAAAAAAAAAAGAAGTAGAAAAACAAACATTAGTGTATTGATTGGCAAAATTACAAGCTCACATTGATGTTTTTGATGAGACGTCATTAAAAGTATTAGTGAATTCTTTTGTTGCCAATATAAATTCATCTATTCAGTAGCATGAAGAAGCTTCCCAACAATTGTGCGATCAAAGGAAACAATTAGTTTAGATTGTTGAGGAGACTCATGAGTTCATGCTAGATCATACACTTGAACAAGAGAATCTCTCAGGAGAAGGGAGATCCTATGAGGGACAGCTATCCAATGTGGGAAGGGGGTATTCAATTCTTCTCTATGTAATCCTAACCTCTCTTTGTCATATGATTTCCTAGGTTCCTCTCTTTTCTCGAAGAATATGGGTCCAAATAATGATGTGTTGAATTTATCATGCTTCAAGGGGTTAGATTTTTCAATACTATATCGTAAAAGTCCTTGGAAAATGGTGGAAATCTCTACCCTTCACCCCATTCAATGGGAGGTAACTTAGTTTTTGTAAATGTGTTGAAAGTAAGGATTTCTTGATCTCATCTTTAAGAGCACAATTGCTAAGTTTTAAGGGGAAAAAATTCTTTTGAAGGGTTAATTGATGATTTCAAAGTTGATCCATCCGTTAGATACCATGTGCACTTATATGTTGGAAAAGATATTTATATATCTAAAGGAATGTTGGAGAATGAAGTTTATATATTTTGTTGAGACAAATTGTTTTCATGAACACTCCATGCTCCAAAACCTCTCTTCATTCTACATTCATCATGCCTATCTTCTATTTTGAGCCTTAATTTCTTTTTAAAAAGTAGATGAGGAAGCATGATGAGTGTGAAAAGTTTTTGTGTTATATTTTTTATTTGAGTCCCTTTCTTTAGTTTGTTTTCTTTTATTTAGGTATGTTTTTATTTTATTATTATTTCCCTTGTGCTTTTATTTGTGTTTTGTTTTACAGGAATAAAGCCCTCTTGGACAAGCCATTCTCTTTACCTCAAGTTTGGATATCTATTGGAGCATTATTACACTTGGAAAGTATTACTTAAACTTTCTGACCCAGTATTATTTTTGGTCCCTTTGGAGATGCTTTCTTGTATGTATTTTTTGCCAATGAGGACATTGCCCAATTTAAGTGTGTGGGAATGGTTTGGTGGTATACTTTGTCCAAGTTTTTATCAATTTTATTTTGAGCACAATGCCAAATGAATGGAAGTTTGTTTTTCTTATCTCTTCTCCTTTATATTTTTGGTCCTATGGCATTGTTTATTCCTTGTTATATTTATTGGGCCATTGAGGACAATGTCTAGTTTAAGTGTGGAGGAGTGATTTGATTGACAAGTCTTCTATACATATTCTTTAGCCTTCTTGGGAGTAAACAGTTTTTGGAATGAAAATTTTCAAACTTTTCTGCTTTTCTGGAGATTTCAAGCCATATTTTTTGTGCATGTCTTTATGATGGATTATAAAGCATATGTTCTAGATCATTTATGGCTTATGCATGGCTTTTGGCACTCACCTGGACGAAGTAGTTCTTGATCAAACATTGTGCATAATTCTTAAACTTGTTTTTCTCTAAAATTCATGGAACATTCCAGAACTTACTTGAATACCTCTCGAGGTGAAGTAAGAAAGACATTCATGATTTAACTTAGGGATGACGGTAATAGGCCTTCTTTGGATAGTTTGAGCTTTTCAAGCCTACCTATTGTTATATTATCCCTAGTGCCTATCTTGAGCCTAAATTGGTGATTTCTTTCTTTAAAACCTATCACGATATTTTGTCCATTACTTGTGCTGAGAGTTTGTAAAATTTCCAAATCTTTATGCTCTTGAAGGATGAAAGTATATGTATGTTAGAAAAAATGCAGGGATGGAGATCATGACTTGTTACTTTCAGTCATGGATCAATTACAAGTGGAGCTAGGAAAAGAAAGAAAGTGGAATGGAAGGAAGAAGTTGAAAAAAATTGAGAAAGAAAAGAATGTTGAGCTGAAAAAGATGAGAAAGAAGAAAAGAAACAAGAGGAAGTGAAAAGAGAAAACAACAAGCTGCTAGAAAGAAAAGTGAGTGAAAAAGAAAAGAATAGTAGCAGTGAAAACAAAAGAGGAGTAAAAGAAGAGAAAATTGAAAAAGCATTGGAAAAAAAAAAAAGAATGGAAAATATCACAAAAGGGATGATGAGTGAACTGTAAAAGTAAGTTTATATAAAACACTTGATACCATTGCTGGAAAATTGAGTGAGCTTGTGAGGAAAAGAGTTGATGATAAGAAAAGGGGGAAAAAAAAAAGGAAGAAGAATAATGCAGGATTTACTTGAAATGCATAAGAGTTGTTATATAAGGTTCTGGTTTGATTGATTCTTGGAATAGGAGAGCAAGAAGAGTTGGGAATTATAGGTTTATTTTGGTTACCCTTTTCTTGCTTACTCTCAGTTTTCTTTGACTTTTGATGTTCCTATATCCTTCATTTGCTAAGCCACATTACAAACCTTTAGCCTTACATTACAAGCTTAAAAGTCCTACTTGATCTAAGTAAAATCATGATATGTCTCGGATTAGTGGAAAGAGTGTATGAAAAGTAAGCATATGAAATGCATACTCTTTTTAAACTGACTTCTTTCCAATGGTTTGAGAATATTGTAAAGTATTGAGATGGTTCTACTAAGTCATTTATCACTACACAAGTCTTGCATTGGCTGTGAAAGATTTAGTATCATATGTTTTATGTTCATGAATAAAAAAAAAAAAAATTGAAGATATGGTTTTGGAATTGATTGAGTGATTAAAACCTTATGTTTTTCCTACTTGTTCTTGATACTTTGCTTGAGGACAAGCAAAGAGTTAAGTGTGGGGGAATGTGATAGGGGCTAAATTGGTTATACTTTGCTTGGTTATTTGAGGCTCTTTTGTAATACATTTTGTGCAATAACTAGTCATATTCTTTCATATTTGAGATTTTACCCTTGGAAAGGTATTTTGGTCATTATCTTAGGATTTTGGGTAAAACAAAGCAAAACCTTCGCGAAACAGAGCAGAGGCAGCGCCGACTGTAAGGTTGGAACCGGCGCCAACTGCATTCTAGAACATATGCGTACAATTCAGAGAAAAATCGGTGAACGAGTGGAGAAACAGAATACAGGTGGCGCCAGCTCTGAAGGAACAAGGTGGCACCGGCTGTGGTCTGTCCCTGAGGCGGTGCTGCAATCTTTCTACGCGTTTTTGGAAATCTGAAGAATTTTAGCAGCTTCCAACTTCTACTCGGCAAGAACTTTGTACCCACGAGTTTAGGCACCTCTTAAGCCTATAAATAGATGGAAAACACAAGGGAAATTGGGGGAATTCATTGATCACCATAGAAAATCACTCAATCCAAGGAGGAATTCTTTAAGTTCAAGGAGTGTTGTACAAGAAGGTCTTCAAAGGAAGAAGAAGGAGGCTTGTCTATGAGTTCTTTCTTTTACTTTATTTTCTTTTTATTGGCAATGATATGTTAATTGTTTTATTGTAATTCAACATTTTTTTAGATATTCATGATTTTTAGAGTTATTTGATCTTTTGATTAATTGGTTATTATTCTTGATATTCAATTACTTATGCTTATTACGATATTAGTTAGTTGATTCTATCCATTGACTTGCTGGACCAAAGGGGGTTGATGGGTGTTTCGATTTAGTAATTTCATATTCTGTTGGCAATTGACTTGCTGGACCAAAGGGGGTTGATAGTTTAGAATCTGGTAATTGAAGATTAATTGATGTCTTCCGAGACCAAGGGTTTATTGATTAATTTCATGTTCTGAATTCGCCGAGACCAAGGGAATTTAATTAAGGATTGTGTTTAATGCATCTTTTGGATGAATTAATTGAGACGGACCAAGTGATTCTAATTTATCTAGAAGATAGTGATTTCATGGATTGACCATTAAAGTGAGTCTACCTTCATCCTTCATGGTGCCAAGAGAATGATTGGTTATGATAATGGTTAAGTTCTTTAAGATTATATTTGTCTAAACAATGGCTTGAGTTACATAAATCTACATCCTTGACATATACATATTTTTATTTTTATTTTCTTTTTAATGTTCCTTTTTATTTGTTTTTCACTTTATTGAGTTGGTTAAACAATGAAAGAAGGGTAAGTAATGTCTACTTATTCCTTGAGGATCGACTCTTGTTTTAACCCTATGCTCAGTTAATGATGAGTGCGCTTGCCTATATGTGTGATTTGAGTTTAACGTTTTAATTTGAACTTGATTGGGAATGTGCTTAGGTTTGTATGATTTTTATACCCAAGTCCGGACGCATCACATAAAAGGAAATAACTTAAAATTAAACTTATTATAATCCCAAAACAATACTTATACAAGTCTTGGAACAAATAGAAGGTAAATAAAATCTCCAATAATAAATACTTCAAAATAAGTCTTCCAAGGTCATGGCAATAGCCTTAAACCCACTCAACCTCCAAATCATATAATCACTATCTTCATATGATATACATGTCTCTATCATGTCTCCAACAAATCAACAATCCAACCACATTATTCTACCTATCTTGAGTTCAAAAATAAATAAGAATAGTTATATTTAAAATACTTGTTTGATGACGCTTGATGTTGAAGATGTTGCTTGCCAAGGGAGACCCTCGAGTGCTTGATGACTTTAATGATCCGAAATTGTCCAAGGTCGTTCACCAATATTTTGGCCAAGAGAGAGGGAGAAAGTGAGAGGAAAAGAGTGAGCGTAAGAAGATAAGAATATATAGAAGTTGAAGAAAAGAAGAAGAACAAAAGGATTGTTCTTATTTTACCTTTTTTAGTGTTATTCGAATCTTAAACAAAAACGGTGGTTTGATCCGTTTGAAGGTTCAACTTCGTGTATTTTGGTGTTAGTACACTAGAGAAGAGCATAGGTTGAAAACTAGTGGTTTAGAGAGTTTGGGAGTGATTGGAGATGTTTATAATTGATCTCAACTTGAAGATATGTAGTGTGTATTTTTTATGTTCTTGGTGTTTTTGAGAGAAATTGAGAGAGAGTGATTTCGTGTGTGTGTGTGTGTGTGTGTGTGTGTGTGTGTGTGATGATAGCCGAATGGCCTAGATTAGGGGAGGCTTTCAGTTATCCAAGAAAGAGAGAGAGAGAGTTTTAGCTTTTTCAAAATTCAAATTGAGAGAAAAGTGGAGATGTTTGAGGTATAAGATTGGGTAATGGTGTTTGCTCTTCGAAGGTTTCTTGTCCTTCAATAGTGTATGGCTGAACTAGCTTGGTTTGATCATGGAATGGATGGTTGTTCTAGCTTTGGGCTGGATGAAAATGTCTATGGAATAGTAGAAGAATTTTTGGTTTTATTATCTTGCTGGGTGAGTGTTCAATGGAAAAAATCCGGAATTTAATTTGAAGTTTGAATAATCTTAAATGGAGTGAAGATAGAAGTGTTTTGAGGCATGTTAATGAAGTCCTAATGATCAAGGTAGATGGAGAAGCCAAGGGGTTCTGTCCATGGCTGCATTATGGCCGAAACTTGATGAAGTTTGATGAAGAAATTCGGCCTTAGCATTGATTAGGCAAGGCTGGGAAAAAAAATTCTGTAATTGAAGCTTAAGAACTCTTAGGATTTAAAATGGTTTTGCACAGAATTTTTGGTCTTCTTTGGAACGGTTTTGCAGCTGGGTTTTAGGGGTGTTTGAAGGTCCATTAATGGTGGTTTTCCAGCCATCATCTTGAAGAAGAAAGGAAAAAGTTTTAGGTGTTCTTGAGCACCAACGAATAGCTCAATATTCATGTTCAAAGGTTGCTTGTTTGCTGGAAAAAAATTCTGGTTTGGTACAGTATGCAAGGCCGCGAAAATCCAAAGCATTTCAGCCTTCATCTTCACACAAGATGGTTGGTTCTTTGCAAGAATTAGGTAGAGAAAGCTTGCTGCAAATTTTGAAAACCAACTTTGAAGAAAATATGGAAAATTTTCCAGATTTTATCCAACACAAGAACAAGAAGAAAATGAAGTTCTTGAAGGAATAGCTACAGTGATTTGATTGAAACCTCTTCCTATTCTTCCACCACATTTTCAGCCAAATCCTATCCCACAAAAACTGGAATTTTGAAATTCCAAGCAAGGTAATTATCCAAGAATTGTATGGATATAAAAATGAATTAAAGAATTAGGAATAGTTTAAATTCAAATATGTTAGGACAAGGCTTGCAAAAATAATGGAGACAAGAATTCTTCTAAGACAACATTCCTAACTCACATGGTTAAAACATTACCATTGTGTCTTCCCTAAGACAACATTCTTAACATTAAGGAATGTCAGAAAGAAGAAAATTCAAACATTAGTTAAGATAAATATGAATAAAACTTAGGTGATGGGATTTGAACTCAAGACCTTAGAGATTAATCACAAAACTCTAACCATTTAACCATAACAACTATTGTTCTTATTTCTCAACCAAATCTTCATCTTATCTAAGCCTCAAGCTATCTTCCTATTTTAACCTCAAGTAAAATTACTTTTTTACCCTTTCTACTCAACAAGCACAACTAAATCATATAACCCATAAATCACAATTCTAAGGCACACAAAATCATTCAAGAGATATATTTTATGCATGATGACATGATATGCATCCCATTCCTCTTACTCTAGGGTAGGTTTAGGTGGGGTTTTACACTAACACCCTTGCTTGGGAGGGAGAACCTGAGTATTACTCTAAGTATTAGTTGCTGGGTTAAACCCCCCTCCCTGAAGAGCACGAACTGGAGGCACTCAAATGAATCCGTCGTAGGGAGCTATTGTGGATTATTCGACATCAGGCGACCTGAACGTAACTGCATGCAACAATGACCTTTGGTTCCACTAGGCGTGCTAATCTATATTGCCGTACAAAAGGGGAGCTGATAAAATTAGAGATCGGCTACTCTTCTGATGAACATAAACAATTCGATGAGGGAAACAATGTGAGAATAAAATCTTTTAAAGGTGTGAGTTCCTTGGACTTACTATAGAAAATGTCTAAAAAGGCAAATAAATTGCACACGAAACAAAACAAATTCGAAAAGGGATGTGTATTGAACGACTGTAAAGAAGATAAACTTGCGGATAATTATATTTCAAACAAAATGAAATAGAACTGGAAATAGCAAAGAATCCAAAAATAAATAAAGTGGTAAAGAAAACATGTAAATGTTGAAAGGAAAATTGGATTTTTGAGTGATGTTGTTGATTCCTTCAGCTGAGAAGCCCTTCCCGTTTTATACATGCCATCCAGATAAAACCCATTATTCGAACATGAAGTAAACTTCGGTTAGTGGTTGAGCCTTAATGGTTGTGGAACGTGATCAGTTATTTATGCTGAGACGTAAGAATACGTGTCTAACAACCCAACGGCTTCTTGGTTCCGATGTTGGCTTGGGCCATCGGCTACAAAATGGTTGACATCTCCATTGCCTCAAAGAAACTTCCTATCGGAATCGGCTCAATGTTACCGTTGCAACGGTTTAACAAAAACTGACGTTAACAGATATAAAACATATTTTTTTAAAAAAGAGGATCAAATGCATGCTAATTCTTCTTGAATTTTTGCAATGACTGTTCTGAATTTCTTCTTGACTTTCTTAAATTTTGCTTGTGAAAAATCCTCATAGTAATCTGGTTTCATGTTCCTTTTCTAAATAGTGATGCCTAGAAATCCTTTTGTTGGGTAGTTTGGTCAAAGGCTAATAATTCTTGAAAGCAAAATTTGATTTGTGTTCCAAATACAAATCCACCATCAATGTCTGCCTTAAAAAAGAAAAGAACTTTTGCCTTTCTTGTGGGCTTTTCATCCTTAGTAATTAAGCACACTTGAAGAATTATCACTTTTCCCCCTTTCTTCCAATATCATATGTAGCCTAAGGATTAGTGATTTCAATCTTTTTGTACAAGAGCTATCCATTTCTCAAGTCATATTGCACTTTTTCACTTTTATTTCCCACTCCTACATAGAGCTGGTGTAGTAAATTTCACCTCTTTAATTTTAGTTGTCTATTTACTTGGCATCCCTATCCTTAGATATTCATGGGATATTGGAAAAGAGCACATCAACTTCATTGACAAAAGACTGGAAAAGCTAATATACAGTGGATAACTTGATGCAAAGGAACTAGACAGGTATCTTTTCAAAGCTATATTTCCAAAAGTCTTTAAATTTAACTTATAGGAATTTATGCTAACTTCTTTTTGTTATACACAATTTTGGAAGCTTTCACATTATTTTTTTCCTTTTTCAAATATCCATTTCTACTCTCTCTCTCTGTCTCTCTCTCTCTCTCTTTTATGGTATTGCCCCTGCATTTTGATCATTATACTAGTCTCCTTTATACACACAAAGGTTTAGCTTTCTTTGTTTGTTTGTGTGTATGTCTTTATTATTCCTTTGGGTATTTGTTTCTAGGGTTGTTGCAGGGATTGTGTATAAAAGAGTTACAAAGATTGAATAATATAAACATCAGAGTGCAAACATTTCAATAAGAGTTATTATCATCAGTGAAAAAACAATCAGTTCAAAATGGTGTGCAGAGTGTGTTGGGAAATAAACTGAAAGAGAGCAAAATACCAAGCTTCACCCAAATCACAATTATATTCCAAGATCAAAACTATTTCCCAAGTGCCAATTAAAAATTGGAGTAAACCAAAGATACTAATTAAATAACACCAGCAGGTAAAAGAAAGCACTAAAATAGATAATATGAGTCACCAAGATTTTTAACGTAAAAAACCAGAGATGGGAAAAACCATGGGATCTAGTCCAGTCAAAACTTCCATATCAATAATAATGGGCAATACAAAGTCTTCTCTAGATAACACTAGAGGCGCACCAATAATATCAATATCTTCTCCCTAAACTACAGTCAAATAAGAATTGAATTTGGAAGGATGTTATCAAAACCGAAATCTAAATAGCTAAATGTGTAGGTGTTGTTGAGAGGATTACGTGGCAATAAATTTCATCTCAATCGGACTCCGAATGAGCATCCAAATTGAGGATCAAAAAGCTTTGAAGAACCGAACATTCTTCACGCAATTGTCCCGCCGCCACTCATACCAAAATCAGTGAAATTTCGTGAATGACTTTTGCTTTTGGTTTTCTTTTATTTTCTTGTTTGTGGACCTTAATTTTCCAACTAAATGGGCTGGATATTTTAGCCTAACAATCTCCCCTTCCAGCTCATTTAGGGGTACAACCAAACCTACTTCCTCGTCTGCGAAACAAGAATTTCTCCCTGGGCAATACTCAATACTTTAGTCAGAATATCAAAACCATTATTATCCGTGTGCACCTTCTCAAGCATTAGTAACTTAGAATCTAAAACTTCTCTAATCCAATGATATCTCATATCAATATGTTTGGATCGAGAGTGAAACATAGAATCCTTACATAGATGAATAACACTCTGACTGTCACAATGAAGATTATACTTCTCTTGTTTCAAGCCTAATTCTCGAAGAAACCTCTCGTAACCACATAATCTCTTTACAAGTTTCAGTAGCTGCGATGTACTCTGCCTCTGTACTAGAAAGAGCAATATATTTTTGTAACTTACTTTGCCACGATATTGCTCATCCTGCAAAAGTCATTAAGTAACTAAATGTAGATCTTCTTTTATCAAGATCACCTCCCATATCTGAATCAGAGTATCCATCAAGTATGATATTGCCATTTCCAAAGCACAAACATAATTTGGAAGTTCTCTTGAAATACCTGAGAATCCACTTAACAGCATTCCAGTGCTTTTTAACAGGATTAGAGAGATATTGACTAATCACTCCCACTGCATGAGCTATATCTGGCCTAGTGTAAACCATAGCATACATCAGACTACCAAATGTTGAAGCATAAGAAACCTTTTTCATATCTTCTTTATATTTCTTATTTTTCGGACACTGCTCAATGTTTAACTTGAAGTGACCTGCAAGTGGAGTAGAAATTTCCTTAGCATTACTCGTGTTGAACCTGTCAAGTACTTTCTCAATATACTTTTCTTGAGATAACCAAAACTTTTCATTTTGCCATTCTCGAGTGATTTTCATCCCTAAATTTTGTTTAGCAGGACCCAAATCTTTCATTGCAAAAGATTTGCTTAACTCCTTTTTCAAACTGTCAATCTTCACAGCATCATGGCCAACCATTAACATATCATCCACATACAATAACAGGAAAATAAAATCACCATCTGAAAAATTCTTCACATAGACACAATGATCTGATATGGTCTTGGGGTATTTCTAATTTGTCATAAAGGAGTCAAACTTCTTATACCACTGTCTCGGTATATTTTTCCAACCATATAAACTTTTCATGAGACTGCATACCATATTCTCCTTACCACTTTTTTTAAACCCCTCCAGCTGCTCCATATAAATTTCCTCTTCTAATTCACCATGCAGGAAGGTTATCTTCACATTAAGTTGCTTAATCTCAACATTTAAACTGGCAACAATTTCAAGAACAACTCGAATAGATGTCATCTTTACCACAGGAGAAAATATTTCCTTCAAAATCTATACCTTTCTACTGACTAAGCCCCTTCACAACCAATCTTACCTTGTACTTAGGCTGTGAGCTATTCTCTTGAGTCTTCAACCTGTAGACCTACTTGTCTGTAGGCAATTTCACTAAGTCATAGGTATAATTTTCTTGTAAAGATACCATCTCCTCTTGCATAGCTTGCAACCATTCTTCTTTCTTCTCATGCTCCAAAGCTTCACTATATAATTCTAGCTCTCCTCCATTAGTCAACAAAACATATTCATTAGGATTATACCTAATGGAAGGCCTTCTTTCCCTGATAGATCTCCTAGGTTCATTTTGTGGCTATAGCTATAGTACTTCTTGTTTAATCTCATCAATATCATTATTATTATCCATACTTTCTCTTTACTCATCCTTAGCTCCCCCTTGATTTGAATCATCTGTTTCTGGAATTGGCATATCAAAACTAGTTGGTGTAGGAACTAGATCTGAATTAGAAGGAATGTCATCAGAGAATCTTGATTTTGGTTTAGGCTTATCATATTTCTTAATATCTTCAATGGTTTAATCTTCAAGAAAAATAACATCTCTGTTTCTGATCAATTCCTTCTCTATTGGATCATACAACCCATAGCTAAACTTTGCATATGCATATCCCAAGAAAACACACTGCTTGGATTTTACGTCAAGTTTTGATCTCTCATCTTTGGGAATAAGAACAAACACAAGGTAACCAAAGACTCTCAAGTGCTTGAAGGATACTTCTTTTCCTATCCATACTCTCTCTAGTATATCACCATCCAAAGGAACTAAAAGAGAAAGATTAATCAGGTTAACTATAGTTCTCATTGCTTCACCCCAAAAGATTAATCAGGTTAACTCTCAAGTGCTTGAAGGATACTTCTTTTCCTATCCATACTCTCTCTAGTATATCACCATCCAAAGGAACTAAAAGAGAAAGATTAATCAGGTTAACTGTAGTTCTCATTGCTTCACCCCAAAAGGATTTTGATAGCTTGGCATTGGAAAGCACGCATTTGATCCACTCAGTGATAGTTCTGTTTGTCCTTTCTGCTATCCCATTCTACTGTGGTGTTTTTGGTACTGTCTTCTCTTGCCTGATCCCATGAGACTTACAATAACTTTCAAATGGTCTTCTATACTCACCACCACTATTGGCTCAAACATACTTTAACTATTTACCATTCTCCCTTTCGACCTTCCTATGAAATTCTTTAAACACATTCAAGACCTGGTTTTTAGATTTCAAAGTAATACACAGACTTTTCTGGAGAAGTTATCAATAAAAGTGACAAAGTAAATTGCACCACTAAGAGACCTATCTTTCATATAGCAAACATCAATGTGCACTAACTCTAATGGATTTAGCTTTCTAGATGAAGGAAGTCATTGAAAAGTAACTCTATGTTATTTTCCATAAATACAATCAACATATGATTTAAAAGAAGTACTTGTTATATTAGGGAGAAGTTGTCTGTGAACTAATATCTGAATTCCCTTCTCGCCCATGTGCCCAAGTCGCCTGTGCCAAAGTTCAATAGAGGAATCTTGAATTACATTCACCTCTCCTTTTCCCAACTTGGCTTGCATCAAGCAGAGAGTATTTTGCTTCCTTCCTCTGGCATTAATTAAGTTCCCTTTGCTGAGTTTCCATTTACCTCCCCCTTGAGAATTATAGTAGCCTTCATCATCAAGCTTTCCAGCGAAAGCAAGATTAAGATAAATATCAGGAACATGTCTAGCTTCCACAAGACTAACTGACACCCAGTATTTGTATCTAAGCAAATATCACCCTTGCTAATAGCTTTGTAGGAAACTTCGTTTCCCATCCTAACATAGCCAAAGTCTCCTTCGGTGTAGGTTGAGAAGAAATGTATGTGTGAAGTAACATGATATAATGCACTTGAATCAATTATCCAATCATTGTCTTGACTTGTAATATTGATATGACCATCTTCGCAAAATACCAATATATTACCATCAGCTGCCACTACTGTTGTAGTCTCTTCTCCATCTCTCGCCTTACCATTACCCTTTTTCTCAACAAGTTCTCGTTTCAAGACTCTGTTGTGCTTCTTGTAGTGCCCTTTCTTTTTACAATGATAGCACTCAACATTTTTCAGTGACTCATATCTGCTCTTGGATCTGTCATTCTTGTTGTAAGGACCTCTACTCTTGCTTCTCCCTCTTCCTTCTTTCTTTTGCATAATCAATGCTTGGGACTCATTAAATGTCCTTGTTCATCCCTCTTTATCCAACACTACCTTTTTAGCCATAGCTATGGTTAAGACACCATTTGGAGCTGAATTGCTAACGGATACCACCATTGTCTCCTAGCTATCTGATAGTGAACTGAAAAACAGTAAAGCCTGTACCTTATCATCCAAGTTCAATTTCAATGAAGCTGCCTAGTTTATCAATCCCTGAAAGGTACTTAAATGCTCACTCATATTAGCACTATCTTTGTATCTTAACCAAGTAATATTTCTTAAACAAGAAGATTTATTCATTCTAGTTTTTCATTCAAACATTCGTTCAAGTTTTTTCCATTACACATTAGCCATAGTCTTTTGAGCAAAGTGTTGAAATATACTTTAACCAATCCACTTTCTAATATTACCTACTATTTTTCTATGCATGCTAACCCATTTTTCATTACTCATATCAGAAGGTTTACTTTTATCCCCTAGAACAGGCTCAAACAAATCTCTACAATACAAATAGTCTTCTATTCTAGGCTTCCAATTTGAATAGTTTGATATATTCAATTTTATCATGCAATCACTATCTGAATCATCCATTTTTAATTAGCACAAATTAGCCACCTAATCAATCAAGGCTCTAATTCCACTTTGTTAGGAAATAAATTGAAAGAGAGCAAAATACCAAGCTTCACCCAAATCACAATTATATTCCAAGATCAAAACTATTTCTCCAAGTGCCAATCAAAAATAGGAGTAAACCAAAGATACCAATTAAAAAACACTAGCAGGCACCAAAGTAGATAATATGAGACATAAAATTATTAACATGGAAAACCCAATATGGAAAAAATCACGGGACCTAGTTCGATCAAAACTTCCACTATCAACAATAATAGGCAATACAAAGTCTTCTCTACATAACACTATAGGCACACCAATAATATCAATATCTTCTCCCAAAACTATAATCAAACAAGAATTAAGTTTAAAATGATGTTATCAAAACTGAAATCTAAACTCGTTAGATGAGTAGGCCATGTTGAGAGGATTACGTGTCAATAAATTTCATTTCAATCGGACTCCGAATGACCGTCCAAATTGAGTATCAAAGAACTTTGAAGAACCAAAAAATGGTTGCGCTTCTATTCTTCGCGCTATTGTCCCGCCGCCACTCACACCAAAATCAGCCAAATTCCGTGAATGACTTTTGCTTTTGGTTTCCTTTTATTTGCTTGTTTTGTGGGCCTTAATTTTCGAACTAAATGGGCTGGATATTTTTGCCCAATAGAGTGTAATACCAAAAGTAGCAGCAGCACATAATCTGAATTGGGTATCTTTCTTTCTTCACACTTTTAGTACTACTTATGCAGTGTTTGAATGAGTATTTATGATGCTGAAATCAATGTCTCTACTTAATTTAGTGCTTCTGGACCCTTTCTTGAACTCTTCACTGAATTGGGTTTTTGTTTTCTTGGATATTGGAGGGTTTCTTTATTGTCATTTTGAAGTAACTGCTGGGAATTCCATGTTTTGCTTTGGGGACATCCGTTCGTTCTTGTGTATATGGTCATTTAATATAGAGTGCTTGGACTTGGTCCAGTTATCCACATTTTGTTGCTGATGTCTTAAACCAATAACTGCTTTCAAGTAGCAAACAAATTTAGCTAATGAGGTTGTACACTAAAGTGGAAAGCTGTAGGTTCAAAGATGGCAGTCAGTTGAAAAATTGTCATGTCAATTGGTTGTGAATTAACAAAATGAGTATCCTATATTTTGGCATCTATATTTTTTAGGCCTCTTACACAAAGGTCTTTGTTGGAAAGCTGACAACCAATGATACACCTTGGTGGTTTTTTAAGGGTTGTCTGACTATATCTATGATTTAATTAGAATACTCTTGCTAACATCAATAAGTTACTTGGTTGATGCTATTAAGGGTTATAGCAAGCAGTTCTTCTCTTTTTAGTTATGCTGTTGTTCTGCAAACTGGTTTAATGTACAGTCTCTGCTGCCACAACTATATTTGGTTCTTGAAGTATGAAAGTAAGGAGTTCCAATTTTCTTTTTGCCTGTCTTTCGGGTTAGTATTTTTGTTGGGTTATGGTTTTTTTCACTTTTTATGTTTTAAAGCTTGAATTTGGCTGCGCTTCTATCTGAACTTTGGAGCTGCATTCGCATGATAAAACAGCTTCTCTGATCTTATGAATTGAATTAAATTCTTGTTGGGTTTTGCCAGCATATATTATTCCAAAGTTAATTACTGAGCCCTAATGTGAGTTAGGCAATTTGCTGTCGGACATGGCTTGTAGAAAAGCTAGAAGCAGTTAGTGCATCTTATTCTACTTCATGTGCTGAATAAAATAGCTCAACTACAATTGTGATTGCAGTGATATAGAATAACACGAAGACTTCACTTACATGTTGCATATAATTTTTTATTGATCTTCTAACTGGCATCTGTCTTTAGTTACTGACAGATGACCTGTGATCTATAATGCTTATTGTTGCATGGGCTTGCTGTAGGGAGCTCCCACATAGCAATTAGCTGGCAAAAGGTTTCAGAGTCCAATTACTAGCAGTGAATTCATTTTTGAGTTAATGCATCCAAAAGGGTTGAGATTTATACAACCATTAATTATGATTCTGGCCTCCATTGACTTGTGCCTGCATTTTTGTATTGAAAAGTTTAACTGTGAAATTAGGAAGTTTACTTCTATACATGAAAAGAAGGAGAAGAGTTATTCTTAACTTCCCAATACATATCTCTCTATTTCAATTTATCTGTCACAATTAACTATTTTATACAATTTAAAAAAATTAATTAATCTCTCAAATTCATAGAACTTTGTTTATACATTCCAAAAGTACCATTGGATTTAATATTCTCCACTACTATTTTCTTGCTTTATTTTCTCAACTCTCTCTCTCTAAAGTTATTAGAGCCTTCTTTTTCTAAGTTATTTAGTACAATAGTATAGTACTAAAATTAATATTAATAACACTTAAATTTTTTTCAATGTGACAAATAAAAAGAGATATTAAAACTTTTCATTTATTACGAATAAATAGAAAATGAGAGATTAGTTCATCAACCTACAAGCAATTCTTTTTGTCCTTGTTTTTTGGAATTACAAAAAACAAGAACTAGCTTACTAGCTTCTTTGTGTTTAATAAGTTGTCATTAAAGAACTATTGCTTTGATGTTACATACAGGGATTGTTAATAAAAGTTTTCAACTAAAATGTGATAGCAAAAAAAAAATTTTTCAACCAAAATTATTTAGTAGGAACTATAGTTCCTTTAAATTTCTGATTAAAAGTTTTAGTAGGAACAATATTTATTTAGAAGAAGATTATAATTCCTACTAAACATTTGGGTAGGAAAAATTGCATTTCCGTCGTAGGAAATAGTTTTCTTAAAATTTTTCTTTCAAATATTTTTGTTGAAATGATTGATAATTTTTTTGAAAGAAAATCTTTCCTAGCATATAATTTGGTCGGAAACATTATTTAATTTTTTTTGAAATAATTATTCCTATCAAATAATTTGGTTAGAAACATTATTTTTTTTTTTTGAAAATAACTTTTCCTAACAAATAATTTGGTCGGAAAATTTATTTATTTTTTATAAATAATTTCCTACCACAAATGTTGGGTGCAAACTTTGGCAGGAAAAAAAATAAATCTTAGCATATGTAGTTATTAATTTCCGATCAAATGGACCGAAAATTTTTTCTGTCAAAGGCAATTTCCTACTAAAATTGTGAATATTTCGAACTCTGCCGTGAAATATTTCGCCAAGGAAATCATGTCGCTGATTCCTTGGTGAAGCCAGCCTGTAGTTTGTCTTCTCCCATTGTTTACAGCTCATTCTCTTCATTGCCTAATCATTTTAGGGCTCTTTGTCTTTACAGCTCATTAAGAAAGGCAGAAAAACGAGCAAAAATTAAATAAAATAGAGATATTATCAGAAAATATAACTTACTTTTATGCAAAGAAATAAAACTTTCACTATCACATAAATTCCGTTACAAATTATAGCAATTAGTAAAAGTAACGTATTATTCTATTCATTCTTAAATTCTTTTAGAGATTTTTTTAAATTATCTGTGAAATTAAGGTTGTAATTATTATTTTTTCTAATTATATTCTTACTCAACTATAATATTAATTGATTTTAAATTTTAAAATAATTCTATAAATTTTAATAAAAATAATATGTGTGTATTATATAAAAGCGATAATTATTTAATAAATAATCTAATACTTTATTAAATGTATGTGTTAAGTTAAAATATGATTCAAATACAGACAAACAAATGTTTGGTGTGGCAGGACCATGGACTAACAACACCATGATGATCGAAACAAATGCTATAAAACAGTAAACAATTTCCAGCACAAAAGTAATAATTGCCTTTAAAATATTAGTCAATTCTTGACGATGTCTTCAAGAAATGGTCCGTGAAAGTTTATTAGTATAAGAAAGAGGCCATTCATTGAAAATGGCTGGCCGACAATGCTACTGGAATAATTTGCCGGAGCTAGTTTTCCAACAATTCTTCAAACTTGATCTAAGATCCGTATGACGAATGAATGAAACTGTGGTGAGATGATTTCCTACGGTATTCAAGAACTCATCAAACATTATATCATGCCAGAGTAAGAGGGTTCTGTTGTGATTGAGAGTCATTTTCTTGAAAGTAAATCTGGCTCTTTAGAAGATTGTTGTGGTTAAACACAGATGCTATATCTGTCCAAAGGGTTTCTTCCCAAATCTCCAACTCAGTAGCTGCAACTCCAGCTCGGTGTTTCTCTGTCCTCTACTGATTTCTGTGAGTATCTATTTCCTTTCTAGTGCATACATTACTTGTTGATTTATTTATTTAAAACATCCATTTCAAGGGTAATTTGAATTTAGTTTATCTGAAATTAGAAACTTCTCTGGAAAAAGTTAACGAAAGAGGAGATTTTGATATTGGAAAAGATACAAGTACAATGTTTTAAAAAAAATCGCAGTAAGAGGAGGTGAGAAGAGAGTAGCTTAGAGAGAGTACAGAGAAAGCGTTTTTCTTTTGGGGTTTCCCAGGGAGGGGGGGGGGTAGCGGGGTGTCCTTTTTTTGATACATTATGGGATGGGAAGGGCGTGGTAAGCCAATGACCTTTCCATTACCAGCATGCTTCTGCAGTGACTGTAGATAACATAGAATCCAGTCCACTGAAGGCAGCACATCATTAAAAGGAAAAATATAAAAAATAAGAGAGGGACACATGAAAAATAATAAAAGAGGCTGTTGTTGCAGTCGTCTTCAATATTACCGTAGCAATTCCCTCCCATCAAAGCAATGCTATATTTTCTTTTATAAAGTAATTGTTAATAAATTTTGGTAGTGTTAGAATAACATTTACACAATAAGAAATCTCTAATTATTATTTATACAAGAATTTCTTCAAACGTCTCTCTTTCTTTTCTCTCACAATTCTTTCACAAAAAATGATATATCTCCCACTAATATGTATTAGTGGTGTCTCCACTACATGGTGGACATCTATATAATCCATAATTAGTGGAGTTTTCACTAATTCAATATATTTTGGAGTTCATGAGTAAAGAAGAATTTTGGTGAAATATGTTTGCCCGATCTCCTTTAATATATCATCCTCGTAATTGAACTTTGCAAGATATATTATCTTCACAAAGAGGAGTTGGAATATCTCCGTATGATAATCCACAACTTTCTCGGATATAATGAATCACTGATCTTAACTATACATATTCTCGACTTGCTTCATGAATGGTTATAATTTCAGCATGATTTGAAGAAATAGCTGCTATAGATTATTTTGTAGAACGACATGATATAACAGTATTTCTACATGTAAATAAATAGCCCGTTTGAGAACGTGTTTTATGTGAATCAAATAAATAGCCAGCATCTGCATAACCTATCAATGCTTGGTTGATTTTATTTGAATAAAATAATCCAAGATTAAATGTACCTTAGAGATACCGAATGGCTTGTTTAATTCCATTGCAATGTCGTCGTGTTGGTGAAGAACTAAATCTTGCTAATAAATTGACAGCAAAGGCAATATCAGGTCGTGTATTATTAGTAAGATACATCAATGCACCAATTGTACTGAGATATGGTACTTCAGGACCAATGAGTTCTTCATCATCTTCTTGAGGTCGGAAAGAATCTTTATTCACATCTAATGACCGGACGATCATTGGAATACTCAATGGATGTGCTTTGTCCATGTAACATATTTTTAAAACTTTTGTTGTATATGTTGATTGATGAATAAATGTTCCACTTTCCAAATGTTCAATTTGTAAACCAAGGCAAAATTTAGTTTTATCAAAATCATTGATTTCGAATTCTCTTTTTAAATACTCAATTGTTTCTTGGAGCTCTTCAGGAGTTCCAATAAGATTAATATCATCAACATATATAGCTAATATTAGTGTAGAGAAAGCGTTTTTCTTTTGGGGTTTCCCGGGGCGGGGGGGTAGCGGGGTGTCCTTTTTTTGATACATTATGGGATGGGAAGGGCGTGGTAAGCCAATGACCTTTCCATTACCATTACCAGCATGCTTCTGCAGTGACTGTAGATAACATAGAATCCAATCCACTGAAGGCAGCATATCATTAAAAGGAAAAATATAAAAAATAAGAGAGGGACACATGAAAAATAAAAAAAGAGGATGTTGTTACAGTCGTCTTTAATATTACCGTAGCAATTCCCTCCCATCAAAGCAATGCTATATTTTCTTTTATAAAGGAATTGTTATGAAATTTTGATAATGTTAAAATAACATTTACACAATAAGAAATTTTTAACTATTATTTGCACAAGAATTTCTTCAAACTTCTCTCTTTCTTTTCTCTCACAATTCTTTCACAAAAAATGATATATCTCCAGCTTGAAGAATAGCTCTATTTATGGAGTTTTTATTAGTGGAATACATCATCTTCCACTAATATGTTTTAGTGGTGTCTCCACTATATGGTGGACATCAATATAATCCATAATTAATGGAGCTTCTACTAATTCAACATATTTATAACACTCTCCTTTGGATGTCCATTACATAAAGAATATGCTTCATTAAAACCTTACTAGATAAAAATCCAATAGAAAAAAAATCTAGTGAAGAAAAAAGAGTACACTATTCTATATGTCAGTTTATTACTCTCTCTAATGAGATGATTCCTTTAAATTTTTTAACCGACGTATACCGATTTTATATCTCAATTTCTCAAATGTTGCAGTCGGTAAAATCTTCGTGAAAATATTTGCGACATTGTCACATGACCGAATTTGTAGCACATCAATTTCACCTTTCTTCTGAAGTACATGAGTAAAGAAGAATTTTGGTGAAATATGTTTTGTCAAATCTCATTTAATATATCCTCCTCGTAATTGAGTTATGCAAGCTGCATTGTCTTCATGAAGATGAGTTGGAATATCTCTGATAGATGATAATCCACAACTTTCTCGGATATAATGAATCACTGATCTTAACTATACACATTCTCGACTTGTTTCATGAATGGCTATAATTTCAGCATAATTTGAACAAGTAATTGCTATAAATTATTTTCTAAAACGCCATGATATAATAGTATTTCCACATGTAAATAGATAGCTCATTTTAGAACGTGCTTTATGTAGATCAGATAAATAGCCAGCATCTGCATAACCTATCAATGTTGGGTTGGTTTTATTTGAATAAAATAATCCGAGATTAATTTTACTTTAGAGATATCAAAGGACTTGTTTAATTCCATTCCAATGTCATCGTGTTGGTGAAGAACTAAATCTTGCTAATAAATTGACAGCAAATGCAATATCAGGTCGCGTATTATTAGCAAGATACATCAATACACCAATTGCACTGAGATGTGGTACTTCAGGACTAAGGAGTTCTTCATCATCTTCTTGAGATAAAAAAGGATCTTTATTCACATTTAATGACCGGACGATCATTGGAATACTCAATGGATGTGCTTTATCCATGTAAAATATTTTTAGAACTTTTACTGTATATGTTGATTGATGAATAAATGTTCCACTTTCCAGATGTTCAATTTGTAAATTAAGGCAAAATTTAGTTTTACTAAAATCCTTGATTTCGAATTCTCTTTTTAAATACTCAATTGTTTCTTGGATCTCTTCAGAAGTTCCAATAAGATTAATATCATCAACATATATAACTAATATCACAAATTTAGAACCAGATTTCTTAATAAAAACACATGGACATACCTGGTCATTGTTAAATCCCGCTTTCAATAAATATTCACTAAGACGATTGAACTACATGCACTCAGATTGCTTCAGGCCATATAATGATTTATGCAACTTGATGGAGTAATTTTTACGAGAATAATGTTTATATGCTTCAGGCATGTGAAATCCTTTGGGAATTTTCATGGACACATCATTTTCTAAATTTCCATATAAGTAAGCAGTGACAACATCTAATAGGCGCATATCTATCTTTTCATGTATTGCCAAACTGATAAGATATTGGAGTGTAATAACATCAATAACAGGAGAATAAGTTTCATCATAATCAATACCTGGCCTTTGTGAAAAACCTTAGGCTACTAACCGTGCTTTATATCGTACGATTTCATTATTTTCATTGTGCTTTCGCACTAATTTCCATTTATAGCCAACAGGTTTACACCTTCTGGTGTTTGGACTGCAAATCCGAAAACTTCACATTTTGTCAGTACATTTAACTCCGATTGAATCACATATTTCCATTGTAGCCAATCTTTTCTATACCAGCATTCATCAATTGATATTGGTTCAAGATCATCATTATCCTGTGTAACATCAAGAGATATATTGTATGCAAACATATTATCAATAATTGTTTCTATACGATTCCAACTTCTACCGGAAGTGGTATAATTGATAGAAATTTCAGTGTTACTTTCATCAACTTCTGGTTCTTTGTCATCAGTTTTCTCTTGGTTTTTATCATTTTTTTCTTCAATATGATCATTTGGATCATTTAATCCTCTTTTCTTTCGAGAATTTTTATCTTTAGAACCAAGAGGTCGGCCACGCTTCTAGTGTGCTTTTGACTCAACAGCTATAGACATAATCTTTTGTTCTGCTGGAACTTCAATTTGCATAGGAGCATTTATAGCTGTAATATGTGATTTTGTAACTCTTCTACAGTCAATAAAAGCGTTTGGCATTTGATTTGCAATACTTTGCAAATGAATTATCTTTTGAACTTTAGTTCACATGCGCTTGTGCGCAGATCAAGATAATTTAATGATGTTGTCTAAGCAAGATCTTTCTTATGCTGTTTATGTTCTCCCTCTAATTTAGGGAATAATGATTCATCAAAATGACAATCAGCAAATCTTGCTGTGAATATATCTTCTATCAGGGGTTCAACATACCTGATAATAGAGGGAGAATCATATCTAACGTATATCCCCTTTCTTCTTTGGGGACTCATCTTTGTACGTTAGTTTGGTGCAATTGGAACATATACAGCACACCCAAAAATTCTTAAATGAGCAATATTTGGTTTTGAACCAAAAGTTAATTGCAAAGAAGAGAATTTATGATAACTAATTGGTCTTATACGTACAAGTGCTGCAGCATGTAAAATAGTATGTCCCCAGGCAGATGTTGGGAGATTTATTTTCATTAATAATGATCTAGTAATTAATTATAATCTTTTAATAAAAGATTCAGTAAGACCATTTTGTGTATGAACATGAACTACAGGATGTTCAACATTAATCCCAATTGACATGCGATATGTATCAAAAGCATGTGATGAAAATTCACCAGCATTATCCAAACGGATATTTTTAATGTGATGGTTAGGAAAGTGTGCTTGTAATTTAATTATTAAGCAAGTAATCTCGCAAACGCCGGGTTACGAGTAGATAATAAACACACATGTGACCATCGGGATGATACATCAATTAAGACCATAAAATATCTGAACGGTCCACATGGTGGATGAATAGGTCCACAAATATCTTCGTGAAACCGTTCAAGAAATGTAGGACTTTCAGCTCTTACTTTGACTGGAGATAGTCTAATAATTAATTTTCCTAGTGAACATGCAGCACATAGAATTTTTCTGATGTCAATATCTTTTTATTTTTTAATGGATAACCATGTGTATTCTCAATTATTCTTTTCATCATGGTAGATCTCGGATGACCCAACCAGTTTTACCAAATGCTAAAAGTAGTAGGATCAGTAAACTTCTGATTTACTAGATGATGAACTTCACTTGTACATATTTTTGAAAAATATAGGTTAGTAGAAAAAGACGGTAGTTTTTCTAATACTGATTTCTTACCCAAATTAATTTGAGTAATATAAATATGTTCAATACCATTTTCCTCATTTGTTTCAACATGATACCAATTTTTGCAGATATCTTTAAAACTCAATAAATTTTTTCTGGATTTTGAAAAAAATAGTACTTTATCAATAGTAATTGTTGTTCCTTCAGGCAACAATATATTAGCTCTTCCAGAGCCTTCAATCACATTTGTACTATCGTTTATAATATAAATATTTATTTCTCCCATTTCGAGATAAAAAAAATATTTCTCATTTTTTAGTATGGTGTGTGTAGTTCCACTATCAATAATACATACATCATCATTAACAATAGCCATCTGAACAAAAATATATATATATGCAAACGTAAATATTATTAGAATATAATGAAAATAAAAAAATATCAGGGTGAGACATTAGTTCTTTTGGACACTGCCACCACCAATTAAATGGTCTATCCTACCGTCTGGGTGTTCGAAAAAATCAGATACATCCATATAGGTAATATTGATATTAAGATCTTTAGGATCAATATCATCATCATCAGCATCATTTCCTGGATGTTGAGAAAAATTTGTTTCAACATTTTTATTTTTCTTTTTTAGTGATGCTTAATATAATTCCACTAAATACTTGGTCGTACGACAGTTACGTGACCAATGACCTTTCATGCCACTTCTATAACACTTATCCTCATAATTTTCTTCCATTTCTTTTTCTTTTTCGTCATTATCTTTTCTGTTCCACTTCAGGTGGCCAGTATTTCTCACAGCTTGATTATTACTGTGATAAGAAAAATATCGAGCGTGTCCACAACTATAACCACAGCCACGACCATGACTATGACTATAACGATGGCTTCTGCTGGAGCCAACAGCATTCACTTCTGCGAGTGCTTTAAACCAGTTGGTCTGGCTTCATGATTTTTCAATAATAACTCATTATTTTTCTCTGCAATGAGGAGGGCAGTAATTAAATCTGTAAATTTTGTATACCCTTTTTCTCGATATTGTTGCTGCAGAACAATATTCGAAGCATGAAAGGTGGAGAACGTCTTATCCAGCATATCTTATCAGTAACTTTTTCTCCGCATAATTTTAATTGAGATGTAATCTTATACATCGCGGAGCTATATTCATTCACGGTTTTAAAATCTTGCAACCTCAGGTGCAACTATTTATACCGTACAGTGGGTAATACGACCATCTTCAGGTGGTCAAATCTTTTTTTTTAAATTTACCCACAGGACATATAGATCTTTTTGGGTAAGATATTCCATTTTCAAATTTTCATCGATATGACAACGGATAAAAATCAAAGCTTTGGCCTTTTGTTGTATAGATGCACTATTATTTTCTTGAATAGTTTCACTAAGGCCTTCAACATTTAGATGCATTTCTGCATCGAGTATCCATGACATATAATTTTTTCCAGAAATATCAAGGCCTACAAATTCAAGTTTAGCAAGGTTAGTCATAGAGATTAATAAATGTGTACCTGTCTTCTGGCTTTTGTAACGACAGAAACTCGTGCTGTAGTCTTCTAACTTTTGTAACGGTAGAGACTCGTGCTGATAACGTGTTATAAAATTTTGGTAGTGTTAGAATAACACCTACACAATAAGAAATCTCTAACTATTATTTACAAAAGAATTTCTTCAAACTTCTCCCTTTCTTTTCTCTCACAATTCTTTCACAAAATTGATATCTCTCAAGTTTGGAGAATAGCTCTATTTATAGAGCTCTTATTAGTGTAATACATCATATTCCACTAATATGAATTAGTGGTGTCTTTACTAAATGGTGGACATCCATATAATCTATAATTAGTGGAGTTTCTACTAATTCAACATATTTACAACAAAATAAAGTTTTTGAGAAAAGTGAAGAGCTTTTTAAATATTGATTTGAGTCACTTTGTCCAAGAGCTCAATGTGGTAACAAAGATGAAAGATGAATACGGTTTGTAGTTCAAGCAAAAAAAGAATATCAAACTTTTCTAATGTAAATTTGATAGCCTTTTCATGTCCTCCTTTTCCCGGTGTTTGTAATAGATGGTGGATTTAGTTGAAGAAGAGAAGAGATAGAGAGAATGGATTCATTATTTAAAAAGAGCAATAATAACCTTGAAGAAAGAATGAATTTTCTTCAGTAATACTAATTAAGGAGTATTTGAGTCCTTGTATGTATAGCTATGGCGGAAAGATTTTCGTTAGGTTGGAGAAAAGAATCTACTCATTACTGCCAATAGTATTTATGTCTGGTTTGGAGTAAAGCTCAGGTGGTGTCCACTAAATATATAATGAAAATTTAGCATACATTATATTATGTTATATAAATACATTGCTATTGTAAATATGTTGAATTAGTGGAAGCTCCACTAATTAATGGAAGTTCTACTAATTATGGATTATATGGATGTCCACCATGTAGTGGAGACACCACTAATACATATTAGTGGAAGATAATGTATTCTACTAATAAGAGCTCTATAAATAGAGTTATTCACCAAGCTTGAGATATATCATATTTTGTGAAAGAATTGTGAGAAAAAATTGTGAGAGAAAAGAAAGAGAGAAGTTTAAAGAAATTCTTGTGTAAATAATAGTTAGAGGTTTCTTACTGTGTAGATGTTATTCTAAAACTAACAAAATTTTATAACACGTTATCAGCATGAATCTCTGTCGTTACAAAAGCTAGAAGACTACAGCACGAGTTTCTGTCGTTACAAAAGCCAGAAGACAGATACACATTTATTAATCTCTATGACTAACCTTGCTAAACTCGAATTTGTAGGCCTTGATATTTCTAGAAAAAATTATATGTCATGGGTACTCGATGCGAAATGCATCTAAATGTTGAAGGCCTTAGTGAAACTATTCAAGAAAATAATAGTGCATCTATACAACAAAAGGCCAAAGCTTTGATTTTTATCCGTTGTCATATCGATGAAAATTTGAAAATGGAATATCTTACCCAAAAAGATCCATATGTGCTGTGGGTAAATTTTAAAAAAAAGATTTGATCACCTGAAAATAGTCGTGCTACCCACTGTACGGTATGAATAGTTGCACCTGATGTTGCAAGATTTTAAAACCGTGAATGAATATAGCTCCGCGATGTATAAAATTACATCTCAATTAAAATTATGCGGAGAAAAAGTTACTGATAAGATATGCTGGAGAAGACATTCTCCACCTTTCATGCCTCGAATATTGTTCTGCAGCAACAATATCGAGAAAAAGGGTATACAAAATTTACAAATTTAATTACTGCCCTCCTCATTGCAGAGAAAAATAATGAGTTATTGTTGAAAAATCATGAAGCCAGACCAACTGGTTTAAAGCACTCGCAGAAGTGAATGCTGTTGGCTCCAGCAGAAGCCATCGTTATAGTCGTAGTCATGGTCGTGGCTGTGGTTATAGTCGTGGACACGCTCGATATTTTTCTTATCACAGTAATAATCAAGCTGTGAGAAATACTGGCCACCTGAAGTGGAACAGAAAAGATAATGACGAAAAAGAAAAAGAAATGGAAGAAAATTATGAGGATAAGTGTTATAGATGTGGCATGAAAGGTCATTGGTCACGTAATTGTCCTACGGCCAAGCATTTAGTAGAATTATATCGAGCTTCACTAAAAAAGAAAAATAAAAATGTTGAAACAAAATTTTCTCAACATCCAGGAAATGATGCTGGGGAGGATGATATTGATCCTAAAGATCTTAATATCAATATTACCCATATGGATGTATCTGATTTTTTTGAACACCCAGACGGTAAGATAGACCATTTAATTGGTGGTGGCAGTGTCCAAAAGAACTAATGCCTCACCTTGATATCTTTTTATTTTCATTATATTCTAATAATATTTACGTTTGCATATATATATTTTTTTGTTCAGATGGCTATTGTTAATGATGATTTATGTATTATTGATAGTGGAACTATACACACCATACTAAAAAATGAGAAATATTTTTCTTACCTCAAAATGGGAGAAATAAATATTTATACTATAAACGGTAATACAAATGTAATTGAAGGCTCCGGAAGAGCTAGTATATTGTTGCCTGAAGGAACAACAATTACTACTGATAAAGCACTATTTTCCTCAAAATCCAGAAAAAATTTATTGAGTTTTAAAGATATCCGTAGAAATGGGTATCGTGTTAAAACAAATGAGGAAAATGGTATTGAACATATTTATATTACTCAAATTAATTTGGGTAAGAAATCTGTATTAGAAAAACTATCGTCTTTTTCTACTCACCTATATTTTGCAAAAATATGTATAAGTGAAATTCATCATCTAGTAAATCAGAAATTTACTGATCCTACTACTTTTAACATTTGGCATGACCGGTTGGGTCATCCGGGATCTACCATGATGAGAAGAATAATTAAGAATACATATGGTTATCCATTAAAAAATAAAAAGATATTGACATCAGAAAAATTCTCATGTGTTGCACGTTCCCTAGGAAAATTAATTAATAGACCATCACCAGTCAAAGTAGGAGCTAAAAGTCCTACATTTCTTGAACGGTTTCACGGAGACATTTGTGGACGTATTCATCCACCATGCGGACCGTTCAGATATTTTGTGATCATAATTGATGCATCATCTCGATGGTTACATATGTGTTTATTATTTACTCGCAACCCAGCGTTTGCGAGATTACTTGCTCAAATAATTAAATTACGAGCACACTTTCCTAACCATCACATTAAAAATATCCATTTGGATAAAGTTGGTGAATATTCATCACATGCTTTTGATGCATATTGCATGTCAATTGGGATTAATGTTGAACATCCTGTAACTCATGTTCATACACAAAATGGTCTTACTGAAACTTTTATTAAAAGATTATAATTAATTACTAGTCCATTATTAATGAAAATAAATCTCCCAACATCTGCCTAGGGACATGCTATTTTACATGCTGCAGCATTTGTACGTATAAGGCCAACTAGTTATCATAAATTCTCTCCTTTGTAATTGGTTTTTGGTTCAGAACCAAATACTGCTCATTTAAGAATTTTTGGGTGTGTTGTATATGTTCCAATTGTACCAAACCAACGTACAAAGATGGGTCCTCAAAAAAGAAAGGGGATATACGTTAGATATGATTCTCCCTCTATTATCAGGTATGTTGAACCCCTGACAGGAGATATATTCGCAACAAGATTTGCTGATTGTCATTTTGATGAATCATTATTCTCTAAATTAGGGGGAGAACAAAAACAAAATAAGAAAGATCATGCTTGGACAACATCATTAAATTATCTTGATCCGCGCACAAGTGCATGTGAACTTGAAGTTCAAAAGATAATTCATTTGCAAATCAAATTCCAGACACTTTTGTTGACTCCGAAAGAGTTACAAAATCGCATATTCCAGTTATAAATGCTCCTATTCAAATTGAAGTTCCAGCAAAACAAAAGATTATACTTATAGCTGCTGAGTCAAAAGCACGCTAGAAGCGTGGCCAACCTCTTGGTTCTAAAGATAAAAATCCTCAAAAGAAAAGAGGATTAAATGATCCAGATGATCATACTGAAGAAAAGAATGATAAAGACCAAGAGAGAACTGATGACAAAGAACCAGAAGTTGATGAAAGTAACACTGAAATTTCTATCAATTATACCACTTCCGGTAGAAGTTGGAATCTGATAGAAACAATTATTGATAATATATTTGCATACAATATATAATGATGATCCTGAACCAATATCAGTTGATGAATGTTGGCATAGAAAAGATTAGCTACAATGGAAAAATGCGATTCAATCGAAACGTGAAGTCTTCGGACCTGCAGTCCGAACACCAAAAGGTGTAAAACCTGTTGGCTACAAATGGATATTTGTGCGAAAGCGCAATGAAAATAATGAAATCATACGATATAAAGCACGGTTAGTAGCCTAAGATTTTTCACAAAGATCAGGCATTGATTATGATGAAATTTATTCTCCTGTTATTGATGCTATTACACTCCGATATCTTATCAGTTTGACAGTACATGAAAAGATAGATATGCGCCTATTAGATGTTGTCACTGCTTACTTGTATGGAAATTTAGAAAATGTTGTTTACATGAAAATCCCCGAAAGATTTCACATGCCTGAAGCATATAAACATTATCCTCGTGAAAAATACTCCATCAAGTTGCAAAAATCAGTATATGTCCTGAAGCAATCTGGACGCATGTGGTTCAATCGTCTTAGTGAATATTTATTGAAAGCGAGATTTAACAATGACCAGGTATGTCCATGTGTTTTTATTAAGAAATCTAGTTCTAAATTTGTGATATTAGCTATATATGTTGATGATATTAATCTTATTGGAACTCTTGAAGAGCTCCAAGAAATAATTGATTATTTAAAAAGAGAATTCGAAATCAAGGATTTTGGTAAAACTAAATTTTGCCTTGGTTTACAAATTGAACATCTGGAAAGTGAAATATTTATTCATCAATCAACATATACAGTAATAGTTCTAAAAAGATTTTACATGGACAAAACACATCCATTGAGTATTCCAATGATCGTCCGGTCATTAGATGTGAATAAAGATCCTTTTCGACCTCAAGAAGATCCTGAAGAACTCATTGGTCCTGAAGTACCATATCTCAGTGCAATTGGTGCATTGATGTATCTTCCTAATAATACACGACCTGATATTGTCTTTGCTGTCAATTTATTAGCAAGATTTAGTTCTTCACCAACACGACGACATTGAAATGGAATTAAACAAGTCCTTCGATATCTCCAAGGTACAATTGATCTCGGATTATTTTATTCAAATAAAACCAGCCTAATATTGATATATTATGCAGATGCTGACTATTTATCTGATCCACATAAAGTACGTTCTCGAACAAGCTATCTATTTACATGTGAAAATATTACTATATCATGGCGTTCTATAAAACAATCTATAGCAGCTACTTCTTCAAAGCATGCTGAAATTATAGTTATTCATGAAACAAGTCGAGAATGTGTATGGTTAAGATTAGTGATTCATTATATCCAAGATAGTTGTGAATTATCATCTATTAGAGATATTCCAACTCCTCTTTATGAAGACAATATAGCTTGCATAACTCAATTATAAGGAGGATATATTAAAGGAGATCGAACAAAACATATTTCACCAAAATTCTTGGTTACTTATGAACTCTAGAAGAAAGGTGAAATTGATGTGCTACAAATTCGGTCATGTGACAACCTGACAGATATTTTTAAGAAGACTTTACCGACTGCAACAATTGAAAAGTTGAGATATAAAATCGATATTCGTCGGTTAAAAGATTTAAAGGAATCATCTCATCAGGGGGAGTAATAAACAGACATATAGAATAGTGTACTCTTTTTCCTTCACTAGATTTTTTTTCCACTGGGTTTTTATCTAGTAAAGTTTTAATGAGGCATATTCTTTATGTAATGGACATCCAGGGGGGAGTGTCGTAAATATGTTGAATTAGTGGAAGCTCCACTAATTATAGATTATATGGATATCCACCATTTAGTGGAGACACCACTAATTCATATTAGTGGAAGATGATGTATTCCACTAATAAGGGCTCTATAAATAGAGCTATTCTCCAAGCTTGAGAGATATCAATTTTGTAAAAGAATTGTGAGAGAAAAGAAAAAGAGAAGTTTGCAGAAATTCTTGTGCAAATAATAGTTAGAGATTTCTTATTGTGTAAATGTTATTCTAACACTACTAAAATTTCATAACATATTTTATGATCTATTGCTACAATGTTGTCTGGATATTTTGGGAAGAGAGAAGCAGCAACAAACATGAGATGGGGGACAAAGGAAGGAAGAAGAGAGCGAGGAGAGGGGTGAGAAGATAATTGAGAGAGACCAAGTGAAGATTGATCGTGGAGAGTAGGGTAGTAATATATGCGTGAGATAGGGGACAAAGTCAAGACGAGAGAGACACAGAGAAGGGGGAAAAGGGGGGGGGAGACGGTAGTTGGGGTGTACTTAAATCGAATCAAGTTGAATTTTAAAATAATTGAACTGAACTTTATTATTTTCACACAGTATTTGAATTTGAGTTCGAGTTCGATTTGAATGTCAAATCTGAGCTCGAGTTTTGATTCGTTTGAAATACTTTAAAGCTCGAGAAATTATAATAAACTCGAAAGTTCAAATTAGAGTTCAAGCTCAAACTCGAATTTAAATAAATAATTAATAATAAAATATATTATAAATTATATATTAATTAATTAATTAATTGAATATATTCGTGAGCCTTTGAGCCTAATACTTAGATATTTGAATTCGGCTCATTTAAAATTCGAACATAAATATAAGATTTATATTTAAGCTTGAGTTTGATATTTTAAATTTGAACTAAACCTTTATCGAGTTGAATCCAAATATATTCGATAAAAACTCGATTCGTTTACACCCTTAAATGAGTTAGGGAAGAGTGAGAAGATGACTGAGATATGGCAAGGGGAATATGAAAAATGATGGAGTTCTAAGTGGATGGGGGCCACTATGATAATGAAAATCTTGCTAGAGCAATTAAGAGGGACAGAGATGTCATTAGACAAAATATTGTTCTGGCAAGAGAAAATTTGCTCTAGCAATATGATCAATCTTTATGAAAGCCTTTCATTAAAAAAAATAACAGTAAATGTCTTATTTATGAAAGCCCTTCTGTAAGGGGTAAAATAAAGAGAGATATATAAAGGTAGAAGCGACTTCCAATCTCTTTGTCCATACTTGTTGGGTTGTTTTGCATCCCCAATTAAATTTATAATATAAAAAAAATTGTTCTTAAAAGATAGTTAAAAAAATCGAGGGAGCAATGGCTAATCTTTAATTATAATCCTTGATTTTTTTCTAAAAAAAGTTATTCTAAACAAATAGTTAAAAAAATCGAGGCAGTAATTGCCAATCTTTCATGATAATCCTTGAATTTGACTAAAAGAATAACTTTGTCATTTGCATGAATATATATATAAAAAGAGTTGTGGAATATTCTTGTTGTGATATGTGGCGGTATTCGTAACACCAATTGTGATACGTGACAACATCTTGGGCTGATACTTAACAGCATTGAATTCAAATACATGTTATCTAAATTTAATGAAATTTATCTTAGTTATATGTGTCAATTTTGAATTTAAATATATTATAGTAATTATAAATATATAATATATTTTTGAAAAATTATAAAATTATCTATTTGACGGTGTGTCCATTCGTATAATGAGTATCAAAACTAGCTTACTTTTAACAATAAAAGAAATAGCTCTGACAACAACCTCTCAGCCCTATCCTTTCCCTCAAACAACACTCTTTTTAATGCACATGAACATGCATTGAATAATTTATTTCGATGAAAATTTTATATATTTAATATTGGGATACAATTATGTATAAATAAACTAATATCTTGGTGGAATAAAGAATCTCCCTTCCCTTTCTGGCGATCAAGTTTCGACCGGAGAACTCTAGAGAAGCTGCTCAGTCAACTATGGAGATCTGTACTTCCTCTGTTTATCTGTGTAAGTTCTTCTATTCTCTTTGAAGGACATTTTTTGTACTAGCTGATCAAAGAACTCTTCAAAAGTCGCGCTTGAGATCGATGGTGTTGTGTGCCTTAGTGTTCTGCAGATTAAACAAGTAGAGAGATTTTCTTCTTCACCTTTAGTCTGGGTATTGGGCAGATGAAGATTAAGCAAGGCATTTGATTCTTCCTCACGTCATCATTGTGAGTATTTGTCAATGCGCATGACTCAGAACCCATTAGAATTCCATTTATTTTCCTTTTTCTTGTTCTCTTCTAATCTACTATGCAAAAGGCTAAATTATTTCATCTCGCGTCCTAAAATTTTTATTGCATGCATTTCTAATATGTCTAAGTAATTAAATTTGTGGTTGTTAACTTATTCTTTGTTAACCATCTCAAAGCCGATCAAAATGGATGCTTCGACGTCTACGGATGAAATTGAAACTTTACTGTTCAATAAAATTAGTGCAACAGAAACCAATGAGCACCAAATTTCTGATTTGAAAGTTCCAATTAGTCGTGATGATCGGGCCCGTGATGCTGTGTGTTATGCTGCTTATAAGTCTTTTAAGGATGTCATCGAGCTACTTCACCAGCCAAGCTCACTTCGCTATTTTAGTGCCAGAAAATTAAACCAATCAAATCTCTTTGTAAAAGACTCCTTGCTTCTTTCGATTTTGTTTGCAAGGATATTGGTTGAAACCTCTACAGATGCTGTTACCTTAAAAAAGACCATTCAAATAGTTGCAAACTGGGTAGAGGAATGTAATATCCGGGACAAATATGCAAGTCAACTACCAGGTGAAGGGAGTTATTTTGAAGACTTTGCTTTGGTTTTCCTGCAATTGGCCTTAAGAGGAAAAATCATTCCAATGGATATCACAACATCAAAGGCTACACTGGATGACGACTTGGTGGGAATTGAAGATGACATGAAGGAAATTATGGAACAACTCATAGGACCTGAATCAAAGCTTCGAATGGTCCCTATAGTTGGGATGGGCGGAATTGGCAAAACAACTCTTGCACGAAGAACTTATGAGGATCCTCTGATCGTGCATCACTTCCATGTTCGTGCTTGGGTTATAGCATCTTTGGAATATCGTGAGAGAGATATTCTCCTCAATTTGTTAGAGTCAATCGCTTCACTCGCTGAAGAAGTGTATAAGGAAGATAATGGAGATTTAGCTCAACGGTTGTTTAAAAGATTAAAGGGTCAGAGGTACTTGATTGTCATCGATGACATTTGGACTCCTAATGCTTGGGATGATGTGAAGGTGTGTTTCCAGATGACAAAAGTGGCAGCCGCATTGTATTGACAAGTAGAGTCATTGAATTGGCTTCTTACATTAACCCTGATGGCCCTATTCATTTCATAAAATTTCTTGGCCTTGAGGATGGTTGGGAACTTCTACGTAAAAAAGTATTTGGGCAGGAAGTTTGCCCACCTCAGCTGGCAAATGTTGGAAAGCGAATAGTAGAAAAATGCCAAGGATTACCACTAGCAATTAAAGTCATGGCAGGGCATCTGTCTAGCATTAGCAAAACAAAAGACTGTTGGAATAATGTTGCTGACACAGCGGGTTTGTCAGCAGAAGTAACGCAGATAGAGTCAGTTGTCAACATTCTTTCTTTCAGCTATAATAACTTGCCCCACCACTTGAAAGCCTGCTTTCTCTCGTTGGTAACTTTTCCCAGGAACTATGAGTTCCAAGCTAGGAAACTAATTTTGTTGTGGACTTCTATGGGATTCTTGAGTCCAAAATTAGCAAACAACGTGGAAGAGGTAGCTGAGAGGTGTCTGGAGGATCTCACTAGCAGAAACTTAATTATGGTGAGAGACAGGAAATTTGACGGTAAAATTAGCTTATGTGCTATCCATGATCTCTTGTGGGATCTAAGCATGAGTGAGGCCAGGAAAGATGGTGATTTTATTTTTGGCCACTCCCCTTTAAGCCATGCTTACTTCCATACAGGTGATGACATGAAGTACGTAATGGGCCTCACCCGTAGTTAACTCTATCTTGAAGAATCTTTTGAATCAGATGGTCCTATTAGTTCTTCTGGATTCATATTTCTCGGGTCCTGAATATTGGATATCAACGTTTCAACAATTTCCCAGTTGAGATAACAGAATTAGTTAATTTGAGGTATCTCTCCTTGTCAATAAAAATAATTTATTAATTACGTTCCACTCCACTAAAAGAACGTAACTGCACTCTTAGTCTAATCGCAATTACGGAGTCAATAATTATATCCATTAATTGATCGATCCAACAAATTACCCCCGTCGATCAATATAATACTTTGAATGAGGCACTATGACCACAGTGCCCCTCATTCAAAACATCATTTCTCATCTTCAATTTGACAGTACAATGTGACCATGTCACATTTACAAAATGAATTCAATAGACACTATTGAATTACTGAGCTCAAATTTAACTGTCCCTTAGAAGAACTCATGAGGAAATGATCTTGCCTATTAAAGGTGACGGATTCCATATTGCATAACAATTATTTCATATTTATTTCACTTTAATTCCCAAGATGTCGAGATATTGATTAAGTTAATCTCACTCTTTGGCAACTCAAGGAACTTCAAGTTAGTAAATATAAATAATTATTTGCTCAGGATTAAGGTATTATGTACGACAATCTTTTAATATTTTATTTGTATGGTCTATTCCACAAATAAATATTGATGGTCCGTCCAATATATCAAAATATATCCTTAATTTTATTACCAAAGTCAAAGACAGACTTCAATAAAATTAAGACGATCTTCCAAAATAAATTGCCCAAATTTATCTTAGATCGCAGATAATTTATTTCGAACTAAATTATAAATCAAGTCTTTCTGTATTTAACAAATAAACACTTGATTTATAATATCTAAATAATTCGTGGACAAACAGGCTCATACATAATTTATACATACAAATATATAAAAACATACTTTATTTAATTTCAAAAAATACAACCATTGTATTTACTCGATGGGCATATCTAACAAAAATTCTCCCACTTGTCCTAGAGTAAATAGGACATGTCAGAAATATCCATATTTTCTATATGACTTCCAAAAACACTTACAGGTAAACTTTTAGTAAAATGATCAGCAAGATTTTCAGTAGAAGAAATCTTGCATACTTCTTTATCTCTATCAGTTTGAAAATCAGAATTAGTGTAACCTATAGGTACCAATTCTGGAGCTGAGTAAACTAGCATATATCCTCGAGTTCTACGAAGATACTTGAATATATGCTTGACTGTTGTCCAGTGTTTCGGTCCTAGGTTTGATCGATATCTATCGACCATCACAACAAAGATGACAAATGTCTGGACGAGTACAAAGCATAGCATACATGAGACTTCCTACAGCTGATGCATAAGGAACTCGTTTCATGTACTCAACCTTGTTAGGAGTTTTAGGACTATGCTTCTGAGATAACTGAATTCCATGTCTGAAAGGTAATTGACCTTTCTTGGAATTTTGAATAGAAAATCTCGTCAGTATTTTGTCAATATATGAAGCTTGAGATAAAGCTATCTGTCTGTTCTTTCTATCCCGAAGGATCTGAATGCCCAGAACATATCTTGCTTCTCCCAAGTCCTTCATATCAAACTGTTTACCTAATCAACTTTTCACCAATGTTAATGTTCTTACATCATTTCCAATGAGAAGGATGTCATCAACATACAGTATAAGAAAAATCACCTTACCATCTATAATTCTCTTATAGACACAAGGTTCATCAGAATGCTGATCAAAACCATAAGTTTTAATGGCTTGATCAAATCTGATATTCCAAGATCTAGACGCTTGTTTAAGCCCATATAAGGACCTATTCAACTTACAAACTTTTTGTTCTTGACCTTCCTGGATAAAACCATCTGGTTGTACCATGTAGATACATTCGTCAAGATTTCCATTAAGGAAAGCTGTCTTGACGTCCATTTGCCATACTTCATAGTCGAAGTGAGCTGCAATGGATAAGAAGATTCTTATAGACTTTAGCATGGCCACAGGCGAGAAGGTTTCCTCATAGTCAATACCTTCTCGTTGGGTATAACCCTTAGCAACCAATCTAGCTTTAAAAGTTTCCACTTTCCCGTCTACTCCTCTCTTTCTTTTGTAGACCCATTTACACCCAATAGGTTTTACCCCATTAGGCAGGTCCACAAGATCCCAGACGGAGTTAGTGTACATGGATTTCATTTCTGAATCCATTGCACTCTTCCAATGGTCTGCGTCTACGTCCTCTACAGCTTCTTTATATGTAGTGGGGTCCTCTTCTTCCTCAAAAGAGACTCGCTTGAAAAGCTTCTCCATAGAGTAAGTATCTAGAGGGACGTCGAATGACTCTCCCACTACGTCTAAGCCGTGGAGGTTCCCTGGACAATTGGACTTTCCTCCTCCTCGTTGACTCGGAACTAGATCTCGCCGATTCCTCAACGACCGGATTTTGAACAAGGGCGGAGATTCTTCCACTCTATGTCCCGAAGAGTCAGTGGGTATCGAAGGTGTAACATCTATTTCTCTCCCACTGGAATCTGGCATGTTAAGCGGCATAGATACGAATCCTCCACGTGAATCTTAAGTATGGGTCTCAGTAACCATTTGCTTGGGATTATCTCCCTTGGTTTCTTCCAAAATAACCCTACTCTTAGATCCTCGTTCTTCTATGTACTTGTCCTCTAAGAAAATTGCATTTGTGCTTACAAAATAACTTACAAATATTTTCTTATCTTGAGGACTATAGAAGTAGTATCCTCTTGTTCCTTTTGGATATCCAACAAACAGACATAAATTTGATCGTGATTCCATTTTATCCATCTTTCCCTTTAGCACATATGCAGGACAACCCCAAATCCGGATGTGCGTCAAATTAGGCTTCCGCCCATTCCACAATTCCAATGGAGTCTTAGGGACAGACTTTGATGGAACCATATTCAATATGTATGTCGCAGTTTGTATAGCATACCCCCAAAAGGATGTACTGAGTGTAGAGAAGCCTAGCATTGTTCTCGACCATGTCTAACAAGGTCCTGTTTCTCCTTTCTCGCCACTCCATTTTGTTGAGGAGTGCCAGTGCACTTAGTTGAGATAAAATCCCATTTTCTCGATAAGTAAGATCTAAAGTCATGGGATAGATATTCTCCACCTCGATCCGATCGAAGTGTCTTAATGTTCTTTCCTAATCGCTTCTCGCCTCAGCCTTAAATTCTTTGAATTTTTCTAAGGCATCGGACTTATGAGTCATTAGGTAAACATATCCATATCTTGAGTAATCATCCGTAAAAGTAATGAAATACTCATACCCACCTCTAGCTTGGACACTAATTGGTCCACATACATCAGAGTGCACTAATTCTAAGACTTCCTTTACTCTATTTCCTTTGGAAGGAAATGATCTTTTGGTCATTTTACCTTCCAAACAAGATTCGCAAACTTGAAGAGGTTCTACCTTTAAGTCACTTAAAGGACCTTCTTTTACAAGTCTTTGAATCCTATTTAGATTGATGTGACCAAGTCTAAGATGCCATAGGAGAGTCTCATTAGTAGGAGATAACTTAATGCGTTTATTAGTTTCAGTATGATATAATGAACTGTTGGTAGGTTTCAAAACATACAGATCATTATTTAAATTTTCACGACATATCAAATAGTTATTCAAAAATATCTCTACTGAAAATTTATAAAATTTAACAGAATATTTTTGTTTGAATAACAAAAAAAACCGAAATCAAATTTCGATAAATGTCAGGAACATAATAACAATCTTTCAAAACCAAATGTTTATTATCAAAATAAAGATAAACATCTTCAACAGCTCTTGCAGATATCACTGGTCCTGTGTCAACCCTTAGAGTGTGCTCTCCTTCATTGAGATGTCTGGTTACTTGGAACCCCTGCAATGAATTGCAAACATGGTTAGTGGCTCCGAATCTACTATCCAAGTATTTGTAGAATCAACCACTAAACAAGTTTCAATGTAGGATAACTCACCGAGTACCTTGCTTGCGTTTAGCTAAGTAATCTAGGCACTCGTGACTTCCAATGTCCCTTTTGCTTGCAAGTGGAAACATTTGCCTTTAGGCTTTTCATCCACTCTTGCTTTCTTAACCTGCTCGCTTAGGCCCTTTATTATTATTCTCGCTTCCTCTTATTTCCTCCTTTGCCCTTAGGCTTGGAAGAGGAAGATCCAACATGAGATAAAACAAGAGCGTTGCCACTTCCCACTTTTAGGGTTGCCTCGGCGCTCTCAAGCTCCTTCATTAACTCCGTAAGAGACATCTCCATCTTGTTCATGTTATAATTAACTTTGAACCGTGAAAACATCTCTCGGAAGAGTTTCTAGAGCCATGTCAACCTGAGTCTCAGGCTTAATCTCAGCCCCTAAGACCTCTGCCACGTTAAACTGAGCGATCAATTCTAACATATGATCTCTTACGGGTGTTCCAGGTTTCATGCACATATTCATTATGCGCCTCATTGCTGCTTGACGAGCCTGACGTCCCTTGTGCTCAAACATTTTCTGGAGGCTTCTCATGATGTCTGTAGCGGTTGTCATATTCTCATGTTTCTGCTGCAACATATTTGAGATAGATCCCAAAATGTAGCAGCGAGCCATCTCATCAGAACTCAACCACTTATCATAAGCCTCCTTTTGTTCGCCCGTGGACTGTTAGTAGGCTTAGCAGACACTGATTCAGCTTAGCACATATTTGAGCTTCTCAAGCAGTGAGTACAATTATGAGGTTCCTTTTCCAATCAATAAAGTTTTCTCCAACCAGTTGGTTCTTTGTTAAAATTTGGGATAAAGTGTTGGAAGTCATTTTTCTGAAATTAAATAAAATAAAACATATGAGTCATTTATCATATCATGATGCATGATCAAAATGATAATATTTTAAGTAGTAATAGAAACTACTATCAAAATATGACAACCTAAAACTCTACAGTAACATGTACCTCTATAGGAGATAACAATGTAACTTATAGTTAGGTCAAGATCCACAACCTAAAACTCCAAAGTAATATGCACCTCTATAGGAGATAACAATATAACTTATAGTTAGGCCTGGATCATCCCACTAAAATTAATATATCTTGCATCAAAACACAATATTAATTTTAGTGTTATTAATATTTTGGCCATCATAGATATTATTTGGATATTCTATAGGAAGTCCTTATAATGTCTTTGATTTAAGTGTAACCCCTATATTCAAATTTTATTTTATTCTATAAAGTTTTCAATCCAATCACATCACCTATAGGGTAATTATGAATGAATTAAACTTAAAAAAATAATTAAAATTTTGATGCCCAATCTAGTAACCAATAAAACGTAGCCTTCCTATAGGGAGACCATTTAAAATGGCACGAAGCAAACGTTAATTTTACTAATGGGCTAATAGGGGAGGCCAAAGGTTAATTAAAATTAACCAACTCACACTTAATTTTTTTAATTAATTAATAAAAATATTAATTTATTTATGCATAACTAAATAGTACCTAGAGTGGTGTTAATGCAAACTATGTGGCATGTTAACATGAATGATATATAATTCAACTAAATTAAATAGTAAAAACTATAAAATAAAAATAATTTTATGGCCAACCTAGACTCACAAATAAAATTGTAAAATTACAATTGAAAATAATAATTAGCTAACAATATAGCTAATTCTTCAATCTTCTGCAATATCAATTAAATGGCGCAACTTCATGTCACAAGGCTGTTGTTGGTGCAGTGGTTGGTTGCGACATTTTCAAGTTTAAGGTCTTGGGATCAAATCCCACCTCAACCACTTTCTCCCATTTTATTTTGATTAAAGAAAATGGGAGCCCAACCCACTTGCAGCCCAGCGCAGCTCATTGTGCAGGCCCGTTGCACCAAGGCCAATGCAGCCCAGTCACTGGGCTAGCCAGTTGGCTGTTGAATCCAGCGCTGGGCCTGCCTGCGCAGGCCCACTGGTCCAAGACCAGCCCAGCCAGGTGCTGGCTCTGCTGACCCATTTGGGTCAGCCCAAGCAACAATGCCAATTTCTTCTTCTGCTAGTGGAATTGCCAGATTTTGGGTAATTGGTCAACGATTTCTCTTCGTCTCCTAGTGCACTTGCTTGATTCTTCTTCGTCTGCCAATTCGTCCGCCAACCTTCATCTTGTCCGTCGGCTTCTTGTCCGATTACAATTTTTTTTTTTAATAACATAAAAATAAAATAAATCAAAAGAAAAATCAAAAGGGAAACATGGAGACGTAATCCACCCCTTTTGTTACAAGACTCGATAATACTTATACATATTCACCGAATCAAAAACTATGGCCATAAATTTATTTTGAACAGAATTAGTCAAATCATTCACCATGAACATAAATGCATTATTCCTACACCGCTCAACTATATATATATATATATATATATATATATATATATGCATAAAAGATTTAATCTTAACACATAAATACATATCAAAACCTGACTCTGATACCAATTGTTAGTTAATATGATCGACATGCTTATGTGTTAAATAGATTAAATCTCGAGAATATGAGAAACGAATCATACCTTTGTAGATATTGTCTCCACCAATACGATTCTTGAAGTCTTCGGCCTTCTGGTAATGCTCCAGACCCCCAAGTCTTCTTCAATGTAATCTCCTTGGACCAAAAAATTGCTAATCGTATTTTGTTTCTCTCTTTGTTGAGGGTGGACTCACACAAAAATTGAGAGAAAAACTCCAGAGAACCACCACGATGATCCTCACGTATCTTGAAAATAGAGTCATAAACCAATATGTATTATTGACTCTATCTCCAAATACGAGTCCTGATAGAATAAGAAAAGCATAGTTGAATACAACTATTTCCACTTATCATATTCTATCTAAAATACGATTTTTAGTTTTCTGCAATTTTCATTAATAAATTATAATTTATTATTGTCCCATAATTAGGAGCCACTGAAGGGACCTGACCGGATACAATTAGACTAACCTCCAATAAATTATCTTGTCAATAAAAATAATTTATTAATTACGTTCCACTCCACTAAAAGAACGTAACTGCACTCTTAGTCTAATCGCAATTATTGGAGTCAATAATTATATCCATTAATTGATCGATCCAACAACTACCAGGTGAAGGGAGTTATTTTGATGTCTTTGTTTTGCTTTCCGTGCAAGTGGGCTTAAGAGGAAAAATCATTCCAATGGATATCACAACATCAAAGGCTACACTGGGTGACGACTTGGTGGGAATTAAAGATGACATGAAGGAAATTATTCGAATGGTCCCTATAGTTGGTATGGGCGGAATTGGCAAAACAACTCTTGCACGAAGAATTTATGAGGATCCTCTGATCGTGCATCACTTCCATGTACGTGCTTGGGTTATAGCATCTTTGGAATATCGTGAGAGAGATATTCTACTCAATTTATTAGAGTCCATCGCTTCACTCGGTGAAGAAGTGTATAAGGAAGATAACGGAGATTTAGCTCAACGGTTGTTTAAAAGATTAAAGGGTCAGAGGTACTTGATTGTTATCGATGACATTTGGACTCCTAATGCTTGGGATGATGTGAAGGTGTGTTTCCCTGATGACAAAAGTGGCAGCCGCATTGTATTGACAAGTGGGTCGTTGAACTGGCTTCTTACATTAACCCTGATGGCCCTATTCATTTCATCAAATTTCTTGGCCTTGAAGATAGTTGGGACCTTCTGCGTAAACAAGTGTTTGGGCTGGAAGTTTGCCCACCTCAGCTGGCAAATGTCGGAAAGCGAATAGCAGAAAAATGCCAAGGACTACCACTAGCAATTAAAGTCATGGCGGGGCATCTGTCTAGCATTAGCAAAACAAAAGAGTGTTGGAATAATGTTGCTGAAACAGTGGGTTGGTTAGCAGAAGTAACGCAGATAGAGTCAGTCATCAACATTCTTTCTTTCAGTTATAATAACTTGCCCCACCACTTGAAAGCCTGCTTCCTCTCTTTGGTAACTTTTCCTAGGAACTATGAATTCCAAGCTAGGAAACTAATTTTGTTGTGGACTTCTATGGGATTCTTAAGTCCAAAATCAGCATACAACGTGGAAGAGGTAGCTGAGAGGTGTCTGGAGGATCTCACTAGCAGAAACTTAATTATGGTGAGAGATAGGAAATTTGACGGTAAAATTAGCTTATGTGCTATCCATGATCTCTTGTGGGATCTAAGCATGAGTGAGGCCAGGAAAGATGGTGATCATATTTTTGGCTACTCCCCTTTAAGCCATACTTACTTCCATACAGGTGATGACATGAAGTATGTAATGGGCCTCACCCATAGTTTATTCTATCTTGATGAATCTTTTGAATCCGATTGTCCTATTAGTTCTACTGGATTTAAATCACTCAGGGTCCTGAAAATTGTATATCAACCTTTTGAGAATTTCCCGGTTGAGATAACAGAATTAGTTAGTTTGAAGTATCTCTCATTGATCACTGGTGGTGATATTCCTGATTCAGTGGCCAAACTTTGTAACTTGGAGATCCTAATAATATTCAACAATGATGAAGAGGCACGTACAAGTTTACCAAAAGAAATATGGTTATTGGCGAGGCTGAGGCATCTGTATATAGGAGCTTTCACTTGCATGCCTGACCCACCTAGTGTAGAAATTGAGGGAAGTTGTACCTCAATTCTCTGTAATCTTCAAACGCTAAAATCTATATGTTCTTCCAGTTGCACAAAGGAAGTCTTTTGGCAGATCTCAAGTTTGAAGGAACTAGGGATTCGTGAAAACGAAGATGATGATGCTGGCATTGAAATATTTAATTCCCTTAGCAATGTTGCCTCCTTGGAGAAACTTCAAAAACTGAAGTTGTGCTGCAATGTTAAAGCTAATAAACCAAGACACATTCCTCAGTGGAATAGTTTCATCCCAAATATCAAGCATTTGGTTCTAATTGGAAGCTATCTACCATGGAGTGAAATCAATGCTTTAGCCGTGCTACCTAATCTTGAGGTACTGAAACTAAAACAAAATGCGACTGTGGGGAAAGAATGGGAAATGGATGAAGTGTTCCTCCAATTGAAATATCTGTTGCTCGAATCCTTAGATTTGGAGCGTTGGAAATTAAACGCAGATCATCTACCTAACCTACAACGTCTAGTTATCAAGAAATGTGATTACTTCGAAGGTCTACCTATTGAACTGGGAGAAATACCTACGCTCCAGATGATTGATGTGGATTATTGTTCCCTTGCTACTGTTTCTTCTTTAAAGGATATTTGTAAAGAACAACGAGAATTGGGAAACGATAAATTCACTACTCGTGTTATTTCTTCGTTTCATATTGAAAGTATTCAATTTGCTTTATCTTGCAGATGCAAACTGTCGGTTTATTTGTGGCCTTTGTTTACATGGCTTCGCTATTGGAGATGAAAAGAAACCGCAACAAAAAGAGGAGGAAAAAAGCTCTTAGATAATTGATTCATGACTAGAGTTTGTTTGAATTTAGTATTGAATTATAAAATTTGAAACTTGAAATAATAGTAAAATATACAAACCACCCCTGAAATTTATTTTAATTACATTGACATCCTTGAATGCTCAATTACCTCCTCATTATTTAGATTTTGCTAATATAAAGCTAAACTGTACATTGTTTTTCTGATTTTACCTGTATGGTAGATGACTTAATAGCTTTTATGCTTCCATAAGAATTGTGAAATATTTCTATATATAGAATAAATCTAAACTAACATTTGTACTCATGCACTACTTTATTTTGGTTAAGGACTAGACGATAGGTAAACATCAAATTGAACAGATGCCAACAAATATTTCTTCATCCTGTATCATTACAATGGGCCTAAGAATCAGTGTATTTGGAGAAGAATTAAGGGGGGGGGGGGGGAATTTTATTGTACTAGGATTGTTTTTTTTTTTTTTTTTTTTTGGGGGGGGGGCGCGGCAAATTCCTGGACTTCAATTTGTATGGTTATTAGACTTTTTATTATTCTTAAACATTTTCTTATACTTCAGGCAAACACATGTCATACAATTGTACTGCCAATGGAATTGTTGCAATTACAATGCCTTTATAAGTAGTGGTAGGTAGTGCAAAGACTTTTGAGAATTATTGAAGGAATTTATATATTGAAGTGATTTATTGAAGCTCCTATTTCTTGCTTTAAATTTTTCTCTTTTTTTTTTTGGGAGGGGGTGGGGAGTGGGGGTGTGTGTGTTTCACCTTTCTAGCTATTTGTAACTTTTTTTGGGAGCTTTACTAAATGAATATCAGTTTATAATATTTGGTGTCTATGTGGGTTTCTTGGTACTTCTGGTGTAAAAGTAGAATAGAGGATAGGATAAAATGATATTGATTCTTATGACTGTAAATCGAACTGATGCATTCTAGATTGTAATACATATAATGAACTTTTTTCATCCCATCATATACATATCAAAATTAGATTGCAATGCAACAACTCTTGAAACATTATCAGCACTTACTTGCAAAGTGTGCTTCGGTGGAAACATTTATTTATTTATTTTATTTTTTTTGGTTCAAAGTGATACATGATGATACTTTTATTATTTTTCAGGAAAACAGAAGTTCCTGCTGATGACTTTGTGAGCAATTCTTCATCCGTAGGAGCAAATAAATGATATTGATTGTATTTGCCTAGATTTTGACCTAACGTTTCGTAGGCTTGAATTCCTTTTTCGTTTCTTTGAGATATAATTAAAAAGATTATATTATTTCACATTTGATATCAGTGTATATATGTTCCAATGTGGACACTCCTTGGCACAAATGTGGTATGCTTTAAATTTTTGTGTTGCTTTGTTGTTGCTGGTTTGTAGAAGGCAGCTTTACTTATTCACAAGTAAATTGAAAGCTTGAAAGGTGGTGGATGAAGCTGTGTGTGTTTGGGGGGTAATTGAAATTATTATTATAGGATTTACATTAGAGAATCAATATAATGTGTTTTTTCAAGAAAAAAATAATATTTTTGGAAAGTTCATTTGAATTAATTATACTCTTTCATTTTATTCGCTAACAAGTTTTACTAATTCATAAGTTTGATTCCCCCTACTTTGGAGGATGATTATCTTCGACTATGGCTTAAAGGAATTTGATACGTGTTAGGATTTTCGATGCGTGTCCTCAAATGGATATCATCCTCTTATATTTCATAAGATCCTTTGGTGGTTTATGTTTAGGTATCTTTAGAGCATTTTCCAATTCACTTGTTTTCCAATTTAATTCTCTTTACATTGGCCTTATATTGGGGAAATTTCAAAAGATTGATAAGGCTATAACTAATTTGATTGACCAGGCTATGCATGACAAAGATTTGTGTTTAAATTGATTTGCTTAAGCTTTTGGTAAAGCGTATTTGGATTAGTTTTGATTTTGAGGGTTTCTATCAACGAGTAACTTATGATAATCTTCTCAATTTTTTACTTTAAATGTCAATGGATAGGACATGATTTGCGCTCTTACAAAAGGACTCTTCGTTCTAAATAATGATCATCGTCCTGAGGATTGCTTACTAGAAGACCACCCTCTTAAGCAGAATGAAAAGAAAGTATGGAAGCACAAGCCATAGTCGAAATTGTGTGGTGAAACAGATTAGCTTGATGCAGAAAAACCTAGCAAATAGCCAGTTGCTAGTTGATGCTTGAAACATTGCCATCGCCATCACCATCACCATTCATAAGGACCCCAGCCATTAGAGTGACTCTATGTTGAGGGTAACACTAATGATGACTGACACGCCTACGATGCTTTCCCAATTTTCTATTCCTTGGTACGGTGTGGTATGCTTTCACAACCTTTACAAGGTTTGGCATCAGAAGTTGCAATTTATTTTTTTTGAATTTTCATTTATTTAAATTTTAATTAATTATTTTTATTTAGATATAAGAGACTCAAATTAATATTATTTTTATTAAATAAAATAAAATAAAATAAAATAAAATAAAATAAAAAGAATGAGAATAAGCCCGGGCCCAACTTGCTTGGCCAATAGGCCTCGAAGGCCTAAGGGTCGGGTCAGACTCAAGAATTTTAACCTTAAGTCCGATACGACCCGTATTAACATAAGATCAATATGTACAACTCACGTGTCGATCTTCGGACTCAACCCATCACGGCTTGATACTGTATAGATCAGCTCACGTGCCTATGCTACTCATGTCTAACTAGGAAGAAAAAATAGAGAGAAGTAAATTTACTTAACTTGATTGAAATATAAAAAAAGTGAAAACTAAATGTGAAAGGAAAGTGATTCCCTTTCCTATCAGCAAATCTCTCCTTTTCAATTTAAACAGAAATCACATTTATTTCTTATTTTCACTTTAATCAAACAAAAGTAAATCCTACAGTAAAAATAAGAAGTGCCACTCATCTCCTTTCCTCTCCCCCTCCAAACCAAAACAAGCCTAAATAGTTGAAATACATAAGCAGTGCAGTGCAGGTGCTTCTCCTTTTCCTGTTCCCTCGGCTAGTCTCATTGTACGGGATGGGGGGAATGACCGGAGAAGAAGAGGAAGTCGAAGACGACGGTGGAGGAAGGATGAAAAGGGTAGTATAGCAATGCTAATTAGTGGTGACTTAACTGAAATTAAAAAGCAGTTTGCCTTGAATAGATAAAAGCTCGTCAGGTGGTGTGGGAGTGGGACCTCAATCACAGTCCACCACAAACGCTTGGCTCCCTCTCTATTTACCAGAAACAGAATTCTGAGTACTATCTTCAATGGCTTCCACACTCTCCTTCCCCTTCCCTCCCATCTTAGACCTCATAATTTCCTCCTCCAAGTTCCCAAAACAATCTCAAAGATTCCCCCTTTTCCCGCTTCAGCCCCTGCTCTGTCCTTCTTCTTCTTCTTTGAAGTTTCTTGCTTCTACCTCTGGAAGAAAAGTATCATCATCAGCAGCATCTGTTCCTGACACTCTCACGGAAGAACAAGAACCTGCTCAATCTTTAATTTCAGACTCTGGCCCAGATTCACAAACTAACAGTTCGTCATCTTCCAAGCTTGTTCTTGTTGTTGGTGGCTCTGGAGGAGTTGGTATTGCTTTCAATTACTGGCAACAATCTCTCTTTTAGAGCCTCTATATTTTTTATAACTCTGTATTTTCTTCTTTTCCTGGAATTTTTGGTTGGAAATTATCATTATTTTAGGAATTTAGAGGCACTTCTAATTTGTAGATGGCCCTCGATTTTTGCAGAAGAACAACTGCACAAGTATAAACCATTGTATAATCACATGACAAGAAGTGCTACTTAGTTAACAGTTCTATTGTTAATTTCTGCATTTCATATTTCGGTGTTTGTATTTTAGCCCATGGGTATCCCATATCAGTTTTAATAGTTAACCTAACCGGCCTGGTGCGTACTTAGTTTCCTGCCCTGCCTTTTTGGGTTCTCTTGGGTCCTGCACATTCCAAACTAGTTGTCAAAAGCGGAATTCATGATTCAACAAAGTCAAAGACTTGAAATTGCCCAATAGGTGAGGAGAGAGAGTTAAAAAATAAATAAATAAAAGGCAATGTTGCTTGTTTTAGCTTAGAAAAGCTTACAGTAGCTTAAATGCCTTCAAACTGCACTAATATTCACCCCCTGGAGAGAAGAAAGGCGGGGGGGAGGGGGGGGTTGTGTTGCACGTAAGGAAAGGACACACTGAGATCAAGCATTTTTTTTTTTTTTTTGTTTCCTTTTTTTGTTTAAAAGTCTAATACTAATAAGACAATTTTTTGAGGAGAAGAGAAATAATAATTATTCAACCGTACTTTTAAAGTTATTATGATGACTACATTAATTTACCAAAAATATACTTTCAAAAATGAAAAAAAAACTATAGATTAAAAAAATCTCATTTAAATTATATTTATGAAACTGAAGAAAATATTATATGAAATCTTGTCAAGCTGACCATAGTTGAATAAGTTAATACAGATACTTAAAAGCTGCAGTTTAAGCAACTAAAATTTTAATGCATGCATGTAAGTGAAATTCATAATACGTATTTGGGTAAGGACATCTTGCTTCTGAAATATTAAACAAGTATTTTAGTTCCTATAGTTTCCCATGAAAAAGTTACTAAACTTCTACTAGCTAAAAGCCTATGTTTTAGAATCTTGTTTGATTGCTATTCACATATTGAGGAAGTATTCTGAATCTTTCTTTGTCATAAACCTCAATGCAGGACAACTAGTTGTAGCATCATTGCTTGAGAGGAATATAAAGGCACGCCTTATACTACGAGATCCTGAGAAGGCAACTTCTCTATTTGGCATTCAAGATGAGAAGAAATTGCAGGTTTAGTTTCAATTTCTCTTTCCTTAATTTCTAGAGCTACTAATAATGAGTTAATTGTTCCCCAAACGAACTTTTTGGCTTTCGGTTATGTGAGGCAACATCTTCTCTCAATTTCTCTTCTGTTGGTTCTTTTTTCTATATGATATTTTGACATGTTATAGGTTGTTAAAGGTGACACAAGGAACCCTTTGGATCTAGATCCTTCAATGTTTGAGGTTTGTGCATTTCATGTACTCTTGCCTTTTTTCCTTCCTTTCCCATCTGTTAGATTTTAGATCTTTTCAAAGTTCTCTAAAAATTGAGGCTTATCACTCTATTTGAATAAGCAGCTAATTGCAATCTGTTTCTAGGGCGTGACACATGTTATTTGCTGCACGGGAACAACGGCCTTCCCATCAAGGCGGTGGGATGGAGATAATACACCTGAAAGAGTAGGTTAGGAGGATAAGTCTGAAGGATAATATATAACCCTGCTATCTCATCTGCTTTTCACATTTTAACCTAGAGTTGAATTATATGTTGCATTCCTGTAAGGGCAACAATGAGGCCTTTAAGTATTTCTAGACAAAGGCTAATTTCTAATTACAAAAATATAAAAAGCCAGTGAACTATAAAACCAAAGTAATTCTAGTAGAGAGGTTACCTTCTTTCCCACTAATTATTTTATTCTTTATCCAGTGTGTCCTATTTCCCTTTTTGTCACTGCCATTTGCATTTGTTAGATTTAATATAGAGTAGCAAAATTATAGGCACTATGAAAGGGATTAAAAGGATATGATTTGAATTGTAGCTATTTAATTTCAATACAATGTTTGTGATATCTTCTGTATACACCAGGGTCATACCAAGCGTATAATTCCATTCAAATCGCCTGCTAATTCAAAAAATGAGATTTATCATTTTTCTGATAAATTTTCTTTGTTGAACAGAATCACTGTGATTCTGATAAAATTGAACTGAATGGGCCAATTATGATTTATAAAAGTACTTACATTAAAGGCTTATGATGTATGCTATTGTTCCTTACTCATTTTCCCCTATTGCTTGTAGACAAATAGTAATAGGATTCAAATCTGGCAAGGGGATTTTAAGTTTTCTCACTTCAGTGCATGGAAATGCATAACTTTTCAAGAGCCTTGAAATCTGTTCGCATATATCTTTGCCTTTGCAGATTGGGAAGGTGTCAGAAACCTTGTTTCGGCCCTCCTACCTGGCATAAAAAGAATTGTTCTTGTATCATCAATTGGAGTCACCAAGTTCAATGAACTACCTTGGAGGTATGGCTGCAAAGGGTTTAGAATTGTAAGAAGCATATTTGATAATTATGCGCGTCAAAATGTAATGTTGCAAAAGCATGACAAAGTTGAGTGTTCCCCTAGCTTAGGAGCATGAAGTTATGAAACCCTTTGCAAAAAACTTAGAGGATTCATCTTGAGATTTCTGATTCAAATGGATGACTTTTGAATTGCTGGCAAAGAGTTTACTTGGTTCACTATTACGAGGAAAATCATTTCAACGTTAAAAGTTGGATAGCTCAGAAATGAGAGAGAAAACTGAAAAGGTCTAACGTAAATATTGTGAACACATACAAGACACAGGCATCTGATTGAGATTGTTTAATGAGGCATAAAGGGGAAGGCATTGGAATGTCAAGGTTATATGAACTAGGAGACTAGCTTCACGTGTATTATCATATGGTGTACTGAGAGGGTGCCACTTGTGTGAAATCTTTGAGGTGTGAGAATAGGATCTACCTGAATTTAAATTAACCAGAGGGCACAGAAAAACATTAACTGCCTTTGCCTGCAAACAAAATGTTTTTAATGAGTCCAAGAAAGGAAAGTATATATATAGATTGTGGAGAAGATGGAGAAATAAAAATTCCTTGCCATTTTTCCAATGTATTCTTGCCTTTTGTTTTTGCAGTATCATGAACCTTTTTGGCGTTCTTAAATACAAGAAAATGGGGGAAGATTTTCTTCGAAATTCTGGCTTTCCATTTACAATAATCAGGTGTATTACCTGTTCCTGACACTAAAATCACATTATTAATCTAGATTTTCAAATCAAAGCAGGTTCACTCTACTTATGTTACTTCTCTTGCCATGGACTATTACTGTAGCAGAGCCGGTAGATTGACAGACGGACCATATACATCATACGATTTGAACACCCTACTCAAAGCAACTGCAGGAGAAAGACGCGCTGTCCTTGTTGGACAAGGTATGTACTCTTTAGGCTTTTCCTTTTCCAAATAGAAAGAGGCTCAATTTGGTGCAACCTTACCAGTTGTGATTTGTAAAATTAGATTCTAGTTAATAGGATTTAATAATATCATAATCAACTTTTCGAATTACTCTAGTAGTTTAAAGTGGCAAAATCAATGTCATAACAAAAAACAGTAGATTGACTTGATTTCTTAACAAACTTCAAGAATCTGAATTGGGCATAAGAAAGCCATTTTTCTTTGTTCCTTCTGACTTGATCCACCACAACAATTGGTGAGAATTTATTTTCCCATTTATAGCACCTCCTTCCCTCTAATAAGCATATATACCGCAATCTTCTCTTCCATGCTTGGTGCAAATTTCTGGTCGTTTCATGCTTTTCTTTGTGATCTGCAGGGGATAAACTTGTTGGTGAGGTTAGCAGGCTAGTTGTTGCAGAAGCTTGCATTCAGGCTCTGGATATAGATTTAACAGAAGGACAAATTTATGAAATCAATTCAGTTCAGGTAATCTTTTAAGATGATGCAAATCTTGAGATTAAAGATGTGCAATTTCAATTTAGAGACGTGTTTTAGAATCCCTGGTTAAAATCTTTGACTATTTAAGACATCTGAGCTTTCACTTTTCATACTGTCATGCTTTTATTAGCCATTTTCCAAAGCCTTCATTACAACTAATCAATAGTATACAGGGTGAAGGACCGGGCAGTGATAAAGAGAAGTGGCAAGAATTGTTTAAGGGCGCTCACATTCCAGACATGGAGACACATACTTGATCGAATGTAACATACGAAATAGCAGGAAAATTGTAAGTTGAAGTACACATTTATACACTCCTGTGTGTGTAGATAGACAGAGACACAGAGAGAGGGAGATTTTTAATAGCTGTAAATAACAATAATTGCATTTCTTCCCTTAGCTTTGGCCAGAATATGAATTAATGATCCATGTTGAAGCTAACTTGTGGTGCTATAAAGAAAATGACCACTAAATACTTGGTAGAATTTGATATTCTATTTCGGTAAAAGTTGAAAAGATGATTTGAAGAGGTTCTCAAGTACATGGCCAAATGTATGAATTATTCAACAATTAGTTTTCCTTTTTAAAGAAATAAAATGAAAAATGAAAAAGATTGCTGCTTTGGATCCCTGATCCATCTGTCGGCCGGCCATTAAAATAAAGGAAATAGATATGCGGACGTATGTGCTTCCACGTGTCTAAAATCGAAGCAATGAAGACCTTATGCTAGGGGATTTAACCAAAAGGAGATCCCTTTGGAATCCCTAAGCCCGCAATGCGTTCAAATTCTGAGGGATCTCCTCGAGGACTTCTTCGTGTTTGTCGGACGCAAGATGCCGCAATAATTATTATTTTTAAATTTTAATTATTTATATAAATATTATAAAATTAGGGTAGTGTTAGAATAAAATTTACACACTACACATTAAGAAAACTCTAACTATTCTTTGCACAAGAATTTTTCTCTTTCTTTTCTCTCACAATTTTCTCTAATCTTTCTTTCACAAAATAATGGTGTCTTACAAGTTTAGAGAATAACTCTATTTATAGAGCTCTAATTAGTAGATTACATCATAGCATACATCATCTTCCACTAATCTTAATTAGTGGTGTCTCCAATAAATGGTGGACATCCATAAAAATCTTCTATAATAATTCACATAAATCCATAATTAGTGGAGCATCCACTAATTAATAAAGATTCCAATAATTCATAACACTCCACATTGGATGTCCATCCATTACATAAAGAATATGCCTCGTTAAAACCTTATTAGATAAAAATCCAGTGGGAAAAAAAATCTAGTGAAGGAAAAAGAGTACACTATTCTATATGTCTGTTTATTACTCCCCCTGATGAGATGATTCCTTTAAATTTTTAAACCGACGCATACCGATTTTATATCTCAACTTCTCAAATGTTGCAGTCGGTAAAGTTTTCGTGAAAATATCTGCGAGGTTATCACATGACCGAATTTGTAGCACATCAATTTCACATTTCTTCTGAAGTTCATAAGTAAAGAAGAATTTTGGTAAAATATATTTTGTCCGGTCTCCTTTAATATATCCTCCTTGTAATTGAGCTATGCAAGCTGCATTGTCTTCATAAAGAGGAGTTGGAATATCTTTGATTGATGATAATCCACAACTTTCTCGGATATAATGAATCATGGATCTTAGCTATACACATTCTCGACTTGCTTCATGAATGGCTATAATTTCAGCATGATTTGAAGAAATAGCTGTTATAGATTGTTTCGTAGAACGCCATGATATAGCAGTATTTCCACATGTAAATAGATAGCCCGTTTGAGAACGTGTTTTATGTGGATCAGATAAATAACCAGCATCTGCATAACCTATCAATGTTGGACTGGTTTTATTTGAATAAAATAATCCGAGATCAATTGTACCTTGGAGATATCGAATGACTTGTTTAATTCCATTCCAATGTCGTCGTGTTGGTGAAGAACTAAATCTTGCTAATAAATTGACAGCAAAAGTAATATCAGATCGTGTATTATTAGCAAGATACATCAACGCACCAATTGCACTGAGATATGGCACTTAAGGACCAAGGAGTTCTTCATTATTTTCTTGAGGTCGGAAAGGATCTTTATCCACATTTAATGATCGGACGATCATTGGAATACTCAATGAATGTGTTTTGTCCATGTAAAATCTTTTTAGCACTTTTGCTGTATATGTTGATTGATGAATCAATGTTCCACTCTCCAGATGTTCAATTTGTAAACCAAGGCAAAATTTAGTTTTACCAAAATCCTTGATTTCGAATTCTCTTTTTAAATAATCAATTGTTTCTTAGAGCTCTTCAGGAGTTCCAATAAGATTAATATCATCAACATATATAGCTAATATCACAAATTTAGAACCAGATTTCTTAATAAAAACATATGGACATACCTGGTCATTTTTAAATCCCGCTTTCAATAAATATTCACTAAGACGTGTGAACCGCATGCGCCCAGATTGCTTCAGGCCATATAATGATTTTTGCAACTTGATGGAGTAATTTTCACGAGGATAATGTTTATATGCTTCAGGCATATGAAATCCTTCTGGGATTTTCATGTAAACATCATTTTCTAAATTTCCATACAAGTAAGCAGTGACAACATCTAATAGGTGCATATCTATCTTTTCATGTACTGTGATATGATATCGGAGTGTAATAGCATCAACAATAGGAGAATAAGTTTCATCATAATCAATACCCGGTCTTTGTGAAAAACCTTGGGCTACTAATCGCGCTTTATATCGAACGATTTCACTTTTTTCATTGCGCTTTCGCACAAATATCCATTTGTAGCCAACAGGTTTTACACCTTCTGGTGTTCGGACTGCAGGTCCGAAGACTTCACGTTTTGTCAGTGCATTTAACTCCGATTGAATCGCATCTTTCCATTGCAGCCAATCTTTTCTATGCTGACATTCATCAACTGATATTGGTTCAGGATCATCATTATCCTGTGTAACATCAAGAGATATATTGTATGCAAATATATTATCAATAACAGTTTCTATCCGATTCCAACTTCTACCGGAAGTGGTATAATTGATAGAAATTTCAATGTTACTTTCATCAAATTCTGGTTCTTTATCATCAGTTCTCTTTTGGTCTTTATCATTCTTTTCTTCAATATGATCTTCTGGATCATTTAATTCTCTTTTCTTTCGAGGATTTTTATCTTTAGAACCAAGAGATCGGCCACGCTTCTGGCGTGTTTTTGACTCAGCAGCTATAGGTATAATATTTTGTTCTGCTGGAACTTCAATTCGAATAAGAGTATTTATAGCTGGAATATGCGATTTTGTAACTCTTCTGGAGTCAACAAAAGCGTCTGGCATTTAATTTGCAATGCTTTGCAAATGAATTATCTTTTGAACTTCAAGTTCACATGCGCTTGTGCGCGGATCAAGATAATTTAATGATGTTGTCCAAGCAAGATCCTTTTTATGTTGTTTTGGTTATCCCCCTAATTTAGGGAATAATGATTCATCAAAATGACAATAAGCAAATCTTGCTGTGAATACATCTCCTGTCAGTGGTTCAACATACCTGATAATAGAGGGAGAATCATATCCAACGTATATCCCCTTTCTTCTTTGAGGACCTATCTTTGTACGTTGGTTTGGTACAATTGGAATATATACAGCACACCCAAAAATTCTTAAATGAGCAATATTTGGTTCTGACCCAAAAGCCAATTGCAAATGAGAGAATTTATTATAACTAGCTGGTCTTATACGTACAAGTGTTGCAGCATGTAAAATAGCATGTCCTCAGGCAGATGTTGGGAGATTTGTTTTCATTAATAATGGTCTACCAATTAATTGTAATCGTTTAATCAAATATTCAGCCAGACCATTTTGTGTGTGAACATGAGCTACAGGATGTTCAACATTAATCCCAATTGACATGCAATATGCATCAAAAGCATGTGATGAAAATTCACCAGCATTATCCAAACGGATATTTTTAATGTGATGGTCCGAAAATTGTGCTCGTAATTTAATTATTTGAGCAAGTAATCTCGCAAACGCCAGGTTGCGAGTAGATAATAAACATACATGTGACCATCGGGATGATGCATCAATTAAGACCATAAAATATTTGAACGGTCCACATGGTGGATCACATGGTGGATCAATAGGTCCACAAATATCTCCGTGAATCCATTCGAGAAATGTAGGACTTTCAGCTCCTACTTTTACTGGTGATGGTTTAACAATTAATTTTCCTAGAGAACATGCAGTACATGCGAATTTTTCTAATGTCAATATCCTTTTATTTTTTAAAGGATGACCATGTGTATTCTCAATGATTCTTCTCATCATGGTAGATCCCGGATGACCCAACCGGTCATACTAAATGCTAAAAGTAATAGGATAAGTAAACTTCTAATTTATTAGATGATGAATTTTAATTGTACGTATTTTTACAAAATCTAGGCCAGTAGAAAAAGACGACAGTTTTTCTAATACAGATTTCTTACACAAATGCATTTGAGTAATATAAAGATACTCAATCCTATTTTCCTCATTTGTTTCAACATGATACCCATTTCTGCGGATATCTTAAAAACTTAATAAATTTTTTCTAAATTTTGAGGAAAATAGTGCCTTATCAATAATAATTGTTGTTCCTTTAAGCAACAATATACTAACTCTTCCGGAGCCCTCAATCACATTTGTACTACCGTTTATCGTATAAATATTTATTTCTCCCATTTTGAGATCAGAAAAATATTTCTCATTTTTTAGTATGGTGTGTATAGTTCCACTATCAATAATGCATACATCATCATTAACAACAGCTATCTGAACACAAATATATATATATACAAACATAAATATTATTAGAATATAATGAAAATGAAAATACAAAAATATCAGGGTGAGACTTTAGTTCTTCTGGACACTGCCATCACCAATTAAATGGTCTATCCTACCGTCTGGGTGTTCAAAAAAATCCGATACACCCATATGGGTAATATTGATATTAAGATCTTCAGGATCAATATCATTATCCTCAACATCATTTATTGGATGTTGAGAAAAATTTGCTTCCACATTTTTATTTTTCAATGAAGCTTGATACAATCCAACTAAATGCTTAGCCGCACGACAGTTTCGTGACCAATGACCTTTCATGCCACATCTATAACATATATCCTCATGCTTTTCTTCAATTTTTTTTTCTTTTCCCTTATGATCTTTTCTGTTCCACTTCAGGTGGCCAGTATTTCTCACAGTTTGATTATAATTGTGATAAGGGAATATCAAGTGTGTCTACGACCATAACCACGACCACGGCCACAGCCATGGCCACGACCATGACTATAACGATGGCTTCTGCTAGAGCCAACAGCATTCACTTCTGGGAGTGCTGTTGAGCCAGTTGGTCTGGCTTCATGATTTCTCAATAATAACTCATTATTCTTCTCTGCAATGAGGAGGGCAGTAATTAAATCTGTAAATTTTGTATACCCATTTTCTCGATATTGTTGCTGCAGAACAATATTTGAGGCATGAAAGGTGGAGAATGTCTTCTCCAACATATCTTCATCAGTCACTTTTTCTCCGCATAATTTTAATTGAGATGTAATTTTATACATTGCGGAGCTATATTCATTCACGGTTTTAAAATCTTGCAACCTCAGGTACAACCATTCATACCGTGCAGTGGGTAGTACGACCATCTTCAGGTGGTCAAATCTTTCTTTTAAATTTATCCACAGGCCATATGGATCTTTTTCGGTAAGATATTCCATTTTCAAATTTTCATCGAGATGACGACGAATAAAAATCAAAGCTTTAGCCTTGTGTTGTGCAGATGCACTATTATTTGCTTGAATAGTTTCACTAAGGCCTTCAACATTTAGATGCATTTCTGCATCGAGAACCCATGACATATAATTTTTTCCAGAAATATCAAGGGCTACAAATTCGAGTTTAGCGAGGTTAGCCATAGAAATCAATAAATGCGTACCTGTCTTCTGGTTTTGTTAACGGCAGAAACTCGTGCTTAGTCTTCTGGCTTTTGTACCGATAGAGACTCGTGCTGATAACGTGTTATAAAATTTGGGTAGTGTTAGAATAAAATCTACACACTACACACTAAGAAAACTCTAACTATTCTTTGCACAAGAATTTTTCTCTTTCTTTTCTCTCACAATTTTCTCTAATCTTTCTTTCACTAATCTTTCTTTCACAAAATAATGGTGTCTTACAAGCTTAGAGAATAACTCTATTTATAGAGCTCTAATTAGTGTATTACATCATGGCATACATCATCTTCCACTAATCTTAATTAGTGGTGTCTCCACTAAATGGTAGACATCCATAAAAATCTTCTATAATAATTCACATAAAACCATAATTAGTGGAGCCTCCACTAATTAATAAAGATCCAATAATTCATAACAATAAATTTATTTTTATGTATTATTTATTTAAATTTTTATTTATATTAATTAAATATTTATTTATTTTTTATGAATTCATAATTAATTTTATATTTTTGAAATTTGTCAAATTTTTTTATAAATATAAATAAAAATAATTATGTTATAAAATTTGAGTAGTGTTAGAATAAAATTTACACACTATACACTAAGAAAACTCTAACTATTTTTTTGCACAAGAATTTCTTCAAACTTCTCCTTTTCTTTTTCTCACAATTCTTTCACAAAATGATAGTATATTACAAGCTTAGAAAATAGCTCTATTTATAGAGCTCTTAATTAATGGAATACATCATCTTTCACTAATCTTAATTAGTGGTGTCTCCACTAAATGATGGACATTCATAAAAATCCATAATTAGTGGAGTTTTCACTAATTAGTGGAGCTTCCACTACTTCCCTAATAATTCACATAAATCCATAATTAGTAGAACTTTCACTAATTCACAATATATTATAACACTCCCCTTTGAATGTTCATCCATTACATAAAGAATATGCCTCGTTAAAACCTTACTAGATAAAAACCCAGTGGAAAAAAAATCTAGTGAAGGAAAAGGAGTACACTATTCTATATGTCTGTTTATTACTCCCTCTGATGAGATGATTCCTTTAAATCTTTAAACCGACACATACTGATTTTATATCTCAACTTCTCAAATGTTGCAATCGGTAAAGTCTTCGTGAAAATATCTGCGAGGTTGTTACATGACCAAATTTGTAGCACATCAATTTCACATTTCTTCTGGAGTTCATGAGTAAAGAAGAATTTTGGTGAAATATGTTTTGTCCAATCTCCTTTAATATATCCTCTTCGTAATTGAGTTTTGCAAGCTGCATTATCTTCATAAAGAGGAGTTGGAATATCTCTGATAAATGATAATCCACAATTTTTTCGAATATCATGAATAATTGATCGTAACCATACACATTCTCTACTTACTTCATGAATGGCTATACTTTCAGTATGATTTGAAGAAGTAGCTGCTTGGAGATATCGAAGGACTTATTTAATTCCATCCAATGTCGTTGTATTGGTGAAGAACTAAATATTGCTAATAAATTGACAGCAAATGCAATATCAGGTCGTGTATTATTAGCAAGATACATCAATGCACCAATTACGCTGAGATATGGTACTTCAGGACCAAGGAGTTCTTCATCAGCTTCTTGAGGTTGGAAAGGATATTTATTCACATCTAATGACCGAACGATTATTGGAATACTCATTGATGTGCTTTGTCCATGTAAAATCTTTTTAGAACTTTTGTTGTATATGTTGATTAATGAAACTTGCCAAATGTTCAATTTGTATACCAAGGCAAAATATAATTTTACTAACATCCTTGATGTCGAATAATCAATTGTTTCTTGGAGTTCTTCAGGAGTTCCAATAAGATTAATATCATCAACATATATCACAAATTTAGAACGAGATTTCTTAATAAAAACACATGGACATATCTTGTCATTTTTAAATCCCGCTTTCAATAAATATTTATTAAGATGATTGAATCACACGCGCCCAAATTGCTTTAGGCCTTATAATGATTTCTGCAACTTGATGGAGTAATTTTCACGAGGATAATGTTGATATGCTTCAGGCATATGAAATCCTTCGGGGATTTTCATGTAAACATTATTTTCTAAATTTCCATACAAGTAAGCAGTGACAACATCTAATAGGCACATATCTATCTTTTCATGTATTGTGATATGATATCGGAGTGTAATAGTATCAACAACAGGAGAATAAGTTTCATCATAATCAATACCTAGTCTTTGTGAAAAACCTTAAGCTACTAACCGTGCTTTATAGCGTACGATTTCATTTTGCGTTTTCGCACAAATATCCATTTGTAGCCAACAGGTTTTATACCTTCTGGTATTCGGACTGTAGGTCCAAAGACTTCACGTTTTGTCAGTGCATTTAACTCCGATTGAATCGCATCTTTCTATTGTAGTGAATTTTTTCTATGCCGACATTCATCAATTAATATTGGTTCAGGATCATCATTATCTTATATAACATCAAGAGATATATTGTATGCAAATATATTATCAATAACAATTTCTATCCGATTCTAACTTCTACCAGAAGTGGTATAATTGATAGAAATTTCAGTGTTACTTTCATCAACTTCTGGTTCTTTGTCATCAGTTTTCTCTTGGTCTTTATCATTCTTTTCTTCAATATGATCTTCTGGATCATTTAATCCTCTCTTTCGAGGATTTTTATCTTTAGAATCAAGAGGTCGGCCATACTTCTAACATGTTTTTGGCTCAACAGCTATAGGTATAATCCTTTATTCTGCTGGAACTTCAATTCAAATAGGATCATTTATAGTTGGAATATGCGATTTTGTTACTTTTCTAGAGTCAACAAAAGCGTCTGGCATTTGATTTGTAATGTTTTACAAATGAATTATCTTTTGCACTTCAAGTTCACACGCCTTTGTACACGGATCAAAATAAGTTAATGATGTTATCCTATCAAGATCTTTCTTATACTGTTTCTGTTCTCTCCCTAATTTAGGGAATAATGATTTCACAAGAGAATAAGGGAAAAGAAACATGATGACAAGTAGGAAATGCCAAGAAAAAAAATCTCTTTTTTTTTTCACTCTTCCGGGTACCATCTTTTTCCCTTCCTCCTTGTCTTTTCTTCTCCTTCGTCCCTCCACCTATCATTTACCTCTTATTCTTCCTCGTACATACACACACACATATATATATATATGTATGTATCGATATATATCTTTGTTATCAGCCATTAGTAAACATCAAAAAAACAAAAAAAACCTCAAAGCAGATATGGAGACTCATTTGAGATATAGTCAAATTTTGACTTAGTTTCTAACGCAGAAGATTTTGATATGTTTTCTTTTTCAAGCCAACCGCTTCCACCTAATGTCAGGTCTAACGCAGAAGATTTTGATCTTTTTTCCTTTTCAAGCCAACCGCTTTCGCCTAATTTTCCAAGCCAACCACTTCCGCCTAATTTCAGGTGAGATACCTTTGAGGGCTTTTTTTTTTTTTAGTGTGCTTAATAATGAAATAATGCAATTAAACACTCTTTTGGTTTGTTGTGATGTATATCAGTGGTAGTTCTGGACGTGCTGCTTTGAATTTTCAATTTGATCTACCCATTCAAAAGATTGCTTTTGATGTTGTTCCTCTGAATGAGGATATGCTTGTGCATAATCCTTTTTACTCCCTAATGGATTTTGAACAAAGCCAAAATTTGGTTCCATGTTATCATACATTCAAACATGGATTTTGCATGGTATTACCTTTACTGATATTGTTTTTTCTTTTCTAAGAAAAATAATGAGTGGCCTTGGCAACGAATTCAGAGTGAGGACCCATGAAATGCATAATATCGAAGTTCAAGATATTATTGCAGACGAAATTCCTGTGAAGAATGAGAGGATTAGGAGGTAGAGAGAGGAGAAGGGCAAGAACAGATGTAGGGAGTTGGGAATTCGTCGATGGCCTCACAGGAAATTGATGAGTTTGGAGACCCTAATCAAGAATGTTCAAGTTCACACACACACATACACACTTGTAATTTGTAAGTATGAAATTATAAAAGATTTATACGTAAATAATGACTGGAATAAATGTATCTCCACCGATGATATCACTTCGATTTACAGGAGCGAGATAAAGACGAAGGAGAACATATAGCTGAGAAGCAGTTTAGATAAGCCATTGAAATACTGGAACGTGAGAAGAAGTTGGTGGGAAAAAGTCTTGATATGCGATTGAAGGACCAAACACAGAAATTGAGACAAGCATGCTTCAAAGCCAAATATAATAAAAAAAAACTTAAGGGGATGAAAAAATCCCAAGATTGATTCATTGCGCAGTAACTTCACGGTTAATTCTACTACTAGTCTAGATGCTGACCCAAGGGAGAAGGAAGAGAAGGAGGATGTCGAAGAAGATGAACTGAAATCCATAATTGCTACCTGTTTGTCTTCCTCTAATGCAAACATTAAAAAAGAACAATTACAAACATTCATCCTCAATTTGTCAACTCAATTGAAAAAGAGCAACTACAAGCATGCATCCTCAAGTTTACATGAACACCAGTGAGATAAATGAAGGAAATGCAAGTGAATACAAGACTTATAATCAATAGGAAATAGATTTTTTTTTTCTAAACTGTTAGCAGTAATATAGTATATATTGACATTCGAATGTAACATCTCAAAGATGTGATATTTATTATTAATGAAAATATAATTTTCCCTTATTATCTTTTATGTTCGACTTCAAGTGGCCAGTATTTCTATGTGCTAAGAGAAATATCGAGTGTGTTCATGACCATAACCACGGCCATTGCCACAACTACGACTATAACAATGGCTTCTGTTAAAGCCAACAGCATTTACTTTTGGGAGTGTTATTGAGTCAATTAATCTGATTTCATGATTTCTCAATAATAACTCATTATTTTTCTTTGCAATGAGGAGGGCAGTAATTAAATCTGTGTATACCATTTTTCTCGATATTATTGCTACAGGACAATATTCGAGGCATAAAAGGTAGAGAATGTCTTCTCCAATATATTTTTCTTTGCATAATTTTAACTGACATGTAATTTTATACATCGCGGAGCTATATTCATTCACGGTTTTAAAATCTTGCAACTTCGGGTGCAATCATTTATACCGTGCACTTAGTAATACGACCATCTTCAGGTGGTCAAATCTTTTTTTTCAGCATTTAAATACATTTTTGTATCGAGAACCTATGACATATAATTTTTTCCAGAAATATCAAGGGCTACAAATTCGAATGTAGTAAGGTGAGCCATATGGATCAATAAATGCGTACCTGTCTTCTGACTTTGATAACGGCAGAGACTCGTGCTGATAACGTGTTATAAAATTTGGGTAGTGTTAGAATAAAATCTACACACTACACACTATGAAAACTCAAACTATTTTTTTGCACAAGAATTTCTTCAAACTTCTCCCTTTCTTTTTCTCACAATTCTTTCACAAAATGATAGTATATTACAAACTTAGAGAATAGCTCTATTTATAGAGCTCTTAATTAGTGGAATATATCATCTTTCACTAATCTTAATTAGTGGTGTCTCTACTAAATGATGGACATCCATAAAAATCTATAATTAACGGAGTTTCCAATAATTAATGGAACTTCCACTAATTCCCTAATAATTAACATAAATCCATAATTAGTGGAGCTTCTACTAATTCACAATATATCATAACAAATTATAATTTTTAAATAAATTTAAAATTATTATCAATAAATTATTCAAATTTAATTATAATACGTTTTGAATTTAATTATTATTTAAAATATAAATTATAATATTTATTTATTAATATTATAAATATCAATTATTTACAAAAAAATATAAATATTTTAAATATGTTATAAAATTTGGGTAGTGTTAGAATAAAATCTACACACTACAAACTAATAAAATTCTAACTATTCTTTGCACAAGAATTTCTCTCTTTCTTTTCTCTCATAATTTTTTCTAATCTTTCTTTCACAAGTTTAGAGAATAACTCTATTTATAGAGCTCTAATTAGTGGAATACATCATGGCATATATCATCTTCCACTAATCTTAATTGGTGGTGTCTCCACTAAATGGTGGATATCCATAAAAATCTTTTCTAATCATTCACATAAATCCATAATTAGTGGAGCCTCCACTAATTTATGAAATTTCCAATAATTTTAATATATTCATAACACTCCCCCTTGGATGTCCATTCATTACATAAAGAATATGCTTCGTTAAACCCTTACTAGATAAAAACCCAGTGGGAAAAAAAATTTAGTGAAGGAAAAAGAGTACACTATTCTATATGTCTGTTTATTACTCCCCCTGATGAGATGATTCCTTTAAATTTTTAAACCGACACATACCGATTTTATATCTCAACTTCTCAAATGTTACAGTCGGTAAAGTCTTCATGAAAATATCTGCGAGGTTGTCACATGACCGAATTTGTAGCACATCAATTTCACATTTCTTTTGGAGTTCATGAGTAAAGAAGAATTTTGGTGAAATATGTTTTGTCTGATCTCCTTTAATATATCCTCCTCGTAATTGAGTTATGCAAGCTGCATTGTCTTCATAAAGAGGAGTTGGAATATCTTTGATCGATGATAATCCACAATTTTCTCAGATATAATGAATCATGGATCTTAGTCATACACATTCTCGACTTACTTCATGAATGGCTATAATTTCAGTATGATTTGAAGAAGTAACTGTTATAGATTGTTTTGTAGAACGCCATGATATAGCAGTATTTCCATATGTAAATAGATAGCCCGTTTGAGAACGTATTTTATGTGGATCAGATAAATAACCAGTATCTGCATAACTAATCAATATTGGACTGGTTTTATTTAGATAAAATAATCCGAGATCAATTGTACCTTGGAGATATCGAATGACTTGTTTAATTTCATTCCAATGTCGCCGTGTTGGTGAAGAACTAAATCTTGCTAATAAATTGATAGCAAAAGTAATATCAGGTCGTGTATTATTAGTAAGATACATCAATGCACCAATTGCACTAAGATATGGTACTTTAGGACCAAAGAGTTCTTCATCATTTTCTTGAGGTTGGAAATGATCTTTATCCACATTTAATGATCGGACGATCATTGGAATACTCAATGGATGTGCTTTGTCCATGTAAAATCTTTTTAGCACTTTTACTGTATATGTTGATTGATGAATAAATGTTCCACTTTTCAGATGTTCAATTTGTAAACCAAGACAAAATTTGGTTTTACAAAAATCTTTAATTTCGAATTCTCTTTTTAAATAATCAATTGTTTCTTAGAGCTCTTCAGGAGTTCCAATAAGATTAATATCATCAACATATATAACTAATATCACAAATTTAGAACCAGATTTCTTAATAAAAACACATGGACATACCTGGTCATTTTTAAATCCCGCTTTCAATAAATATTCACTAAGACGTGTGAACCGCATGCGCCCAGATTGCTTCAGGCCATATAATGATTTTTGCAACTTGATGGAGTAATTTTCACGAGGATAATGTTTATATGCTTCAGGCATATGAAATCCTTCGGGGATTTTCATGTAAACATCATTTTCTAAATTTCCATACAAGTAAGCAGTGACAACATCTAATAGGTGCATATCTATCTTTTCATGTACTCGAACTGATATGATATCTGGAGTGTAATAGCATCAACAATAGGAGAATAAGTTTCATCATAATCAATACCCGGTCTTTGTGAAAAACCTCGGGCTACTAATCGCGCTTTATATCGAACGATTTCACTCTTTTCATTGCGCTTTCGCACAAATATCCATTTGTAGCCAACAGTGTTTTACACCTTCCGGTGTTCGGACCGCAGTCCGAAGACTTCACGTTTTGTCGCTGCATTTAACTCCGATTGAATCGCATCTTTCCATTGCAACCAATCTTTTCTATGCCGACATTCATCAATCGATATTGGTTCAGGATCATCATTATCCCGTGTAACATCAAGAGATATATTGTATGCAAATATATTATCAATAACAGTTTCTATCCGATTCCAACTTCTACCGGAAGTGGTATAATTGATAGAAATTTCAGTGTTACTTTCATCAACTTCTAATTCTTTGTCATCAGTTCTCTCTTGGTCTTTATCATTCTTTTTTTCAAAATGATCTTCTGGATCATTTAATTCTCTTTTCTTTCGAGGATTTTTATCTTTAGAACCAAGAAGTTCGGCCACGCTTCTGGCGTGTTTTTGACTCAGCAGCTATAGGTATAATATTTTGTTCTGCTGGAATTTCAATTCGAATAAAAGCATTTATAGTTGGAATATGCAATTTTATAACTCTTTTAGAGTCAACAAAAGCATCTGACATTTGATTTGCAATGCTTTGCAAATGAATTATCTTTTGAACTTCAAGTTCACATGCGCTTGTGTGCGGATCAAGATAATTTAATGATATTGTCCAAGTAAGATCATTTTTATGCTATTTTGATTTTCTCCCTAATTTAGGGAATAATGATTCATCAAAATGACAATCAGCAAATCTTGCTGTAAATACATCTCCTGTCAGGGGTTCAACATACCTGATAATAGAGGGAGAATCATATCCAACGTATATCTCATTTCTTCTTTGAAGACCCATCTTTGTACGTTAGTTTGGTGCAATTGGAACATATACAGCACACCCAAAAATTTTTAAATGAGCAATATTTAGTTTTGACCCAAAAGCCAATTGCAAATGAGAGAATTTATTATAACTAGCTGGTCTTATGCGTACAAGTGTTGCAGCATGTAAAATAGCATGTCCCCAGGCAGATGTTGGGAGATTTGTTTTCATTAATAATGGTCTAGCAATTAATTGTAATCGTTTAATCAAAGATTCAGCAAGACCATTTTGTGTGTGAACATGAGCTACAAGATGTTCAACATTAATCCCAATTGACATGCAATATGCATAAAAAATATGTAATGAAAATTTACCAATATTATCCAAACGGATATTTTTAATGTGATGGTCAGGAAATTGTGCTCGTAATTTAATTATTTGAGCAAGTAATCTCGCAAACGCCAGGTTGCGAGTAAATAATAAATATACATGTGACCATCGGGATGATGCATCAATTAAGACCAAAAAATATTTGAACGGTCCACATGGTGGATCAATAGGTCCACAAATATCTCCGTGAATCCGTTCGAGAAATGTAGGACTTTCAGCTTCTACTTTTACTGGTGATGGTTTAACAATTAATTTTCCTAGAGAACATGCAATACATGCGAATTTTTCTGATGTCAATATCCTTTTATTTTTTAAAGGATGACCATGTGTATTCTCAATGATTCTTCTCATCATGGTAGATCCCGGATGACCCAACCGGTCATACTAAATGCTAAAAGTAATAGGATAAGTAAACTTCTAATTTATTAGATGATGAATTTTAATTGTACGTATTTTTACAAAATCTAGGCCAGTAGAAAAAGACGACAGTTTTTCTAATACAGATTTCTTACACAAATGCATTTGAGTAATATAAAGATACTCAATTCCATTTTCCTCATTTGTTTCAACATGATACCCATTTCTGCGGATATCTTTAAAACTCAATAAATTTTTTCTAAATTTTGAGGAAAATAGTGCCTTATCAATAATAATTGTTGTTCCTTTAAGCAACAATATACTAACTCTTCCGGAGCCCTCAATCACATTTGTACTACCGTTTATCGTATAAATATTTATTTCTCCCATTTTAAGATAGAAAAATATTTCTCATTTTTTAGTATGGTGTGTATAGTTCCACTATCAATAATGCATACATCATCATTAACAACAGCTATCTGAACACAAATATATATATATACAAACATAAATATTATTAGAATATAATGAAAATGAAAATACAAAAATATCAGGGTGAGGCTTTAGTTCTTCTGGACACTGCCATCACCAATTAAATGGTCTATCCTACCGTCTGGATGTTCAAAAAAATCCGATACATCCATATGGGTAATATTGATATTAAGATCTTCAGGATCAATATCATTATCCTCAGCATCATTTATTGGATGTTGAGAAAAATTTACTTCCACATTTTTATTTTTCAATGAAGCTTGATACAATCCAACTAAATGCTTAGCCGCACGACAGTTTCGTGACCAATGACCTTTCATGCCACATTTATAACATATATCCTCATGCTTTTCTTCCATTTCTTTTTCTTTTCCCTTATGATCTTTTCTGTTCCATTTCAAGTGGCTAGTATTTCTCACAGTTTGATTATGATTGTGATAAGGGAAATATCGAGCGTGTCTACAACTATAACTACAACCACGGCCACGACTATAACAATGGCTTCTACTGGAGCTTACAGCATTCACTTCTGGAAGTGCTGTTGAGCCAGTTGGTCTAGCTTCATGATTTCTCAATAATAACTCATTATTCTTCTCTGTAATGAGGAGGGCAGTAATTAAATTTGCAAATTTTGTATACCCTTTTTCTCGATATTGTTGTTGTAGGACAATATTCGAGGCATGAAAGGTGGAGAATGTCTTCTCCAACATATCTTCATCAGTCACTTTTTCTCCGCATAATTTTAATTGAGATGTAATTTTATACATTGCGGAGTTATATTTATTCACGGTTTAAAAATCTTGCAACCTCAGGTGCAATCATTCATACCGTGCAGTAGGTAGTACGACCATCTTCAAGTAGTCAAATTTTTCTTTTAAATTTACCCACAGGACATATGGATCTTTTTCGGTAAGATATTCCATTTTCAAAGCTTTAGCCTTGTGTTGTGCAGATGCACTATTATTTGCTTGAATAGTTTCACTAAGGCCTTCAGCATTTAGATGCATTTCTGCATCGAGAACCTATGACATATAATTTTTTCCAGAATATCAAGGGTTACAAATTTGAGTTTAGCGAAGTTAGCAATAGAGATTAATAAATGTGTACCTGTCTTCTGACTTTGGTAACGGTAGAAACTCGTGCTTAATCTTCTGGCTTTTGTAACAGTAGAGACTCGTGCTGATAACGTGTTATAAAATTTAGGTAGTGTTAGAATAAAATCTACACACTACACACTAATAAAATTCTAACTATTTTTTACACAAGAATTTCTCTCTTTCTTTTCTCTCACAATTTTTTCTAATCTTTCTTTCACAAAAATAATGGTGTATCACAAGTTTAGAGAATAGTTCTATTTACAACATGACATACATCATCTTCCACTAATCTTAATTTGTGGTGTCTCCACTAAATAGTGGACATCCATAAAAATCTTTTCTAATCATTCACAAAAATCCATAATTAATAGAGCATCCACTAATTAATGAAATTTCTAATAATTTTAAGATATTCATAACAAAATATTAATTATCTAAATTTTAATTGTTCGTACTTATCTCATTAAAATAAAGGAAATAGATATTCAGAAGACGTACGTGCTCGCACGTGTCTGAAATCGAAGCAGTGCAGACAGGCTAAGCTGGTGGCCTCCTTCCTTGAGTCCTTTCCTCTACTACTTACTAGAAAGTAGTAAACCCAGGTACTCCATTTTCTTCCTCTCTGATTGCCGTGTTCTCGGGGTAATTTTGCCGGTGAAAGGCAGAGAAATCTCTTGAACACAGTTGACCCACCAGCTGCGATCCACTTCCTCTTCTGGGTAAGCATCAAAATTTGATCTTTTCTTCTCCATTCTCCCATCTTGCAATATTTTTAGGTGTTGTATGAGGATACCGTACATGTTTCTGATCGTTCTGTCACTCTGTTGTCCCGTGGTAAACAAAATCATACATACAGATTTCTGCATCTCTTTTTCCCTTTCTGGGATTTTGTTTTTGTACTTTATTGCTACCTTTTTTTCTTCTCTGCGTTTGTTCGAAATGCCGACTTAATCTTTTGTTAAAGATTGACTTTTGCTCCCTTTTTTTTTTTTTTTCTGTATATGGATCTGCTGTTTCTTCTCTTGATAGCCTCGGCTTTGATTGCGTATCAGTTGGCTTGTTTATTTTTGAGACAAGGACTTAGAATTTGTTTTTCCAATTGAACTTTTGGTCTTCTCTCCGGTTGATCTGCAGTCCGCTAGGATTTTAGTAGCAGTCCTAGTGCGTACACTCATTTTCTCTTTTTGTGAAGATTCTTGTTTGCATCTGATTTGAAACCAAGTATCACTGGTTTACCATTTGTTTAGCCTTAGTTCTTGCTGATTGCGGGTGCTATATAAACAGCTATTTCTTCCACTTCGATATCACTGTAAACTGCAGATGGTTTATACAAATTATCTATCTTTATGAAAATAAGAATATTAACCCAGTGGTAATAACTGCAGTTAGAGGCTAGTTTGCATTTGTTTCTCTTGTTGATGCATCTGGATTTTTCTTGAATTCTGATTTTTACCTTGTTCTTTTAAGTCTAATGAGTAAAAGTCAATTTCAGCCAACTTAATTTGTATAACTTGTCACCATATTTCCTTTTTCTTTTTTGCTTGTATATTTAAGCTAATGTGAAAGTTCTAACGGAACAGATTGAACATTGTGGTTTCAATCAATTTATTTGGAACTTTTAAATCCATGAAAATTTTTATTTTCACTAGAAATTACTTGAGTGTTCCCTTGTAATGCTTCCTCTTTCTCTTTCTTTTGATGTCTCTGTTGTTCTACTGTTCAGGTATACAAGCATGGCATCATCTGATAATCCAGAGATAGTTGAAAGGGCTGTTAAGGAGAAAGAACACAAGGAAGAGAAAGAAAGCAAAGAAGAGAAAAAGGGTGAAGAAAAGGGTGGATTTATTGAGAAAGTAAAGGATTTTATTCATGATATTGGAGAGAAAATTGAGGAAACAATAGGTTTTGGAAAACCCACTGCAGATGTCGCCGCAATTCATATTCCACATATCGATCTTGAAAAGGCAGACATAGTGGTTGATGTGCTGGTGAAAAACCCAAATCCCGTTCCAATCCCTCTTATTGACATTGATTACTTGGTTGAGAGTGATGGGAGGAAGCTAGTGTCCGGATTGATTCCTGATGCAGGGACTATACATGCACATGGTTCTGAGACTGTTAAGATACCTGTTACCCTGATATACGATGACATAAAAAACACCTACGATGATATAAAGCCTGGAAGCGTCATTCCTTATAGAATCAAGGTTGATCTCATTGTGGATGTGCCCATTTTTGGCAGGATTACTTTGCCACTTGAAAAGAAAGGGGAAATCCCTGTACCTTATAAGCCTGACGTTGACCTTGAGAAAATTAGTTTTGAAAGATTTTCTTTTGAAGAAACCGTTGCTATACTTCATTTGAAGATTGAAAATAAGAATGATTTTGACTTGGGACTCAATGACCTTGACTGTGAGATTTGGCTCTCTGATGTGAGCATCGGCAGTACAGACATGAAAAAAGTGGCTCAAATTGCTAAAAATGGAGTCAGTTATGTTGATATTCCGATCACATTCAGGCCAAAGGACTTTGGTTCTGCTGTTTGGGACATGATTAGAGGAAGAGGCACTGGTTACACCATAAAAGGAAACATAAATGTTGATACACCTTATGGTGCAATGAAGCTACCCATCAGCAAGGAAGGTGGTACCACTCGTCTTAAGAAGAATAAGGAAGATGGAGGAGATGATGACGATGAGGTTTGTTCTGCCTTATCTCTTGTTCAGCTTTATTCATGCTTTCTTAATATATCCTTTTCTACAAGATAATTTTGTAATCTATTTGGGATAAAATTACGTTTGTCGACATATATTCTGATTTTTATGCTAATGTGTAGCATTGAGAAATCACATATGCTGTTGGTTATGATTGTTTTCCTGACTTTCAACTGAAGAAGCTTATACTGGTCTGGGCATTCTACCTTACCATGAAACAAAGTTAATGTCTGTTTTGTCAGGCTGCGAGTGCTTGAGTTTTATTTTACAGAGGTTTTAGTTAACCACTTCTAGCTTTATCTGAGTATGTGATTATTGAAAAATTCATGCATTTTTTTTAGAAATACCAATTATGGTTTAAGAATCATGAATTTGGCTTTGCTTAAGGTTGTCTTCCCCTTACTTTTCAATTCAACAGGCTTATGCTGATCCTGACATTCAATGTAGTTTGTTTGTGCATCAGAGATCTAGTGCTATCATCCCATGAAACAAAATTTAACCAGGCTGGTAGTGCATAAGTCATATTTTGTGTAGTTTGTAGTTTAACAAATCTCGAGGTATATTTGAAGATGTAAGGATCAAGTATTTGGCTTGTTGGAGTGGAGACCTTGGGAACTTCATCTGACCACTTTGGGGTACGGTCGTTTTTTGTGTTCTGTCTCTTCTGGGGATTGGTGTCACTTCTGAAGAATCGAGATGTGACTGTATACTCTAAACCACATAGTTCAATGGACAAAACTTTTCCTTTTAGATATGCTGCTTTTTGGCTGTCATTTTCTTATATGAGGACATAAATCTCTTTTATTTCCTTCAATTTCTTTCCAGTTGCAGCCTCCTGTGGTATTGTCAACTGCAGTGTGAGTCTGATGCTAATATGAATGTGTAAAAAGGTCATGGTTTCTAGAATATGTATAAATCCATTGGGATGAGGACACAGTTGTTGGTCGTGGGCACTAACATGGGAAAGGAATATCTTTTTGACCTCTCCAGATCTCTCTCTTTCCTAAGCTCATCTATATGAAAATTTGCATACATAGAACAAAAGGTTCTTTCCTCATAAATACTCCCACGATTCTTTTACTATGTATCTGTCATTGTTATCATATGCAGCTTGTGTCATTTTTTTTTGGGGGGGGGTTACATGTATCAAGATCTTTGTTCATGTACATCACATGAGGCTTGCCATGTTAGTGTTCCAAAGAATGGTGAAGAAGTGCTATTCTTTTTTTTTTTTTTTTTTTTTTTTTGTGGTCTGTATTAATAATCTAGCGCCAGCAATCGTATTTATCTCTCTCTTCTTCCCTTGCTTCGGATTAGAATGTTTGAAATGGAGAGCTGTTTATGAATTAAAGATGAAAGTAGCGGCAGGTAGAAGTTGAGAATTTGATATTGAAATCCCATACTTGGAAACATAATCTAATAGCTGCTTTTAAGAATTGATTGCACATTGGTGCCAATGTTGTGTTGGAAATTAAATGAAATTGTGGTCTGCATCTTTTATAGTAGTATTCTTGTGTTCAGTTGCATCTCTCATTGATTGGCCCTTGTTATGCAGGACTGAATTATTAATATCCATGGCCATGAAAGTATTTGCAGTAAGGAGGCAGCTTCCTTTGTATTCGGACCAAGGTTTTCTTAGCCTAATAAATTTATTACTGTGAATTTGAGATGATGAGAGTTGTGTAATGTTTGTCCTTTTGTTGTCAATTGTTGTTTCTTTTTGAGTGTTTGGAAATGTATTTGCTTTCTACTGTAATGCAATTCCCTTGAGTTCTCTTGTTTTTTTTCTTTTTCATTTTTTTTTAATTCAGAACTGAGTAGGATTTGCTTCATCAGTGGATTCTTCTTCTTGTCCATGAATTTGAATTGGGAGAGAGAGAGAGAGAGAGAGCTACCCCCAAGAGAAAACAACCAAAGCACACACGCAAGAAAATCAAAGAGGCCCCCGGGGGCTAGAGATGGTAGCTGTACTTGGCTTGTATTTAGTGTATTAATTATTCTCTCCGAGTTATTATTTTTAATTATATTTTATTTCATTTTGTTATTTTAATCACACCACTCGTGCATTAAAATTTTCTATATTCTTAACTATAATTTAATGACACTTTATTTTCAATTAAAATAATTATAATTTTTTAATTTAAAATTTATTATTAATTAAATAAAGAATTTGAAATAAATTAATACGGAGGGCGGAAAACAATTTGAGTCAATTCATAATTACTATTTCATAATTCGATTTAATATTTAACTCATGCGAGTTCAACTCTTGAACTAAAAATGTAATACTGGATTTAAATTTTTTTTGTGAGTTGAGTTTGAATTAGAGAAAGTTCGATTCATTTATTTTATGAGCTAACTTTATATATATATATATATATATATATATATATATATATATATATATATAAAATTTAAAGTTTAAAAAATTCATATTCGCTAATTTACAGGGACATATATCACATGAAGGAAAAGCTTTATCTATTATCAATAATAAATCTTACTTATTATATGTATTATATTCTAATTTTATAATTTAATTTTAACATTTAGAGGTGGAGAAAAAACTATAGAGATTACATTGCTTATATAAAAAAGTCAATGAAATTGTATTATTTATTATAAGTATTGTGCTTTTTTTAGTTAGATTTTTATTGGTTGATTTTACTTTAAATTATAATTAAACTAGTATATTTGTTTTGAATAAGTGTAGGATGTTTCATAATTTATGATATTAAATTATTCTTAAGTTATTTAATTGGTAATATTTATTTTTTATCTTCAACAATTGTTTTAGTTTTTTTTTAGCTTAAATAACTATAATAGGATTTGAAAATTTATTATTTAATTTTATAATAAATAAGTTGATTGACGAGTTAAGCTCGAGATAATAAATTTAGTTCACATTAAATATGAGTTGAGTGTAAGTTAATCTTAACTCAATTCGATCGAACTCATTTCTACTTTTAACCTAAGAGATTAGGTGAAAGATATAGATAAAAATAAATCTTTTATTTTTTATTTTTTATTTTTTAATATTTTATTACTAGAATATGGAAAAAGAATCAGACTATGGTTAAGGTTAACCAAATGAAAATAGAAATATAATATGTATGAACTTTGCAATGATTTGGCACATTTCTTTTCCAAAGCATAAATAATAAATCGCGCGCTAAGTTTTAAAAATGATGAATATGATTATTTTTCTACCTCATTTTATTGGACATCAAATGGAGCTTTAGAATTTTTTTTTTATATAATAATGATAATTATTTTAAAATAAATTGAATGTAATTTTTTACATGTCTTAAAACTCTTTTTTTTTTTTTTTGGTAGGGCCGAAGTATTAGAAAATAATTATTACATTTTATAACAAGATACTAAATGTTTGATAGAGTAGGCATTTCGTCTAAAGTAGGTTTGATCCCGATTCATTTTATCTATAGTTAAACTGTAGATCGAAATTGAAATTAACGTTTTTAAAAATTATTGATGGTTGTTTACGGTTCAAATTGTAATTCACCGTGATCCAATTAAGATTGAAATTTTTTCCCAATAAAAAACCAGCTATTTAAATCAACAGTTTTCTTTTATTAAAAAAAAATCGACACATGTCAATGAAAAATATAAAATATAAAATAAAAAGAGACCATAATGGTCGTTTGCAATGGCCCAGAGCCATTGCATACGGACAAATGGCCGATCCATTTCTGCAACGGCCAAATTTCTGGTTGTTGGCAACGGCCAGAAATCTGGCAGTTGCCAATATGTTTTTTTTTTTTTTTTTCCTCTCTAACTACCTTTGTAAATAGGACATAAATTCTTCAATGAATTCGTCACTCCTCCTAACTCTCCCTTTAACCCTCTATCAACTCAACTCTTATAACTCTCTCAATTCTCAACATATTATTATTATATACTTTTTCTTTTCGAAAAACAAGTAGATCTTAAGATAAGGGGAAAATAAGTGATAATGGTAACGTTAATTCACATTTTCAATTGTAGACTTTTACTACTCCATTTAGTTATCAATCGACTTCTGATTTTGATACAAATTTGTTTCCGATGACATTTTCTCTTTCAATAACTCGACCAAGTAGTGCAAGTTAGTGATGAAGAAATTGAATTTCAATAATAATATCATGAAGAAAGTGATTTGTAAACCGATACTATATCAAAGAAAGTGTAAAAAAGAAAAGTTGATATTTCACCAAGCATTTTACTATTACAACAATATCATTCGGTGAAATAAAAGCTAAGTGCAATTATTACACTAATATTCCTAAATTATATACATTCAAGTCAGGAATGGGTTATGATACGCTCTCTCAACATTTAAGAAGCCATCATTCTCAAGAGTTCGATTTTGATTCTAAATAACAACAAATTATCGGGTACATTACTACCACCTCCGTTCTTCTGTCTATTAATTTATTTAAATATATTGATAAAGTAAATAGAGAAGAATTAGTTAAAATAGTAGTAGTAGAACATCTTTCATTTTAGTTTTGGTGAAAAATTACAATTTAACAAATATTGTCAAAATATTTTAAATCGAGTTTCCTGCACTACCCTCACACGTACACTTAAAAAATTATATAGGAAAAATAAGAATCAATTAGCTCAATTTAAAAAAAATTGAAAAATGTTCTTTATGTAGTAATATTTGGAGTGATCATTGGCAAACTCATTCTTTTATAGGTATTACATGTCATTAGGTAGATAATGAATGGAATATTAAAAAATGATTAACTGCTTATAGGACCTTTGATGGTTCACATTTTGTTAAAAATATTTGTCAACTATTAATTGTTATTTTAGAAGAATATGATTTAGTGAATAATGTTTTTTCGATTTATTTTGATAATGCTAGTGCAAATAATGCCTTAATTACTAGTTTTAAAATTTTAATTAAGCCAACTTTTGGAGGTAAATTTTTTCATGATAGATGTATATGTTATATTTCAAACTTATATGTACAAGATGGTTTAAAAAGTCTTTATATATATAGAAAACCAATAAGAGCTGCTTTTTCTTGTTTATTGCTTTGGCCTACGGTTAAAAAGAATGGAGTCAATTTTGTAGACGTAATGGAATAAAACTAAAATAATTTCCAAAAGATATCCCAAATAGATGGAATTCAACATATGAATTGCTAAATGAATCTTTTCCATATAAAAAATTTTTATGTGCTTTTTTTTGGGGGGAGGGGGCAAATTGAGCTATTGGAATACTTTTGTTTCCTCAATAATAATAGAATGTTTGAGAAAGCATTTTACATATTTTAAAAATATTTAATAATGTTACTCTTAATTTATTTAGTGTTTTATTATCTTACTGCACATTTAGTTATTCAATTATGTGTTAATGTTAGTGGTATTTTAAATGAGTATTCTACTAATACTTTTTTATCTCCTTATATTGATATTTTATGAAAACTAAATGATTAAAATATTATTTAAAAATATTTGATATTAATTTAATAATTACGATACTTGATCCACGTATGGGAATTGAGAGTTCATACAGAGTATATTATTAATTATTATAATTTTTTATTTTCTAAACATAATAATGATAAAGATGATGATGATGGTAGTCCTAATCTTACATGTCCTTCTGATATTTTTCGTCTTCTGATATTTTTTGTATAATAACTAATGTAAAAAATATTTTTTGTGACTTATATTTTGAACATTCTAGAAAGGTAGCTGAGTAGAGGGCTCCAAAGGCAAGGACAGGCTGGCCCTTCGGTGCCTTTGGATTTCGATTTAGATTTAGCTCAGACCCGCAGCTCTCCTATTTTAATTAGTCTACTTGGATTGGAATTATATTTATCATTTTTAAAAATATATTTATAATTTTTAATTTTATCAAAATTTATAGATTTTAAAAAATAAATATTGTGATTCACTTAGAATAAGTAATAAAATTATAAATATTAAATAAATAAAATTTATTTACGTCAAATCTATTTTTTCTTGTAAAAAAAAATCTAAAGTAATATCTTTGGAGGAAAATTGCAAAATAAGTGCACCTTAATATGCCGATTGAGATTTTAGCAGAAGCAATTGTTTAGATCAAGGTTGGTTGTTGGATAAGACGGTATTCCCCCTTCCTATAATATAAGTTATTAGAAATTATTTTTACTATCTTAAATTATAAGTTGTTAAAGATTTTTTAAGGAGATTTTAAAGTTATTTTTATATTTTTGTTCTTATTTATTATTCTTTCTTTCTTTCTTCTCTTGTTTTCAAGACATTTAAATAGGAGTGTTTTAAAAAGAAAAAATATAAAGTCACATTGTTTTATTTTTAAGAATTTTAATATGTATGAAATTAAGTCAAACGATTTATATTATAAGACGAATGGAATACGTGATTTGATACATGCATTTGGTGCACGTACATCGAATACTTTATTAAGTTTAATTACATATAAATAAAATTATCTATTTTTAAAAATATATAATTAGTACAATTTAATAAAGTGTAGCAAATGTATATAAGAATTTCCGTTTAACACGGTTGCATGTGGCCGCCGGAATGAGAAAAAACATGAGCTAATAATGGGTGAGGGATGAGTCATATTGACGCATGTCCAAGCTGCCCCTTTGATTAATAGTTATTTGTATTTGACTGGCAAAATTAAGCCAAACCATGGGATGCTTAACGATTTAAACGTTTTCTCGAATCAACATATTAATGCCGTGCCGTCCATCTCTACGACTACGCCCCCCCCCCCCCCAAACACTCCACAACCCAATACCACCTTTGCATATTAGAGGTAGAGACCCATACATTAATCTGCCTTTAGAATTTTAGAGAAGGTTGAGAATCCTTCTTCAATCCGTCTCTAAATTCATTATTCGAAAATAGATTTTAGACATTTAAAATCAAATTATTTTCAGTCTCCCAAATGCTTTTCCCCTTGCAAACTTACGTGCAAGATAGTCATATATACTTTTTGAAAATAGATGATGGCTTTTGATCGTTTCTTCTCTCTTTTACGACTTGAACTAGTAGCTCATGGACTTCAAATACCATTCATTGAAGCCATAGAAAAAAAGAATTATTATTAAGTTTTTTTTTATTCCGCATTTTCTTTTTTATCTGTATGTAAGATCAAATATGTGTTTACACTTCATTTGGTTCGATTGCAATGTGGAAGAGAGACAAAAAATGGTACCTTTATTTATATATACTGAAGCAAGTAAATATAATTTATTTTTATTCGTTACTTTAACTATTGAAAACTAGAAAATAAAAGACATTTATTTTTCTAATTTCCATTTACATCCCAATACCTTCAAAACTAGAAGGGAAGATTTATTTATTAATCTGAAAATTATTGGCATCTAACCAAGCATGAGTTTCTCTCCACGTTTACTTATAAGCCTCAGAGTATGTACTTCTATTCCTCTTTCCCTTGTACATAATAATGTAAGTGTGAATCAATGGCCGGCGTGAATCATGAGAGAAATTAGAAAAAGAAACAGAGAGAAAGAAGCCAAATAATGTGCAGTAACAAAAAACATCAGCGAATCAGCTTAAGTATACATATGGATGTGCCCTCGCAGGTAGTTTAGTTGGTCCTTGGATAATATAATTACAGTCAATGATGCAGATTCAAATCCCGACAACTGTATAGTGGGATTTTCATTTCTCCTTGTGGGGTGAATCCTCGTAGACACCAAATTCTATTACTCCTATCTAGGGGCTATTAAGTCTCCGTAATTATTCCTGTGACATCTTTGGGGCCCTGTGGGCAAGGGTCTTCGCCTTTTACAGCCAAGTATACATATGGATGCACGTCCAAGCAGCCTTGATTAATTTCATTTGAAGAATCTGCCACAGACTGCTATTTGAATTTGCATTGTAATGGTATCATCTCTTTTGTGCATATGATGGGATGCTTAACGATTTAAACGTTTTCTCGCATCAACATAATGCCATGCCGTCCATCTCTACCACTCCCCACCCAACAATGGAATGCCACCTTAATCGCAAACGATGATACTTCAAGGTTTTGAACACAAGACTTATGTCTCGAATAATAACTTTCTCGCTACTAAAACAAGTTATTATCGATTTATCTCTATATTTATTTTTTCTTTCCCATAGTCTCTTCACTTTAACAAAAAAAATAATGCTAATAAAAAAATAGTGTTTGTGGTTTTAAAAATTTCATAATATCCTTCCACGTCTCACCGAACCACACATAATTAATAATGTGATTGAGAATGGCGTGAATCGTGACGGGAAAGAGAGCCACCGTCCCTGACCATAGGGCCTTCATACCGTTTGGGCTTTCAGCGTACGTAGTCAAAAAGAAAGAGACAACTGCAGGAGTTAATCACAATTAATATATATTGAGAATAATGAAAATGAAGCCGACCTACCAATTGTACGAGGAATCGAATGCGAACGAATGGAAGGTTTGCATGTACGTACATGCATGTGCCGTCCGTGATGAGTGCTGCTCTGCTCTTTTGGATTGATTGTTAATTACTAGTTTACTACACAAGAACCAGGTGTCTGGGCTTCGGCCGGCGGTGCATGCATCCATCCTCCACTCAACACATAAAATTTCCTTTTCCAGAGACAATGGAGAAGAAGAATCCAATATATTCAGGTACATTTCACAAGTCCGGGCCCTTATTAGTCATTATATATGTATATATACATATAAAAATATATTTATGTAAATTAATTTAAATAAATTTTAACTTATCGTAAATTTAAAAAATAGATATTCTTAAAGAGATTCGATCTCGAAACTAAGAATCACTGTTACTTCACCCAAGCATCTGGGTTGGGCCGAAGCCCCACAAACACAAACTCTTCTGCAATATCAGATATCATATATAGCTAAGGGCTACTTTTTATCTGGGTTGCACAGTCTTTTTCTCTACTTTGGTTGACACTGTAATTGAAAGAAATGGAACCCTGGACATATCATATACCTATATACTAATTCCTAGCTGGCTAGTTTGGAGATGGGACATCTCCACATATTTGTGTAGCATGGACGGGGAACAAGAAGCACCAAATCGAATCTGCCCCCCTTGCTCTACGGTTGTAGTTAATTCATTAATACTAGTCAATCAATCTTTTGCTTTTTTATCCTATGTATGGACACTGGAGATTCCATACGTAAATCATGCTGGATGTTACATACAAAGAGATGTGGTACTTAGAGCATACTTTGCAGTACTAATTTGTACAAATTGAGCTTTAAGCCTTCTGATTTAGAGGCAAAATCAAAACGATTCCTCTCCCTCCTCTGCTAATCTTATTATAATACTCCTTCCGTTTTAAAATAATTATTCATAAAATTTTTGGTATATAAATTAAGAATATTAAAAATAATATTATAATTTAAATAAAATTCTTATTCTACCTATATTAAAAACATAATAACTATTGATTGGTAAAACTTCTCAAAAAATAAAAAGAAATAAGAGTTTTAAAAAGTTATGCAATTGACTTAGAATAAATGAGAGGAAAATGAAAAGAAACTAATCATTAGTTATATAAATATGTAAATAAACAAATACTTCCTCTGTCCACAAATAACTGTCCTAATTTTCTTTTTGATTTGTCTAAAAATAACTATCCACTTTCTAAATGTATGTTGTATTTAATTATTTTTTCTAATTTTACCCTTAATATAATTTTCTATCAATTAATTAGTATTACAATTACCCATACTGAAGTTATTTTAATCAATAATGAAATTACGTTATCCTATAAAAATAGTCAAAAGTGGGAAGAGAGAGACAAATGACATAGGTGAGAAGAGGGAGAAATATATAATTATTAGAGTAATGTAATTAAGGGAGTTGTGTGATTCAAATAAATGAGATGAGAAAAATAATAAAAATACTCAAAATAATATAATTGATATTTTAATCATTTTTATTATAAAATTTCACAATTCCTTAATATGCATAGTTTTTAAAATTAGACTAATTATTTATGGATGGAATGAGTATTTTGAAATAAAATAAAAAATTTTTATAAATAAATATTTTAAAACGGATAAAGTACTCAAACGAATGATGCCAATATTTTGATAAACTTTAATAATCTAGGAAAAGGGCTAATCAATCACACTTTTTGACTTTTGATGGGCTTTAACTATCCTAGTATTTGAATAATGCAATGCATCTTGATCTTGTCTTTTGAAAAGTAACTTATTTTGATGCATTCAAACGTCCTAATCTTTTATAAATTCTTTAGTTGATTGGATATAACGTCTAGTGAGTGATGCGTAGATAGATATTAGCATATATGCTGTCACCACACTCTAATTCATCGTCTTGGATCATTTCACACCCTTTACTCATTATATAATCTAAATACACATAATAAATGTATCTCACGATTAAAAAAAAATTGAAACTAGTAATTTTATAGTATTTATTGAAATTTCTCATTATTAATTCTCCGTGCACAAGTACTATTTCATTGTTAAAAAGAAAAAAAAATGAAATTTAGGGGAAAAAAAATTTACCACCTATATTCATAATGAATTAGACGATAATATTTGGAATGAAGGTGAGGAGAGAGGTGAATCAGAGTTTAAATCAATGCAAATTATTTTTAACGGATGTCACTTTTATTTTTTTTAAAATAGTCTCGTTTCTTATTCTATTTTTAAAACATTTAATATGATATATATATTTCGATTAAAATAATTAGATTTAAAAAAAAAAAAAAAGACATAGAGAGTAATACGGAAGAGCACCTTTACCCGAATTCTATGGATAGCCAGCTAATTCAAGGGGCAGGCAGAAGTTGACGGGGGTGTAAAGAAAGTATGTGTTGTACGAGGAATTGATCCAAAGTGTATATGCAGTGATGTAAATTGTGTGTGTTGGGAAGAATGAGCAGTTTGCTTTCATGCTTTAGTGGTTGGTTTGGTCCACAAATTCGCTTGACCTGATGATGAAGGTCTGAGTCTATATAGAGCTGGAAAAACCACATGGACATATGGCCGGCATGCACCAGCTTTCTCTGCATCACCATGTTCCTATGGCCAACCTCGCACGGTTGCTGAGGGACCTTCTTTCTTCCAAAACGGGCCACCCAGCACCCTTCAGGAGCCCCTGTCTCCCTACCCACGCACCCACCGCCCTTATATATCTTACAACTACTATATACATGGATTCAGGTCTGTGCAAGTTGTGATGTCATTTGAATATATTCACACGCTTGTATGAATATTTCACACAATTACATGAATATTAAAACGATTTTAACCATTCAAAACGACGTTGTTCTACTAAAATATTTTACACACGATTACATTTTCAGACGTTGAATTTCACCGTTTTCGATCTAAGCCGTGAAATCACCGCGCAAGTTGTCGTGGCCCCAAATGCATACATCTATGTATATTTTCATTTTTCTTTTATTTGGAGCAACAAATCATCCACCCTCTCCTTCCTGTGCTAACACTTGCCTATCTTAAATACTTCTTCCGTTTCAAAATATTTGTTCATAAAGTCTTTTACATACAAATTAAAAATATTAAAAATAAGATTATAATTAAGATAAAATTCATATTCTATTCATACTAAAAACACAATAGCTATTGGTTTGTAAAAATTCTTAAGAAGTAAGAAAAAATAAGAGTTTTAGAAAATTGTGTAGTTGATTTTGGAATAAATAAAAGTAAAATAGGAAGAAATATATGTATAAATATCTATTTTAAAATAAAATAAAAAAATTTGATAAATAAGTATTTTGAAATAAAAAAAGTACTATTTTCGAGGGGCCAAGAATTCTTCATTCTATAAATAACTTTTTATTCTTTTTATTAATAAAAAATTTTACAATCGATACTCAAAAATACATCAGGATTCATGTCTCATATTAATATGATAAATTATAAATCATAACTTTTTATTCATTATAAATTATTCTATAACTTTAAAAATACTTCTTTTTTAATTCTACCTAAATAATATTCTAATTTTCTAATAGGATGTCCAATCATTGAAACTCTATATGGAGAAAAAAATATATAGTTCGGATTAAAATAAAAAAAAAAAAGAAAGGTTAAGAGACCAACGAATGAATATATATATATATATATATATATATATATATATATATATTTCATTAAATTGAGCAATGGACTTCTACTTTAAATCAATCCAATTTATCTCTTTTTCCTTTCGTTATCTTTCGTTTTCTTCCTTTAGGACTTTGAATCCAAAACGAGCATTGTGTTGTGGAAAAAAGGATGAATAGTTAGGAATTTGGCTGAATTTATTCAATAATATTTTATTATTTTATGGTGACAATTTAAAATCAATTAATTTTTTCTTCTCTATCATATGAAAGCATATGAAATCTTGATTGGAGAGGCTAATATTTAAAAATTTTAATCTTCTAAATTAATAATATATACATATTATTATTATTATTATTATTATTTTTTCTCTTATGTCTCAAGGAAGCTAAGCCAAAATCACTTAATTAAGGAAAAAGTTTATTTTGCAATATGAAATTATGGTGACTTCTATATTATTGTCTAAATTTCACGTTAGATTTAATTCATTAATATCTCAACTTTTAATTTTTCTTGATCTACTATCTACACAATTTTTTATCCAATTTTGTTAGTTTTGATTACTTTTTTGTTAAATTTTAAATAAATTGATTGGTGATTAGACGGATAATAATAATAAATCAGAAAAAATTAAAAAGTTAGAATATTTATTACACCAAAGTGGATTTTGGATAGCACTTTAAGATTTGTCCTATATTTTAAAGAGGGAAATGATTTTTTCCCCCTTATTTTAAGGATTTATTCATTTAAAACCTGATTGAATAATCACTAAGCAGTCATAGAATTAAAATATCATACATTGGTTATGTTAATTAGTATTTAATAATAATTTATTGAATTGATAAGATTTGAAACCTTCCAACTATAGTCTCCATTGTTTTTGGTGTGGTATCAAAACTTGACATGATTTGATATGTGCATAGCGAACTAATTAAAGAAGGAAGAAGGAATGATAACATTAATTCTTCATAAAACGATAAGTTCAAAACCAAGGTGGTAAAGCTATGTGATGGGTTGCCCCCCCCCCCGGGGGGGAGGGGAAAGGGTGGTATGAAGGAACCCATGTGCGCAAATGGGAATTGGGAAACCAGCCTCAGAAATAGAAAAATTCCTTTTACTAAACGCAAGAAATTGTTGACCCAAATCTGCAGCGTCTGCTTATTATGGCAAGTGATACAATGCATTTGAGCCCACTTGAGATTTAGCCATCATCTAAAAAATTAGGTGCAATTAGGTGATGTTGTTTCCTTGTGCCACTTTCTTTTAACTTGTTCATTTCATTGTTTTCACTTCACAAAGAAAAGAACCATCTTTCTTTCTCCTTTTCGGATTACGTTACGTTACGAACGAATTTATTCATCGGTCTCATGTATTAATAAACTAAATAAATTTACGATATATTTTATCTAATCTTTGAATTTATCAATCGATCTCATGTATTGATAGACTAAATAAATTTATGATATATTTTATCTAGTCAATTTTGATTCGATAAGATATTTTATCTAGTCAATTAATAAGATAAGATAGTCAAGTAGAAAAAAATTTGAATCTATATCCATACAAGTTTATCGAGAGGGCCACGAGGGAGGCATTTTTCTTCCTCCCTTTGCTTGATATCTTTTTAATTTTCCTTGTGCACTATTCCATTCTTTTCGTTTGGTTAATGGATATGTATGATTTATCCCAAGAAAAAATAGAAGCAGTAACATTACTACTGCAAAAAGAAAGAGCAGAATATGTTGGGGTGGGGTGGAAGAAGAGAGGAAAGGAGAGGAGAGGAGAGGTAGAGCTCCACTTTTGCACATATTTCATATTTCCAACGTTTAATTACCAAAAGAGTGTACGAAAGCGGAAGAGGCAATCCAAAAAAGTGTAGTAGTAGTCATCGTTATCTACTGAAGAATGGTAAAACCAGCCAACGCCTGCCGATGATGATGTCGTTGCCAACTTGGACTTCTCTTCCATTCTTCTTCTGCAGCCTGCGGGGAAAGGACCAACTACGCTTTCTTCTTTTGTTTTTTTTTTTCCTTTTTGGATTAGATTTCAAAATTTTAAAAAAGTGAACAATCTTTTCCCTTTTTTTTTTTTTAAGAATGTCATTTTAAAAATTTTAACTACTAAGAAAATAAATCCACGCAGTATAATTTTAAATAGATTGCATTATTTTTTTCTATAGTATATATTTTAATAGTACTATATTATTGTTTCATTCGATGCATACATTATTTTCTTTAGTTTGATATTCTTCTAAAATACGAATTCTTACTAAAATATTTGATCTAGATAAAAAAAAAACATTTAGATTATGTAAAATTAAATTATCTAGGGAAGATTCAGTAATGTAATGATTTATGTAAATACAATCATGGATCAACCTCCATATTAAACATTTATAGTTTATCTAATTAAAAAAAAAAAAAGCCTTCTAAGTTCTTTAAAAGGGAAAAAAAATGAAGCATATTATAGGCACAGGTATAGAAATTTTGATTAATCAAAGTCTTTTATGCTTCTTTGTGTTTTTAAATTTTTTGGTTAGAAATTTTAGAAAAGAAACCACGTAACTTATTTTTAAAATTATGTCAAAATAGAAATAATGTAGAAAAGTTTGAATTTTAAAATTAGAGTAATTACTTTTTTTTATCATTTATTCTTCATAATTAAATAAGGACAGATTTTTTAAAAATAAAATAAAATATTTTTTTACTTCCAAAATTTTGTTTAGTAAAAAAAATGTAATCCAATTTTATTATTAATTAAATAGAATTGCGGAATGGCGGAGCATGTATGTTATTGACTGAGACCGAGTGAAAGGAGTGGCAGGACCATATTAAATTTATTCCATTTCCAAATATAGATCCAAGAACTGAGTGCAAGTGTGGGAGAGAGAGAGAAATGCAGGGAAAAGGAAGGAATATGAATATGTATATGAGGTGTTTGCGTGTGTGTGTGTGTGTTTTAAGGGTAGAGAGAGAGAGAGAGAGAGAGGGACGATAACAATAGTAAAAGGTTGCAGGAGGAGTAAAGGGGAGGGGAGCGAACAACTTGCTACTAAAAGGAAGATTTGGCAGAGAGAGAGAGAGAGAGAGTAGAAGGCAAGAGGATGAATCGTCCAGGGGGGAAGAACCTAGGCATGGGGGACAGACCCCTTCTCCCCTCATTTCCAAAAACCAATCAATTTGGGCATAAGCAGCCCCCACTTGTTTTGGTTATTCACTGAATCCAACCTTCTCTCTCCCTCCCGACTCTTCACAGGCACATTAATATAATACTACAAATGCAAATCCACAGAAAGAAGAAGCCCCTCCCCCTCTCTCTCATATCCATCCGAATCTCCACTTCACCAAGAAAAGTGATTTCCCATTCCAAATACCAAGTTACGTCAACCACTCTCGACATTCATTTCACTCCTTTCTATTCCCAACCCATATTTTTCTTTTCATCTTCTTCATTCCTTTTCCTCCTTTTCCTTCCAACCAAGTCTTCTCCCTTTTAGCCAAGGTCCTCACAGCTGCTCTTTTAACTGCTTTCTCCTCTTTTTCCCAGCTGCTCCCTTCTCTTCTCTTCTCAAGATTAGTAGTCAAAAAGCACCGAGTTGGGAGGACCAAGACTCGAATGCTGAAGTTGTATCAAGGGATTTTCAATCTCTAAGCTTAGTTTGCATACACGGCAGCTTTATCTCCATCACAGGTGTGTGGCATGTGCTTCCTTTATGGATTTCTTTTGTTTTCTCAATTAGAAAGTTAATGATATGCTGATTGCTTCAAGAACGTTTCTTTATGAGGGATTGTTGCTTGCTTTTCTCTTCAATTCGGTTTCGGAAAATTGCTGTCTTCCGTTTGTTCCTTTTTTGATTGTTGGGACTGCCTTCTGAGTTCTGTTCATGCTTTGAGTCTTTGAATTCAATAGTTGGATGCAATCTGTCTCCTTGTTTTATTTGGTCGCCAGAATTGTTGTTTCACATTGTTCTGCATTTGGATTTCAGTTGGACATCGCAGGACAATATTGTTTCATGCTAAATACTTGGAAACCGACCCATCAGCTACTTGTCCTTAAATATTTGGTTTGATCCCATCCACATTGCTGAGGACACCGTTTTGAGCCTTCAAATCCTTCTTGGAGTTTCAAGATCTGCAGCTGGTTCGGAGTTCCTTTAGCTTTTCTAATCTGCCTGAGTCCAGTAATCCAAGCATTTCATACCTGTATCCGCAATTCCGCAATCGAAAATAGAAGCAAAACTTTGTCCGATTTTGACCAAGAATTGGACTGCGAGCAACCATCATTTTGGAATTTGATTGGCGAGTCAAATTGGACTGCATAGCTTTTTGGATTTGTTTCCTTCAGCTCATTTTGCAGAGAGCATCGAAGAGCGAATTCAAGAATCTAAAGGCCATATTAACATTTTGGTGGAGTGCAGTTTTGATATTACTATTTTAAATGAGAGTTGAACAGCGAAAGGCAGACTTGAAATTGCCCTCAAAAGGTTTTATTCCCTCGCAAGATCAGTACTTGAGCAATATCATGGATGTAAGGGCAGCAAAGAACCCTTATTCTTTACAGAAGAGAAATGTAAGTCCTTCAACAGAAGGAAGGAGGATAGACTATCGGCGAACTTTCTCCCAAGGCCATGGCAAAAGGATTTTCTTTGCAAGTTATTTCAGCGTGGAGTCGATGTTGCTGCTCGTTTGTCTTACAGCATCGTTGCTGCTTCTGCCGCTGATACTTCCGCCATTGCCACCCCCACCTTTCATGCTGCTTCTGATTCCAATTTGCCTTCTGGCGTTGCTCATGGTCTTGGCCTTTATGCCGTCGTCTAATGTCCGAGATGCTACTTATACGTATCTGTAAATTTTCCAGCAGAGAATCACACCATTTCCCCCACCCCCTTAAATCTTCAAGATATAACACACTTCTTTTATTTCTAATTCATTAATATACTAGAAGTATAATACTATTTTTAAACTTTTGTGCTGCTGCTGCTCTTTTCCCCTTCTGAAATTCTTGTTTGCCAAACGAAATTGTTTCTATTCGCATATGGATACAAATTTAGAGCTGTATTCAAACGTGAAAAAACTGTCATACTTTTTAGATATGAGTTCGAATATAATTAAATACTGTTCGTTCGTTTATTACTACTCCGCACAACTTGAGAAAGAAACCACGCTTATGCTTTGGCTAGACGTCTCCAGAGCCAAAACAAATCAAACTGGATCACCAGATGTGTACTAGTGGAGTATAGCCATTGTGATTTGTGACGCCGCTAAACATAACCTATGCAGTTAGCGCAGGAATCATTTCACATCTTGCCAGAATCTGATGGGAGGCTTAGGCAACAAAAAGGACGAACACCAAGATGCGCAAGTGGCAGAATCAAGTTGCTCATAAACTTTAAAAGATTAAACTAGCCAATATACATACATGCCATCACATTACCAACCTTCTCAATTCTCACTTCCGTACATAAAAGAAGTTGAAGTTAACATGAACATCGAAGGTAAGAATTTGTGGAGAAACCTAATATATAACACAACACGAAACGATTGAAAATTGACAGACCTTGTGGCCTTACGTCATCTTCAACCGAGCTAGCATTTTATTATTATCTAAAGACATCTTGATAGACAACCAAAATTTTGGTAGAAGAAATAAGTAAGGGAAAACTATCTCACTATGCAGCATCTGAAGAGCTGAGCAAAAATGGAGGAAGATGATGCTCCAACACAGCCAGTAACTGTTTTCCTTGGCTTGCCTCTTCCAATTCCACACCTCCAAGCCATCTAGCTGCTTCCACAAGCTGCCCCCTAAGACTCTGGGATAATAAGCAGCCTCCTGCCTTGACACACTCTCTATACAGCGGCAGGTATGCTATTGCCACCCTCAGTGGACCTGGAAGATCCCTTAAACATATTGGAGACTCACCCCATTTCAAAATCCGCACCAAGTTCGAGTAGTGTTGTTGTCCTTGCCTCCGCCCATCCACAAATGCTCCCTCAGACCAATGCTCTTGAAGAAATGCCCTCAGCTCAGGAGCAACAGCATCATCAGTAGATTTAGCAATGCTGTCTGCAACAGCATATGTAGCCACAGGGTCACCCAGGAAGTCTGACCTCAGGAGAAAAGCGACCCCATCAAGAGACCCCCCACTTCGCTCTGCGGCAGCCTTGAGAATTTCAATGCTGAGGGCAGCAAGCACATGTTGAGGCACGTGGGGGAGGAGATATGCGGCCACCTCCACTTGACTGCTGGAGGTAGCAGCTGTCAGAGCAAGACAGAGTTCCATATCTCGGCAGCCCCTTTTAACAAACCACTGAACCACTGGCATGCAACCCCTCTCAGCTGCCCTCATCAAAGGACCCAAGAAAGCCATAGCATTGCCCTCCTCCACTAGACATTCCATAGTGCCAATCTTTCCATAGTGTGAAGCAAACCCTAGAGCCAGGTCGACATCAACATCCAAGCTGTTCCTTTGGGCAATCTACCAAGACAAGAAATTAGCAACCAAAAAGTTAGCAAAGAACGCAGGACTCAGAACATTGCACTTAGAGTAAGAAGCAAATACATGACAATAAATTTTAAAGTCATCTCCAAATTCAAAACCCAGCCATCAATATAAAAATGTCAAACAGAAAACGAAACAAAAACTGTACTTAACCAACAATTTCTCACTAACGTTGGTGGCATCATCTCTAACAGTGAAGAGATACTTCATGAATATGAATATGGAAACTAGGTAACACAAAGAACAATGTTCAGGTAAGGTCAGAAGAAAATTTCCTACTGAAAACTAATAATGCCATCAGAAAGAACTTCCCAAGTTTTCCTTCTCTTGTGAAACTAAATATTTTAGATAAGACTCCAGTAACATGGCAAAAGAAAATTTCATGCCAATCATGGTAGCACCCAAAAGTCTCTATAACTCAAGCTTTCTTTTCTTCTGAACTGTTGTATCAAGTAGAAGGGATGCTTTCCCAAAACTACTTAGTCCCACTTGTTTGATGGAGTACTTGTGGGGAAAAAAGGTCAAATAGAAAATATATCTACAAAAAGGTAAACATAAATAACAAGCATTTCAATTTGCTAAGATTAGCATACCTGCAATAAAATGCGAACAAGCTCGGTGCTCCCAAAACGTGAGGCTTCGAGAAAACATTGGTTCACATTGTCTGCACCACCCTCCACCAACATGCCCAGCAATCCTTGAATTGCAGTTGCAGATGTACCTGAGGCCCAGCCAGGATCAAATGAACTAGAGAATAGTGTAAGTGGGAAGCAAGCAGCATCAAAGGCTTCTGTGAAATCCTTCCCGGTGAGATGGTTCCCTGCAAGATCCAGGAAGCTCTTGAATGCAGATAACTGCAGTTGGATCTCAACTGCAGGGTTATGACCCACTTGATCCCTATTTCCTTGGCAACGGGAGTGGAAGCCAATGCATTTAAGAGCCCATTCAGTGAACTTCTGGACCTTGGCACCAGCTTCTGCTTTCAAAATTTCATCCCCATTACATTCCTGCAGCCGTTCATGCAACCTAGAGAAAGAAATATTGAAATATCACAGTCAGATAACAACATTGGATACCAAAATGAACTTCAAAAGGGAACAGGGCAAAAAGGTCAAATAAATCAATATCCTGTCATTATGTCCAAATTCCTAGATGTCTTTTAACTACTAAACAAGCTAATAGGGTGCCTAGGTACGCCACATCTAATATACATTTGAGAGCATATAATAGATGCCTTGTAGCGAGTGCATAACTTAATGAAGCTCCCCACGAAAAGAATCATAGCGCAAGGTGTATATACAGATAAAACAGTTTAAATAAGCAAGCTTGCTACAAGTGCCAAGTCAATGATACCTTCATGTGATATAAAGCATAAAGCGAACAAAATACATACTCCTTGGAGAAACTGCTTTAACTGATATATGGAAACAAGAACAACACTATTCTTTTCAATTGTTCCCCAGATCATACAAGAGATGCAGGAACATCCATGAACAAAATGGAATATTTCTTTTCCCATTTAGATAACAATAAACAGAGAAGAAAATTCATCTTATGGACCAAACTATTTCATGGAAGGAAGTACGTGCAGGTGCTTATACAAAGTTCAAACTGCTCAAAGGTGCAACATGAAATGCTAAACTGAACCTGACAGGATGATGGCACGAGAATTTGATACTGGAATCAAAATTCTTTTAGGGCAAGTGTGCTAATATATAAGTTGAAAAACAAACAAGCTATTGTAATCATTGTCCAGAAAAATGCAAAGAAATAAGCAGCATTGCATTCTGAGATCATCAACCCTCAAACTAAACTACTCGAAGCCACATGAGGCTAGCAAAATGACAGAATCAACACAATTGTATAGGAAGAGCGAAATTTTCACCTTTGTGCCATTACTGTCACGGTATCTGCAAGGCTCATGGTTCGACTTTGACAAGCTGAAACACAGGAAGCAAGAAATGAAGTCCTAAGAGCAGCTCTTGTGAAGTCATAAGCACCACTAGCAATGACCTTCTTAATTAACCCTGTAATGCCATACAACTCTTGCTGTGTACTCAAAAACCAGATCGAGTCCAGAGCAATGCACAAGGCATCATTAAGCGTCTGGGGATCAGCCAACAGGATGAGATTCTCAGCAAGCTCCCAATCATGGGTACTCACGGCACCTTGAAACAACCGGCCTAACTCTAACCTGTCCTGCCTACTGAGCTTCTTCTCTTGCCCAGATTTCTCATTCTTGCCAAGCTCAAAATCAGATGCAGCCAATCTAGATTTTAGTTTCTTAGCACCACAACTACAAAATCCTCCTCCTCCATCAGATTTCCTCGAGTCCACACTCACAAGAGGAGCTTCCCTTGAAAACACCACAGTGCCATTGCTTCCCTCGTTCTTGTCTGGGCTTAGAACAACAATCTCATTGTTAAGACTTGGAATTTCAGACTCATTTGATTCGACTTCCATTTCAGAATACTGAGGCTCTTCTTCTGCAATATTATTTGGATTTGTCACATTAAATCCCTGGGTATCAACCATAAAAGCCTTCTCATCCCCCATTTCTGGCCGCCACCACCACCAACTCCGTACCCAAAAGGAGAGAGAGAGAGAGAGAAAAAAAAAAAAAAAAAAAAGGATTCCGACCACAAAGAATAAGACGCTTTAGTTCTACCTAGAAAACCCCATATCCTTTATGGTAAGTTGAAAAAGTGACAATCCGGGACTCCTTTTTCATGCATAAGATCGACTTAATTTATAGTCCTGCAGAGATGACAGAAAATAACAAAGAAGCCAAATTTTGGTTGTTCCACTCAAAACCAAAATCCCCTAGCACGAAACCAATTGATCGATCGAATCCTTCTTGACAGGAGAAAAAGAAAAGGAATCAGAGGATTGGAAATGAAATTCACAGGAGCAAAAACCCATTTGCTGTCAGAAATTGAGCTGGCCTTGAGAAATGAGATTAGAGGTTCAGAAGAACGCCGTGAGAAGCAACATCATCATCCTCACCCCTAGGCAGAACCCTAAAAACCCTTCACCTCCGTGCGATTGATCCCGGCGGAGATTAGATTCCAGTGGCAGAGCGACCCTACAAATGGCAGAAATACAATAAACAGAAGCTCCCAACCAACAATACAGAATCAGAGAGAACAAGAAAAAATTGAAAATGCATAGCTTGCAAAATCAAAGCAGAATGATATTTGATTATATTGAAAATAAAAGTAGATTCTGTTCCCAAAGGAAGAAAAAAAAAAAAAGGAGAGAGAGAGGGGGAAGAAGCAGACCTGATTAATTAGTGGGGAAAGACAAGTGAAGGAAGAGAGAGAGAGAAGTTTGGCTCTGCCTCCTCTTGTTTTGTTTGGACTCAATGGTCCTCAGAAATGGGTATTCTCTTGCCCACCAAATTCTCTCCCTTCCCTCCCCCACTTCTTTTTTCTCTTTTTTTTTTCTTTGAATCTAAAATTTATACTATAATAAAAAACATTTTTATTTATTTTTAACTATTTAAAGTATCACATTTATTTATTATAGTACCAAAATTCTTGATAAAAACTTCAAAAATAGTAAAAAGGAATGTAACTATAAAGATAGATATAAAATATGCATAAAGATATATCGAAAAGAATGATAAAGGAAAAAGTTTTTAATAATAAATTTAGAAAAACATCATAATATAAATTCTTGTCTTTTTATTTTCTTTTTTCTTTTTGAATTATGCATTTGATTGTGTAACCATCAAAACAAAATTTGCATTTATATATTTTTATTCATTTTTCTTGAGAAAATTATATATATATATATATATATATATACTTCTTTTATTTTTTTTATCTATTTATTTTAACCGATCCATAAATTTTAAAAAAATAAAAAAATTATTAATTAATTAATATTTTTTAATTTATTCTAAAAAAATTCTCTCTTTATTAAAGAATAATCAAATTTTAAAATTTTATGTGTGGTAGGCATATTTAATTTATTTTATTTTCTCATTATAAGTGCATAATATTTATTATATTAAAAAATAATATTTATAAAAAATAATAATCAATATTGTCTTAATTTGTTAATGAAAAAATATTTTAATTAAAATAGACAAATAAAAGAGGATGAAATAAATAGTATAAAATAGATTGGATAAAGATGAGTTTTTAAAAAAATAAATAATAATTATAAATAATAGAGTATAAAACCAAAAAAAAAAAAAAGGAATTTGGAAGAGACAGTGAGTGATATAGGATGCGTCATGAAAATGAGAGTTTCCCGTACCATCACATTACACCACAAAAGCTTCCCTCATGGTGGGCCCCACACTACCACGCTCGCATTCCACAACTTCAATCATTACAATTTCGCTCTCTTCCAAGCTTCCTTTCATTGATTCTTCCACGCTTTTAACACTTTTTTTTAATTTACATATATAGTTGGTTAATAATATTTTTTATTTTTTATTTTTTTATTTATAATTAATTTAAAATTTTTATTTACCAAAATATTAAATGCAATTCATATTTCACACTCGTAGTATATTCATAAAAAAAGAAATTATAGATTTATATTAATATATTTACATTACATGTTACACTATAAAATATTTATTATTATCATAACTTTATAATATATTTATTTTAATCAAATATTCATTCTATATAAAATTATTTATTTTATTTAATCGATTATGTAGATATTAAAATAAATAATTTTTAATTAATTAAATATTTATTTTTATTTTTTATTTATTAAGAAATATTCAAATTTTAAAATTTTAATTTATTTCAAATTATTTATCTCTCTTATTATTTAAATGGGACTAACTTATTGAGAAATAAATTATTTAATATATTTAAAAAATAAAGTGTTATGAAATGGGGATAAATTTAAAATATTTAATTTTAATTTTTTAATAAAATAAATAATTTGAGACAAAAACTAAATTAAAAATATGACAAATAATTTGAAACGGATAGAGTATTAAAAAAATCATAATAGAATTTTATATTATATTAGTGGTAATTAAGAAAGGGGGGTTTGTGATATGAGCACTCCGGCTTCTGCGCTTAGGCAATGGTAACAAATGGCTAGACGACGACCGCCCATCTTTCATTTTCCATTTCATGGTCATGAAAGGTCACGAATGTCCACTTGTCTTATGCCTTAAACATGCCACGTCGAGGGCTATTCTGTAATTATATGCAGAGAAGTCACCGGCCCTTTGCTGGCTGACGCTTCCGCACTACAACCAACGGTTTCTCTGTCCTTTGGACTCCCACCGTGAGCCCAATATTCTAAAGGCCCAATTCCTGGTCCCAGTTGCGAAAGCCTTTTCGGGAAAACTATGGCGGTGTACTGAGATTATATTTATATTATATCTATTTTTTTTTAACAAAAATGACGTATGTTAAAAAATTATAAAATTTCATAATAAAAATAATTAAAATATTCATTATATTTTTTAAAATATTTTTATTATCCTTTTTATCTTATTAATTTAAATCTCATCACTTTTTTTAACTACATCACTCTAATAGTTATATATGTCTTTCTCTTCTCACTTACGTCATCTGTCTCTCTCTTCCACTCTTTGTTTTAGAGTCTTCTTTTTACTCATATCATCTCATTAAATTACACTTTTAACTATTTTTTTAAAATAACGTGATTTCATTATTGGTTAATATAACTTCAATATAGGTAATTATAATAATAATTAATTAATAAAAATTATGTTAATGGTAAAATTAGAAAAAAATATAATTAAAGTATAACATATATTTAAAAAGTAAATAGTTATTTTTAGACAAATTAAAAAATAAATTAGGCCAGTTATTTGTGGACAGATAGAGTATAAGAATGATTTAAAAAATTTATTTTAAATTATTAATAAAATTGATAGTTTTTTTAAAATAAATTTTATTTAAATTAGAACTAATTTCTCTTCAAAATAAGTCTGAATTAATTTTATTTTTTAATTTTATCTTATTGCATTTTGATCGTATTTTGATTGATGTAAAGGGAGAGGGGAGGAAAAAAAATAAAATAGCTGCCGACTGGTTTAAGGGTGGCCAAAAAAAATGAAAACTTGTGAGCTCGAAACCCAAATGCAATTCTTGGAATTCATCCATCTCTACAATCAGTAACCATCTCTTCTTATCTGTGTTACGCATAATTCCTTCCTCTTCTGGAACTTCGATCTGCAGAAACGGCAGTCAGTAACCATCGAAGGTGCCATTCCTATATCTCCAGTGTAGAGTTCATCTTAGTCGTTTATGCAGTTACATTCATATTCAATAATCATCAAATTATAGTAGTTTATTCTATCTCTGTTGAAATTCAGTCTCAGAAGAAGCTTCATCAGACTCAGAAGAAGGAAACTAAGTATGCTGTCAAGATGGTTGATTCAGCACAGAAGACTGCTGCCATGTCAAATGCTAAGTCATCTATTGCAAGTGTTATTTCCAGCTCATATGCCCAATCATCAACATCAACAGATTTCTGTTTTCATGGTTTTGATCCCGGTTGAAATTGTCTTGGCGCCAATGCAGTAGTTGTTAATTATTCTTAGCTGGATGTACTTCATGTCTTTTATTAGACTTAGTTGATAGTTTAATTTGAGATCCATATGTATATATAATATGTGATGTAGCAGTTTGTTACTTCTTCTTCAATGAGAAATACACAGAAGTTCAAGCTCATTGTTGGTTTCAGTTCTTCTGCAATTTTCTTCATGGTATCAGAGCATAAATATACTGTTTGTGTTTATCATATTCGGATGAAGATAGAAACTGGATTCAGAATCTGTTTTGTGCACTTCTTCTGTTTCATGAGGTAATCTTTGCAATCCTGGTGCCCGATTGATTACTTGTTTTCTGGAGGAGTTGATATTGAGATTTTTTCTGGTAGATTGATTCTTTCTTACTTCATGATTGATTGGTCATGTGAAGATTGTTCTGATTGTTTGAGATTTTGACAATTGATCTGGTAAATTGAGGCTGTGGAGATTGTTTGAATAGTTATGGCTAATCAGGAATTTTCTATATCAAGTCCCTTTTATATGTATCCGAATGAAAATCCATCCTTAATTTTGGTTCAACCATCCTTGAATGAAAGGAATTATCATCAGTGGTGTAGAGTTATGAGAATGGCTTTGATTTCTAAGAATAAACTAGGTTTTGTTAATGGTAGCATTAAGGCACCAATTCGAACACATACCCCATTTGCAGCTTGGGAACAATGTAATAACATGGTCTTGTCATGGATTCTAAATTCCATATCATCCTCTATTGCTCAAAGTGTGATTTGGATGGATAATCCCTATGATGTTTGGACTGATCTATGTGAATGATTTTCTCAAGGTGATTCATTTAGAATTTCAGATCTTCAAGAAGATATTTACAGCTTGAAACAAGGTTCATTAACTGTTAATGAGTATTACACAAGTCTAAAGACCTTGTGGGAGGAATTGTTGAACTTGAGACCTCTTCCTATTTGTCATTGTGATCCTAAATGCCAATGTCCAGCATTGCCTGAGGTCAAAACAAATAATGATGCTGATTTTGTCATTCGGTTTATCAAAGGATTGAAGGAGGAGTTTGCAGGGATAAAGCCTCAGATTTTGTTAACAAAATCATTTCCAACTATAAATCAAGCTTTCTCTATGGTCTCTACTCATGAAAGGTCACTTAATTACCATTATACACATGGTGATAATTCAAGTTCAGCAAATTCTCAAGTATTTTCTGCAAGAAACAATATGACTGATTCATCCACACAATTTGGACAAGTTCCTAAACCTGAGATCATATCAAATGTAGCTGGAAATACAAATGGGAAAAATACTCAAAATGTTAGATATCAAAGTTTTAGGAAGGGAACCAATGTGAATGGAAGGATGCAATGTAGTTTTTGTGGAATGCAGGGACATACCATAGACAGATGTTACAAGAAGCATGGCTTTCCAACAAGTTACAAAAACAAAAACAGGAATGTTGGGAATCAGAATTTCATGTCACAAGCTAATGCAGTTGTTGAAAGTAAGAATTTTTAGCAGGTCTCTAATGGAATGAACTCAGTATCAAGTTGCTCAACCACTTCAATGGATTCTCAGACTTCACAGTGTGTCACTCAAGACCAATATCAACAGTTGTTGAAATTGATTCAATCACAATTAACCCCATCTTCTAAGATCAATGTTGTATCTGATCATGAACATTCAATCAACCAATCTACTTTGCAACCAAATTTCTCAAATCCATCTTGTTCAGTTCAAAACACAAGTACTTATTCTTCAATTTGGATTTTGGATTCAGGAGCAACGGACCACATTTGTTCCTATTTAGATTTTTTTTACTGATTATCATTCTGCTCAAAATGTGTCCATAAAATTACCAACTGGAGATGTAGTTCATATTTCACACATAGGCACAGTACAGTTAAATTCTTCTTTGGTTTTGGATCAGGTTTTGTTCATTCCAAAATTTTCTTTCAATTTGATATCTGTTAGTAGACTTCTTCAACAACTAAACTGCATTATAACCTTCAGAGATAATTCTTGTTTTATTCAGGATCCACATCATGGTCGGATGATTGGATCAATTAGTCTATCTGGAGGACTTTTTCATCTTGATTCTCACCAGCATTCTTCTCTTGTGAACTTAGTCTATGATATCTCCAATGGTAAATTTTATAATAAGACACTGTTATGGCATTTTAGGCTAGGACATTTGTCTGCCAAATAGTTAGCTGAAGTGAAAAAGACTGATTCCTCAATTGCACTTCCTGTTGTTGATACTTTTTGTCCAATTTGTCCATTGGCAAAGCAACATAAAACTTCTTTTTCTTTGCATCAAGGAACTGTAGAATCCTTTTTTGACTTGATCCATATGGACATTTGGGGTCCTTTCAACACCAGAACCATTCATGGTCACAAATATTTTTTTACTATAGTTGATGATGTTAGCAGATTTACTTGGGTGTTTTTGTTGAAGCAAAAATCTGAAGTTAGACCTCTAATTCAACATTTCATTGCTTATGTTAATACTCAATTTCATAAACAGGTTAAAATCTTAAGATCTGATAATAGCCTTGAATGTCAGGTAACTGATTTTTATCATTCAAATGGAATTGTTCATCAAACATCATGTCCCTATACTTCTAAGAAGAATGGAATTGTGGAGAGAAAGCACCAACACATTCTTAACATTGCTAGAGCACTTAGGTTTCAATCTCAAATTCCTCTTGCCTACTGGGGATATTGTATTCAGCATGTTGTTCACCTCATAAACCTTACTCCTACTCCTGTGTTGAATCAACAAACTCCATTTGAAAAACTGAATCAGAAAACTCCAGATTATAGCTATCTTAAGGTTTTTGGTAGTTTGGCCTATGCCTGCGTCCAATTGCCACACAAAGGAAAATTTGATTCTAGAAGTAAACCATGCATTTTTCTTGGTTACTCCTCCACCACAAAAGGTTATCTGCTATTAGATCTTTCTTCTAGAGAGATCTTTCTATCCAGAAATGTACATTTTATAGAATTCTACTTTCCTTTTGCTCATCAGCCTGCTTCATCTAATTCAACTTTGAGTAAACCTGTGTTACCATTACCTTATGCTACATCTGTTCAAATGCCTTATGTTTCCTCTCAACAAGATTCTCACTTACCTTGTACCTCTACTTCTGTAGTTCCTCTTAGAAGATCCACTAGAACCATCATCACACCTGCTCATTTATCTGATTATATTTGCTCTAAAGTTCACAGAATCACTACACCATACTCCATTTCTGCTTCCATTACATCCTCAGCTTTTCTGTGCAATGTAAACAAACATTTTGAACCTAAACACTACTTTGAGGTTGTGAAATCCAAGGAATGGTGTCAAGCAATGAGATCTGAGATCAATGCTTTAGAGGAAAATAAAACATGGCATTTAGTTCCTTTACCTGCTAGAAAGCAAACTGTTGGCTGTAAATGGGTGTATCGGATCAAATATAAGGCTGATGGATCAATTGACAGGTATACAGCAAGACTTGTTGCAAAAGGTTACACACAACAAGAAGGTATTGATTTTCTGGACACTTTTTCTCCAGTGGGGAAGATCACAACTATTAGGCTAATGTTGGCTCTTGCTGCAAAATCAAAATGGTATATTCATCAATTGGATGTGAATAATGCATTTTTACATGGTGATTTGCTTGAAGAAGTTTATATGGATTTGCCTCCAGGATTTATTACTGCAGATAACTCTTTGGTTTGCAAACTTGATAAGTCATTGTATGGTCTAAAACAGGCTAGTAGGCAATGGAATGCTAAGCTTACTGCTTACTTGATTTCACTTGGTTTTTGCCCGTAAAAAAGTGACTATAGTCTATTTTTTAAAAGGACCACTGACTTGTTTATTGCTATCTTGGTATATGTTGATGATATTATGGTTTTGAATCCTTGTTTAGATGCTATTACTGAAGTCAAAAGTTAGTTGCATTGTCAGTTTCAAATCAAAGATCTGGGAGATCTTCATTATTTTCTTGGTTTTGAAATCCATAGAGATTCAAATGGCATTGTTCTATCACAGCAGAAATACATTTTAGATATGATTCAAACACATGGTTACATTGGCTGTAAACTAGTGTCTACTCCTTTAGACAGTAAGGCAAAATTGGCTACTGGAGACTCAGAATTATTTTCTGATATCTCTCTTTATAGGAGTTTGGTTGGAAAATTGTTGTATTTGACTAACACTCGTCCAAATATTGCTTTTGCCATTCAGCAACTCAGTCAATTCCTTACAGCTCCAACAGTTTTTCATATGCAAGCTGTTTATAGGCTACTTAGATATCTAAAGGGTACTATTGATTTTGGATTACATTTTCCAGCTGATAAGTCATTTGCCTTGCAAGTTTATTCTGATTCAGATTGAGCAGGCTGTATGGATTCTTGAAGATCCATCAGTGGTTATTGCATTTATTTTAGTTCTGCTCTTGTGTCCTGGAAGTCCAATCTGCCTGTGAATTGCAGTGGATTATTCATTTCTTCCATGAACTTGGTTTTTCTTGTGCTCTGCCTGTTCCCTTGTTTTGTGACAACAGAAGTGCTATATATCTGGTGGAAAATCCTATGTTTCATGAAAGGACTAAACACATAGAGCTGGATTGTCACTTTATTCGAGATCAGTACCAAGCTGGATTACTCAAGCCATTACCAATCTCATCTGCACAGCAGTTAGCTGATATTTTTATAAAGACTTTAGCTCCCGGTCCTTTTTCTTTTCTCATATCTCATTTAGGAGTCCTATCTGTATCCAGCTTGAGGGGGGCTGTTGAAATTCAGTCTCAGAAGAAGCTTTATCAGACTCAGAATAAGGAAACCAAGTCTGCTGTCAAGATGGTTGATTCAATACAGAAGACTGCTGCCACGTCAGATGCCAAGTCATCTATTGCAAGTGTTATTTCCAGCTCATATGCCAAGTCATCAACATCAACAGATTTCCGTTTTCATGGTTTTGATCCCAGTTGAAATTGTCTTGGCGCCAATGCAATAGTTGTTAATTATTCTTAGCTGGATGTACTTCATGTCTTTTATTAGACTTAGTTGATAGTTTAATTTGAGATCCATATGTATATATAATCTGTGATGTATCAGTTTATTACTTCTTCTTCAATGAGAAATACACAGAAGTTCAAGCTCATTGTTGGTTTCAGTTCTTCTGCAATTCTGTCCATTTTATTCTGCAATTTTCTTCAATCTCTCAGTGATTGTTTCTGAGCATATTGTTAATTCAGCCTTCAAATTAAGTTGCTAATTGCCTTCCGTTTGTCTTGACATTCTTTTTTTTTTAACCCTTTCTGTTTTGAAGTCTTTTACGCCTCATTTCGCGATGCAATTGATATTCTAGAAAAAGGTGGTGGCTAGAAGAATTGTGTTAAATGTTAACTACATTGTTGAAATTGGACACCAATAACTGTCACGTTGATTCTTTTAGCTGGTGGTCACCATGATATTGAGTGAAAGGAATATTTTCATTTTATTTTGTTTCCCTAGTTATGCTGTTTTGGTGCGTTGGATGGGGGGGATGTTTGGTGTTCTAAGCAGTATTGGCAATGGCGAGTTGCAGTAATCCTAGACACTTGAAATGAAAGCTTTTTTGATTGACTGGTACAAATCTCTCTTTAGAAGTTTTGTTAGTTTGAAATTAATGAACAGAAGATCATCATTTTCTGCAGATATTTTCAACTTCAAGCGTTTTGCCTCAAAAGTTGACAATTACTCAAAGTTACAAACTTTGATGAAGCCAAATCAATCTAAAAAAGTTACAAAATTTGAGCTCGGCAAGACGTCTGGTGAGCTCGACCTCATCGACCTGCTCTTAATCGTTCTTCATTGGAAATTGGAATGGCATGCACAGCAGCCTGTGGCAGTCCCACAGAAACCTCAAGCCCATATTCATCATCCATCCCTATTGCAGCAAAGACCTTCAGGCGCAGATAGTGATGTGCTTCCGGCTGTGGAACTTGGGTTTTTAATCAGAATGACTTCTTTTACGGTCATTCGCTTCAACTAGTCCCATCGTTTGAGGAATTGCTCTTCTAACCTTGATGCATTCTAAGAATGTGTTCTTATAAAGGTTACGATAAGGACTTGTTATAAAAATGCATTCTTATAACGTCTATGACAACGCCTAAGGAATGCGTCCTGCGTCTATCATGCTTCTACTTGTTGGATGAAACATAGTCGCAAAAGCAAATTCTTGTTTTCTAGCTAACTCTTGGTCTCCTCTAGTAGAGCAGCATTATTCATCCAACCTTACATGGAGGACCGTAGACGAAAGCTCCTACTGGTTTTATATACTGATTCTCGGCATGGTTTTTTCTGTATTTTTGGTACCTCGAATCAAGTGGTCATGGATCAACAGAAATGGGCTGGCCTGCCTTCTTCGGATCTGAAAAACTTAAATTGGTGTGTTTTCTTAACTTTTTCATCTTTTTCACACTGAAATTTACCACGAGTGGGTGGAATCCTCAAATTAATGAACAGGAGATCATCATTTTCTTTGGATATTTTCAACATCAAGCTTTTTGCCTCAAAATTGAAAATTACTCATCGTCGTTGTTACAGGCTCCTCCAAGAGAGATTTGAAAATGTAACACCCTTGGCCGTTAGTCAGAACTCACCCTTAACTATTTCTTCTTGCCAGAAGTAGCAAGAGAGGGTAAGAAGAGTATATATATGTATTGTACCTCATGAACAATGCGAGAGAATCCAAATTTAATCAGCAACAGGACGTGTTCCATGTTGAGAATTGCTGCAAGTCCAGGTGATATTTTCCATTCCCCTTCCTGATCATATAAGCATGCTAGGAGTATGCAATTGGGACATATGGACAAAACTATTAGGAACTGAAACAGAACACAGCTCCATGTCAGCAAACAGAGTGGTTATATAACATTAGTTTGCATAAAGAATATAAGTTGTTTAGAGGGGAAATTTAGTATATAAGCTCCAATTGTTGCACGAGGCCGGGGATTAGGTTCTCTATTGCATGGTCAAAAGCTTTAGTACATCTCTTCTAATCTCAGTTATGTCATTCTACGTAACAATACTCTTAAGTTTAGTTACAAGCAAAGTAAGAAAGAGATTGATACATACAATTATGAAAAAAAAAAAAAACCAACCAAACCAGCTAGGTGAAGGAAAGAGGCCATGCACAAGCAAAAATCATGATCATTCCAAATTGCAATGCCAATTTGAGAAAATCTGCAAATAACTTTGTTTAAATCTAAACCATTGGAAAGTAGAAGTTCTAATTTCATCCAACCAAACATACACAAAATTTTTAGGTATCATATTTTTCCCCTAAGCACATGCACACGTATGGAAAAGTTAACTAGATTGATTTTCCCCCAAAAAAAATCTTTCAAGGAAACACCAAAAGCAACAAAGAAAGAAGTTAAATATTGTACTTGTATGATTGTACAAGAATTTCTTTAAACTTTTCTCTCACAATTTTCTCTAACAATTTTTTCACAAAATGGTATATTTTTCAAGTTTGGGAAGAGCTCTTATTAGTGGAATTAATCATCTTCCACTAATATATATTAGTGGTGTCTCTACTAACTCTTAATGGTGGATATCCATATCCATATCCACTAATGGAATTAGTGGAGCTTCTACTAATTCTAACATATTCATAACACTCCCCCTTGGATGTCCATTACATAAAGAATATATCTCATTAAAAACTTATTAGATAAAAATCCAGTGGAAAAAAAAATCTAGTGAAGGAAAAAGAGTACACTATTCTATATGTCTGTTTATTACTCCCCCTGATGAAATGATTCATTTAAATCTGTGAACCGACGCATACCAATTTTATATCTCAACTTCTCAAATGTTGCAATTGGTAAAATTTTCGTGAAAATATCTGCAAGGTTGTCACATGACCGAATTTGTAGCACATCAATTTCACATTTCTTCTAAAGTTCATGAGTAAAGAAGAATTTTGGTGAAATATATTTTGTTCGATCTCCTTTAATATATCATCCTCGTAATTGAGTTATGCAAGCTGCATTGTCTTCATAAAAAGGAGTTGGAATATCTCTTATAGATGATAATCCACAACTTTCTTGGATATAATGAATCACTGATCTTAACCATAAACATTCTTGACTTACTTCATGAATGGCTATAATTTCAACATGATTTGCAGAAGTAACTGTTATAAATTATTTTATAGAACGTCATGATGGAGCAATATTTTCACATATAAATAGATAGTCTGTTTGTGAATGTACTTTATGTGAATGTACTTTATGTGAATCAGATAAATAACCAGCATCTGCATAACATATCAATGTTGGGCTAGTTTTATTTAAATAAAATAATTCGAGATCAATTGTACCTTAGAGATATCGAAGGACGTGTTTAATTCCATTCAAATATCATTGTGTTGGTGAAGAACTAAATCTAACAAATAAATTGATAGCAAATGCAATATCAAGTCGTGTATTATTAGCAAGATATATTAATGCACCAATTGCACTGAGATATGATACTTCAAGATTAAGGAGTTCTTCATCATCTTCTTGAGGTCGAAAAGGATCTTTTTTCACATCTAATAATCGGACGATCATTGAAATACTCAATTGATGTACTTTGTCAATGTAAAATCTTTTTAGAACTTTTGTTGTATATGTTGATTGATGAATAAAATGTTTCACTTTTCAGATGTTCAATTTGTAAACCAGGGCAAAATTTAGCTTTACTAAAATCATTAATTTCAAATTCTCTTTTTAAATAATCAATTATTTTTTGGAACTCTTCTGGAGTTCCAATAGGATTAATATCATCAACATATATAGCTAATATCACAAATTTAGAACCAAATTTCTTAATAAAAACACATAGACATACCTGATCATTTTTAAATCCCGTTTTTAATAAATATTCACTAAGACGATTGAACCACATGTGCCCAAATTGCTTCAGGCCATATAATAATTTCTGCAACTTGATGGAGTAATTTTTACGATGATAATGTTTATATGCTTCGGGCATGCGAAATCCTTCGGAGATTTTCATGTAAACATTATTTTCTAAATTTCCATACAAGTAAGCAGTGACACCATCTAATAGACGCATATCTATCTTTCATGTACTGCCAAACTGATAAGATATCGGAGTGTAATAATATCAACAATAGAAGAATAAGTTTCATCATAATCAATACCTGGTCTTGTGAAAAACTTTGGGCTACTAACCGTGTTTTATATCATACGATTTCATCATTTTCATTGCGTTTTCGCACAAATATCCATTTGTAACTAACAGGTTTTACACCTTCCAGTGTTCAGACTGTAGGTCCAAAAACTTCACGTTTTGTAAGTGCATTTAACTCCGATTGAATCGCATCCTTCCATTGTAGCAAATATTTTCTATGCCGACATTCATCAATTGATATTGATTCAAGATCATCATTATCTTGTATAACATCAAGAGATATATTGTATGCAAATATATTATCAATAACTATTGCTATCCGATTATAACTTCTACTAGAAGTGGTATAATTAATAGAAATTTCAATGTTACTTTCATCAACTTCTGATTCTTTTATTTTGTCATCAGTTCTTTCTTGGTCTTTATCATTTTTTTTTCTTCAATATGATCATCCTCGAAAAAATCCTCTTTTCTTTCGAGGATTTTTATCTTTAGAACTAAGAAGTCGATCACACTTCTGGCGTACTTTTGACTCAACAGCTATAGGTATAATCTTTTGTTCTACTGAAACTTCAATTCGAATAGGAGCATTTATAGCTGGAATATGTGATTTTGTTACTTTTTAGAGTTAACAAAAGCATCTGACATTTGATTTGCAATGCTTTGCAAATAAATTATCTTTTGAACTTTAAGTTCACACGCGCTTGTGCGCGGATAAAAATAATTTAATGATGTTAGCCAAGCAAAATCTTTCTTATACTGTTTATGTTCTCCCTCTAATTTAGGGAATAATGATTCATCAAAATGACAATTAGCAAATCTTGTTGTAAATGCATCTCCTGTCAGGAGTTTAACATATTTGATAATAAAGGGAGAATCATATCCAACGTATATCCTCTTTCTTTTTTGAGAACCCATCTTTGTACGTTGGTTTAGTGCAATCGGAACATATACAGCACATCCAAAAATTCTTAAATGAGCAATATTTGATTTTGAACTAAAAACTAATTATAAAGGAGAAAACTTATGACAACTAGTTGGCCTTATACGTACAAGTGCGGCAGTATGTAAAATAACATGTCCCCAGGCAGATGTTGGGAGATTTATTTTCATTAATAATGGTCTAATAATTAATTGTAATCTTTTAATAAAATATTCAGTAAGACCATTTTGTGTATGAACATGAGTTATAATATGTTCAATATTAATCTCAATTGACATGCAATATGCATAAAAAGTATGTGATGAAAATTTACCAACATTATCTAAACGGATATTTTTAATTTGATAGTTAGAAAATTGTATTCGTAATTTAATTATTTGAGCAAGTAATCTCGCAAATGTCAGGTTGCGAGTAGATAATAAACACACATGTGACCATCGGGATGATGCATCAATTAAGATCATAAAAAATTTGAACGGTCCACATAATGGATAAATAGGTCCACAAATGTCTCCATGAATCCATTTAAGAAACGTAGGATTTTCAACTCCTATTTTATTGGTGATGGTCTAATAATTAATTTTTCTAAGGAACATGCAACACATGACAATTTGTTTGATGTCAACATCTTTTTATTTTTTAATGGATGACCGTGTATATTCTCAATTATTCTTCACATCATGGTAGGTCCCGAATGACCCAACCGGTCATGCCAAATGCTAAAAGTAGTAGAATCAGTAAACTTCTAGTTTACTAGATGATGAATTTCACTTGTACATATTTTGCAAAATATAGGCCAATAGAAAAAAACGGTAGTTTTTCTAATACAGATTTCTTACTCAAATGAATTTAAGTAATATAAAGATGCTCAATACCACTTTCCTCATTTGTTTTAACATGATACACATTTTTGTAAATATCTTTAAAATTTAATAAATTTCTTTTGGATTTTGAGGAAAATAGTGCCTTATCAATATTAATTATTGTTCCTTCAAGCAACAATATACTAACTCTTCCGAAGCTTTCAATCAAATTTGTACTACCGTTTATAGTATAAATATTTATTTCTCCTATTTTGAGATAAGAAAAATATTTCTCATTTTTTAATATGGTGTGTGTAGTTCCACTATCAATAATATATACATCATCATGAACAATAGCCATCTGAATAAAAATATGTATAAGTAAACGTAAATATTATTAGAATATAATGAAAATTCAAAAATATCAGGGTGAGGCATTAGTTCTTTTGGACACTGCCATCACCAATTAAAAGGTTTATCTTACCGTCTGAGTATTCGAAAAAATCATATACATCCATATAAGTAATATTGGTATTAAGATTTTCAAAATCAATATCATCATCGTCAACATCATTCACTGGATGTTGAAAAAAATTTGCTTCAACATTTTAATTTTTCTTTTTTAGTGAAATTTGATATAATTCCACTAAATGCTTGGCCGTACGATAGTTACATAACCAATGACTATTCATGCTACATCTATAACACTTATCCTCATAATTTTCTTGTATTTCTTTTTCTTTTATCTTATTATCTTTTATTTCCCACTTTAGGTGGCTAGTATTTATCACAACTTAATTATTACTGTGATAAGGGAAATATCGAGCGTGTCAATGACTATAACCACGGCCACGGCCACAGCCACAACTACGACTACGACTATGACTTCTATTGGAGCCAACAACATTCACTTCCGGGAGTGCTGTTGAGCCAATTGGTCTGGTTTCATGATTTCCCAATAATAACTCATTATTTTTCTCTACAATGAGAAGGGCAGTAATTAAATCAGTAAATTATATACCATTTTTTCTCAATATTGTTGCTGCAGGAAAATATTCGAGGCATGAAATGTAGAGAATGTCTTCTCCAGCATATCTTCATCAGTAATTTTTTCTCTGCATAATTTTAATTGAGATGTAATTTTATACATGGCGGAGTTTCATTCACGATTTAAAATGAGGGGATGAAAAACAAAGAGCATGCACAGGCGGGAAAAAACAGAGAAGGAAAAAAAACCGCAAGCCTTAAAGGCCACACGGAAGCGTGAAGATCATACATTTGAGCTCCTTAAGCCTTCTAGGTTGAGTAGAAGTGGATTGAACGACGGGAATTACTTTGCCTTGCCCACTTAAAGAAACTTCCGGTTGAAAACCCGCTAGCCTCCTACTTCGCCTTGTTTGCATTAACGCCAAGCTTTCCAACTCTCGGAATATTCCTCTGCCTAACCTCTAGTCGGTGAACACAATGGTGAAGAGAAACAGACTCAATTCTTCTTGGTTCTCTTACTATTGATTAGCAAAGAAACATGAAGAAGACACAGAGGAGGGAGACGTCTGAGAGAGAGAGAGATGCGTGAGGCTTGTGGGTTAGGAAGATTAGGGTTTTCCTCTACCAGAAACTTGTTTATTGGTTAGCCAAAAATAGGTCTCTCATTATCTGATAAACATATCCCCGGGATTTCATATTTCAAAACACCCGGATGTTATCCTGAGAATAAGTTTGGCTTAACCCTAAACTCTTCTTAACCGTATCTGAAAAAAACCCTACGGTCCAAGCTATTGGGCCAAAATAAATTTTATTATTTTCTTGGACCCAAAAGGCCCAAAAATAATAAATATTAATTATTTATTTCCTGGGCTTATATAAACAACCCAATAAATAATTAATGAGCCCAAATGAACCATAACAATTAATCTTTAATTATTTATTTCTTGGGCCTATATAAATAACCCAATAAATAATTAAACATTAATTATTTCTCCTAGTTTAAGCCCAGGTTAATTTTCTAATTATTCATACTGGACCTAGGCTCTGAATAATTAATTAACCAATTAAATTAGATAATTAATTTCTCTCAACTCTTATTTTATTTATTTATTTATTTTATTCCAGTCTAATAATAAATTAGACATCCTGAATAAAATCAAATAAAATAAAATCCTCTTGAACTGAGACCAATTCTTCAATCCAAAATTAGTTAGGACTTACGGGCTATTCCGAGGACCAAAAAGACACATCGCCTTGGCTGCTAAAATGACCAAAATACCCATGCTATATAAATAGCTGTATTTTACATTTTAAATATTTTCTAATATCACCATAAGGAAATATTGACCCCAAGGACAATGCTGCATTAGCAAAGTCTCCGACCTACAGGTGAAATGACTAAAATACCCCTCTACACATCGCCGTACATTTAGAGAGGAAGAAGTGTACTAACACCCCTCTAAATGATATCTACCATCCTTAGGCTTCAAGTCCAATGATCCACGACTTCCTGGAGTGTTTTTGTTTTCCAAGGGAGCTACCCTAAAGCAAACATCCAAGTCATGTTTCCTAGGGCCTTGGACATTTTAGACCATTCGGACAACCACAAGGGCGATATAGTGCAGAAACTATCTTGTACAAGTCTGTCTTAACTAACTAGTCACGCATATCCAACATGCAAGTATATTGGCCCTACGATAGAACCTCAACTATAGCAAATCAAAGTATATACTTCAAGCTTCGCCAGACCACCAACTCATACTCAAGTCGTAGAGTACTAGTCCACGCTGTAGCGGTAGTAGTCTAGGTTTCTATCATATCGTACTTTTAGAAACCACTACTACAGGTCCTGTTCTACGTATTCGAAATACGCTTATGTCATGAAGTGGGTGGACTACTCACTGGCTAAAGGTAAGTCATTCCCCATTTGGAATTCATAATATAATAACCTAAACATGATGAGATTCCCAGTCTCATCAATAGGTTAAGAACAAATGTTTATGTGTTAAATAATCCGTGATCCATACCTTACTATGAAAGACCACCATTCACATGGACCACTTGTTTAAATACAATGGGTCTGTTCCAAACGAAAATTGTACACAAACAAAAAGTAAATTCACAAATAATTTCTAAAAATAAATTCTTTTATTAAAATATTCGATTTTACATTAGAAACCTAGTCTAAGAAGGCATACAATCCAACATTAAAATCTTGCAACCTCAGGTGCAACTATTCATACCGTGTAGTTGGTAGTACGACCATCTTTAGGTGGTCAAATATTTCTTTTAAATTTACCCACATGATATATGGATCTTTTTCGATAAGATATTTCATTTTTAAATTTTTGTCGAGATGACGACAGATAAAAATCAAATCTTTGGTCTTTTATTGTGTAGATGCACTATTTTTTTCTTAAATAGTTTCACTAAGGCATTCAGTATTTAAATGCATTTCTACATCGAGAACCCATGACATAAAATTCTTTCCAGAAATATCAAGGGTTAAAAATTCGAGTTTAGTAAGATTAGCCATAAGGATCAATAAATGCGTACCTTTAGTCTTCTGACTTTTGTAACATCAGAGACTCGTGCTGTTTTAGTCTTCTGATTTTTGTAATGGTAGAGACTCATGCTGATAACGTGTTATGAAATTTTAGCAGTGTCAAAATAAAATCTACACATAATAAATTTCTGACTATTATTTGTATAAGAATTTTTTCAAACTTCTCTCTTTCTTTTTTCTCACAATTTTTTCCAACAATTCTCTCACAAAATGGTATATTTTTCAAGTTTGGGAAGAACTCTATTTATAGAGCTCTTATTAGTTAAATTAATTATCTTCTACTAATATGTATTAGTGGTGTCTCCACTAACTCTTAATGGTGGATATCCATATCCACTAATAGAATTAGTGGAGCTTCCACTAATTCTAACATAAGTTAAAGATTTATTGTGTGTAGATTTTATCTGACATTGCCAAAATTTTATAACACATTATTAGAAAGAAGTTTGAAGAAATTCTTGTACAAATAATAGTTAGAGATCTATTATATGAAGATTTTATTCTAATACTGCCAAAATTTCATAACAGTACTATACTAATCCACTAGGAGAGTGCCCTTGTTGATCCCTATTTTTCTCTTTAATCCATCAACAACATACTTGCATGTCTGAAAATTTGGCACAAACCCCACTTCTTTCAAGTCATCTTGAAATTCCATTAGCTTATCAATGCCACCTTCCCTGCATATAACTTGACTAAGTGTATTATAACTTAATGTATTAAATACATTGAATTCATGAGCAAAGAGACACAATGTAGACTCTGCTTCATGGATGTTCCTCTATTTGCAATAGCCATTAAACAATGATTTGCATATTTCAATATCGGGATCTTTACCAAACTCAACCATTTTTCTCATGAAGTTTTCTACCTCCTTGATTCTAGTTAATCTACAAAAACTGCAAATAAGAGTACTATATATATCTAAGTTAGGCCCTATACTTTTTGATTCCATCTCTGCTTTGTAAAGTAATCCTTCCTTCACATAGTTGCATTGGCAAAAAGAATTGATAAAGCTACAATATATAGGTTTCAACGTTGGGCTCATAGACACATGCCATTCCTTCCAAAAATTTCTTGGTAGCAAATGGTCACTTTTCTCCAAATAAAGCAATCATGAAGTAATTATATATAGAGCTGTATTCGAACATGAACGAATCGAGAATCATATTTTTGAGCTCGAGTTCGAATATAATCGAATGTTGTTCGAGTTCGTTTATTTATTATTCGAACTCAAGTTCATGTTCGAGTTCTTTCGATTATTGTTTGATAATGTTCGAGTTCGTTTAAGTTCGAGTTTGAAAAACTCGATTAACGTTCGAGTTCGTTTATTTTTATATTTTTATTTTAAAATTTATAAAAATAATAATTAAAATTTTAATTAAAATAATTGAATATTATAATATTAAATAAATATATAATATTAATATTAATATTATAATTATAATATAAGATTTATTAAGAATAAATTTTAATATTATAAAATATAAATAAAATAATTAATATAAACTAATTAATTTTAAATTATATATAATATATTTGCGAACATTCGAATATATTCGTGAACATGTTCGAGTTCGTTCGTTTATTATTCGAGTTTGAGTTCGTTCGTTTATTAAACGAACGAGCCTTATTCGAATACGAACGAGTTCAAACAAGCTTTTGTTCGCGAACGTTCGATTCGTTTACAACTCTAATTATATACATCTTGCGGGATGGTTAACCCAAATCTTTGAAGCTCCATTACTAAATTTAAAGCGGAAATCAAGTGATTTTGTTTCTGATATCCCTCCACAAGTATCCTACAAGTGAAATTATTCGGGTAAAGCCCACTTCCAAACATATCATATAACAAGGACCTTACTTCTTGCCTTAGTCCATCTTTGCCATAACCACAAACAAGAGAGTTAAAAGCCATAATATCTGGCTTTAACCCTCTATGAATCATCTCAAGGAAGAGATGATATGCACCTCTCACAAGCCTCTTTTACAAAGACCATTTATTAACACAGTACATGTAACCACATCCGGCTCAATACCTACCCTTCTAAACATAATGTAATTTTGTTAGTAGAAAGTAACATAAACACAAGTAAAATGGGGGCTAGAAAAGCACACACTTTCCATTTGACATAATGTTATATTTATACAAGAAAAAGGATAAGTTGAATTGCTCAAAATCCTATCCAAAAAATTATGGAAAATGAAAAAATGAATAACTTAAAATCAACAAAATAATAGAAAATTAAAAGTTGACTTATTCTTAAACTAATTTTCAGTAAAAGATGCATTAACACCCCTCCTTACTTCTTTTGTTGCAAATCCCCATAACTCTTTCTTAGGTCTTGGCTTTAAATAAAACCTTTATAAAAATATCAGCCAACTGAGCCTCACTTGTGCAATGCACCAGAATAATTCATTTGTTTGTTTAAACTTCTCTAATAAAATAATACTTCATCTTAAAATGCTTTGTCTTGCCATGAAAAACTAGTTCTTTAGAGATAGATATAACTGCTTCATTATCAACAAATTTGTTGTGGACTTCTTCTGGTTATGATTTAAATATGTCGTTAGCTTTCTTAGCCATAAAGCTTGATTAACAACTCCAACAACAGCAATGTATTCTGCTTCAGTAATTAATTGAGCTATAACATCTTGTTTCTTCTAACTCCAGGAAAAAAAACTTGAACCAAGACTAAAAAGGTATCCAAAAGATATCAATAGATCCACTCCAATCACTATCACAAAAACTATGCAAATTTAACTTGTCAGATCTTCCAAAACAAACTCCAAAATATGCTATGCCTGTAACATATCTAAGTACTCTTTTAGCAATTCGAAAATGTACTTCACTTGCACAAATGCATGAATCTAGACAAAAAACTTATAGAATATAAAATGGCTGGCCTTATTGTTGTCAGATACATTAAATAACTTATGAGACTTCTGTATAGACGTTCGTCCACTGTTGCTGTCCCATCATTTTTACTCAACTTCTCATTTTGCATCAGAGGCATACTTACATGCAATTTTTCGTGTTGAACTTTTTAAGTACTTCTCTTGCATACTTAAACTATCCAACAAAAATTCCTTTCTCCTATTGCTGAATTTCTATGCCAAGGAAAAAAGACATCTTTCCAAGATCAATCATCTCAAGAATTTGCATCATTTGATCTTTATATTATTTCACCAGTCCTGCACTGCTACCAATTACAAGCAGATCATCAACATACAAAGAAATTGCTATAAGATCATTATTAGAAATTTTTACATACAGAGTTGATTCACTTAAACGTTTTTGAAAACCAATTTTGAGTAGATAATTATCAATTCTATTGTACCAAGCTCTTGGAGCCTGTTTTAGACAATACAAGGCCTTTTTCATTAGGTAAACTTTGTCCTCTTTTCCTTGTACTACAAAACCATTTGGTTGTTCAATAAAGATCTCCTATTCCAAATAACCATTTAAAAAAAAGTTGATTTTGGCATTAAGTTGATATACTTTCTAATCCTTATGAGCTGCTAATGCCAAAAGCATTTTGATAGTGTCAAGCTTTGTATTATGTCATTATCCTTTTGCTACTCTTGTATAAGTATAGGCCTTGGAGTTGGCTAACCAGGATCTTTTTATGTTTTTTCCTAATTCCAAGTTGAATTTTCATTGAACTTGATATCTTTGCTTATTATTACCTTATGTTTTAAAGGTTGATAAACTCTGTAACCTTTTATGTGCTGCTATAGCCAACAAAAATTCCAACTTCTAACTTGTAATCTAATTTCTCTTTCTTCACATCTAGAATATGTGTGTAACATAAACCGCCAAACACCTTTAGATTTTACAAAGAAGGTGTATTACCATGCCAAGCCTCAAATGGTATCTTCTCTTTCAAAGTTTTTGTTAGAAGCCTGTTTCGTAAATAGATTGAAGTATTGACAGCTTCAGCCTAGAACTCCTTAGGCATTTTCTTCTCAAATAGCCAATATCTTAACATCTCCATAATTGTCCTATTCTTCATTTCACTTACCTTGTTTTGCTGAGGAGTATAAGTTGATGAAAATTGGTGTTCAATGCCTGCATCTTCACATAACTTGTTAAACTTTTCAAATGTGTATTTAGTCCCATTATCTGATCTAAGCACTTTCACTTTCAAACTACATTGATTCTCAATCCAGTTCTTAAATTTCCAAAAAATATCAGCAACTTTATATTTTGATTTCATGAAATAAACCCAACACATTCTGTTAAAATCATATATGAAAGCAATATAATACCTACTACCATTAAAAAAGAGGGTCTTCATTGGACTACAAACATCAGTATGGATAAGCTGAAACTTTTCACTTGCCTTCCAAGTTTTATTGGCTGGAAATGATAGTTTGGATTGCTTTCCAAATTGGCAAACTTCACAAACTTTAGATTTAGGAGAAATTACCAACATGTCCTATGAAAGCTACTTTTTCTGTAAAAAAATCCAATGCAGAATAATGGAAATGTCCCAACCTTTCATGCCAAAGTTATGATTTATCAACTGAAGCAGAATATGCACAACCAGCATGTTTATTATTTAAGGAAAAACACTTGTCTTTCATTTTTATAGATAACAACTCGCAACAAGTAGAATCATATATCATGGATGTGTTATATTTGAAAAACACAAAATAATTATTTTCTAGTAGCTATCCTACACTTGAAAGATTTTTATCAATTTAAATTACATATAACACATCAGAAATGAGTTTAGTACTATTTAAAATCTCAACTGTTGCAACTCCTTTTCCTTTGACTTCTAAAAAATCTCGATTATCGATTCTAACCTTTGAGATGTATGTCTTATCTACCTGCTTGAACACACTCTCATCGGAAGTCATATGGTGACTGCAACCACTGTCAATGAGCCATGCATCACTGATTTTAATAGTTGCAAAACAGGTTGTAACAACCAACTACTCCTCCTATTGGTTTTTTATAGCCTGGGCTTGATGACATTAGTACTTATTCTTGCATATCTTCTCCACAAACCTATTTATTTAATGACCTGCATTGAATATCAAGTCTGTACCAGCAATATTTATGAGAATGTGAAGTTCTTTTGTAGTTTGGACATAGGGAAAATTTTCCTTTGTTTCCTCTAGTTTTATTGTCTAAAGCTCCTTTTTACTTCTCCAATTTCCATTCTATTTTTTTACCAAAATTGCTAGATTGTGCATTTTCTTTTGTTTTAACTTGAAATGCACTTTTAACCGCTACTTCTTTTTTGAATGGCCCTTCATTCTTCTGTGCTTCCAAGGCATTGATTAACTTCGTAAAGCTAATTTGTAAAAGATCTCTTGAGTCCTCAAGGGAAGATATTTTTTACTCAAATCTCTTGAGTCTCTTGGTCTGGTCATTGCTTTGGTATTCTTGCATGAGTGAATCCCAAACCTGCTTTAGAGTTTCACAAGATAGTATTTGTGTGAAAACTTTCTCTGAAAGAGCTGAGAAGTTATTGGTTTTTGCTTTGAATTTTTTAGACTTTTCTTCATTATGATGTTTGATTTGAGGTAAGTTTGGGTTGCTTGGTAATGGTGATGGATCTAAGTCATTTTTCACCACTTTCCACAGGTTAAAGGCTTATAAAATCTTTATAACCCAAGAGTTATAGTTCTTCCAAAAAATTGAGGAGGTAAAGAATTGAAATTTGAGGCCATTTTAATTAATGAGTTATGAATAAGTTTCTCACATGCCCTTAAGAGCAAGAGTGGCTCTAATACCAATTTGTTGGTAGGAAATAACAGAAACATAAGTAGAATAGGGCTAAAAAAGCACACACTTTCCATTTGGCATGATGTCATATTTATACAAGAAAAATGGTAAGCTGAATTTCTCAAAATCCTATCTAAAAAATTCTAAAAACTAAAAAAATTGAATAACTTAAAATCAGTAAAATAACATAAAATCAAAAGTTGACTTATTCTTAAACTAATTTTCAGCAAAAGTTACATTCTATGCATTCTTCAACAGATACAAGTAAATTGCATCCTTCAATCTCCCTTTTTTGCAATAGTTATGAACCAACATATTGTAAGTAACAATATCAGGATCAAATCCTCCCTCTTCCATTTTCTCTAAGAAACCATTAATCTTATTCGCATCCCCATCCTTACATACAACATACATCAAATTATTAAAAGTATAAGGATTCGGATTCACCCCAATCCTCCCCATCTCTTCATAAACTTCTTAATATTTTCTACGATAGTTTTACTTTGAAAGCCCATTAAAAAGACAATTGATTGTAATAACCTAAGGAACAAAACCAAGCTTTACTATCTTCCTAAAAGCTCTGTAATTTTCTTTAACCATACCAGATTTGAGATAAGCCTTAATTAACATGTCAAATATAACAGGGTCCTAATTACATTCATTAATGCACAAGAGTAAACTCTTAAAAATTTCCACATTTTTTCTCGTGTTGCTTTTCAAATTTACCAATTCTAAGAAGATTCTCATAGCTTGCGAAAACTTTCTGGTCCAGATCAATATATGAACAACAAAACAGTAGTTTTGAGTATTTAGCTTAAGACCCATATCAGATTTGACCCAGTTGAAGAAAGAGAGAGCACTATGAGAGTCAAATTGGCATCTTAAAAGAACCTTTGAGATTTCTTGGGTGTCTAGATAATTAATAAGCCTTTACTCTTCAATATTTTTCTGAATAAGGGGCAGGGCCAAATTGGCAGTGTCTTTTAACTTCAAATCTAAGCATATAAGGTTGATTATTTTGTAGGGGTTTTGGATTTCAGGCAGGTGATGAAAAAATAGATTTGAGATTGATTTGGCTTTATCAAAGTTGGTAACTTTTTGTAACGATGATGAGTAATTTTCAGCTTTTGAGCCAAAATGCTTGAGGTTGAAAATGTCTCAAGAAAATGATGATTCATGTTCATTGATTTGAGGATTTGACCCATTCGTAGCAAACTTCAAACTAACAAAGCTGCTAAAGAGAGATTTGTACCAAATTTTTAGTTAATGAAAGAAGTTTTCAAGTCTCTGGAAGTACTGCAACTTGCCATTGCCAATGTTGCTTACAACACCAAACATCCCCCCATCCAGTGCATCAAAACAACATAGTTAGGGAAACAAATTAAAATGCAAATATCCCTTGCACTGCATGCCATGGTGACCACTGGCTAAAAGCAAAGGAAGAGCACCAGAAGAAAACCAAATAGACTCAACATGACAAAATAGAATATGATGAGAATTAGAAAGATGGCAAATGGTAAAAGCATCCAATTCGACAAGGTAGCACAATTATTTAACATTTACCACAATTCTTCCAGCCACCACCTTTTTCTAGAAGATCAATTACATCATGAAATGAGGTATAAAAAGCTTTAAACAGAAATGAAAAGTTTGCCAACATGAAAGGAAAGTAGCAACTTAATTTGAAGATCAAATTTAGTGTGTGCTTAGAAACAATCACTAAGAAATAGAATAACAACTATAATTTGATGATTATTGAATATGAATGTAACTGCATAAACAAGTAAGATGAAGTCTACACTAGATATATACATAAAAATAGAGGCAGATGCCAGATTGGAATAGCGCCTTCGATGGTCATTGCCATTCCAACAAATTGAAGTTGTAGAAGATAAAGGAATTATGCATACAAAGAGAACGAGATAGATCGCATAGATAGATGAATTACAAGTATTAGTTTTGGGTTTTGAGATCACAAGTTTTCAATTTTTTTGCTGCCCTCAAACCACTAGGCAACAACCATGCACATAGATTAATTTATTATGATTTGAGACTTGATCATTTTAATTTTGCTCTAGCTCTATCTCATTCTCCTTTTATTTCTCTTTTCTCTCAATTATTTCATTTTCTTAAGTATTGCTGCAAATTGACACTCATACTTTGTTATGAACCTCTATCATACCAAATAAATATAAAGTCTGTACAATTACGGTAACAAAGAATTAATTCATGCTTTTGTTGACATGAGATCACGCCAATTTATTCTTTTATTTGGTACAACTCTTTAATAGCTTTTCTTTTATGTTGCAAATGGCAATAAAGATGATTAAGGGTCCTTAATTCGTTTCCTTTAGATTTGGTTGTGTAGCAAAACCAAACAGGAAATGCAGAAAAGATATGTTTAAAATTAAACATGTAAAATGTGCTAAAAGTTTTTGTTTACTTGCAAAAAAGTTTCAATAACCAAGATTCCTTTTTTCCCCATAAATAATTGTTTGCCGCAACTGAAAATAGATAAAAAGAGAAAGAAAAATATTTTAAAAAAAATACAAATATGAGCATTTGTAAAGAGTTTTTTAGTTTAAACAGTTATATAATTAACTTATTAATAATTGAGAATAAGCCTTCCATAGAAAAATAAAGATCTACATTCCTATGTTGAGAGTCGCAATGCATAATCCTCAAGTTTTTTTAGGCATTAAACTCAACCCTTAACAAAAAATGTACATAAATAATGGAAGGAAGTGACATATAACATTTAACTTTATTTATTTGGTTCTAACAACACCACTTGAATTATGAATCAATGACCATGGCAGAATTAGTTGTTCTTTTCAATACAATTCAAAAGCTTGATTTCAATAGGTCAAGGGTTAGACAACCTTTCATATTCTCAATGGTTTTTTGTAGCTCTTCTTTACAAGCACAGTTCTTGGAATAGCAGCAAGTTAAGCTTGCCACGTTAAAACTTGTTCCATAGTCTTAGAATGTGTAATTACTACTAATAGACAATTGTTATGCAGAGAAAATACTGCAATTTTATTTTAAATGTTATGATGGATTATATATTTTTATTTTTTCCTAGCTAAGCTCATCAAATAACATAATCATTTATTGGAAAAAGTAGTTCAATAAGACAAGTGTTTCTCTTGCTAAAATTTAATGAATGCCCCTTATACTGATTTTAGGATTTTATATATATATATAGAATGATCACGCTTTCTTGTAACTATTTTCTTCACTTTTGGGTTGCCAAATAATATAATCAAATGTTAGTATGTTTGAAGAAAGAAAAAAGAGATAACTTCTCTTGGCATCATATATGTGTACTAGGGCTTGATTCAAGATTGCCTCCATTACATAAGATCTTTATGCATCCTTCTTCCTAGTCAAATACACATGAATCTATAAATTATGGAACACAAAGTACATAAAGGCAAACTTAAAAGTTTAGAAATTAGATTAATAGCTTACATGTAAGCACGCAAGTACATCTCGGATGCAAAAGTCCAAATGTCCCGCTACTTTTAGCAATAAGTCAATAGCTTCCCTCATGCTATCTGGTGAAACATAATGTTTCATATTTATCACATACTTAAATTTTATTAAGGAAAAACTATGATAAGATTCATGGTGATGAGAAATAACAAACCTGCAGAGACAACCCTTTCAATTGAACCATAGTCCTTAGGAATCAGCTTCAAACTTGCTTTTATTTGCTAGAATTTCCACCATACATGGAACAAAAAGTAATTCATACCAAGAGTTTGCAATACAGTTTTCCTGCTCCTAGTATAGACAGCCTAATTACTAAATTGTTTGGTAATAAAAGTGAAACAGCAGAGAAAAGTATGAGATAACAAAGTTTCATTTGTCTTCAACCTAAAGTCTTCTGCTAATTATTGAAGACCATGCTCTATAATAAAATAAGATATTTATCAATTTTGAGTTGTGGATAGATGCAATGTGTGTCTATGTAATTTCGTACTTGAAGAGGTTGCAAATCTTCCGTAGTGAAGCAAAACAAGGGGGGGAGGGGGGGAAGGAAAAAAATCATGGCACAGTACAACTTACAAAGAAGATAGGAGAATTTAAGGGCTCAACCTATGGATATATCAAAGCTAAAGCATACCAGTATCCTCAGCCATTAATATAATTGTTAGTCAAGTGTTGTGATTTAGAATAATTTAAAGGATTAAAAGAAACTATTTATTAGTAATTCAAAGAATACAAAGAGTTTGGTGGATTGAGATAAGAAGGTGACAAAGAACGTAAGGGTTCAGAGAATACAAAGATAAGCTACTAGGCTTCAAAACACAATGACAATGACAATGACAATTATGACTAATTGAGAATAACCTTAATTAACTACTTAAAATATGATAGATTTAATCTAAACTATTGGATTAATTAATACTCAAAACTACATCGTTCCACTAACAAAATATTGAAATAAATATTTATAATATTAAAATATTATAACATTTCCCCCTCCTTCAAACTAGCCTTATTCTCAAGGCTATAAGCATATCATTCTTTATCTTCAAACAAGTCTCGATATTCCTCTAAATCTTCAATTACAATAAAGTTGAACTATACTTTAGGACAAACAAGCTTCTCTAGCCTTGTCTATAACTCCGATGGAGTGATTTTCTTAAAAACTGAATTAGTTGGTGTACTATTATTGAGTTTGGATGCCATAAAGGATTAGCTGATGATGCAATACTGTAAGATTTTGAATATTTATTAGCAACCGATAAAGAATTTTGCAAATATAATGCTTGCTTACAAGCTTCTTCAATGGTACGTGGTTTGAACATTTTCATCATATACCTAAGCTCCTCCTTCAATCCACGAATAAAAATAAAAATATAATAATATCCTTCAGTTGCTTGAGGCATATTATATGTTATAATTGCTTTGAGCTCTTCAAACTTGTCTAAATACTTATCCTCACCTTCTTTTCGTTCAATTTTACTAAATTCTTCCATTAATTCAGCATCTATTCTTTCTCTAAACTTCTTACAAATGATGTTAATCATTTGTTCCCAACTACATCCCTTGTGAGTTCAATTATACTCATTAAGCTAAATAAAAGCCTTATTTTTTAGATACAATTCAGTAACATTCAATTTATTTACTTTAGGAATATTATATAATTCCAAATATCTTTATTTACTCACCTATTCCCTAGGGCTACCTCATTCAAACAGAGAAAATTTTAATTTTGGTAATTTAACTTCATACCTTTTATCTCCTCCATTCCCAAATCTGTTATGATGAATATTTAAAATTTGATTTAAAGAAACTCTTGCTCCTCCACTGCAACTCTCTTCAATCTATTTTTCCTTATTTATCTCCACCATCTTAGTCAATTCATTTATACTAACAATAAGGGCATTCAAATTAAATGAATTAGTTAATTTAATATTATCCTCTATTTGAGATTGGAGATTCTCGACTAACTTACTGATTGAGTTAAGGTGATGTTCCTATTCATTGACACGTTCTTCCATAGAATTGAGGTGTTTGGCTTGGGCTTCAACTTACTCTTGCAGCTTTCTCAATTCAATCTCCATCTTTGTTGCTTCTTCTTCCTTGTCTTGACTTTTGGTCACAGGTATAATTTAAATCGTAGGAACATGAACTGCTCTGATACCAAGTTGTTATAATTTGGAAATTTTAAAGGATTAAAAGAAACTATTTTATTAGTAATCCAAAGAATAAAAAGAGTTTGGTAGATTGAGATAAGAAGGTGATAAAGAATGTAGGAATTAAGAGAAAATAAAAACAAGTTTTCAGGCTTCAAAACACAATGATAATAACAATTACGCCTAACTGAGAAGAACTCTAATTCTCTACTTAAAATATGACAGATTCAATCTAAATTATTAGATTAACTGATACTCAAAATTATGTTGTTTAATAATAAAATATTTAAATAAATCACTTCGTATATATATAATAGAAGCTGTGGAAGGTTTTTGTTGTGACATTTGGCAGTGTTCATAACTTCCATTCTGACACGTGTTAGTGTCATTTGTTGACATTTGGGTATTAAATTTAAATGAATATTTTTTAAGAAAATATAAGAGGTCATAGATTCAATGTTATCAATAAATAAACACTTAATAAACTTTTGAAAAATCGTAAAATTATAAATAAAAGTTAACATTTAATAGACTTTTAAAAAATCATGAAATCATAAATAAAAATTATTTGTTTAACACATTTTATTTTATGTCAATTCGTACAGCGTACGAGCATCAAACTAGTATTTATTACTCCCTCCGTGTCTATTTATCTGTTACAGTTAACTATTTCACACGGTTTAAGAAAAAGTAGTTAGTTTCGTAAATTCATACAACTTTGTTTATACATTTCAAAAGTACCCTTGTATTTAATGTTTTCCACAACTATTTTCTTACTTTGTTTGTTCAACTCTCTCTCAAGTTATTACACTTTCATTTTTCAAAACTATTTAATAAAAGGGTATAACAGTAAAATTAATATTAATGATACTTAAATTTTTTCAATGTAACAGATAAAAAGAGATACTAAATTTTTTTATTTGTGATAGATAAATAGGGACAGAGGAAGTAATATTAAAATACCACAACATTAGACCTCCTATCATACCAAGAGCTTCTTCTTAATTTGATATCCGTGGAAGGAATAACTACATGATAATAAAAGAGCAAAACTGTTATAAAATTTTGGCAGTGTCAGAATAAAATTTATACACAATAAATCTTTAACTATTATTTGCACAATAATTTCTTCAAACTTCTCTCTTTCTTTTCTCTCACAATTTTTCCTAACAATTCCCTCACAATTAATATATATTTTTCAAGTTTGGGGAAGATATCTATTTATAGAGCTCTTATTAGTGGTGTCTCCACTAACTCCTTTAATATGTAGTAGTGGTGTTAATGGTGGACATCCATATTCACTAATAGCATTAGTGGTTTGTCCACTAATGTATTCATAGCACTCTCCCTTGGATGTCCATTACAAAAAGAATATGCCTCGTTAAAACCTTATTAGATAAAAACCTAATGAGAAAAAAAATATAATAAAGGAAAAAGAGTACACTGTTCTATATGTCTGCTTATTACTCCCTCTAATGAGATGATCCCTTTAAATCTTTAAACTGATATTTACCGATTTTATATCTCAACTTCTCAAATGTTACAGTCGATAAAGTCTTTGTGAAAATATCTGCCAAATTATCACATGACCAAATTTGTAGTACATTAATTTCACATTTCGTCTGGAATTCATGAGTAAAAAAGAATTTTGGTGAAATATATTTTATCAAATCTCCTTTAATATATCCCCCTCGTAATTAAGTTATGCAAGCTGCATTGTCTTTGTAAAGAAGAGTTAGAATATCTCTTATTAATGATAATTCACAAATTTCTTGGATATAATAAATCACTGATCTTAACCATACACATTCTCGACTTGCTTCATGAATGGCTATAATTTTAGCATGATTTAAAGAAGTAGCGGCTATAGATTGTTTTATAGAACGCTATGATATAACAATATTTTTACATGTAAATAGATAGTACGTTTAAGAACGTACTTTATGTTGATCAAATAAATAACCAACATCTACATAACCTATCAATATTGGACTGATTTTATTTGAATAAAATAATCCGAGATCAATTGTACCTTAGAGATATCGAATGATTTATTTAATTCAATTCTAATGTCGTTGTGTTGGTGAAAAACTAAATATTGCTAATAAATTGACAATAAATGCAATATCAAGTCGTGTATTATTAGCAAGATACATCAATGCACCAATTGCACTGAGATATGGTACTTCAGGATTAAGGAGTTTTTTATCATCTTCTCGAGGTCAGAAAGGATCTTTATTCACATCTAATGATAGGACGATCATTGGAATACTCAATGGATGTGCTTTGTCCACGAAAAATATTTTTAGAACTTTTGTTGTATATATTGATTGATGAATAAATGTTTCACTTTCCAAATGTTCAATTTGTAAATCAAGACAAAATTTAATTTTACCAAAATCCTTAATTTCGAATTCTCTTTTTAAATAATCAATTATTTCTTGGAGCTCTTCTGAAATTCCAATAAGATTAATATCATCAGCATATATAACTAATATTACAAATTTAGAATCAAATTTTTTAATAAAAATACATGGACATACTTGGTCATTTTTAAATCTCACTTTCAATAAATATTCACTAAGACGATTGAATTATATGCACCCAAATTACTTCAGGCCATATAATAATTTCTGAAATTTAATGGAATAATTTTTACGAGGATAATGTTTATATGCTTCGGGCATGCGAAATCCTTTGGAGATTTTCATGTAAACATCATTTTTTAAATTTTCATATAAGTAAATAGTGACACAATCTAATAGGTGCATATCTATCTTTTTATGTACTGCAAAACTGATAAGATATCAGAGTATAATAGCATCAACAACAAGAGAATAAGTTTCATCATAATCAATACCTGATCTTTGTGAAAAACCTTGGGTTATTAACCGTGCTTTATATCGTACGATTTCATTATTTTCATTACACTTTCGCACAAATATTCATTTGTAGCCAATAGATTTTATACATTTCGGTATTTAGACTACAAGTCTGAAGACTTCACATTTTGTAAGTGTATTTAATTCCGATTGAATTGTATCTTTCCATTATAGCCAATCTTTTCTATGCTGACATTCATCAACTGATATTAGTTCAAGATCATCATTATCCTGTATAACATCAAGAGATATATTGTATGCAAACATATTATCAATAACTGTTTTTATCCGATTCTAATTTTTACCAGAAGTGGTATAATTTTCAGTGTTACTTTCATCAACTTCTGATTCTTTTATTTTGTTATTAGTTATCTCTTAATCTTTATCATTCTTTTCTTCAATATGATCATCTGGATCATTTTATCCTCTTTTCTTTCGAGAATTTTTATCTTTAAAACCAAAGGTGGCTTCACTTTTGGCGTGCTTTTGACTCAGCAACTATTGTTATACTCTTTTGTTCTGTTGGGACCTCAATTCGAATAGGAGCATTTATAACTGTAATATATAATTTTGTTACTTTTCTGGAGTCAACAAAAGCGCCTGGCATTTAATTTGCAATACTTTGCAAATAAATTATCTTTTGGACTTCAAGTTCATATACGCTTGTGCGCGGATTAATATAATTTAATGATGTGGTTCAGGTAAGATATTTCTTATGCTATTTATGTGCCTCCCCTAATTTAGGGAATAATGATTCATCAAAATGATAATAAACAAATCTTACTGTAAATACATTTTCTGTCAGGGGTTCAACATACCTGATAATAGAGGGAGAATCATGTCTAACGTATATCTCATTTCTTCTCTGAGGATCCATCTTTGTATGTTGGTTTGATGCAATTGGAACATATATAACACACCGAAAATTCTTAAACGAGCAATATTTGGGTCTGAATCAAAAGTTAATTGCAAAGAAGATAATTTATGATAACTAGTTGGCTTTATACGTATAAGTGCTGCAGCATGTAAAATAGCATGTCCCCCAAACAGATGTTGAGAGATTTATTTTCATTATTAATGATCTAGTAATTAATTATAATCTTTTAATAAAAGATTCAATAAGACCATTTTGTGTATGAACATGAGTTACATGATATTCAATATTAATCTCAATTGACATGCAATGTGCATTAAAAGCATGTAATGAAAATTCACCAGTATTATCCAATGATGGTCAATAAATTGTATTCGTAATCTAATTATTTAAGCAACTAATATCTCAAACACTAAGTTGCGAGTAGATAATAAACACACATATGATCATTGGGATAATGCATCAATTAAGACCATAAAATATCTGAACGGTCCACATGGTGGATGAACATGTCCATAAATGTCTCCGTGAATCCATTCAAGAAATGTAGGACTTTCAACTCTTACTTTTATTGGTAATGGTCTAATAATTATTTTTTCTAGGGAACATGCAGTACATGAGAATTTTTCTGGTGTCAATATCTTTTTTTTTTTTAATTGATGACTATTTGTATTCTCAATTATTCTTCTTATTATGATAGATCCCGGATGACCCAACCGGTTATGCTAAATGCTAAAAGTAGTAAGATCAGTAAACTTCTAATTTACTAGATAAATTTTTAATTGTACATATTTTTACAAAATATAGTTCAGTGGAAAAGAATGACAGTTTTTCTAATACAGATTTTTTACCCAAATTAATTTGAGTAATATAAAGATGTTCAATATCATTTTTCTCATTTGTTTCAACATGATACCCATTTCTGCGGATATCTTTAAAAATCAATAAATTTTTTATGGATTTTGAGAAAAATGGTGCCTTATTAATATTAATTGTTGTTTCTTCAGGCAACAATATGCTAGCTTTTTCGGAGTCTTCAATCAAATCTGTACTACTGTTTATAATATAAATATTTATTTCTCCCATTTTGAGATAAAAAAAATATTTCTCATTTTTGAATATGGTGTGTGTAGTTTCACTATTAATAATACATGCATCATCGTTAAAATTAGCTATCTTTAGTCTTTTGACTTTTGCAGTGATAGAGACTTGTGTTTTAATCTTCTGACTCTTATAACAATAGAGACTCGTGCTGATAACGTATTATAAAATTTTGACAGTGTCAGAATAAAATTTACACACAATAAATCTCTAACTATTATTTACACAATAATTTCTTCAAACTTCTCTCTTTCTTTTCTTTCACAATATTCTCCAATAATTCTCTCACAATTGGTATATATTTTTCAAGTTTGGGATAGAGCTCTTATTAGTGGTATCTCCACTAACTCGACTAATATATATTAGTGGTGTTAATAGTAGACATTCATATCCACTAATGGCATTCATAACAAAAATAACCAATTTTCATCATGTCTTTCACTCACAATTGATGAAATAGAAGGAAGAAGGAAGAGGTAGATAAGAAGAATCACCTTCTTGATGTTGATGAATCTGTTTTTCACTTCTTTGTCTCCTGAGTTTCCCTGCCTAGAATGGCCTTCAAGAATGGGAAAGCCTTCGGAAAACGGCAACGGAGGGGAGATTTTTTTTTTTTTTTTTAATTGAATTGAATGGGAATAGTAGATGGGGAAAAAAGATAATAAAACATAATTATGAGGACGAAAACATCAAAGTGTAAATAGTGTAGGGACTATTTTGGCCGATCAACGGATGAACAAAGAAAATAAAAACATTTTGGGAAGGAGTACCTAGAAAAGCCCTAGTGTTAGAGCGAAGGAAGACCCCTAACCATCACCATAACCCTCTTCGGGCGTCGGCGGAACCTTTTCTGCACTTCCTTTCTCGTCGGATTGCAACCATAACATCTTGTATCTATTTGGCAGCATCAGAAGCAGTATAGAGGATGAAGTTGGACGTGGACGTCTTGAGATACCTCTCCAAAGATGATTTCAGAGTTCTCACCGCCGTTGAGATGGGCATGCGCAATGTCAGTCACCTAACTTTTATGCAGATTTCAATTCATAGTTTGGACGTCTTTCTTAATGCAAAATATAGCAATTCTTCATCTATTTTTTACTGATGTTTCTTTCTGGGGCCTCAGCATGAAATTGTGCCGTCGGAGCTAATTGATCGCATTGCTTCCCTCAAGTAAGACCGTACTGCCTTTATTTTTAGCTATCCTTTTGACATATGCATGCTAGAATCGGAGTGTGGTTGAATTTTCTTCAAGCCAAATTCCCAAAAATGAAAAAAAAGGTAATCTTGAGATATGCCTGATAACCTCATGAGCTTTAAGCCGAGATTAGTGAAGCTCGAGCTCAACTTGTGTGATTCAGTTAGGCCCCTAATATTGACTCCAGCTATTGGACTATTTGGTCCCTTTTGTGTGCGCTTGCGCGTGCAATGTTTGATAGTCTCTTTCTGGTAATCTATTTGTTTGTTGTTTGTTGACAGGCATGGAGGGACTTATAAGGTCCTGAAGAATTTGCTTAGGCACAAGCTTTTGCACCATGACTCTTCCAAATGTGAGTTCCTGGGAAAACCTACTAACTACTCAACTAAGAAACCTTAAAAGAGCACCAAAAGACCCATCTAATCTTAATTTGCTCTATGCTTTGTAGATGATGGGTTTCGGCTGACGTACCTTGGTTATGATTTTCTTGCTATAAAGACCATGGTTAATCGAGGAGTTTTTACTGCTGTTGGTCGTCAAATTGGTGTGGGGAAAGAATCTGGTAATGGTTATAGCAATTTCTTCCTCCATCAGATATATTAATTTTCATGCATCTTAATTTTGATTTACAACATTTAATACTCACTCTTTTTCCTTTTGAATCGGAAAAAAGATATCTTTGAGGTTGCAACGGAAGATGGTAAAGTTCTTGCAATGAAGCTGCACAGACTCGGCAGAGTCTCTTTTAGGGCAGTCAAGTCTAAGCGTGATTATTTGAAGCACCGCAGCAGTTACAATTGGCTGTACTTATCTCGCCTTGCTGCTCTCAAAGAATTTGCATTTATGAAGGTTCTTAATTTTCTGTAGTTTCTTTATCCATCTATTTTGCAACTTCTGCCATCATTTTGGTTATTTTAATATTTATCCTTGACTATGCAGGCTTTAAAAGAACATGGCTTCCCTGTTCCACATGCAATAGATTGCAATCGACATTGTGTTGTTATGTCGCTCGTCCAAGGATACCCACTGTAAGCCACTTACCTGCAAACTTGTTCGCTCTATGTAGTTGAAATGTGCTAATTTCAAAGCATAAGCTGATGCACATCATCTCCCATGTATCCTTCAATGAAAAATCTACATCCAAGAAAGTTTCTGCACGGCACATGATCTTTAAACAATGGCAGTGCACAAACCTTAATGCAGCTAAAGCCTATTCTTATTCTCTAACATATAGAAGCACTAATTCCTAGTTAAAGATCATGTGCTGTGCATTTCTCAGGCATCCTCCAAAGTGATAGCTGTTATCCAGAGGAACTTCTTCTAGGCTTTAATTTTTGAGCATGTATTTTAATAGGATCCTAACCTAGGGTTAGCACAAACTAAATAAGGGAAACACATGGAACTCTGGAGAAGATCATTTAACAGAAATATTCCAATTTTTAGCATATTTAAAATGAATATATTCCATCAGGTACTTATGAGCATATAGCACCTAGTTGGTTGAGGTGAACATCTTCTGCTCTATGTGACAGCTTCTGCATATAGATAGTCAAAGGCATTTTAGATGCGCCTGCTGCATTGTCTTCTTTCACTAAAAAAGACACTGTTAAATCTAATTTTTGCACATTGGTTATACTTCTACGGTGTGGCATAAATAGACTCTTGTGCTTATATATATGGTACCTATTTCTTGAGAAATTTGTTTTTGGCACAGTTTTGATGTGCTAAACTTTGCATAAGTCCTATTTCTATGTACTGGCTACTCGATGTCCCTTTTTCGTTGATGCTTCCATCCTTTTTTTGCTTCAGATTCTTGCATGCACGGATAGAAATTAAAAAAAGAAATAAAATTTAAATTTCAGGCAGAAAAGGCAACCACTTGTTCTTGTTAATGAAGCTATAGATCTGACATAGACAGACTGGTTAAAATTAGAGATTCCACTGGAATGAAACATCAGGGTCCTTGTTAAAATCTTCAAAACTTGGCTTGAATTCAGTTGGTCTTTAAAAATCATAAAAGGTCAAGGCATCGACGTGCACCATGGACAGTCAATCTTCTTTTCTTCAGTCATGAGAAAAAGAGAGAGGCAGGCACTCCTGCTTCTTTTTATCCTTTTTATGTAGCTTCTACTGAGCAGATAATTTCCGAAGGAATATTCTCATTTTGTTAGACAGAAATACTAAATCTAGTCTGAGAGTGATTCCTGCATTGTCACTAGAAAAGGGAAGTTAAGTTTGGATCTCTGCACCTAGAGAGGTCATGGTCTGTTATGAAAGATGATTGGAAACTTAGAATACAAAGGACCTTTTTTGCTTGTTTGGGATTTTAGAGTTATTCGGTTTTCTCATAATTGCTTTGTTGGAGGTTAAGTTAGGAATTTGGACTTCAGATTATGGTACCTTTATAATTGATTTCCAGAACTCTATTGGTTGGTCTGTAGCTGTTTACATCTAATGAATTGCCAGTGGCTTTATCTTCTTTCTTAAGAACCTAAAAATGGGAATTTTAGCCCCCATTTTTTTTTTATTGGTTTTGGTTCTCTAATCTTATCCTAAACAGAACAACCATAAATTAACAATAATTCTTGCACAATAAGTTTCTAGTCCTTTGGAGGAAAACCTTTAATTGCTGAATTGTATTCCATGCATCTTACTATCTAGTGTTTGCTATTGCTCTTCATAGTCGTTGCATCTTATATGATATTAATTCCTTTAATATATTATATGCTTAGCTGCTTTAGTATTGTTATTCACATAAATACTGATTTCTTCTTACAAAAATAATAGCTTTTATTGTTCTTTTATCAAAATTGGGCTCTGCACAGTGTGCAGGTTAAGCAATTGCAGAACCCAGATGTGGTTTTTGAAACAATTGTTGGCCTTGTTGTTGGTCTTGCAGAGCATGGACTTATTCATTGTGATTTTAACGAGTTTAACATCATGGTATGTTTCTCGGCACTTTTCAAATGTATATGCCTTGGTCTTTGCCGAGATATCAGGAAAGTCTCTAGATAACATAACAACAATTTTCTCTTTCCAAACTTCATGTCTTTGTATAAACAAGACACTCCAATCCTGTAGCCAAATGGTGGTTCAAGCCATCTTATCTACTAGTTACTTCTATTATTCCTAATAACCTGTCTGATTTTTCTTTTTTAATCTATTTTGTGTTAGATCGATGATGATGAAAATTTAACGATGATTGATTTCCCACAAATGGTGTCAGTCTCTCATCGTAATGCACAAATGTATGCAGTTATTTTCTGGCACTCTCTACCTTGTGCAATCTTTCTCTCTGTGTTATCATTTTCAATTTTGTATACTCTTTCATACAATTTAGTTACTATTACGTTTCTCAGCACAATCCTTTCTCCAGGTACTTCGATCGTGATGTTGAATGCATCTTTAAGTTCTTCAGGAAGAGGTTAGTCTTTTTTCCCTGCATTGTGTAACTGTTGATATTGCTGAGATGGACATTGCACTTTCAACATATTGATTCTAATGGCAGCTGAATATTTTGCCTTATGTGGAAGAAAGTGTAGTATGTATGGAAACAGAATATGATAATGTCAGAAATTGGGTGATGGTTACAAACTTATTTTTTTCCCGGGGGGGGTTGGGTGAAGGTGGGATTCATTGGCGCTAGTTCTAGATATGCCTCTTGTTTGTCGCAAATGTGGAAAGTAATATAATTTTTTTTGGCCAAAAGGGTTCACAACCGGGGGATATGTATAAGCTGTATAGTTGGGACTTTTTTCTACTTAGTTTTCTGTATTGATTGCAGAGTCAATTAGTTTAGGAGTTTTCTAGCAGCGAAATAAACAGGTTGAGTGAGATAAGCATAAGATACTTCAGGTTGAGTGAGATAAGCAGAAGATACTTCAATCTTAGTTTGACCTTTTAATGAGCTCGGATGTTCTAATTCAGCTTATTCAAATTTGTCCAAGCCCCCATAAACCATCCTTGAGCTTGGTGGATATGGGTCTGTAAGGTTGATGGCAGAACCTTGGGGGAGTTTGGTGTGCTTGTGATAACATTTGGTATGCCATGAGTGTATACTAAAATCTGTCATTAGGACACCAAACACTATTTGGCACACATTTCAATGTATTGGGTACCAACCTGCCCCGTTCCATGTGAATTTAAGTTCAAAGTTTAGGCCCCTATATATCTGAAGTATTTTATTACACCATGAGGCGAGCTGTAACCAAGCTTAATACATGAGCAAATGATACATTTCTTGCTTGTGAGTGAATAGTTTCTTATCCCAACTTGAATCAGCTGTTAATCCATTTCGTAATTCTTTTTACAGATTACAGTGGGAATGAATTATTTTACGGACTTTTTACATGGTTACTTGTTTTGTTTCTAATGCAAATGTGGCCTTATGTTCACGTTAATTGTTATATCTAATATGATAATGTCTGGAGCTGGTGTTGGTGACAGTTTTTCCTTTAAGCAAATAAGGAATGAAAAGTAGAAGAAAGATAGGCACTACTGACCTTGTTAATGTATTGGACCTTTTGTTTCCATTGATGATTATTGAAATTTCACAATTTTGTTTGATCAATTCATTCGACGGTATAATGTTAGTCTGCTGGCAATATTACCATGTTGTATCATGACTGTAGTAGTGTTTCGTGCAACTGTGCCTCCATACTATTGCGTTACATGACGTGATTTTTATTGTCATAATGTGATCCAATGTAGTTTTTTCTTCTAATTATCTTTGAGTAGACAATAATTTTGCTTATCATCCCTACTTATTATTTTTGTTGGCTATTTTATTAGGTTCAGCCTGTCTGTCCAAGAGAGTGCCGATGATGAAACAGATGATTTGGATGTAGACTTGGCTAAATCTTGCAGGCCTCAGTTTTCAGATATCAAGAAAGTTACTGGTTTCCTGGACAAGGAACTTGCTGCTAGTGGTTTCAATAGAAAGGATCAGCATAGCATTGAACAGGTACAAACAATTTTTATCTCTTATAACAATTCTATCTTTTTCATATAGCAGAGAATTTCAAGCATATAGTTCAATTGTTCAATAGGCATTTTTGGTGAGGAAGTCATGAGATTTTGATGTGCTGGGAATTTGGGCAGAACTTGGTATAAATCTGATGACACTTATTTTAATTCAATTCAAAAAGGTGAATGCTCTATTCCTTGATAGAAACCAAAATAGTAATGATGATGATGATAATAAAAAATAGTAGATAACCATATGTCATGCTTCGCCATCCCTTTTTGTGTGGCATGCTCACTATTTTGGCACTTCCCAAAATATCCCTTTCTTTTCCTAAGAGAACTTAAAACTTTTTGTCAACTCCAGGGTTGTTAGCCTCAAGTGCCATATTGATTCTATGATGCGTCATTTGCATCTCCCTCACAAAATATCATGTAGGGTAAAATGCTGCCCTAAAATGGGACACAGATAGTGTGGAACAAGTGTCAGGTGATTGGTGTTTGTCCAAGTTGTGTATCAAGACTTGAGTATTGGGAGTCTCCGTGCCTTGCATTTTTTGAGTTTGTAATACTACGATATTTGATGTTTGTACTGTAATTGTTAACGTATCCAGGCAGACGTCAGGGTCTGCTTCTCGTGATTGAAGGAGTTACTGCCTGACACTGAATGTGATACACCTTCTATCAATGGTTAGCACAAGGAACTGTAGAAGCCATAATCATTAGTCTTTTGGTGGCAATGGAGAGTGCTTGCTATGACTTACTCTCCTCCCCACCCTCTTCCTTTTTCTCCTTCTTCCTCTCCCGTCTGCGGGGTGGCATGATAACCATTTGTTAAACAGAAATTGTAGGTCTTTTATTATTTAGATTTCTAGAAGGAAAACAGCTATGGCACTTTAACAGCTTTGAAGACCTTCTAGAAAGTCACCTATGAAATTAACATACCAAAAATTAAGTTCCGTCTGAAATTTGTTATATGTAATGATCACCTATATTTGTTTATTTTTTAAAAAATTATCAAATCCCTGCATGTTGGGGGAGGTCTTCCAAGCTACTTTACCTGAAACAGCTATTTTTGTTCTGTCTCAAAATGTTCCTACGATGTGCAAGAATAAAGTAAACATAACAAGTTATTTCCTTGACATTAGCCATCATTATTATTTTTATAAAGTTCCATTTTGTAGTATGATTTTAGATTGTAAGGTTTATTTTTTTTTTGTCTGAACTCATCAAATTATTGATGCAGCTAAATTACTCTTTTCAAATTTATTTCTGAAGTGCCATCCTTTGTTTAAGAAATAATCATTACATCCTTGAGGTCATAGAGAGAACTTTTAGCAGTAATGTATTTTATACACATTTTATCATCAAATACCATTTTCCCAATCATGATTTACTTTGTATGTAATTTGGTGATGAATGATTTGTTTGTGCAGTTCATGGAAGGTGATAGTGAGAAGGATCCAAGTTCAGACGATGAAGAAACTCAAGCTAAAGGATACTCTGAGAAAGATGACACAAAAATTGAGGATTTTGATTCTTTGTGCATTGTGGATAAGGTAATTTCTTAACAAATTTCTTGAACAGGGTTAGAATTTTGTTTGTGGATCAAAACTTGCAATTTAGGATTTCTTGGTTGAAAAAAGAGACTAGTGAATGAGACCCTTGACCTACTTCACTTCTTGAACTCCATGTTTAGAATGACATACTGAAGGATTTACATGTTGATTGCATCACCTATAATACTTATTGGTGCATGTGCATGGGGTAGCTGTCTAAGAAATTTAGATGCAGGTTTTAGTTCTCTCTTGCCAATTTTTACTGATTATAGAGGTTTTGTTGTCAAGTTAATTCATAATAGGCATTCTGCCTTGTTCTACCTTGGCTGCTACAAATAGACCGCATTTGATTTGAGAATTTTTCTTTAATGATGAGAAAGTGAAAATTTCTCTATGCTATGCTGTTATCTGAGGCTTTGGATTGGTGGCATGCCTCCAGCTCTCCCTTTTACATGAATTTGGTAACTCATAGGTCCCTACTAGGGTATGAAGTGGCATTTTCTACAAAGCATGTTATATTATTTGATTTACCTTTTTGTCCTACCTTGGTTTTTGGGATCATTTGAAAGATATTCATTGACTTTGGTAATGTACCGCTAGTAACTTGGACTGAAGTGTTACTGGCTTGAAGGTTTGATAATTGTTGGGTTTATAGTCCACTGAGGTCTGAAATTTTCATCACTCTTAGGATCCCTTTTTTCTTGGTCTTCATAATACAGTTGTGTTATGACCTTGAATGAATGATGTTTCTGTAGCACAAGTGCGAGTGATGATACCTATTTAAAACCTTGTTCTTGTTGGTACTGGTTCTTATGTTGAGTGAATAATGAAAGGTTGGTTTTCATTTTTAATTTTAGTACTGTTAGCAAATTAAACTTCTCCGAAGTAGGGGGAGGAGAGTGGGGGGATTATGCCTTCAGGGTGGCAATGAGTTCCTTTTGTAATTGATTATTGCGACTTGTTTAAACCAGTTTTTACTTGTCAATTTTAGATTCAAATTTTATGCTAAACCACTAAGGTTATTCAGGAGGAAGATAACAGAATTGAACGCGAAGAAAGTGCTCAGGAAGAAGTGCCAACTGACAATGTAGGACATCCTGAGGATGAGGGGCAGGACGGGTGTGAACACACTCCAGAGGAAGATAGGGAAATTGAGCAGGAAGGTGACCCAGAACTTACCAAGCAGCTGAATAGGCAGAGAAAGCGAGCTATTCAAGCAGCACATGGGGGAAGAAAGTCTTTAACTTCTAGGAACATTTACAAAGACAAAGGTGGTAGGTCGTCTCACAATTCAAAGATACAAAAGCAATTAAGCAGCTGGTAGAATGTGCAAATGGTTTGGAAGAAAATTCCATATAGAGGATTGTCTCGAGTGTTTGCAGTACTGGTGCTTGATGCACATATGTATATCCATTAGCTTCTCTAGTCTTTATATTTAGAGCTCCACTTAGGAGAAAAGCAGCATACCAAGAGCAGTCGGTAATTTTTAGCAATTTTGCTCCTCTGTAATTGGAGATTTTGCAAATCTATATTACCCCATATAATTATCCTGATAGACACGTTGCTTACTTGTGCGGTCGTTACTTTTATTTCTTCCAGCCCGAACTATATTGCCCACAGATTATACTTGTTTATTGGTATGTTTTCGGTTAAATTAAGCATCTGGTCTTCTGTGTCTTCCTTTCGGACTAAATATCTTTTACGCACACTGTTATCCAACTGTTATGTGGAGCATATGCATGGCAGGTATAGAGAGTTCCAGACTGGGAGTTGATCAGTTTTCTGATCCTCTCTTCCCTCCTTCCTTTATGAAGATGGATCCATTCGGGAGTAGGAATTGATTTGGGTGTCCTGGAAATGCTTATGAGTTGGATTCTCTTCTTTTCTTCTCTTTTCTTCCGTTTTTGTCACCAAGGGATTCCACTAGTAACCTAGGCCTGAAGGTGTGCCAAGAGGTATGCTACTGTGTCAAGACATCCCGTGAAAGCAAAATGTTCTTTCATTTAAGTTTCAGATTTTTGGTTTACATGGAAAAACGCATGATTATCATAGCTGTAATTGCATAAAAACCTGCAAAAAGAATACATCATCTCGGTACTCAAGAATGCTGCAATTTAGTTACCCTCTCGCAATTAGCCATTAGCAACCAAAAGTTGGTAGTTTGTACAATGAGTTCACATTTGTTCAGTTGGTTTTCTCTGAGGTGCAAAACCGATTTCTCCACCTTTTCCCTCTTCCATGGCAGAGACTTGCCCTACTGGTGAAGCCATCTGCACAGCAGGAGCCGGAGATTCTTTCGGCCCTACTTGACTAGAGCCATTACTAGCTTTCCTCGCACCTGTTTTCTTCCTTGCCTTCTGAGCCCAGCCAACCAGGCCCTCTTGTATGGGTTCAACAAATCCAGCTATCTTTATTGAACTTCCCATCTTTTATGTCCACGCAGAGTACAAGCCAAATAAGAATGTCAGAATCAGACTGGAAGTTTGTAGAATGCAAAGCTTTGGTGAAATCTGACTTACCTGTGTCACAATTGCATAGAGTGGCAGGGTACTGTAACTGCATATGAACTGCACGATCACCCTACAGTAGACATTTCAAAGCAAAATACAACTAAGATCCTTAAATTCTCTCACTGTTTCAAGGATACATTCGACAGATGTAAGACAATTGAATGTAAAAGATAAACGTTACCCAATAACAAGTCTTGGGATGACATAACCAATTTTCCCCATGATGCAGGAGTCAAAACCATATTGGACCTGTAATTCATATGAGCATTGAGTACATTTCTTTCTTCCATTTTCTACAGGGTGAAATAAAAGCTGGGAGATCCCAGAATTTGGCAACTTGGAATGCTATCAGGTGAACATTAAGAGGATGTGCTTACCCAAGTCCAGAAGAAAACTGCAATCTCGAAGGCATTCTGGAACAAAATAACGTGAATCAACAAAAGAACAAGCTTAGGGCGCCGGAACCAGAAATGGTCATCTGAAGGTCTCACAACCAAGTCCCCTTGAACAGCTACGTGTTTCTCAGCAACCTCAGTGGCCAATTGAGTGATCACATGTTCAAGTTTCGTGCCAACAGCAAGCAAAAGCTGCATGGCACAAACATGAATTTGAATTCATATGGAATTTTCAGTAGAAAATAGGACCCAAAAGAGGACGGAAATCTCATCAATGTTACTTCCAGCATGCCGAGACACACTTTTGGACATGCTTTGTCTGTTTTGAATTTTTCATCAAGGTAAATAAGTACCGATGGTGAATGCAAAAAGCTAAAGAAATTGTGAGAAGGCACGACTAGTTTTAGTGGGGGTTCAGATAAGTGACTTTTAGTTTAATAATTCTAGTAAATTTCAGAAATACATATGATATCTTATGAACACTTACGACAACTGGAGTAAATGATATCCAGAAATATGCATGCCAACCTGCAAAACATACAAGAACATTCTTGAAGGTCGATAATCCTGATCTAATCCTTTACAAAGTGAATGAAGTAAGATTCAAATGTCAAGTGGAAATATCTCACCATAAACGTTCAGCAATAGAAAGAGAACAACAAATATCCAAAGATACCAACTGCAGTTAGGGATGCCAGAATCAGTACAATCCAACAAGTAGAGGAATCACAGAAGTAAACTACTTCTAAAAAGTATCTAGCAAAAAAAAAAAAAAACTACTTCTAAAAAAGTGTATGTTGAACAAGCCTGCGAAGAAATAGAGACTCATCATAATTGGCAGTCCTAATGCTTGAACATGGAGAAACTGAAAGAGGCATTTCGCAATGTGCCTTATCAGAGGAGAAAATGAAAGGGAAAGCGGAAAACATGACAATGAAGAGTCCAGAGACTGATGAGATGACAATGCATGGGTGAAAAGGCTGAAGTTGCTCAAATTGGTGATTTCAGATGAATCTAGCATTGGCATCCATTAATTATCTACGTAATTTACATATGTTCCTGTATGTAACCTGGAAACCTCTTATTAATGGATGTTGATAAAGGAATTGATCAACTTTTGATCAGAACCAACTTGGGTCTTTATGCATTGTATTCAGCTCATACCAAAATGGCATTGAGTTGATTTCACGGTCAAAATTTCAAGGAACCATATTTCAAAATTGGAAACAGCTTCCAGTAGAGAATCTAAAAATCCTGATGATGTTATGTTGAACTAATAGTCTAAATCTCTTATATAGAGCATCCCATGAGCGTCACTAACTTCTTAATCTTGGGTAACATTTTGAACTTACCTTATTCCAACAACTTTCTTAAAGTCAGCTTCAAAGGCACGGGTCATGTACTTGTGGAAATTGTATTTGGGATTTCCTGGACAATGTGTCTGCCAAGTGGAAATTCAGACAAATTTCTAACAACACAAAAGATAGAACACTGATACTGTCTGGATAAACTTAATATGTTGATTAGCTTACCATAATGAAGCCAAGGCGGAGAGTTGTATAATCTGATTTGGTAACAGATCCATAAAATTGCTTGAAAAATGAGTGCTGCAAAGGCAAAAAAGAAAATTAGTGACCAAGGTTCATCTCTATGACCAAAAAGAGGGATTGAAACGATTAATGCGAAAGTATCTAATACTTAAATGAGCTGTCAAACTTAAAAATTTTAGATGGAAAAAGAAATTGAACAAACTCTCACTATAATTGGGGAAATCAATATTTCAATCCATAAAATCTGCTCCCCCAGCTCTAATATCAATTCATGTGACTTTTAGGCATTAGAGGACTGGCCTTTTTGCAACAGTAAGATTTCATTTGATACACAAATGCTACCACTTAGGCTATGTGGTTTAATTTTATTTTAAGACTTTGGGTAGTGTACTAGCAACTTGAAGCTATACAAGATCAATTTTTGACTTGTTAAATATCATGTTTGCTATTTATTTTTAACTGTTCAAGAAGCCAGATCACTGAAAATATAATGCAGCCTCATCAACTTACCAACCAGCTAAGCAAAGCTGAGTTTTTTCCAATTCCTCGAAATCGGCCTCTAATGAAGGCATGGTCTTGTACATGAATGACATTGGTTTTTACAGCTGCAGATGACAGCAGATGTAAGTGAGAATGTATCGCACATCAAATTGAAAGTAAGGGGGAAAAAAGGGAGGAAAAAACCATTTGAATTCCCAATTTAAGAACACGTTGATTTTTTGAAGGACATGTGTAGTCACTCTATAGTATGCTTGGTCATACAAACTAGAAAAATAGACACAGACCTCTTCTTATTCTAGATGGAAGTTGAAGTTGATTCCTAGAAAGGAACACACTCAGCGATAAGGTTCTTAAGGAAAATGCTGGGGGTTAACTAAAACCATTTGAACAGATGTGCTGTGAAATAAGATTCAGTAAATACGAGATGTTCCATCAGAACCTTGCATGAAAAGAGTTTCCACCTTCATTAAAAATATGAATATCAGTCTTAACAATCTATCTTTACCCCGAACTGCCACTTAAGATGTTTAATCCAAAATATAGTACTTCAGGAGGGAGAGAAAATTTTATTTAAGCACAATAAACCATGAATATTGTGACTATATGCACATCTACTTGTTGGAAGATCTCAATTCATAGAATTTAGTTGCAAGTAAGAAATAGAAATACCTTCTTCTGTATTATATTCCTTTTTCTGAATAGCATTTTCCCAGTGTTTCCATTGGCGAATCTGCCACACAAATAGCAAAGATAATTGGGGTAAACAATTGAAGGAAAAAACTTGAACAAAACTTTTAGGCAACCTTCTGAAGTAACAGAAGCAAAAACCAACAAAATGAGCAGTTACCTTGGCACCCCCAATCAGAATTGTCAGTGCACAGAAAATCACATGGGAAACAGCTAGAACAAAGATGAAAATGTGAAGATGATGCAGAGCCGTGAGAGATAACAACGGTGCCTTTCCCTGATGAGTCAGAAAGAGAAGACATGAAGTCAGGAAATCTCAATGCTCAAGGTCTGATCTGATATACAGAAATAAGCTTCTGAAAAACAGGGATAGTTCAGGGCTTCTATGAAGCAGGCATGATTTTACAAGCAATACTTGCAACCAAAATGTATAATCAAGTAGTTTAGCTGAAAGTGTGTTAATGGAAACTTCATCTTTCATCATATTAATTCCTGTTATTTCATCACTGAGGAGGTTTATTTTAATTAATAATCCAAGAAAAAACTACCTATGCAGTTTGAATTGGTTATGCATTTTTTTTTCTTCCAACGGTGAATCTTCTCTCTTTTCTTCACAGTCCAAACTGGTCAATTTTTTTTGTGGTCCCTAAATTTCAATTTGTCCAATCCAATGGAATGATGCCTTGGTCAGAAAGGCAATTGAATTACGTTTTGGAGACGCAGCTTCACACTGCTCAAGGGAAAGAAAAGACAGATTCATTAAGCTGCTGTCCCTTGGCCTCTTGAGTGGAACTGCCGAGGCATCTTTGAATCCGGCAGCTGCTGTTTTATACTTTGATTTCTTTTCTTCCTTTCCAAGTCAATGAACAGTTTGATGATGATCAACTTGAGACCATGGAAACTACTAAACCAAAATACTGACCGGAGTAGAGTACCTTATTTTCGCAGTAGGCTGCAGTAGCGGATGCCTCGGCCAGGAGGCGGCGGCCTCCTCCGGGAAGGAAAGAAGAAAAGAAGGTGGTCTGAAAGTGGGCCGTCGATATAGCGTTGGTTTCTTCCTTCTTGCAAGGAAGCCAGTGATTGGCCAGGTGTTTGGGGATGCACATCTTGTTAATACTGCCTTGGAGGACGGTGAGAAGCAGAGATATGAAGCCCAGCAGCATCAATTCTGCAAGCACATGATGATTTCATCACCGTATTTTTTTTCTAATTAATACTTATTACTCTTTGACAAGAGGCACGAAAAAAAGAGAAGAAAAACCATGATACAACTAGTACTTGAAATGAAAACAAGTACCTTCTTTGATTTTGAGTAAAGCCTGATAGAGAGGTTTCTGCTCTTTCTTGAGCAAATACTGCAAATAGTGGTACCATTATCAAAACAGACAGATAGAGAAGCAGCATGTAGACATGACAAGTAACGAAAACAACATGCAACTAAAACACTAGCAGCCAGAAGCAAAAGTCTGGACAATGATGAAGAAGGGTGCACCTTGCCAGCAAAGTGAAGCAGCCTTTCGGCAACGAGAGAGATGGCAACGATAACAGTGCAGACAACTGCTACCACCCAAGTGGGCGTATACTCTAAGGTGGCTCCTCCGCCTTCTGCCATGGCTAGCGACGGAGCTAGCTAGACCTTACACATACAGGGAGTATTATCCACTTTGGTTTTCGGCCTTACTAGCTGGGCTCCTACCTAATATTTGTACTATAATCTCTGACCGCGTAAAAATATTGCGCGTTTGAGAAGAGAGATCGAAGAAGGAAAATGCTACGAAGCTTTGTTTTATTTATTTATGGCCTCAACGACTCTACAAAGCTTTTACATTCAAGTCTTTCAAAAAATCGAGTAATAAGGAATACTATAATTGGACGAGGAAACAAGTATGAACAGCAGGTATGAGTTAGTGCTAAAAAATGATTAATTTATTATAATTCACATTATTAGATGTAATTTGTAAATTTGGAGGATTATTTAAATATATTATTATTAAAATAATATGAGAAATTATAATTTAGTTTATAAGTAGTAGTAAAATTTAACTATTTGTTTTCAATTTTAAAATTGCTGAACATAACTTAACATATGAGGTATGACTTTTTGTATTAGTGAGAGTAGACGTAGGAGGAATGACTTTGGGATGTTTTCCCGACAACCACAAACTCATCTCATTTTGGAGATCGAAGGTGTTGTAGTTGGGGGCGTTCCTTTCTGGTGAGGTTACAACTTACATGTGGATTTTTGACCTTTGAAAACGGACAAGTTCCAAGTCCAACACATGTATAGACACCAACTCCCCAGCTTCACGTGCTCTGTATCATACATATGAGTTACGTTTCCTTTCATTTTCTTCTTTTATAAACACGAGTTTGGTTTCTCTTTCTCCACTCCTTTTGTTTGATAAGAATAGTATCCGCCTTCTCCCAACTTCCAAGCAACCATTTACTTCTCCAACCATGCACATACTATAATAAAAAATGACTTCCCTACCAATTGCATTGATAAATTCTTGTTGTAAGCATAATTTTTGAAAGTGTCAATTAAACCCCCCTAATTAGCATTTGCATTCAAATCATTTGGATGAAGTCAAATAAACAAGTGAAAATGTCTATAATGCCTTTAATGTTTTAAAAAAAAAACATATTTCTCTTTTTGCTAGAATCCCTTAAATTGAAACGGGGCTGCCAGTAGTATACAGATTATCTTAGTCATTGATCTTCCATTCAAATAGGGGCCCAAAGGGCCGCTTGACACAAAAAATTGCACACATCTTTGGTCGCTTCTTTTATTTATTATTTCTTGTTATTGAACACACTAATTTTGACAAAAACCAATCAAGACCCGATAAATGAGGTGGAATCCCTGACCCAGAGTCACCACAAAAAAAAAGAAAAAAAAAAAAAAGGCAGTCACAATGTCATGCACCCAGGAAACAAAAGATTTTAAGGCAACTTAATTGGTATAAAATGCTCATTCATAAGGTAGGATCCATTGGCAACGGACAATGCTCACCTTAAAATGAGCCTTGTTCCTAGAAACCTACATATTATGCACTCAAGGCGGCAGCAAACAGGTGGTCACGTCTACTGCCAACAAAACTTTTCTGGAATTGCTCAAACTTCCCATCCTTAATGGCTTCTCTAATGGTGCGGAAGAATCCCAAGTAATGGTGCGTGTTGTGTCTGGAAAAATAACACATATAGAGTGCTATTAGAGAAGTCTGAGACCACCAGAATGGAGCAACAGAGATGCCAAAAACAATAATAATTAAAAAAAAAATACATACATTTCTAACAGAGTCTGGGCCAACATTTCATGAACATTGAACAAGTGATTGATATAGGCCTTTGTATGATTCTGGCACGTGAAGCAGATGCAGCTGTCAACTATTGGGGATGTATCCTTCCTGTCAAATCAAAAAATACTCTAGGGCATTACACCTTTTTAATCAGATGAATAAAAGCCATTAAAAAGTCAATAAAGTGATACATCCCACGAGAAACAGGAGTTATTTTTTAAAACAGTATGCATGCACTGAATCACATTTTACAATACAAGAAATTCATAAACAAAATTTAAGATCAAGACATATAATCTAAACAATATAGAGACAAAGAAATGAAGAATGAAAGTTTAATTAGGTAGAAATGGATGGCCAAACTAAATTACCATTATCGTAGCAGAATAATCATTCAGCTGATTATGTTCATAACCACGCACCATAAATGTACATATAAATACTATTACTGGCTGATCATGTTTTTGAATTAAAGCCACTTTTGAATATGATAATGTGCCAATAGAAAACTCTCATACTTTGATTCCCAATTATAAGGGTAAAAGCCTTAAGATTTTGCACAAGAAATTGTCACCTGTAAACTGTTGCTCTAAGGTTGATCTTCGTGCCATCATTGCCTGTATCAGTTGGCTGATAATCACAGACCTCTCCTTTATTTCCCTCAAGAGGGAAGGTAAGTGCAAATCCACCAATTGTAAGATGATAAATATACCTGCTAAAGATCACACTATTTCTTTTACTCGACTGACTGACACAGAAAGAGAGGAATTTTCAAGAATGTTAAATTATCAACGTACGTTGAATCAAATAGATCAATGCCAGCAGCAACTCCCTGCAATACTTCCTCTATTGACAGGAAATAAATCTACTTAGCAATAGATTATAATCAAATTTGAAAGGTTTTAAGAGAGAAATGAGAGTTCCATGAGAGGAAAAGATGCTGCATACAACAGGTTGTTGAACCAGCTCCTTATGGACCATTTGGACAATATTATATGAAGAACTCAAAACCAAATCTAAAAGTGATGGGTGAAAGATTACAATCCTGTTTTGCTTCCCCTTTGATCCCTCCCAAAACCTGTAAATCTCAGAAGTTCTTAGGAGGTTGTGTTGGAGACGAATCACTAAGAATCAGCCAATACCTGGAAGTCCAAGGCCAGAGACCTGCCGGGGCTTATCCTCTGGTAAAACATTCTGGAACAAAAATCACAAAAGAGGAAAAAAAAAGGACAGAACTTTCAACTCTGCACATTACTATTCATTGCAAAAATTAAATGAAGAATAAAGTTTCATTATCTCTAGAAGCAATATATTATATACATATCCAAAACAGGCAATTCCCAGAAAATCATCAATGTGTCATGCATAGAATTAGAATCAGCATGAAATAGAATGCTGATTAAATCTGTGAAATTGCAAGGAAAGTCCAAGGCCAGAGACCTGCCGGGGCTTATCCTCTGGTAAAACATTCTGGAACAAAAATCACAAAAGAGAAAAAAAAAAGGACAGAACTTTCAACTCTGCACATTACTATTCATTGCAAAAATTAAATGAAGAATAAAGTTTCATTATCTCTAGAAGCAATATATTATATACATATCCAAAACAGGCAATTCCCAGAAAATCATCAATGTGTCATGCATAGAATTAGAATCAGCATGAAATAGAATGCTGATTAAATCTGTGAAATTGCAAGGATACACCCAAACATGTATTGTAGTAACAGTGAAAATAAAGGTAGAAAATGGTTATGATATTGATGAAAACTTCAAAGTGACAAATCCTAGAACAAAATCTCCAATTCATTGAAGTGTTTAGCAGGAAAAGTGTACACTATAATAATGCAGACCCATGTGGTAAAGAACTTTTGAACCAGCAAGTGTCTATTGGTAAAATCAAGAGATGAAATGATGCTTCCAGCACAGGGAAAAAGTCATACTGTAATAGCTGTAAGAAGAGCAGATCTTTCATCCATACTCTCGCCAAGAGCAAACCCACCAATCCAGAATCCTGCAAGCCTTGACACGCATGTTATACTTATTTTTGGCCTAGGAATAACTAACAAGAAAACACCACTTCCAAATCAAGTAGCATACTGGAGTTCTTAAGTCACTTTTTTCCCCAGTCTAAAAGCTACAAAACCATCTCTTTTTTATTTTAAAATAGCCAAAACTTGTTTGACTAGATTTATTCTCGTATAAATGCTTTTCGATTTCAGGGAGGTAAGATCCTATATTTGTTGGCAAAACTGTTCCTTATCCTTTCATCAGCATTTATGGCTTTTCCTCATCAAGGGTTTTTTTAGTTCTAAAAATCTATAAAACTATACAGTGTAATCCTAACTGTCAAAATATTTTATTGAAATAACTTTCTTAAAATACATTAGTGATGCAATCCAAATAAATGGACCTCTAGTACATCCCATCTACACTAAAACCTTCTCAAATTCGAAATTTCCTATGCGCCACCATTCTGATCCATGTAATACTTCAATATATATTTAAACGCACAAATAAATGAAAAAATATGGTAAATAAATAGACGAACTGTTCCTGATATTGAAAGCATACGAAGCAGAATGAGAAGAAATTAGTAACAGTCAGGTTCAATAGGTCTAAAGATTTCCCAAATTTGAGATGGAGCACCTCCTCGGTTATGATGAAGCATAGAGGCTCTTGGTTTTCAGAGTTTTACTGATCTGTCTATAACCTTATCGCTTAATTTATGTAAGTTATGAAAACTTGATAAGCCATTATGAAATTTTAACTTTCGAAAGAAGCAATTTTTGTTTCTTCAGTAACTATATTACATGTGGTCACCCATTCTTACATGTAACATCTTGTAAAATGTCATGGGCCCTGACAGAGATAGTTATGAGCCTGCTGTTGAGCTTGAGCTTATTTTAAAAAACAAAGAAAAAGAAGAAGAAGTTAAAACTCTGGGTTCCTTTATGTAGATTTGGACAATTTTGAAGGAGTGAAATAATGGAGCTTTTGAAGGAGTTCAAAGAACAAAAGAACAGTGAAGACTGGCTTTTTGAACACTCATTTCTTGTGGGTAAAAGATTGTTACGCATGAACCACCATCCCTTTTAGATTTGTTTGGACAAGCATTTTGCCATGCAGCAAAATAGAAAAAAATTTTCTACAACCCATTGCACTCTTTGGTGCCTCATCAATGATATATACCTTCTTATCCACAGAGAGAAAGAGAGAGAGAGAGAGATTGTTGGAACCAAGTCCAATCAATGAACAAAATTTAGGAATCAGATTGTGGAGTTTCCAACTCCCAAAACAAAACCTTCCAGGAAAAATATAGCACCAATGTACTATCTCAGTTATGCTCAACTCCTTTTAAACTCCTAGACTCTTGCAAAGCAGGTTTGCCTGGTTATCAGATAATAATCATACTAATTTGGATAAAATATAAGCACATTTGACTTCTTTCTCGAACGTTTCAGACTTTGTACTAGAAAAGCAAATATGTTTGAAGGCAAAACCAAGTTGAGTTGAATAAATAATTAAGCACTTAAGCAGTGTATACTGGAAGAGAGCTAAGGTATAATGTAAAACATAGAATAAGAAAAGAAGCAGCACTAAGTTCTCTGGGAGGGAATCACATGAGAAGATGGATTCAATTTCAGTGCTTCAGATAAGTAGTTGCACATTTAAATAAGAATAAAATAAAATGTCAATTTAGAAGGTACGACTTAAAACAGGACATCAGGTGGCAGATGCTATGTTTTGGACCAACTGAAGGAAAGTGCAACCTGATACATTTCGTCTTGAAACTTCTTCTGCACAGCGTCTCCGTTCATCTACTTTAGAGCCTCCCACAATAGATCCAAAAAGAGTTCCACCTGTCTATTTTACGAATTAATATAAGACATTGTGAACCTGCTAAACTATTCTAGGAGCAAAGTCCTACAGATCACAGCCATCAAAACGAATATCTATGAGGAAATTAAAATGTTGTCAGACCATAAAACAATTAAGAGGAGAAAGACAGCATTTGAGAGCTCCTCCCCCTCTCCCCCTCCCTCCACAACGCAATTTAAAAAAAGGGTAAATAAAATTGTGAATAAGCTGACAAATAATCATGTGCCTAGAGCCTCTTGTCAGGCAGAACCGCTAACCACATCTACAAAAGGACAGAAATGTCTTCACCCACCACCCTGAAGAAGGGGGAGGGGGGAGGATTTTCTTTCAACATTTTGGATAACCATCTACATAACAATAAAAGGATGCAGTTAAAAATACCAGTGGACTTCAGATTTACAAAAGCAATTTGCTGTTCCATAAGAACACATAAAGGTAGTTAGGATAAAAATAGTAACTCCAGGGCTATTCTGGGAAGAGCAATTTTCGACACTTTAATGTATGTCAAATACTACAATTACTCAGGTTAACTCAACCAGAACACATAAAATATACTATTAGAGAAATTTTCAAGCTTTGAGTACGTTAAGCAACTACCCAACCGCCTGCATCTCCAATTGCTGACCATCTGCAGTAGGTAACAAGTTGGATATATCATATTTATTCTATCCAACCAGATTTGAATGGCTACATGTATTACCACGTTTAATGAAATGCAATCATCAAGCCATCTGAGAGTGCGATCAACTGAGGCTTGGTTCCTCTTACTGGAAACCCAAGCAGGTACTTCATCTGCCAAAGAAACCCATAAATCTGGCTTCAAAGAAGTAATCATTTCCATGTAGTCAGCAGGTTTTATCTGAAAAAGATGTGACAAGACGAGCGTTATGAGTCTCAAACGATGTGAAGCTAGCCTCAAGCATCACAACCACATGAAAGAAATAAAGGAAAAAATAAAAGGCGAATGAAAAGTGAAGGGATGGGAGATAACCAAAAGGCGACCACAAGGAGTCTCAAAAGATGCTCCTGTCCTGTTGGTGCTTCCATATTCGGGAAGGGATATGATAGAATCCCTTGGAACAGCGGCGAGTATGTGTTCATGAAGACCAAGCATCCGGTGCACTCCACCTATGTCGGAGATCGTTTTAGGAGAAATACCGTCCAGGCTGCAAAGCAAAGAGACCAAGAAGGTGGGAAAAAAATTCATGTGCAAACCCAGTTGAGCAAGAAACAGAAATAGCTGTATGCAATGCTAATTAACCATAAAACAGAAAGCTTTTCTGCGCATCAGGCAAAACAACAAACAATTTATGCGCAACAAAGTTGAAATGGAAAAGAATTAAAAGGTGGGAGAGGTGCTTAACAGAAGGATACCAAATTAAACTTACAACTGAAGAGGACTAAACTGGAGGAGGTGAGAATCAGGGAAAGGGAGGGAAGGGAGGAGGTCGGGAGAAATGAAAAGGGGCAGGCCTTTGCGGGTGGTCAAGAGGAGAGCCGGAGTCTCTATAGGGTGGGGGCAGCTGCCCAGCTGTAGAACTCCTGCTCGGGCTCTTCCTCCGTGGCTCCAAGCCTTCACCGCAAACTTCATCTTATTCTCTCCTCTCTAATGCTCTGTCTGTGTTGGTAACTGCAGAACAGCAACGGTCACACTGCTTGGCTTTCCCGCCGCAACTCTTCTTCCTCAATGGGGGGGCTGCGTTGCACTATTCTTTTTACACGCCAAAAAATTACTGTATTAAATTTGTAAAGTATATCTATATATAGATATATAATATATATATATATATATATATATACATATAAAAGTAGTTGCGGTCATTGAGACACGTGGTAGCGTATTATACTGACACTTCGCAAAAGTGAATTTTAAATTTTTAAAAAAGAAAATAAAGAAGTGATATGAAAGTAGTTGCGGAGAATTGCCATTAAGACACGTGGCAGCGTACTATATTGACACTTGGTAAAAGTGAATTTTAAATTTTTTTTAAAAGAAAATAGAGAGGTGATATAAATTCATATAAATTCAGATGAATGTAGATTTTAATATTAAATTTATAAGATTTTTTTAAAAAACAAAAGAAATTTGAAGAGTTTTTTAAATATTAAATATATATATATATATAAGTTCATGAGGAAGTCTACTGTTACGACGCGTGAAGGTATCCTAAGGTGACACATGTCTAAACGAAAATTTTGAAAAGAAAAATAAAAATTATATAAAAGTCGAAGAAGAAGCCTACTATTAACACACGTAAAAGTATCATAAGATGATATATGTCTAAACGAAATTTTTTAAAAAGAAAATTAAAGATTATATTTGAATTCATTTAAAATTTTAATTAAATTAACTAATAATATATATATGTATTTAATATTAATACATTGAAATGTGTGATTCTTTGAATACTATCTAAATTTATTTAAAATCTTAACTAATTAAATTAATAAATAATATATATGTCTTTAATATTAATACATTGAATCTTAATAATATAATAATTCGTGCAACGCACGGGACATCAGCATAGTTTATATATAAATATATAAAAGTAGCTGCAGAAGGTTGTGAGAAAATCACATGATGCTGTCCTGCGTGGGCACGTGACGCTTTGAAATTATATCAACTCCACATGCACTGTACGTTAACTCAAACTCTTAATCTCTTCAAACCTCTTCAATTAACCCAAACTCTTGATCTCTTCAAATTCACTCCCTATTAAATAATACACTTGAACATACGAAGGTTCATTGTTCTGTGCATTATGTTCAGTTCATGTGAATAGACGAAGGTTCATTGCACAGTATCTAACAAGTTTATCTTCAATTAAAACCCCTAATCTCTTTAGATTTCTTTCCATATTAAATAATTCCTTGCGAAAACTACAGATAACACATACTACAAACATTGTACAATGGAACAACAAGGTTCGGACTTTGTTTTGTTGAATCAATTATCTCAAGGCAAACAACAAAAGCATGTGTGTTTCAAAATTTTAAGATTATGGGAGACATACCATGCACAAAAACCAACAAAAATCATCAGCCTTGATTTCTTGGTTATGGATGAAAATGTACGATCTCTATGGTGTAAAAGTTCGTTCTTTTCCTTGGTTATTGGTGGATTCCATTTTATAATTGAACATGGATCATTAATTGGCAGGAACAATTGTAGTGACATGGATTTTGTCTATTGCAGGAAAATATGAAATATTGTGTAATCCGTAGTCAATTCATGGCACAATTTCATGACTATATTCAGGAAGGAAATTTCTACATAATGAAGAATTTCTCACTGCAAATGACCAAACTGAATTACAGAATTGTGAATGAGGAGTTGCAAATTGTGACTGACGGTAGTACTTACCTACAGGAAATTGAAGATGAGTTGTCCAAAATTCCCCGACATAAATTTCACTTGCTACCTTTTGACAATGTTCAGTCACGTGCCGGAGATATCTCTGTGCTTTTTCGTTCACCCGTTATTCAGTGAACTGGCATTCCTAATCTTCCGCTATGAAGCACTTCTGCTGAGTTTTGCCATTCGTTAGGCATATTAGACTTCCCCAACTTTCAACGATTTCATTTTTTGCAATTCTTTAGTCAGATTAGGCTTTCCAATTTGGTCCCACCCTATCTAAACCAAATCCTAAGCCGAATCCCCAATCCCATTTTTTCAAGCATTTTTTTCAAAAGACATACATTTCCACCATTTGAAGTTAGTGGTTTATGCCATGTGTTGCTGCTTAGGGAAAGGAATTAAAAAGATAAGGGCTTCCTGTGCTTTTGGACTATCAGAAACCCCCTGACCAGAGGACTGTAAAACTCTTTATTGTCCTTCAGCCACAATCATCCACAACACACCAGCCCTAAGCTCCACAACACACCAGCCCTAAGCTCCACAAACACCGGCCCTATTGATGAATTTGATAACTCTGATTTATTTTCATTATCGTTTTTGTTTCTATTTCCCTGATTTCTCGGTTTCAATTGTGTGTTTGCTGCTTGAAACAATTAGTCTCAAGCATGAATTAACTTGCTGCTTAATCTCTATTGACCTTTTTGTTGCTAAGTTTATCTTTTTCTGGTTTCAAATGTGTGTCTGCAGCTTCAAACATTTGGTTTGAAGCATGAGTCACATTTAGTTTTATACACAAAAGTCCTCAATCTGTGACTTGCCATATGCACTGATTCCCAATAAGAATTTTCATAGCATCATATTAACAACATGATTAGGAATAGTGAAGGATTAATGTGACTATTGCATATCAATCCATAGATATGATTGGGATGATAACAGTAGTTTCAAATATTGAGGAGAGAAATAGAATGAGCCACCATGTCAAGTTGCAGACAGTGACTATCAAAGATGAAAGGTAAAACAAGCACATGGCTAATACTTTATTCATACTTGACTTAATTTACATTACTGACAGAGAAATTACTATGATATTACCCTTGGCATTAGTGGAAGACACTTGCAGGTTACATTATGGGGACTAACAACGGATATCATCAAGAGAAACAAAGAAATGGCCATATCCAAGTAGCAATTTTCATATCGATAATTATCAAAGATGACAATGAATCTGCCACATTATCAAGCAGTAGTTCGACAAAGATATATATGAATTTGCAGATCTTTGCAATAGAAAACTTCAAGAAAATGTAAGTTAAACAGAATTTAAACTTTCATTTGAAATTTTGCATCAACCATGGATAACTAATTACATACTTGATCAGGTGTGAAGCAACAAACATAGCACATCATTTTATTAAAATCAAGCTCCTTCCTGTTATACTGACTATGAAGAATTATGAAGAGAACAAGCGAACATTAGGATAACACGGTGACATGGTTCGAAATGGAGATGACTTGGTATGATGATTTCATGAATGTACAAAAAACTCTCTACTTTTTACTTATGAAAATGAACACTGAATTACTTGCACTCCATGAAACAACAGGCTACAGTCTATTACTCCAGTATTACTATTCTTGACATTGACATATACAATGATTGGAGATACAGTTCATGCGGTATACGTAGAAAAAAACTGAAAGTACTAGGAAAGTAGTTAGGGTGTGAAGCATGTGGCAGAATTGAGGAGTATCCAGAAATCAGGTAATTTAGCATGTAACTTCTTACATATGCATCTCACCCAGTATATTAACATCGTCTAATTATATTTCAAAATAGATACCGTGTAGAAGTAATAGTAGGTGACAGTACTGGACAAGCACGCTTTGTCTTATTTGATGTGAGAAAATGGTGCACATGCAGGCTAAAAAATTGGCCCAAAAAATAGCAGAGGTAAACTTCCATGACATTTACAGTAATAGAAAGATCAATGCTTGCAATAGCATGAACTAAGTTGCATATTGTATGCCATTATTAGGAAGGCATAGATGATGCAGTTCTTGCACCTTTGAAAAGGCTAATGGGAAAAGAATATATTTGCCAAGTGAAATTCAATAAACAAAGTCGAGGGACAGACAAAGAATGCTTTATTGTTTTCCGAACATATGCACCATTGGATGTTGTTGATACAGATGTAGAAGCATCTAAGGTATTTTACATTACTGTGCTAATTTCATTAGTCTGAGCATTCGAACATTGAGAAAAAGTTATATGTGGTTATATATATATGTCTAAAAAAGCAACAGGAGATACAAAATGAGGAGGACTTGGTCCAATCACCAAATGCAGATGAAATTCAAACTCCTGCACAAGATGAGAACAAGAAAAAATGGCGATTCTAGTAAGGACATACCAAAATATTCAATTTTACTACCTGCACAATTTATGCCTAACTGAGAATATTTCATTTGTTTTTCCAAATATGGCATGGTAGGAATGACGAAAAAAGGAAATGTGAACAGCAAGAAGGCTTTGTTTGATATTGGAAAGAAGGACAGTTGAAGAGATGACAAATAATAAGGACAGAAGCACAATAGACCGATGCACGAATCTTAGAACCCTGTACAGATTGTGTGATATAGCCAAAGATTTGTCAGCAAAGTAGAATGTTGGAACTTTGAGATATGTATTGTGTTAGTTTATAAAATTTATAAGCCATCCTGGCAACAATACATCACTTAAGCCATCCTGGCAACAATGCAACAATGTTATTAGTCTTCATAGACAAATGAATCAGACTATTCTATAATTATAGTTGATTTGTACACGTTTCGAGATAATATTAGCAGTCAGAAAAGGCACTAAAATAAAGTAAAAAGAAGATGATTTGAACAATAATTAATGGGAAAGATAAAAAGTTACAAGTAGAAAGGGAGATGAAAGCAATATCTATAGAAAGTAAAAAAGGTAAAAAGATGAGAGAAAAAGGAGGCAAATCCTATGAATGATGAAAGCAGAGAGAAAGGGGGGTGGGGGCATAGTTTCTAGCAGTATCGTTGAGCCAACACTACTATATGAAAATGTGAAAAGAGAAAGAGAGAGAGAGAGATTGGGATTGGAGTTGGGATATCATTGTCAAATTGGGAAAGGGGATAATGGTATTGAGGGAACCACCCGTGCATATGTAAGCTTACCTACTTTCTAAGTTTTCAGAGGAAGAAGTAGCAACTCCAATTGTTGAAGATGTGGGAGATGCTGCAGGAAAGAATAATGCACAGATTGGCAGCAACGAAGCCTCCGGGATGTATGTAGATCCATTTTATATCAATAGGGAACTCTTGCCTATCAGTTATGTAGTTTTGAGGAGAGGACCTTTCCATGGAAAGAAATCATGGGAATCAAGACATGGCCTAACTACAGGTAGAGTTGATATATTGGCTAGAGGAGAATTGTGCCTACAGACTTCAATATTTGGAAGCTTAACATACATCGTTGATCGAATGATTGTATTGGATCGTATGTCTATTTTAGGGCAACGTAGATGTTCATCGGATTTGCAGGAAGAGTTGATATATTGTCTAAGAGAGCGATTTATACACCCCAATTTTCATACTATAGACTTCAACATGCCCAAAAAATCTCTGGCTTCTATAGTCGTGAAAGTTCTTAGTTCTTTTGATCAGTAAAAGATTTAATTATATTAATGAACAATCAAAACGCCCCTTCCTGTTTTTGAATTTAAGACCTTCACCATGCACTTTGTACAAATCAAATTGCCAATATATTCTTCATAATGACAAAGAAACATATGATTCATTTAATTTTCCTTTTGTACAAATCAAATTGCCAATATATTCTTCATAATGGCAAAGAAACATATGATTCATTTAATTTCCCTTAAAAATAATCAATTGGAAACCATTTTGACATATCTATTGGCAGATTTGATACCAGTTGATTAACCATAGAATTGAACACCTACATTAGAAAATGAATAGTGCTCAGGAATAAAAACAATCAGAACCAATTATGGTAGTTTTTTTAATGAGAAAAAACTTAAAAAGCTAAGAGTAAAACCACTATAAATACCATATAACCTTTTTCAAACCATATAAATATTGCACAAAAGCTGCACAACCAAACCAATCTTTTGAGGGCAGTTTCTAATGCTTTTGTTAACTTTGTCCCTGGAATATCACATAAAGATATGGTAAGAAGAAAAAGAAAGGCAACTACTACAATTGAACAAGATATTGCTTTAGCAAGTAATAGCAGTTCAAAGAAAACATGTCCAACTCTTTCAGCAGGTAACTCCCTCCACCAACCCCAAAATATAAAAAGGATCTACTGATTTCTAAGTCACATTATCGTAAAAAGTATTTGTTGGATATCCAGATATTACTTATTGTTATTAAGAAACAATAAATACATCTCTGTAAATGAACTTTCACCAACAAAAAAAATGACATTATGGTTACTATTGAATCAAACAAATAGGATTCCACAACAAGTGCCTTCGACTTGCAGCCATTGTTCAGCAATGTCCCTACCCTCATTCTGCTCCTTCACCAAAATCCAGTATCAATGTTACGTTCATTGTGACACAAACTGATACATAGAAAATGATCCAATAACTATCATCTCTTTAAACAATAAAAAAAGGCCAATTGAAACAATCAAACTCCATACAGTTAACAACAATGATAACTTTTAAAAAATAAATAATATGCACTGATGACTATTTACGGTTGAATTAAAAAAAAATGTATGCACATTCTGAACATGAAAAATATCCTTGGTAAAGTATCATGAAAAATACTACCATTGACAAATTGTTCAAGAGCACCATATCAAATGTGCATGCTACAGAGGTGCGTAACTAAAAAAACTACAAAAAATGATTGGAAGCAAATTTCTCAAATAAAACCCTTCCATGGAATCCAAAATAAGTAACCTTACCTCCTTAGATTTTTCATAATTTTTAGATTATGTCTCTAGCCTTCGCACTGCATGCAATGTGTGTGTCTGTGGAAACTCTATTCCATCTCCATCATGAAAGTCAATAAAGAGAAAATAGCCAAAGAAGAGAACAATTTTCATGAAGTTAGGCAATGTCTGTATAGTAAAAAATGATACAAATCACTATAAAATTACTAGCATAACTTAGGTTTTGGAAGAGATATGAAGGAATTTTGAGCATCTTTTCAAAATACTGTACACTTGATTGTTTCAAAGTTTGCTAACATGTTACTTCAATATCTTTGTAGTTGAACATTTGCAGTCAAACTCCAACTTTGAATCGGCTTCAGTACATCATACGTCGATGGACCATAGCACAAGCATCCACACCACCAATCAACATCATTCAACAATGAGCATTCATCATTATAATTATGCTGCCAGTCATAATATCCGAAAAAGTAATTGAAGTGGTCATAAACCATTTCATAATTTATTTTTCAGCTGTAATAATTGTCATGTATCATTTAGAATTTACATACGATGAATCATTATCACAGAAATGGCAAGGAGAAAAAGAAAAGAACGTGCTGAAATTCTAAAAAACAAGAGAAAAAAGGGTGTTGAAAAATATCTTGGTTCAACAATTAATAGCAATTCAAACAAAAAATGTAACATTATTTCAGCAGGTAATATACGATACTCATTTGACAAGTTCTCATTTTAGGATGATGAAAATAATTTAATGATAAATTTGAATCCATAGTTTGCAATAATTAGCAGTTCAATTTTGTTATATGATTTATTTAACATATAACTAATTTTCTTTTTTCGCTCTTTTTCCACATAACAGAATATACAAGGAGAAGAAGAAAAGAAAGCAAAAATATCATAAATTCAAAGAGAAAATGTTCTGTTAAAAATAACACTGTTTCACAGAAAAAAGTAACCATACCTGTGACAGGTTCGAATTCTTACACATCATTCTTTGGGTTCATAGTTCATGTATGTAGCACTATTTCCTAACATTAAATCAATTCCATTGTTGGCAGATTTTGATCTCAACACAAGCTTTTACTATGGAAAAGCTGAATATGAATGTCAATTTTGTCAGGCAATATTTTCGGAGCGCGAAAAAATAAAAGAGCATTCAAAGAAAAGATATCCAAGATATAAATTATGTTGCAGGCAGGGAAAAATTCAATTGCCAGCAAGAAGGTTTACTCCATAACCCCTTAATTCACTGCTTTCTCATAATTCCCTTGAAGATTCCATACCTTTCTTGGAAAATATCAGATCATATAACTCAATGTTCTCAATGACATCTATGGGTGCAAAAATTGATGAGCAAATCAACAAAGCTCATGACCATACATCTATCGGATAAATGGTGAGAATTATCATAGGCTTGGTTCTTTGATTCCAGAAAGTGGAAAAGATGCACACTTTATCCAGTTGTATTTTCATGATACTGTAAATGAAGTGCATAATAGACTAAAAGCAGTGAATCAAAGAAATACAAACAGTAACTTGAATGCAGGAATTATCCAGCAATTGATTCATATGCTTGATCAACACATTGAATTGGTAAAAATGTTCAAAATTGCTCGAGAGAGGCATAAGAATTCTGACATAGGTGAGTTCAAAATCAGACTCTTCCATAATACGATTTTAAACACCAGGTAGTACCAACCACCAATAGCATTAGAAATAGTAGCTCTCATAGTTAAAGATCTAAATTATGTAACCAAGGACAGAGACATTATTGTTGAAATGAGGTTAGGTTATCTACATCCATCTTCATGGAATTATAGTATCCATTATTATTTCCTTATGGTGAAGACGGATTTCATCCTCATAGTCCATATGTCAAATCTACGGGTCAATGTCATGGTAAAAGGCAATATATGACAATGAGAGACTACTATGCATATATATTGCAATATAGAAGAATAGAAGGGAATACATTATTACTGTCTGGAAGATTATTCCAACAATTTTTTGTTGATGCTTATACAGGAATTGAGCAAGCACGACTTCAATGGATCAAAGACCACCAGGGAAAGTTACGAACTGAATTACACAGAAATGTATTTGATGCAGTTCAAATGGGAGATACAGATTCTACACAAGTGAGCCAGAGAACCATTTTACCTTCTTTTTTCACTGGTGGTCCTCAATACATAGCTCAAAACTATCAAGATGCAATGGCATTGTGCAGAATTTTTGGCAATCCAGATTTCTTTATTACATTTACAGCAAATCCTAACTGGCCAGAAATTCAAGAAATACTACAGGAACTACCTTAACAAAGAGCAGAAAATAGACCAGATATTGAAGTCCGTGTTTTTAAATTAAAACTCAAAGAAATGATTGAAGACATTACAAAGAACAAAATATTTGGACAAGTTGATGTAGGTATATGTTCATAGGTTCAGAATACATTTGCTATTTGCAATACTACAAATATTTCATGTATCTATCACTTTTGTTGTAGTAGTATACACAATTGAATTTCAAAAAAGAGGCCTTCCACATGCACATATTATCGTATGGATTAATCAATGTTCAAAGAGACACACATCTGAAGAAATAGATGAAGTTATATCTGCAGAAATACCATATCCAGCTAAAGATCCAATTGGATATGGAGTTGTAACTGAATTTATGATGCATGGACCATGTGGAGTTGGGTATCAGAAATCACCTTGCATGATATAAGGTAAAATTATTGTTACCTAACACTATAAAATATACTATTCCAATAAACTTTTAAGAATTATATACAAATTTCCAATTTAATTTTTCCAACAATTTCACACTAACATAAGATTATGATAACTATATTGTAGGCCAATGCTCTAAGCATTTGCCAAAGAAAGTCCAAAACATGACCACACTAGATGAAAATGGCTTTTGCATCTATCGATGAAGAGGCACATCAAACATTTGTCGAGAAAAATGGTTTCAAACTTGACAGTAGGTTCGTTGTTCCATATAATTGATATCTTTTGGTTAAGTACAAAAGCCACATCAATGTTGAAGCATGTAATAAATCAAGAGCCATAAAATATTTGTTCAAGTATATAAATAAAGGCCCTGATAGAACAAGTGTGATCATAGAACAAGTGCAAGCTGCTTCTACCATAAACTCTACACAGGAAAATTCAAATGAAAATGAAGTGAAAACTTTTTTAAACTGTAGATACATATCAGCATGTGAAGCATGTTGGAGAATATATGGATTTGAAGTGCATTTCAGAATACCTGCTGTAGAAAGATTGGGATTCCACTTAGAAAATGAGCAAAGTATTATTTTTAGAGATAGTAGCTCTCTACCTACTATTGCAGAGAGTGAAGATGCAAAGCGTATGAACTTTACTGAATGGTTTGAAACAAATAAAAGGGATCCAGAAGCAAGAAAATAAAAAAATTTTGAATTCCCTCAGCATTATACTTGGAAAAAGAAAGAAAGACTTTGGACAAGGAGAAAAAAGGGTAGATGTATTAGACGTGTTGCATTTGCACATCTAGCTTCAAGAGAGAGATATTACATGAGAATGTTGTTGAATTATGTTTGTAGCCCAACATCATATGAACGTATACGAAACTACAATGAGAAAACATATCCATCTTTTAAAGCAGCCTATTATGCAAGAGGACTTTTACAAGATGACAAAGAATGGCATGAGTCCATAGATGAGGCTTCACAATGGGCAACCGGACCTCAACTAAAGGAACTATTTGTGACAATACTTTTATTCTACAATGTTTTAGATGTGAAAAATTTTGGGAAGTCAATTGGGAGTCCATTAGTGATGATATTGAACATCGACAAAGAAAACTTTTATAGTTCCCAAGTTTAACTTTGTCAACAGAACAAATAAAAAACTATACATTAAAAGAAATTGAAGTTCTGCTCATGAAGCAAGGAAAAAGTTTGGAACAAATAGATGGTATGCCAGTTGCAAAAAATGAAATGTTGAAGGATCTGGAGACCAATTACATTTGTGGAGAAATGATGTATGACATAGAGCTTTTGAAAACAGAGCACGAATCAATAGTAAAAAAGTTGCATGCAGAGCAACTAAATGCATATGATGCTGTGCTAAATGCAGTAGAAAATAATCTTGGAAAGTTATTTTTCTTATATGGATATAGAGGAACTGGAAAGACCTTTGTGTACAGAGCAATCATCAACAAGTTGAGATCACATTCAAAAATAGTACTTGTTGTAGCTTCATCAAGTAATTACTAATATCCTTAATTTGACTTTCTTCCATCTATATTTTAAACATATTCTTATGTCATTCTAATAAAATGTCAACATAGGCATTGCATCATCGTTGTTACTTGGAGGAAAAACTACACATAGTACATTCAAAATACCAATAACAACTGGTGATGAGACCACCTGCTCAATCAAAGCTAATACACAACTAGCTGAGCTAATTCAAAGAGTTGTTTTCATAATATAGGACGAGGCACCTATGAATTCCAAGTATGTATATAACCTAAAATCATTATTTTTCCGGAGCACTTAAATAACAAAGCATGATGCCAAAATTCAAAACATACATATCAATGCATCATACACAACCATTTTTCTCATACAACCTTAAAACACTCCAAATATAGGTATGTCTTTGAAACAATTGATAGAACATTGAAAGATATACTTAGAGGATCAGAAGCATTTAATGAAAACAAAGCTTTTGGAGGGAAAACTGTTCTCTTGGGTGGAGATTTTCAACAAATTCTCCCTGTAATTCCAAAAGGTGGACGAGCAGATATAGTACATGCTTCAATAAATTTTTTGTATTTTTGGAATGAGTATGAACTTTTGATACTTACTCAAAATATGAGACTTCAACAATTTAATGAAAGCACTACTGAAAAAGCACAAAAGATAGAAACATTTGCAAACTAGCTATTGGAAATAGGAAATGCTCTGCAACATGCAAAGATACGGAGAGATGACACTGAAGTAACTTGGATAAAAATCCCAAGAGAATATATGATTGATGGTGCTGAACATCCAATAAAGGCAATTTTTAAGGCAACTTACCCAGACTTCGAAGAGAAAAGAACAGATACAATCTATTTGACAAAAAGAGAAATTCTTACACTTCAGAATGAAACAATAAATGAAATGAATGACTTTATTCTTGATAAAATACAAGGTGAGCCAATAGAATACATAAGTGCAAACAGAATGGACAAAGCATCAGGAAAGTTAGTGGATAAAGATATGTTATATCCAGTGGAGTTTTTAAATAGTCTGAGCTTCCCGAGAATTTCAAAACATTAATTGAGATTAAAACAAGGTATTCTGATCATGCTTTTAAGAAATGTTAACCAAGGTAAAGGTATGTGCAATGGAACAAGAATGATAGTAACACAGACAAGTAATAGAGTAATTGAAGGTAGTATCATTTCAAGTTCCAACATGGGGGAAAAAGTGATTATTCCTAGAATAGATGTCTCCACAGTTGATACAAAACTACCATTCACTTTGATAAGGAGACAATTTTCAATCAAAGTATGTTATGCAATGACAATAAATAAAAGCCAAGGACAAACACTATCAACAGTTGGACTACATCTATCTAAACTAGTTTTCAGCCATGGTCAGCGTTATGTAGACCTTTCAAGAGTGAAAGCACCACAGGGGTTGAAAATATTATTCATTGAGTAGGATCCAGAGTTCAAATGTTATACAAAGAACATTGTCTACCATGAAATTTTTACAAAACTTGCAATTGTAAGTTATCTTAAATTTTATATTCCGCATAAATTTTCAAATACTATGCATGTCTTAATAAAGGATTCATTAACTAACCATGTCTATAATGCAGGATACAAAGGAGACAAATAATACACTAGCTACCATGAAAAGCCAGGTTTTTCCCCAACTGTCTCACTATTTAATGTTAGTCGGATATAAGTATAACAAACAATCTGTAACTATTAAATTCATCTCATAAACTCTCAATAACAACCATGCAAAAACAAAATCACCAATACTTCAGTTTCAGGTAACATATGGTACATAAGCATAAGGAAAGGCAGCAAAATTCTAAAGGAACACATTGCCATTCAAACCTTTATTTTCTACACGAAGCTGCAACAAAGAGTTCAGTCCCTTTTTCAAAGGCAGTTCAATTTCTGCTAGATGTTACATTGCCATCTGCCATATGAAACCTTACTTTCTGAGTTTATCCTTAGTATACTATATGTTATTTATATGGTTTTTAAGATAAGCTTCAATCTTATGCTCAGAGAAAAAATGCAGTACTTGAAGTTGGTTTTAAAATTAAATTGTGCATCATACGTGGGTTTTTTATGATAAACCATCGTCGCAAAATACCGAATGGTTGTCCAAAATATGTTTATATTGACACCTAATATACTTAGCACATAATCAAATCAACAAACATTATAGCACATCTAACTTAGCAAAATTCCCTTATGCTTATGTATACTACAATAAAAAATACATTTACATATTCAATTCTGTTAATATTTTCATGAAATTGTGCATTATAAGTGGGCTTTTAATAGTAAACCATTGTCACAAAATACCGAATGGTTGCCCAATCATGCTTATATTGACGTCCAATATACTTAGCACACAATCATGCTTTTGTTCATGACCTCTAACCAACAAACTCTAACTGTTAAATTCATGTCATAACCTCTCAATAACACCAATGCAAAAACAAAATCACCAATCCTCAGTTATAGGCAACATAAGGTACAAAAGTATATAGAAAGCCAGCAAATTCTAAAGGAACACATTGCCATTCAGGCCTCCATTTTCTACAGGAAGCTGCAACAAATACCTACAGTTAACTCCATTTTCAAAGCCAATTCAATTTCTGTTGGATGTTACATATCTATTTGCCATACGAAACCTTGCTTTTTGAGTTTAGCCTTAGTATACTATATGTTATTTATGTGATTTTTAAGATAGGATTCAATTTTATGCCCCAGAGAAAAAAAATGCAGTACTTGAAATTGGTTCTAAAACTAAATTGTGCATCATACGTGGGTTTCTGATAGTACACCATCGTCGCAAAACACCGAATGCTTGCCTAAATATATTTATATTGACACCCAATATACATAACACATAATGAAACTCACAAAGCTTATAGCACATCTAACTTACCAAAAAACATTTACATATTCAATTCTATTAATGATTTCATGAAATTGCGCATCATACGTGGGTTTCTGATGGTAAACCATCGTCGCAAAACACTGAATGGTTGTCCAATCATGTTTATATTGACGCCCAATATACTTAGCACACAATCATACTTTTGTTCATGACTTCTAACCAACAAACTCTAACTATTAAATTCATGGCATAACCTCTCAAAAACAACAATGCAAAAACAAAAGTGTGTACAATGGAACACAGATAACACAGACTATAGACATTGTACAATGGAACAATGGGGTTTGGACTTTATTCTATTGAATCAATTGTCTCAAGGCCAACAACAAAAGCTGTGCGTTTCAGAATTTTAAGATTTTGGGAGACATACCGTGCATAAAAAATACATTTACATATTCAATTATGTTAATATTTTTATGAAATTGTTCATCATACATGGGCTTCTGATGGTAAACCATCGTCGCAAAACACTGAATAGTTGCCCAATCATGCTTATATTGACACCCAATGTACTTAGCACATAATCATGCTTTTGTTCATGACTTCTAACCAACAAACTCTAACTACTAAATTCATGTCATAACCTCTCAAAAACAACAATGCAAAAACAAAATCACCAATACTCAGTTACGGGCAACATAAGGTACAAAAGCATACAGAAAGCCAGCAAATTCTAAAGGAACATATTGCCATTTAGGCCTCCATTTTCTACAGGAAGCTGCAGCAAATACCTACAGTTGACTCAATTTTCAAAGCCAATTCAATTTCTACTGGATGTTACATAGCTATTTGCCATATGAAATCTTGCTTTATGAGTTTAGCCTTAGTATACTCTATGTTATTTATGTGGTTTTTAAAATAGGCTTAAATTTTATGCCCCACACAAAAAATGCTAGTACTTGAAGTTCATTTTAAAATTAAATTATGCATCATACGTAGGCTTCTGATGGTAAACCATCATCGCAAAATACCGAATGATTGCCTAAATATGTTTATATTGACACCCAATATACTTAGCACATAATGAAACTCAAAAAGCTTATAGCACATCTAACTTACCAAAATACATTTACATATTCAATTCTATTAATAATTTCATAAAATTGTGCATCATACGTGGACTTCTGATGGTAAACCATCATCGCAAAACACTGAATGGTTGCTCAATCACGCTTATATTGACGCCCAATATACTTAGCACACAATCATACTTTTGTTCATGAGTTCTAAGTGTTTCTTTTAGTGTTACAAAATTATTACATAAAAACAAGATAATTCCTTCGCCTTTCTTAGTTTACCATATTGTCCCTATCTTCTTCTAATTTCCATTAACTTCTTCGAAAAAATTTTGTTCCTTAAAATACCCATCATTCTCAATACAACTATCCCATGTCACAAAAACAACTTGCGCTACATTATTATACAACTATCATTAGCTTTCTCATTCTACATTAAGCAACTAACAGTAATGTAAACAAAATTCACTTAAGCATGACATAACACTTGGTAAAGTTGAACAGGTAATGCCGGAAGACATCCGTCCCAAATCCCCGACCTTAAAATAAGTAGTAGTGATGGAAAAAGAAGGAATAGGTCTGCTGTTCTATCCTACCCATTAGAAGTAAATAATTTTTTTGTCAATTTAAAAGAGTAAGAATGCATATAGTGGGCCTTTTATTCCTTCATTCATTCTTCCAACAATCTACAGGCATAGGCTAAGCAGAAAATGCGCACACTAATTTACTTTAGCATAGTGAGTTTAAGGAATCAACAAACAACTAAAAAATTCTTCCATACTGAGCTCATTCATTCTTCCAACATCTAATAGCATAGGCTAAGAAGAAAATGCACACATTAATTTACTTTAGCATACTAAGCTCAAGGAATCAGCAAACAATTAAAAAATTCTTCCATAACTTAATATACTTCCTTATTCTGGGAAATAGGTAAAGATGACTTCATTTTCCCAATATCTGTAAGGAATAGTCCTTTAGTAAAGAAGTCCAAGGTTTTGGTCTATTTTGTCCATTTTCTTCAATATAGGCCTCAGTTGGAACATAACTCAGATTGAAAGATCCCGAAGATTGATCCTGAAAAGAACATGACCAATCACTAACAAACATTGCATACATCTTCCAGCATATCCTTTCCATCACTAGCAACCTCAACCCTCAAAAATAACATAAAATAAAATAAAATCTTCCTCACTCTCAAATTAAAAGTTTGACTTTCACAACATTTTAGGGGTGTAAAATACAGAAAGCCTTGTCTACTAAAGGAAAATTGAATCATCTAATTAGGAATGACTAAGAAATAATAACTATAGCTATAAGATAATGGAAATCAACTTGAAACCACAAATGCATCAGAAACCTATACAAAATGCTCTCAGATTTGCTAATAGCTGGACATTAAATTGTGCATCATACATGGGTTTCTGATAGTAAACCATCGTCGCAAAATACCGAATGGTTGTCCAAATATGTTTATATTGACACCCAATATACTTAGCACATAATGAAACTCACAAAGCTTATACCACATCTAACTTACCAAAATACATTTACATATTCAATTCTATTAATGATTTCATGGAATTGTGCATCATAAGTGGACTTCTGATGGTAAACAATCGTCGCAAAATATCGCATGGTTGCCCAATCATACTTATATTGATGCTTAATATACTTAGCACACAATCATGCTTTTGTTCATGACTTCTAAGTGTTTCTCTTAGTGTTACAAGTTATTACACAAAAACAATATCATTCCTCAGCCTTTCTTAGTTTACCACATTGTCCCTCTTTTCTTCTAATTTCCAATAACTTCCTCGAAAAAACTTTGTTCCTTAAAATGCCCATCACTCTCAATACAACTACACCCTTGTCACAAGAACAACTGGCACTACATTATTATAGAACTATCATTCTTAGTGTTACAAGTTATTACACAAAAATAAGATCATTCCTCAGCCTTTCTTAGTTTACTACATTATCCCTCTTTTCTTCTAATTTCCAATAACTTCCTCGAAAAAAATTTGTTCCTTAAAATGCCCATCACTCTCAATACATCTATGCCCCTGTCCCAAGAACAAATGGCACTACATTATTATAGAACTATCATTAACTTCCTTATTCTACACAATGCAACTTACAATGAGCAAAATAACTTGACATTCCCGAGTGAAACAAGAACATTTGGTTAGAGAAAGCCTAAGAAAAATTCCCCAATTCAAAGCTCTATTTCTAAAGACCTATTCACCAATGCAAAGCCTATTCCAGACCACAATTGAGGTTCTGTAGAAATATTTTTCAAAAAACACAAGCAATTCCTCAACAATTTCTCATGAAGATGAAGAACACTTGCTTATTTAACAAGACATTCAAAAGTCCATCACTTGCAATTACCATAAAACCTACATCATCAATTCATAAAATCATAAAGACATTGTAAATGAACTGCTTCTACTTAACCCCTTCGAATGGAAATGATGCATTTCTAAAATAATCCAACCGAAGCCTACATGAACGAAAAAACATGTTAGTCCGATACAAGTATAACCTGTTGGAAAGTATGCCCTCTTAGACTAGTTTTCTGATACAAAAATTGAATGTTTTAATAAAAGAATTTATTTTCAGAAATCGTTTGTGAATTTATTGTTTTTGCACAATGTCATTTGGAAAAGACCCATTGTGTTTAAGTAAGTGGTCCATGTGAATGGAGGTCTTTCATAGTAAGGTATGGATCACGGGTTACTTAACACATAAACGTTCGTTTCTAACCAATTGATGCGAATGTGAATCTCATCATGTTTAGGTTATTATGTTATGAATTCCAAATAGGAATGGCTTACCTTTAGCTAATGAGTAGTCCACTCACTTCATGACATAAGCGTATTTCGAATACGTAGAATAGGACCTGTAGTAGTGGTTTCTAAAAGTACTATATGGTAGAAACCTAGACTACTACCGCTACAACGTGGACAAGTACTCTATGACTTGAGTATGAGTTGGTAGTCTGATGAAACTGGAAGCATATACTTTGATATGCTATAATTGAGGTTCTATCGTAGGACCAATATACTTGCATGTTGGGTATGCGTGACTAGTAAGTTAAGACAGACTTGTACAAGATAGTTTCTACACAATATCGTCTCTTGTGGTTGTCTGAATGATCTAAATGTCCAGGGCTCTAGGAAACATGACTTGGATGTTTGCTTTAGGGTAGCTCCCTTGGAAAGCGGAAACACTCCAAGAAGTCGTGGATCATTGGACTAGAAACCTAAGGATGGTAGATGTCATTTAGAGGGGTGTTAGTACACTTCTTCCTCTCTAAATGTACAGCGATGTGTAGAGGACTATTTTAGTCATTTCACCTATTGGTCGAAGATTTTGCTAATGCAACATTGTTCTTGGGGTCAATATTTCCTTATGATGATATTAGGAAATATTTATGATATTAGGAAATATTTAAAATGCAAAATACATCAATTTATATAGTAGGGGTATTTTGGTCATTTTAGTAGCCAATGCGGTATGTCTTTTTGGTCCTTGAAATAGCCCGTAAATCCTAATTAATTTTGGATTGAGGAATTGGTCTCTGTTAAAGAGGGTTTTATTTTATTCGGGAAGTCTAATTTATTATTAGACTGGAATAAAATAATTTGAGAGAAATTTATTATCTGGTATAATTGATTAATTAATTATTCAGGGCCTAGGTCCAGTTTGAATAATTAGAAAATTAACTTGGGCTTAAACTAGAGGAAAATAATTAATACTTAATTATTTATTGTGTTATTTATTTAATTAATCCCAAAAAATAAATAATTTGTTATAAAATTAGGGTAGTGTTAGAATAAAATCTACACACTACACACTAAGAAAATTCTAACTATTCTTTGCATAAGAATTTCTCTTCAAACTTCTCTCTTTCTTTCTCTCACAATTCTTTCTCTAATCTTTCTTTCACTAATCTTTCTTTCACAAAATGATGGTCTATTACAAGCTTAGAGAATAGCTCTATTTATAGAGCTCTAATTAGTGAAATACATCATGGCATACATCATCTTCAACTAATCTCAATTAATGGTGTCTCCACTAAATGGTGGACATCCATAAAAATCTTCTAATAATTCACATAAATCCATAATTAGTGGAGCCTCCACTAATTAATGGAGATTCCAATAATTCATAACACTCCCCCTTGGATGTCCATCCATACATAAAGAATATGCCTCGTTAAAACCTTACTAGATAAAAACCCAAGTGGGAAAAAAATCTAGTGAAGGAAAAAGAGTACACTATTCTATATGTATGTTTATTACTCCCCCGATGAGATGATTCCTTTAAATCTTTAAACCGACGCATACCGATTTTATATCTCAACTTTTCAAATGTTGCAGTCGGTAAAGTCTTCGTGAAAATATCTCGCGAGGTTATCACATGACCGAATTTGTAGCACATCAATTTCACCTTTCTTCTGGAGTTCATGAGTAAAGAAGAATTTTGGTGAAATATGTTTTCTCCGATCTCCTTTAATATATCCTCCTCGTAATTGAGCTATGCAAGCTGCATTGTCTTCAAAAAGAGGAGTTGGAATACCTTTGATTGATGATAATCCACAACTTTCTCGGATATAATGAATCATGGATCTTAGCCATACACATTCTCGACTTGCTTCATGAATGGCTATAATTTCAAGCATGATTTGAAGAAGTAGTCGCTATAGATTGTTTCGTAGAACGCCATGATATAGCAAGTATTTCCACATGTAAATAGATAGCCCGTTTGAGAACGTGCTTTATGTGGATCAGATAAATAACCAACGATCTCGCATAACCTATCAATGTTGGACTGGTTTTATTTGAATAAAATAATCCGAGATCAATTGTACCTTGGAGATATCGAAGGACTTGTTTAATTCCATTCCAATGTCGTTGTGTTGGTGAAGAACTAAATCTTGCTAATAAATTGACAGCGAAAGCAATATCAGGCCGTGTGTTATTAGCAAGATACATCAATGCACCAATTGCACTGAGATATGGTACTTCAGGATCAAGGAGTTCTTCATCATTTTCTTGAGGTCGGAAAGGATCTTTATCCACATTTAATGATCGCACGATCATTGGAATACTCAATGGATGTGCTTTGTCCATGTAAAATCTTTTTAGCACTTTTGCTGTATATGTTGATTGATGAATAAATGTTCCACTCTCCAAATGTTCAATTTGTAAACCAAGGCAAAATTTGGTTTTACCAAAATCCTTGATTTCGAATTCTCTTTTTAAATAATCAATTGTTTCTTGGAGCTTTTCAGGAGTTCCAATAAGATTAATATCATCAACATATATAGCTAATATCACAAATTTAGAACCAGATTTCTTAATAAAAACGCATGGACATACCTGGTCATTTTTAAATCCCGCTTTCAATAAATATTCACTAAGACGTGTGAACCACATGCGCCGCAGTTGCTTCAGGCCATATAATGATTTCGCAACTTGATGGAGTAATTTTCACGAGGATAATGTTTATATGTTTCGTGCATATGAAATCCTTCGGGATTTTCATGTAAACATCATTTTCTAAATTTCCATACAAGTAAGCAAAGTGACAACATCTAATAGGCGCATATCTATCTTTTCATGTACCGCCAAACCGATAAGATATCGGAGTGTAATAGCATCAACAACAGGAGAATAAGTTTCATCATAATCAATACCTGGTCTTTGTGAAAAACCTTGGGCTACTAATCGCGCTTGTATATCGAACGATTTCACTCTTTTCATTGCGCTTTCGCACAAATATCCATTTGTAGCCAACAGGTTTTATACCTTTCGGTGTTCGGACTGCAGTCCGAAGACTTCACGTTTTGCCGTTGCATTTAACTCCGATTGAATCGCATCTTTCCATTGCAGCCAATCTTTTCTATGCCGACATTCATCAACCGATATTGGTTCAGGATCATCATTATCCCGTGTAACATCAAGAGATATATTGTATGCAAATATATTATCAATAACAGTTTCTATCCGATTCCAACTTCCACCGGAAGTGGTATAATTGATAGAAATTTCAGTGTTACTTTCATCAACTTCCGGTTCTTTGTCATCGGTTCTCTCTTGGTCTTTATCATTCTTTTCTTCAATATGATCTTCTAGATCATTTAATCCTCTTTTCTTTCGAGGATTTTTATCTTTAGAACCAAGAGGTCGGCCACGCTTCCGGCGTGTTTTTGACTCAGCAGACTATAGGTATAATATTTTGTTCTCGCTGGAACTTCAATTCGAATAGGAGCATTTATAGTCTGGAATATGCGATTTTGTAACTCTTCCGGAGTCAACAAAAGCGTCCGGCATTTGATTTGCAATGCTTTGAAAATGAATTATCTTTTGAACTTCAAGTTCACATGCGCTTGTGCGCGGATCAAGATAATTTAATGATGTTGTCCAATCAAGATCCTTTTTATACTTGTTTGGGCTCTCCCCTAATTTAGGGAATAATGATTCATCAAAATGACAATCAGCAAATCTTGTCGTGAATACATCTCCCGTCGTGGGTTCAACATACCCGATAATAGAGGGAGAATCATATCCAACGTATATCCCCTTTCTTCTTTGAGGACCCATCTTTGTACGTTGGTTTGGTGCAATTGGAATATATACAAGACACCCAAAAATTCTTAAATGAGCAATATTTGGTTCTCGACCCAAAAGCCAATTGCAAAGGAGAGCATTTATGATAACTAGCCGGTCTTATACGTACAAGTGTTGCAAGCATGTAGAATAGCATGTCCCCAGTGCAGATGTTGGGAGATTTGTTTTCATTAATAATGGTCTAGCAATTAATTGTAATCGTTTAATCAAAGATTCAAGCAAGACCATTCTGTGTGTGAACATGAGCTACAGGATGTTCAACATTAATCCCAATTGACATGCAATATGCATCAAAAGCATGTGATGAAAATTCACCAAAGATTATCCAAACGGATATTTTTAATGTGATGGTCCGAAAATTGTACTCGTAATTTAATTATTTGAGCAAGTAATCTCGCAAACGCCAGGTTGCGAGTAGATAATAAACATACATGTGACCATCGGGATGATGCATCAATTAAGACCATAAAATATTTGAACGGTCCACATGGTGGATCAATAGGTCCACAAATATCTCCGTGAACTGCTTCGAGAAATGTAGGACTTTCAGCTCCTACTTTTACTGGTGATGGTTTAACAATTAATTTTCCTAGGGAACATGCAATACATGCGAATTTTTCTGATGTTAATATCCTTTTATTTTTTAAAGGATGACCATGTGTATTCTCAATGATTCTTCTCATCATGGTAGATCTCGGATGACCCAACCGGTCATGTCAAATGCTAAAAGTAATAGGATCAGTAAACTTCTGGTTTACTAGATGATGAAATTTCAATTGTACGAATTTTTACAAAATATAGACCAGTAGAAAAAGACGGTAGTTTTTCTAATACCGATTTCTTACCCAAATGCATTTGAGTAATAAAAAGATGCTCAATCCCATTTTCCTCATTTGTTTCAACATGGTACCCATTTCTGCGGATATCTTTAAAACTCAATAAATTTCTTCTGGATTTTGAGGAAAATAGTGCCTTATCAATAATAATTGTTGTTCCTTTAGGCAACAATATACTAGCTCTTCCGGAGCCCTCAATTACATTTGCACTACCGTTTATCGTATAAATATTTATTTCTCCCATTTTGAGATCAGAAAAATATTTCTCATTTTTTTAGTATGGTGTGTGTAGTTCCACTATCAATTAGGCATATATCTTCAATGCCATTTGTGTATCCGGTAAGCGGAATAATAGCCATCTTGGCATAATAAAACATTTATAAATGTAAATACTCAAATAATAAAAACTTTAAACGATAAGTACTATTACAATGTAAAAAAATATAAAATATAAAAGAAACATATTAAAAGTAAACTTTTAATTATTTTGAACACTTCCATCACCAATCAAATGCTCAATTACAAAAGAGCAACTATAAGCATGTATCCTCAAGTTCATATGAACACTAGTGATATGAATAAAAGATGTGATGCTTATTATTAATAGAAATATCTTTTTTTCTTATTATCTTTTCTGTTCCACTTCAGGTGGCCAGTATTTCTCTATGATAAGAGAAATATCGAGTGTGTCCATGACCATAACCACGACCACCGCCACAACTACGACTATAACGATGGCTTTCACTGGAGCCAACAACATTCACTTCTGGGAGTGCTGTTGAGCCAGTTCATCTGGCTTCATGATTTCTCAATAATAACTCATGTTAAAGCTGTCAATTTTGGATACCCTTTTTCTCGATATTGTTACTGCAAGACAATATTCGAGGTATGAAAAGTGGAGAATGTCTTCTCCAATATAACTTCATCAGTAACTTTTTCTCCGCAAATTTTTTAACTAAGATGTAGTTTTATACATCACGGAGTTCACGGTTTTACAATCTTGCAACTTCGAGTGCAACCATTCATACCGTGCAAGTGGGTAGTACGACCATCTTCGAGTGGTCAAATCTTTCTTTTTATCCACATGACATATGGATCTCCTTTTTTTAGCATTTAGATACATTTCTGTATGACATATAATTTTTTTTCAGAAATATCAAGGGCTACAAATTCGAATTTAGCGAGATCAATAAATGCGTACCTGTCTTCTGGCTTTAATAACGGCAGAGACTCGTGCTGATAACGTGTTATAAAATTAGGGTAGTGTTAGAATAAAATCTACACACTACACACTAAGAAAATTCTAACTATTCTTTGCACAAGAATTTCTCTTCAAACTTCTCTCTTTCTTTCTCTCACAATTCTTTCTCTAATCTTTCTTTCACTAATCTTTCTTTCACAAAATGATGGTCTATTACAAGCTTAGAGAATAGCTCTATTTATAGAGCTCTAATTAGTGAAATGCATCATGGCATACATCATCTTCAACTAATCTCAATTAATGGTGTCTCCATTAAATGGTGGACATCCATAAAAATCTTCTAATAATTCACATAAATCCATAATTAGTGGAGCCTCCACTAATTAATGGAGATTCCAATAATTCATAACATAATTAAAGTTTAATTATTTTTTGGTTCATTTGAGTTCATTAATTATTTATTGGATTATTTAATTAAGCCCAATGAATAAATAATTAATGTTTATTGTCCAAGAAAAATAATAAATATTATTTTGGCCCAATAGCCTGGACCGTAGGATTTTTTCGGTCATAGTTCAGAAGAGTTTAGGAAGAAGCTAAAATTTACTTTGTTAATAATATTCAGGTGTTTGAAATATTAAATCTCGAGAATATTATTATTATCAAAATAATTATTTTTGGCTTCATGACTCTTGGCTTTCTGTGTGAAAAAAATAAAATAAAATAAAATAAAAATCTCTCCCCGAGACTCTTGGTTTTAGTTGTTAGCAAAATACATAAGAAGCCAAGCCAACAGACGACTGTGATTGATGGTTCTTCTCAACCAAATTCTGTGTTCACCAACAAGGATTAGGGAGGGCCATATTCTGAGAACTGAACAGCCTAGCATTCATTGCATCTGAGGTGAAGTGGAAGGTTGACAATTTTTGCACCGGAGGTTTCATCCTAGGGGAAGGAGGAAGCTGTTCTTGTGAATCAATCCTTTCTCCCACAGTCTTCAAGGTTTAAGGCACCGAGAGGTATGATTTTAAAGCTTCCATGCTGCTGTTATACTTTGTTCAGTTTTATTTCCTCCATTTTTAGTTTCTCCCGTAAGCATGCTCTCTGTTTTTTTCAATCCTCACAAGTGCTATCGGAACATGTGATTTGATTGGCTTAGGGAGTATGTTAGTTAATAAAAATGGAAAAGATCATTGTTTGGTGCTTAAATTTGTGATCCTTCATTATTTTGGTATGGGATAGGCATAATTGTAAGCTTCACAGTGGAAGCATAGGACCCTCTGTAATTTTTGGCTTTGATAGTTTGATCTTGTAAACCCAATTTGGAAAGGTATAGGCGGTTGTGGTTTTGGTTTGGATGAATGTTTTGAATGAAAAATGTCCAAAGAAGCCAATGGAAATGAACCAGAAGGAAAAACGCAGACAGAATGCAGAAAAACATCGCGGAGAAGAAGAACTACTATTCCTAAGCCGCCACTGGAGCCAAGCCACCACGTCGAGCCATCACTGTTACTGTGCCTGGAGCCACTGTTCGCACGCCGATGACACCGAGCCGTTTGCCATTGCAATTGCAATTGCAATTGCGCGCTGGTCAAACGGCCGAAACGGGCACATGCGCGAGCAACCGGGCGGAGCAGCAGGTCGTGGGTCCTGGCGGCTCCGTGGGCTGAAATAGCGCGCGATCTGGTGCGCCTGGTGCAACGGATCACTGTGGACCACAGAGGAAAAGGGTTCTGATCCGGTGCATCGGGTGTACGTGGACCGACAGTGTTTTTTTGCAATTTTTTTTCTTTTTCGTTTTGGATCCCATACCAAGCAAAGTTAATATTTTTGCAATAGTTTATATTCTTGAAATATATTTGCATGAAAAATATTAGTAAGAGATTTTAGAATTAAACAAGATAATTAATTAATTAATGTGTTTAATTCTAGTATTTGGGCACTTAGGTTTAAAAAATAGAAAAGTATGAAAACGTTTACTATTTTTTGGCATGCTATTTTTTTTTGTGTACCTATGTGCGTGTTTTCTCAAAGACCAAAGTCTTTGGGAATATTTTTGCAAGGAAAAACATTTTTCTTTAAAAAAATTAAATGGATATTTTAACTTGAACAAAAATTAATCCTTAGACATTTTCTCAAAGGATATACTCATTGACATAGAAAATATATTAGATTTAGATATTTTTGTAAGTTAAAATAGAAAGTCATTTTGTTTTATTTTTCATAAGAAAATTGTTTTGTCAAATAAACTTGAGACCAAAGTCTCTAGAAAGTTTTAATTGGAAAATTTTTGAAATCATTAAGTTTTAACTTAAATAAAATTAGTCAATGGAAAAATCTTTTAAAGGATATAATCGTTGACATAGAGATTTTAATAGATTTAGATATTTTATTTTTGAGTTAAGGAAAAACTTAATGAATATTTCAAAAGGATATTTTTTTAAAAAACTTAAAAGACTAAGTGGGAGAGGGGTTCCAACGACTCCACGGCTTCCATCACGATCCTCATTAGAGATCGTGGGTCCCCTCGCGTCACCGTGGGAGTGAACCCGTATAGGATGTGGATACCACAAGGATCTAGATCTAATGAGAGGATGTAATTAATAATCCGAGACACGTACTATAATCGGCCAGCCCACGTTGGAGGTTATAAGTGCGAGGTATGTCCATAGGAAATGAGAGGAAACGGCCATCCCCTCGATGGAGTTATCCTCTAGATCATTACCTAGAAGGAAAATTAATTTGTGGTGGTTAATATACTTAGTTTAGGGAATTGTTAATCTTCCTAAGAAGTTATGTCAATTTTTCTAAGAGCCAAATTAATTTCAGTGCACAAATTTATTTTCACAAACTAAATCCTTTCTTTTATTTTTCAATTTTTCAGAAATGGTGGGAGGTTCTTTTAGTCATTTGGCCGTTATTCTCCGAGAGAATAAGTTAATGGGACCAAACTATGTGGACTGGAAGAGGAACCTGGACATAATACTCACAGCCAAGGAGTATAGGTATGTCCTTTACGAGACCTGCCCTGTGATCGGGGAAGGTTCTACCGCCGAAGAGCGAGAGACTGAGAAGGCATGGAAGAAGGCTGATGAAATGGCACGTTGCTATATGCTAGCCTCCATATCTAATGTGCTCCAATCAAAACATGAACACATGGCTTCTACGTATGATATTAGTCAGTCATTGGCTACTATGTTTGCGGACAAGAGTTGGCCCGCAAGGCAGGAGGCTCTTCGAACTGTAATAAACACTAAGATGGCTGAGGGAGCATCAGTCAGAGAGCATATATATACTCAAGATGATTGCTGTTTTTGAGGAGGTAGAAATCTTAGGGGCTGTCATTGACCCCGAGAGCCAAGTGGACATGGTTCTCGAATCTCTACCGGGTTCCTTTACTCAGTTCAAGTTGAATTACAATATGAACAAGTTAAACATGAGTTTAACTGAGTTAATGAAGGAACTCCAGATGGCAGAGAACGTCATGAAGCCACAATCAAAGGTCATGATTGCTAAGGCTTCTTCATCAAGAACTGGGCCCAAGCCTAGAAAGTTCAAAAGGAAGAAGGGAAACGTAGCAGCTTAGCCCAAGACCCAGCCCAAAGACAAACCAAATGGCAAGTGCTTCAAATGTAGGAAGAAGGGACACTGAAAAAAGGAGTGTCCAGATCTTCAAGTAAAGTAAAACCTCACACGTAATGTTTTCTATCTAGAGTCTATATCAATGGTTAGATCAACTTCCACTTGGATTGTTGATTCAGGAGCCACTGATCACATCTGTAACTCCTTGCAGGGGTTTAGAAAGATTAGTAGACTCAAGAAAGGCAAACATGGGCTATGCATGGGAAATGGAGCACAAGTCTGGGCCCTTTCAGTGGGAGAGTTGGATCTTATTTTTTTATTGTAATAAAATAGTAGTTTTAAAAGATATTTTATATGTACCTGGTTTTCGTCAGAATTTGATTTCAGTTGCAAAACTAATAAATCAAGAATATTCTGTATCTTTCTATTCTGGTATTTCTATCAGTAGAGATGGAGAGATTTTATGTACTGGTACATGTATGGAAATCTATTCTATTTAAACCCTATTAATAATCAATCAAATAACGTTCAATCTGAACCTTTAACTAAGAAGAGAAAGACCAATGTCAATGACTCATATCTTTGGCATCTGAGGTTGGGTCATATCAACTCAACCAGGATTTAGAGGCTAATCTATGATGGGCCTTTGGGCTCATTGAGATTGAAAAATTGGCCTTAGTGTGAATCCTGTCTGATGGGAAAGATGACCAAAAGATCTTATATCCCAAAGGCGGATAGGGCCAATGAGGCATTGAGTCTTGTTCACACTGATGTGTGTGGTCTCTTGTTTATGCCAGCTAGAGAAGGTTTGAGTACTTCATCACTTTCACGGATGATTGTACAAGGTTTGGTAATATTTACCTGTTAAGATGCAAGTCTGACATTTTGGATAAATTCAAGGAGTTTAAGGCTGAAGTAGAGCGTCAGACAGGTAAGTTAATCAAGACCTTACTATCGGATTGTGGTGGAAAGTACCTTCTAGGTGAATTCAAGGACTACATGGTATATCATGGGATAGTATCCCAACTCTCTGGGCCGGGGACACCCCAGCAGAACGGAGTAGCTGAGAGAAGGAATAGAACATTGATGGAAATAGTCCGAAGCATAATGTCTCATGCTACTCTTCCAGTATCTTTTTAGGGATATGCCCTGGAAACAACAGTATACATTCTGAACTTGGTGCCTTCTAAGTCAGTACCTAGGACTCCCTATGAGATGTGGACTGGGCATAAGCCAAGTCTGAATCATCTCAGGATATGGTGTTGTCCAGCTTATGTATTGGTCAAGGGAGACAAGTTGGAACCAAGGTCAGAATTATGCTATTTTGTTGGGTATCCAAAAGGAACAAATGGTGGTTACTTTTATCATCCTAAGGAGTAGAAAGTATTGGTTAGTACCAATACTAGATACTTAGAGGATAATCAAAGTACTTTCACGAAAGGTTCAACTAGGTTGGAACTCGAGGAGAAGTTATCTTCGGCAGCAACTTCTTTTGACCCGATTGTGGAATAAGAAGAGACACAACCTCAAGAGCCTGTACAAATGGTGCCTTGTCGTAGTGGGAGAGTGTCTAGGGTTCCAGATAGATGGACTGGAGAAGTTTTTGAGCTGGTCTCCGACCATCAGGAACAAGACCCCACTAGATACGAGGAAGCTATTGTTGATGCCGATGCAAATCTATGGCATGAAGCAATGAACGTCGTGATTGAGTCTATGTATTTCAATCAGGTTTGGGATCTTGTAGCTTCACCTGAAGGGATAAAACTCATTGGGTGTAAGTGGGTGTACAAGAGGAAGAGGGGAGCGGATGGGAAGGTAGAAACCTTTAAAGCTAAGCTTGTGGCGAAAGGGTATACTCAAAAAGAAGAAATCGATTATGAGGAAACCTTTTCCTCGGTGGCCATGCTTAAATCCATCCGTATCCTCCTTGCCATCGCATGTCATTATGACTACGAGATATGGTAAATGGATGTCAAGACGGCATTTTTGAATGGTCATCTTAGCGAAGATATCTATATGTCCCAACCGGAAGGTTTCATTGCTGAAGGCCAAGAACATATGGTTTGCAAGCTTAAGAAATCCATTTATGGACTTAAGCAGGCATCGAGAGTGTGGAACATTCGTTTTGATGAGACTGTAAAGTCTTATAGTTTCATTCAAAACGAGGATGAACCATGCATGTATAGGAAACTTGAAGGCATTAATGTAGTTTTTCTTGTCTTGTATGTGGATGACATTCTACTCATTGGAAATGATGTAGGGTCATTGTCATCTACAAAGGTTTGGCTGCCTAGTCAATTCAGTATGAAGGACTTGGGAGAAGCCAACTATATTCTCAGGATTAGACTTCTTAGAAATAGGAAGTAGAGAATGTTAGGATTATCTCAAGCCGCATATATTGACAAGATGCTGGCTAAGTACAGCATGGACTCATACAAGGGAACTCCAATCCTTTGCAGACATGGGTTGTCACTTTCTTCAAGGGACTGTCCTAAGTCAAAAGAAGAAAAGGACAGAATGAGTAGGATTCCCTATGCTTCGGCTGTGGGAAGTCTCATGTACGCCATGTTGTGTATTAGACCAGATATCTGCTTTGCCGTAAGCTTAGTTAGCAGATATCAGTCAAACCCTGGGGAGGTTCATTGGTAAACTGTAAAACATATTCTCAAGTACCTCAAAGGAACGAGAGATTATATGCTGGTTTACAGGGCTGACAATTTGGTTCCTACCGGATACACAGACTCAAACTTTCAGGCGGATAAGGATGAGAGAAAATCTACTAGTAGATATGTCTGCAACTTGTCAGGAGGATCAATTTCATGGAGGAGTATCAAGCAATCTTGCATTACTAACTCAACCATGGAAGTTGAGTATGTGGCAGCTTCGGAGGCATCTAAGGAAGCAGTTTGGCTTCGGAAGTTCCTTTCAGAACTTGGAGTCGTGCCACATATGGACAAATCGATTGTGATGTACTGCGACAATACTGGTGCAGTATCGCAATCCAAGGTACCTCAGAACCACAAGAAGAGGAAGCACATTGAGAGGTAGTATTACCTAATTTGGGATTTCATTCAGAAACGGAAAGTCGTGGTGGAACAGATTACCTCAGATAACAATCTAGCAAATCCATTCACCAAGTCTTTGGCTGAGAGGGTCTTCAAGAGACACTTAGATGCCATAAGGGTAGGCACCTACGGACTTACCTAGTCTTAGAGTGTAAGTGGGAGATTGTTGGAAAGTATGCCCTCTTAGACTAGTTTTCTGATACAAAAATCGAATGTTTTAATAAAAGAATTTATTTTCAGAAATCGTTTGTGAATTTATTGTTTGTGCACAATGTCGTTTGGAAAAGACCCATTGTGTTTAAGTAAGTGGTCCATGTGAATGGAGATCTTTCATAGTAAAGTATGGATCACGGGTTACTTAACACATAAACGTTCGTTCCTAACCAATTGATGAGAATGAGAATCTCATCATGTTTAGGTTACTATGTTATAAATTCCAAATGGGAATGGCTTACCTTTAGCCAGTGAGTAGTCCACTCGCTTTATGACATAAGCGTATTTCGAATACGTAGAACAGGATCTGTAGTAGTGGTTTCTAAAAGTACTATATGGTAGAAACCTAGACTACTACCGCTACAGCATGTACTAGTACTCTACGACTTGAGTATGAGTTGGTGTCTGACGAAGCTAGAAGCATTTACTTTGATATGCTATAGTTGAGGTTCTATCGTAGGGCCAATATACTTGCATGTTGGGTATGTGTGACTAGTTAGTTAAGACAGACTTGTACAAGATAGTTTTTACACAATATTGCCCCTTATAGTTGTCTAAATGATCTAAATGTCCAGGGCCCTGGGAAAGCGGAAACACTCCAGAAAGTCGTGGATCATTGGACTAGAAGCCTAAGGATGGTAGATGCTATTTAGAGAGGTGTTAGTACACTTCTTCCTCTCTAAATATACGACGATGTGTAGAGGGATATTTTAGTCATTTCACCTGTAGGTCGAAGACTTTGCTAATGCAGCATTGTCCTTCGGGTCAATATTTCCTTATGATGATATTAGGAAATATTTAAAATGTAAAATACATCAATTTATATAGTAGGGGTATTTTGGTCATTTTAGTAGCTAAGGCGGTATGTCTTTTTGGTCCTCGGAATAGCCCGTAAATCCTAATTAATTTTGGGTTGAGGAATTGGTCTCTGTTAAAGAGGGTTTTATTTTATTCAGGAAGTCTAATTTATTATTAGACTGGAATAAAATAATTTGAGAGAAATTTATTATTTGGTTTAATTGGTTAATTAATTATTTAGGGCCTAAGTCCAGTTTGAATAATTAGAAAATTAATCTGGACTTAAACTAGAAAAAAATAATTAATACTTAATAATTTATTGTGTTATTTATTTAATTAATCCTAAGAAATAAATAATTAAAGTTTAATTATTTTTTGGTTCATTTGGGTTCATTAATTATTTATTGGATTATTTAATTAAGCCCAATGAATAAATAATTAATGTTTATTGTCCAAGAAAAATAATAAATATTATTTTGGCCCAATAGCCTGGACCATAAGATTTTTCCGGTCATAGTTCAGAAAAGTTTAGGGAGAAGTCAAAATTTACTTTGTTAATAATATTTGGGTGTTTGAAATATTAAATCTCGGGGATATTATTATTATCAAAATAATTATTTTTGGCTTCATGACTCTTGACTTTTTGTGTGGAAAAATAAAATAAAAATAAAAAAAAAATAAAAATCTCTCCCTGAGACTCTTGGTTTTCTGTTTCTTGGTTTTGGTTGTTAGCAAAATGCTTAAGAAGCCAAGCCAACAGACGACTGTGATTGATGGTTCTTCTCAACCCAAATTCTGTGTTCACCAACAAGGATTAGGGAGGGCCATATTCTGAGAACTGAAGAACCTAGCATTTATTGCACTGGAGGTGAAGTGGAAGGTTGACAGTTTTGCACTGGAGGTTTCATCCCACGAGAAGGAGGAAGCTGTTCTTGTGAATGAATCCTTTCTCCCACAGTCTTCAAGGTTTAAGGCACTGAGAGGTATGATTTTAAAGCTTCCATGCTGCTGTTATGCTTTGTTCAGTTTTATTTCCTCCATTTTTAGTTTCTCCCGTAAGCATGCTCTCTGTTTTTTTCAATCCTCACATAACCAACAATCTGTAACTATTAAGTTCATCTTATAACCTCTCAATGATAATAATGCAGAAAAAAAATCACTAATACTCAGTTACAGACAACATATGGTACAGAAGCATAAGGAAAGCCAACAAATTCTAAAGGAACACATTGCCATTCAAGACTCCATTTTCTACACGAAGCTGCAACAAAGACCTACAGTTAAGTCCCTTTTTCAAAGGCAATTTAATTTTTGCTAGATGTTACATAGCCATCTGCTATACGAAACCTTGCTTTTTGAGTTTATCCTTAGTATTCTCTATGTTATTTATGTGGTTTTTAAGATAGGTTTAAATTTTATGCCCCAGAGAAAAAAAATGCAGTACTTGAAGTTGGTTTTAAAATTAAATTGTGCATTATACGTGGGCTTCTGATGGTAAACCATCGTTGCAAAATACCGAATGGTTGCCCAAACATGTTTATATTAACACCCAATATACTTAGCACATAATTAAATCCACAAAGCTTATAGCACATCTAACTTAGCAAGATTCCTTTATGCTTTCATAGACTACAATTAAAAATATTACATATTCAATTATGTTAATATTTTTATAAAATTGTGCATCATACGTGGGCTTTTGATAGTAAATTATCGTTGTAAAATACCAAATAGTTGCCCAATCATGCTTATATTAACGCCCAATATACTTAGCACACAATCATGCATTTGTTAATGACTTAGTTCATGACTTCTAACTAACAAACTCTAACTATTAAATTCATGTCATAACCTCTCAATAACAACAATGCAAAAACAAAATCACCAATACTCAATTATAGGCAACATAAGGTACAAAAGCATACAAAAAGCCAGCAAATTCTAAAGGAACATATTGTCATTTAGGCCTCTATTTTCTACAGGAAGCTGCAGCAAATACCTACAGTTAACTCCATTTTCAAAGGCAATTCAATTTCTGCTACATGTTACATAACTATTTGCCATGCGAAATCTTGCTTTATGAGTTTATCCTTAGTATACTCTATGTTATTTATGTGGTTTTTAAGATAAACTTAAATTTTATGCCCCGCACAAAAAATTGCAGTACTTGAAGTTCGTTTTAAAATTAAATTGTGCATTATACGTGGGCTTTTGATGGTAAACCATCGTCACAAAACACCGAATGGTTGCCCAAACATGTTTATATTGACACCCAATATACTTAGCACATAATGGAACTCACAAAGCTTATAGTACATCTAACTTACCAAAATTCCCTTATGCTTTTGTATACTACAATTAAAAATACATTTACATATTCAATTTTGTTAATGATTTCATGAAATCGTACATCATACATGGGTTTCTGTTGGTAAACCGTCGTTCCAAAACACCGAATGGTTACCCAATCATGTTTATATTAACACCCTATATACTTAGCACACGATCAGGCTTTTGTTCATGAGTTCTAAGTGTTTCTCTTCCTGTTACAAGTTATTACACAAAAACAAGATCATTCCTCAACTTTTCTTAGTTTACCACATTGTCCCTCTTTTCTTCTAATTTCTAATAACTCTCTCGGGAAAATTTTGCTCCTTAAAATACCCATCATTCTCAGTACAATTATGCCATTGTCACAAAAACAACCTGTGAAGCCTATTCTAAAGACCTATTGACCAATGCAAAGCTTATTCCAAACCACAATTGAGATTCTGTATAAATATTTTTCAAAAAACACAAGCAATTCCTCAACAATTTCTTATGAAGATGAAGAATACTTGCCTTATTTAACAACACATTCAAAAGTCCATCACTTGAAATTACCAAAAAATCTACATCATCAATTTCTTCTTCCTGTGGATAGCAAAGATAATTAAATATTGAAAGTAAGAGCTAAATGGGAACATAATAATTATCAAAATGACAATGTCACACCCCGTGCTCGCGGATTCGGGAGCGCGACAATGGGCCTAGTAGCACCCACTGTTAACTATTTGGCCGCCATCCTTGTTGGGCCAAAATGGATATCCTAAGTTGACAATAGGTACTTAGACCCATCCTTATATATCATTCACACTTTTCATACCAATCTCATATGGGATCGGGGTATCACATTCATCCCTCCTTTAGGCCCAAGCGTCCTCGCTAGGCCCATACTTTAAGGGCTGAACCCAGGACCAACCAGACGGTATAAGATTCTAGTGGTGGCTCCCACCACATAGTGTAGCACTTAGTTCCCATACCAGGGGCTGGTTACCTACTCTGATACCAAATGTCAGGCCCCATGCCCGCAGACCTGGGAGCACGACTTTGGGCCTAGCAGCACCCACTGTCAACTACTTGGCCGCCATCCTTGTTGGGCTAAAATGGATATCCCAAGTTGGCAATGGGTACTTAGGCCCATCCTTATACACCAAAATGAACATCAAATACAATAAAAACCTTAGAATCTAGACTGCTCATTATTTTAAACATAGAGAAGTGATAAAACAGTATCTTCAATTTACTTTAAGTCTATGTTTTGATTCATTTCGCCATAGCATAAATACCTTAAAAAAGGTTAAATAACTGCAACAAAGAACAAAAAGAGAAAACAAAAATGGAACAAACAATGGACATCCACAAAAATGCAGAAGAGACTATATTTTATCCTAAGTATATAGTACTGAAAACTTTTAAAAAAACATTTGTTCCCTCTCCCTTCTGGGAATTTGATTCATTTTACCATAGCATAAATACCTTAAAAAAGGTCAGATAATTGAAGCAGAGAACAAAAAATAGAAAACAAAAGTGGAACAAACAATGAACATCAATTTGTTTTCGATCAGAGCATCAAGTAGCGCAACCCAGTTCTACTTGACTAAGCTTGTGCTCCTCCAAGGAGGGAGTTTGCTTTGCCCAACTCCCTTTTTTATAACAAGACAGAAACCCCTGACTCGACACTCATTAGTTTCAACTGAAGAATGAAAAGTGCCCTAGCAAGAACCTATTCATTGAAAATATTAGGTTGAAATATCTATGTAATGTTGTTACAAAAAGTTTTTTATTCAAGGATTAAGTGAAGTTATTGATCAACAAAGAAAACGACATTCTTAAAATTAAAAGATGAGATTAATTCAGAAGCCTTTTTTTTTTATAAATATATATTTATAAAATATAGCAAATAGAATTCTATTGGTCTAATTTGGGAACTTAGGATAAGTTTTGACTCTATCCTTTTAGACTCTCTAATAAAAGTAGGTTGAAATAATGAATGCAGAGATTCAAGCTCTCCTTCAACATCACACATGATAAATAAATAGTGCTAAGACCTACAAAGAATGAAGTTCCTTTTAAGAAAACTGCTTTTTAAACCTTTTTCAAACATTGCTGAATGTGATTCCTGTAGCGTATGCTTCTTTCCTCTAATTTCTTCTAGTATGCATCTTTTGTCCTTAATTACTTGGTTTCCCAATATAGGAACTTTGGATAATCAAAGATGACAATGGATCTGCCACATTATAAAATAGCAGTACGATAATAAACAAAAGATCTAAACCCTAATCTTCGATCAAGAGATTAAGTCAAGATACACATTTTACATCTAATTCACTTTTATAGGATAATAAAAAAAACCACCACAAATAATTCTTTCAACTAACCAAATAAAAGATCCAAACCCTAATCTTCAGTAAAAGGATTAAGTCAAGATACGGGTCTTACATCTGATTCACTTTTACAGGACAATAAACAAAAACACGACAAATAATTCTTTCAACCAACCAAAATCTCAGCTAAAAAACCAAAAAGAAAGAGAGAGTTCTGAGTTCTAAGCTATTACCTTGAACCGTATTGTTAAATGATTTGTTTTCCATTCTGCTTTGCTTTGCCGTTCATCTGTTTCTGGACCATCGCAGACCCTCTGTTAACGAGTTTTGACCCCTGTTCAATGCTGCTACACTTCCATTATCAAATGAGATCAGATCGAAAATTTAGCTTCTCTTCCATTGCTCCTTAATGCTTCAATCTTCAGTTCTTATTTCGACATCTATAAAATTTGTTTCCATGCTTCATCTTTTTTGGGGTCCCTCTAGCAACCTACGGACCTACCAAAGAGTCAAAGAAGTGTTTACTAGCCTTTTCTACAATAGAATGTGAACAAAGGTGCAATCTTTTGATGTATTAGAGCAAAACAAAACCTAAACCACCAAGAGCTACTTCCTTTACCATCCAATCGAAGAAAAGGAATTGAATTCGGGGTTATTTTTCTTATCAATACAATGATGACAAGAAGGGTAGAATAGTATTACAAAAACAAAGGAAAGAGTTCCTTAGGCTCCGCGAGGGCTTCCTTCGCTCCAGGGAACAACTTTGCCTCTCCAACGCTATTTTTCATTGTTCATTTTGCAGTTTTGGACTTCTTTGAAAAACTATTAAAAAAAACTCAACGCCTCTTGGTAATGCAAATCTCAAGAAACGAAGCCATTGTCAAAACCTAAAAGCACCCCAACTATTGTTCAAAAGGGCACATATATAGGCAAAGAACTTTGCCTTTGCAGCAAATAAAGAAAAAAAAAACAATTTATTAGTTACATAAATTATTATCATTTTAAATCATAATTTTAATATTCCATTTAAAATTGCAATTAATCCTTATAAAAAAAACTATACAATGATGAAAAAAAAAAGAATACAAAAACATTATTAAAATAAAATAAAATTTATTCATAAACAATTCAAATATACAAATATCAGCAAAACACTAGCTGGAATTTTACAATGCTTCCTGAAAAAAAAAAAAAAACCTTTACTAAAAAACCTACACACCATCATTACTTTTTCTTTCCATCATCTCTGAACTTTCACCAGTTTAAAAAATAACCTGCTTACTTTGAACTTTCCGCAAAGACCTTGTGCTTCCAGACAAACGAAAAATATCCATAACATCTTTTGTATCACCAGTATGAAGTTCCAGAAACACCTTACTATTATTATAATACAACCAAAAAGTATTCTCTAATAACCAACGAAGCTTCATTTTTAAACTGCTCAAATTCTTGAATAACTCTTTATGAACACTTAGACCAATACGCGATTCCACCACTACCATAACACAAGGATCATAAAACTTCACAAAAGAATCCACTTTCCTTAATGAATCACCTGCAACAAGAAAATCTTCACTAATAAAAACAATACTTAAAGGAAATTCCTTAACTCCATCCCTAAAACACCAATTATGTGTCTCTGCCCACCAATTCGTACAGAATTCAGCATCCAAACCAGTACAATTTGAAGGAGGGATAAATAACTCAACATACTCCAAAAATTCCTCATCACTTTCACGTAAAATAATGTGCACAATATCAAATCTTTTATCTGAAATAAGATAATGGACTCGATCACCCTATAAATCAATAGAATTAAGAAAAATCGTCTCAGAAAGAAAAGGATAAATCTTAGGCTTCCCTACAAGCTAATACTTCAACAATTTCGAATTATACAACTCCATTTCTAATAAGGGCCTCATTAAGAGAAAAACACTAACTTACTAGAAAATTATGAAGATACAACAAAAACCAAAACCAATATATATAGATAAAAAAAGGGAAAAAAAAAAACACTGAACATAAAATACAATTCAAAGAACCAGCAATATGCATACTTAACAATTCAAAGAACCACATAGATACATGAATCTACTCACTATTTCGAAAAAAATAAGACACATCATTACGAAAAAACATTGATACTGATCTTCATTCAAAGAAACACATAAAATGTATCTTATACAAAAGAAAATTACGAATATACATGCATCTATGAAAAATAGTCCATCATCTCCAATTTCTCAACAGTTACTTTACTTTATTCTAATGCTTGAATCCAGTACATCCCAAGTAGTACAGTAAAAGAATTTGACAAAGAAGGTACAAATGCAACAGTACATGAAAAAGTCAAGAAAAAATCCCAAGTAATCCTTCTTTCCACCGCCCAAGAATAAATCAACCATACATAACATTTCCTATTCACGAATGTACCATGAATAGTTCTTTAATTTTAATAAATACACTCCTACAATTTATTTATTTTTAATTTTAATACATACACTCCTACTATTTATTTATTATCATATTTATTAAGGGTGTTCATTCAGTTTTCGAATCAGTTCTCCTTTTTGTCTGTAAATTTATGACTTTGGTGACAAACATTTCTTAGCCAAAGCTAAGCCTTTGCTAGGAAAAATAGTCTTCCGCGAGGAAGTTGGCAAAAAATTTCCTCGCCGAAGAGGAATCACCGTACAAATATTTCCTCATGTTTTAGCTAGGAAATCTATGGCTTTGGTGACAAATATTTCCTAGCCAAAGCTAAGCCTTTGCTAGGAATAATAGTCTTTTGGTGAGGAACTCGCCAAAGAGAAATAGCTACCAAAATTCCTCGCCAAGTGTTTTGGCTAGGGAAATTTATGGAATCGGTGACAAAAATTTCCTAGCCAAAGCCTAAGCCTTTCGCTAGGAAAAAATGGTGAGCAAGTTGGCAAAAAATTTCCTCGCAAAAGAGGAATCCTGTAGCGTACAAATATTTTCTCAGGGTTTTAGTTAGGAAATTTATGGTTTGGTGACAAACATTTCCTAACCAAAGCTATGTTGGAATATATGCCCTCTAATTTATCTGATGTAATATTAAATAAAGAATTTATTCTCAAAATTTATTTTTGAATTTATATTTTATTTGTGCACGATTTTCGTTTTTGAAAGGACCCATTGTGTTTAAGTAAGTGATCCATATGAATGGTGGTCTTTCACAGTGAGGTATGGATCACGGATTACTTAACACATAAATGTTTGTTCTTAACTGATTGATGAGAATGGAAATCTCATCATGTATAGGTTATTGTGTTATAAATTCTAATTTTAGCCAGTGAGTAGTCCACTCATTTCATAGAATGTGCGTATTTCAAATACGTAGAACATGACCTTTAATAATGATTTCTAAAAGCACTATTTAAAAAAAATCCTGACTATTACTGCTACAACATGGACTAATACTCTACTGCTTAAGTATGAGTTGGTGGTCTGACGAAGCTAGAAGCATATACTTTGATATACTGTAATTGAGGTTCTTTCGTAGAACTAATATACTTGTATGTTAGATATATTTGTCTAGTTAGTTAAGACAGACTTGTACAAAATAGCTTCTATGCTATATCGCTCCTTGTGACTGTTCAAATGATCTAATTATCTAGGGCCTTGGGGAACATGACTTGGATGTTTACTTTAGGGTAGCTCCCTTGAAAAGTGAAAATATTCCAAAAGTCGTAGATCATTGGACTTGAGGTTTAAGGATGGTAGATGTCTATTAGAGAGGTGTTAGTACACTCTTTCTCTCTAATTGCACGGCGATGCGTAGAGGGGTATTTTAGTCATTATACCTGTAGGTCGAAGACTTTGCTAACGCAACATTGTCCTTAGGGTCAATATTTCCTTATAGTGATATTAGAAATTATTTAAAATGTAAAATATAGCTATTTATATAGCAAGGGTATTTTGGTCATTTTAGTAGCCAAGGTGATGTGTCTTTTAGTCCCCGAAATGACCCTTAAGTTATGAAAAATTTGGGTTAAGAATGGTCTATTTGGGTTTGTTAATTATTTATTGGGCTATTTAATAAAGTCCAAAAAATAAATAATTCAGATTTATTATTTATGGGAGTTCAAACCCGAGAATAAATGATTTTTCTAGTCCAATTGCACGTGAATGGAGTCTCTCTCGAGTAATGATTCAAATTCATGAAAATGAATTGTAGTGCTCTTTCTTTTTGATTTGCACTACGGGATCCTTTGATTCTAAATCAACGAAGAGCAATGGAAAGATAGTGCTATTTCTTTTTCTTATACACTAGTGAAACTTTTCATTTTTAAACCAAAAGAGATTTCCTTTTCTTATGCACTAATGAAGCTTTTGAATTTTAAACCAAAAGAGCTTTTCTTTTGTTATGCACTAGTGGAGCTTTTGATTTTAAAATCAAAGGTAAGCAAATGAATTTAAATAGCACTTGGATGTTCACTTCCCGTGGCAGTTTGAAGTGATTCATTTTGCATGAGAACTCTTGGTTGTTTTATTTCCAAGGAGCTTTTGGTTGTAAGATCAAAGAGAAAGCTTTGTTGAAGCTTTCACCAAAGCTTATCAAAACCCAATCTTCAAGCTTTTACCAGCTGTGCTACGGGTACCATTTTGGAAGATTAAAAGCTTTGCGTGAATGAGACGCAGTAGACGTTTGCAAGGATGTGATCCACTAGCCTCAAATATCCTTATACAGACATCTATACCAATGCAAAGAGGACCATCTAATCAAAGAGGTAAATTTTTCGTTATCCTAACATGCTTTTATTTTCATGATTTTTGCCATTTTAAGCCTTCAATTGGTATTAAAGCCAGGTTTTGCAAATGTAGGAAGCATGTTAGACTAAACTAAAATAAGAAAATATTTGTTTTGGTTGAAATTTGCGATCCTTTGTGTTTACTGGTATGGGTAGTTTCACTATAAGCTTCGCGAGTGGAAGTATAGAAACAATGTATTTTACTTGCTTTTATAGATATCGTATAAGCCCAATATTTTTAAGGACATAGGCGGTTGTTTGAATGAGTTTTGATTAAAAAAAAAATCAAAACAATGCATTTTGTCCGAGCCAGCCGTCAAGCCGAGCCACCAAATGAGCCGAGCCGCATCTTGGTGAGAAGAGCCATGAAGAAGCCCAACTGATAAGCCGCGAGCCGCCACATCTGCAATTCAATTGCTGATGCAGGCGCGGGTACCCGCCCAGATCCGGTCCATGGTTCTCCCATAGGCCATGATCCAATGTGGCGGGTGCACTAGACCCGACAAAAAAAAATTAATTTTTTTTTTTTTAGGTTTTTGGTCCTATACCAGACGAAGTTATTTTTATTACAATAGTTAATATTCTCTGAATATTTTGTATGAAAAATAATAGTAAAGGAAATTTTAGGATTAAACAAGACCATTAATTAATTAATGTGTTTAATTTTATTATTTGAACACTTAGGCTAAAAGAATAGAAAAGCACGAAAACGTTTACAGTTTTCTAGCATGCTTATTTCTTTTTGTACCTTATGTGCGCGTTTTCTCAAAGACCAAAGTCTTTGGGAATTTTTGACAAAGAAAAATATTTTTCTTAAAATTAAATGGTTAATTTTAATTTGGACAAAAATTAATTCTTGGATATTTTCTCAAAGGATTTTATCCTTGACATAGAAAATATATTGAATTTGGATATTTTTGGAAATTAAAATAGAAAACCATTTTGATTGAATATTAACAAGAGAAATTGTTTTTGTAAAAAAACTTGAGACCAAAATCTCTCAAAAATTATATTGGAATTTTTTAAAATTTTTAAGTTTATTAACTTAAATAAAATTAACCCATGAAAACATTTCTCAAAGGGTATAAACCTTGACATAGAAATTTTATGGGTTTAGATATTTTATCTTGAGTTAAAAGAAACTTAATTGAAATTTTCAAAATATATTTTTCAAGAAAAATTCTTATTTTAAATACTAAGTGGGAGAGAGATTCCAACGGCTTCACGGCTTCCGTCACGATCTTCATTAGAGATTATGGGTCCCTTTGCGTCACTCTGGGATTGAATCCGTATAGGATGGGGATACCACAAGGATCTAGAACTAATGGATAGATATAATTAATAACTCGGGACATGTGCTATGATCGGTCAGCCCACGTTGGAGGTTATAGTACGGGAAATATTCATAGAAAATAAGAAGAAACGGTCATCCCACGATGGAGTTATCTTCTAGATCATTACCTAGAAGGGAAATTAATTTGTGGTGGTTAATACACTTAGCTTAGAAAACTGTTAATCTTCCCAAGAAGTTATGTCAGTTTTTTCTAAGAGCCAAATTAATCATATTAAAGATAATAATGATAGGGTTAACTATTATCGGATTTAATATGAGGATAAAGTCACAAATTATTTTGTTTTTTCACAAACTAAATTTTTGTTTATTTTCGATATTTTAGAAATGGTTAGTGGAGGTTCTTTTAGTCATTTAGCCGTTATTTTTCGTGAGAATAAGCTAACGGGACCAAACTATGTGGACTAGAAAAGGAACTTGGACATAATACTCACTGTTGAGGAGTATAAGTATGTCCTCTTTGAAACTTGCCCTGTTATTGGGGAGGATTCCACAGCGGAGAAGCGTGTGGCTGAAAAAATATGGAAGAAGGCCAATGAAATGGCTCGATGCTACATGTTGACCTCTATGTCTAATGTGCTCCAGTTAAAACACGAGCACATGGTCATTATATATGACATTAGCCAATCATTAGCCACGATATTTGCCGATAAGAGCCAACCTGCAAGGCAGGAAGCTCTTAAGATGATCATAAACACTAAAATGGCTGATGGAGCATCAGTCAAGGAGCATATGCTCAAAATGATTGCTGCTTTCGAAAAATTGAAAGTCTTAGTTAGGGGCTATAATTAACCCCGAGAGTTAAATGGACATGGTTCTCGAATCTCTGTCGAGCTCTTTTACTCAGTTTAAGTTAAACTACAACATGAACAAATTGAATATGACTTTAACTGAGTTAATGAAAGAGCTCCAGGTGGCGGAGAAGGTCATGAAGCCACAGTCCAAGGCTATGATTGTTAGGACTTTTTCTTCTAGAACTAGGCCGAAGCCCAGGAAGTTCAAGGAGAAGAAGGGAAATGCACAGGCCCAGCCTAAGAACCAGCCCAACAAGCCCAAAGGCAAATACTTCAAATGCAGGCAGAAGGGACACTGGAAAAAAGAGTGTCTAAAACTTCAGGTCAAGAAAAACCCTACAGGTATTGCTCTCTATCTAAAGTCTATTTCAATGGTTGGATTAACTTCCACTTGGATTGTTGATTCTGGTGCCACTGATCATATCTGTAACTCTTTGCAGGGGTTTAGGAAGATAAGAAAACTGCAGAAGGGCGAGTATGGACTATGAGTAGGAAATGGAGCACGAGTATGGGCCCTTGCAGTGGGAAAGCTGGATCTAGTCTTTGATTGTAATAAAATGGTTATATTAAAGGATATTTTATATATACCTAATTTTAAATAGATTTTGATTTCAGTTGCAAATCTAATAAATCATGGATATTCTATTTCTTTCCATTCTGGTATTACTATCAGTAGAAATGGAGAAGTTTTATGTTCATGGCACATGTATGGAAACTTATTCTTTTTAAATCCTAAAAAACAATTAAATAAATAATGTTCAATCTGAACCTTTAAGTAAGAAGAGAAAGACCAATGTCAATGACTCATATCTTTGGCATATAAGGTTGGGCCATATTAACCCAACCAGGATTCAGAGGTTAATCTATGATGGCCTCTGGGCTCATTAAGATTGGAAAGTTAGCCTTAGTGTGAATTCTACCTTATGGGAAAAATGACCAAAAGGTCGTTTACTCAAAAGGCTGATAGAGTCAAGGAGATATTGGGTCTTGTTCATACTGATGTGTGTGGTCCCTTGTCTACTCAAGCTAGAGGGGGCTTTGAGTACTTCATCACGTATGATTGTACAAGGTTTGGTTACGTCTACCTGATGAGGCGCAAGTCTGACTCTTTTGACAAGTTCAAAGAGTTTAAGGCTAAAGTAGAGCGTTGGACAAGTAAATTGATCAAAACCTTATGATCGGATCGTGGTGGAGAATACCTTCTCAGTGAGTTTAAGGATTACATGGTACATCACGGAATAATATCTTAGCTCTCTGTGCACCGGGTATACCCCAGCAGAATGGAGTAGCTGAGAGAAGGAACAAGATATTAATGGAAATGGTCCGAAGCATGATGTCTCATGCTACTCTTTCGGTCTCTTTTTGAGGATATGCCTTGAAAACAGCGGCATACATTTTGAACTTGGTACCTTCCAAGTCAGTACCTAGGACACCTTATGAGATGTGGACTGGACGTAAGCCAAATCTAAATCATCTCAGAATATGGGGTTGTCCAACTTATGTACTAATCAAGGGAGACAAGCTAGAACCAAGATCAGAATTATGTTACTTTGTTGGGTATCCAAAAGGGACAAAAAGAGGTTACTTTTATCATCCCAATGAGCAACAAGTATTAGTAAGTACTAATACTAGATACTCGGAGAATGATCAAAGTACTTCGACTAAAGGTTCAATAAAGTTGGAACTCCAAGAGAAGTTATATTTGGAATCAACTTCTTCCGACCCGATTATAGAATAAGAATAGGCACAGTCTTAAGAATTTGTACAAACATAGCTTCATCGTAGTGGGAGGATATCTAGAGTTCCAGAAAGATGGACAGGAGAGGCTTTCGAGTTGGTCTCTGACCATCAAGAACAAAATTCCACTAGATACGAAGAATCTATTACTGATGCCGATGTAGATTTATGGTATGAAGCAATGAAAGCCGAGATTAAGTCTATGTACTTCAATCAGATTTGGGATCTTGTAGCTTCACCTGAAGGAATAAAACCCATTGGGTGTAAGTAGCTATACAAGAGGAAAAGGGGAGCGGATGGGAAGGTAGAAACATTCAAAACTAGGCTTGTGGCGAAAGAATATACTCAAAAAGAGGGAATCGATTATGATGAAACCTTTTCTTCGGTAGCCATGTTTAAGTCCATCCGTACCCTTCTTACCATTGCATGTCATTACAACTATAAGATATGGCAAATGAATGTCAAGATGACATTTCTTAATGGCCATCTTAACGAAGACATCTATATATCTCAACCGGAAGGTTTTATTGCTAAAGGTCAGGAACATATGGTTTGCAAGTTTAAGAAGTCTATTTATGAACTTAAGCAGGCATCTAGAACATGGAACATTCGTTTTGATGAGACTGTAAAGTCTTACGGTTTCATTCAAAACGAGGATAAACCATGCATGTATAGGAAATTGGAAGGCATAAATGTGGTTTTTCTTGTTCTATATGTGGATGATATTCTATTCATTGGGAATGATGTAGGGACATTGTCATCTACTAAGGTTTGGCTGTCTAGTCAATTTAGTATGAAGGATTTGGGAGAAGCCAGTTACATTCTCGAGATTAAGCTTCTTAGAAATAGGAAACAGAGAATGTTAGGATTATCCAAAACAACATACATTGACAAGATGCTGGTCAAGTTTAGCATAGATTCATGCAAGGGAGTTCTGATCCCTTGCAGACATAGGTTGTCTTTTTATTCTAAGGACTGTCCTAAGTCTCAAGAGGAAAAAGACAGGATGAGTAGGATTCCCTACGCTTCGGCTATAGAAAGTCTTATGTACGCCATGTTGTGTATTAGACTAGATATCTGCTTTGCCATAAGCTTAGTTAGTAGAAATCAGTCAAACCCTAGGAAGATTCATTGGTAAGCTGTAAAGTATATTCTTAAGTACTTAAATGGTACAAAAGATTATATGCTGGTTTATAGGGCTGACGACTTGGTTCCAGCTAGATACACATACTCAGATTTCCATGCGGATAAGAATGAGAGAAAATCCACTAGTGGATATTTCTTCGCCTTATCTGGAGGAGCTATTTCATTGAGGAGTATCAAGCAATCTTATATTGCTGACTCAACCATGGAAGCTGAGTATGTGGCAGCTTCGGAAGCGTCCAAGGAAGCAGTCTAGCTCTGAAATTTTCTTTTAGAACTTAGAGTTGTGTTACACATGGACAGATCGATGATAGTGTATTGCGACAACTCTAGAGCAGTCTTACAATCCAAAGAACCTAGAAACCACAAGAAGGGAAAGCACATCCAGAGGAAATACCACCTGATTCGAGATTTCATTCAGAGATGAAAAATCGTGATGGAACAGATAGCCTTGGAGAACAACCTAGCAAATCTCTTCACCAAGCTTTCGGCTGACAGAGTCTTCAAGAAACACTTAGATGCCATAGGGGTGGGCACCTACGGACTTTCATAGTTTTAGGGTGCAAGTGGGAGATTGTTGGAATATATGCTCTCTAATTTATCTGATGTAATATTAAATAAAGAATTTATTCTCAAAATTTATTTGTGAATTTATATTTTATTTATGCAAAATTTTCGTTTGGAAAGGACCCATTGTGTTTAAGTAAGTGATCCATGTGAATTGTGGTCTTTCATAGTGAGGTATGGATTACGGGTTACTTAACACATAAATATTTGTTCTTAACTGATTGATTTTAGTAGCCAGGCGATGTGTCTTTTGGTCCCCGGAATGGCCCTTAAGTCATGAAAAATTTGGATTAAGAATAGTTTATTTGGGCTTATTAATTATTTATTGGGCTGTTTAATAAAGACCAGAAAATAAATAATTCAGATTTATTAGTTATGGGAGTTCAAACCCAAGAATAAATTATTTTTCTGGTCCAATTGCATGCGAATGGATTCTCTCTCGGGTAATGATTCAAATTCATGAAAATAAATTGTAATGCTTTTTCTTTTTGATTTGCACTATGAGATCCTTTGATTCTAAATCAAAGAAAAGCAATGGAAAGATAGTGCTATTTCTTTTTCTCATACACTAGTGAAGCTTTTCATTTTTAAACCAAAAGAGATTTCCTTTTCTTATGCACTAATGAAGCTTTTGAATTTTAAACCAAAAGAGCTTTCCTTTTGTTATGCACTAGTGGAGCTTTTGATTTTAAAATCAAAGGTAAGCAAATGAATTAAAATATCACTTGGATGCTCATTTCCCGTGGCAGTTTGAAATGATTCATTTTGCATGAGAATTCTTAGTTGTTTTATTTCCAAAGAGCTCTTGGTTGTAAGATCAAAGAGAAAGCTTTGTTAAAGCTTTCACCAAAGCTTATCAAAACTTAATCTTCAAGCTTTCACCAGCTGTACTACGGGCACCATTTCAGAAGATTAAAAGCTTCGCATGAATGAGACGCAGTAGACGTTTGCAAGGACGTGATCCACTAGCCTCAAATATCCTTATACAGACATCTACACCAGTGCAAAGAGGGCCATCTAATCAAAGAGGTAAATTTTTCGTTATCCTAACATGCTTTTATTTTCATGATTTTTGCCATTTTAAGCCTTCATGCTAAGCCTTTGACAAACATTTATGGTTTTTTTTTTTTTTGGAGGGGTGGAGGGGAGGCGCAGAGGGGGAGCCTGAGTTGTTAAAATTTTATACAAATAATTTTTTTTTTTAAATCCATGAATGTCAAATGATGACATGAGTGAGACACCCTCATGTCATGCCAAGTAGGTTGTCCACGTGTTTCGTTAACTGAGTTATTGACTGAACTGTTAAGGAGGGTAAGATTGTATCTAATTTCGCTAATTCAATGGCGTAATTTGCCTGAATTGTAGTTCAGGAGCTTAATTGACAAAAATGTGTAAGTTTGAGGGCGAAAATGGGTTTTAAGTCTTTTTTTTTTCAATTGATTTAATTTATCTAGGAAATGTTTCTAAAGTGGGCTTTAGCGAGGAAGTGTGTCCACTTTTTTTTTTTTTCCCAATTGATTTAGCTCGGAAAATTTCCTAGCCAAAAACCACCTTTTTTTTTTCAATTATAGCCACTTTTTTTTTTTTTTCAATCGATTTAGTTAAGAAATTTTCCTACCGCTTTAGCGAGGAAGTGCTTTCTACTTTTTTTTTCAATTAATTTAGTTTTATTTTTTTTTCAATTGATTTAGCTACAAAATTTTCCTAGCCAATAGGCTTTATCAAGGAAGTGTCCATTTTTTACAATTGATTTAGCTAGGAAAGTTTCCTAGTCAAAAGTGGACTTTAGTGAGGAAGTGGTTTCTACTTTTTTTTTTTCCTTCTTCCCGTTATGGCAGTGATCACTACATCTTTCTCTTGAAGTGTAAACAAATGATCATTCATCAATAACATATCCGCAGAAAGTTTTTGTATCAATTCCTTTTCTTTCTTTGTATGGATATGCAGAATTATTCTAATAAACTGCAGAGGTCAGAATATTTGCTTGGGCATATCCTTTTTGCTATGCTTATTCTCTTTTTCTTAGTCTGAGCATATTATCCTCCAGTTGGAGCACTTAGAGGAGTCATAAAGTCAAAGGTGAGAGCACTGAACTTAAAGAAGTCAAAGAAGCCATACGTAAAGATGGAGATAAAATTGCTAAAGGGGATAAAAAACATGAAAGATTCATCAATAAGTACACAAAATTGTCTCTCTTTATAATATCTATCAATGCTTTACATACCTGTATCTCTCAAGCTGGCAAAATAGTATATTTGAGATAACAATAGAAACAGTGCAATTGTTTATTTGCACACATGTGTATACAATTTGTGAAACTGTTCATGAATTACAAGCATAAATTAGAACCATAAATTTGCAATGTACATAAACAATTTTAAATTAAAAACAAATTTACACTATAAACTTTTTACATTTTTTATTTTAAATCCATTTATTAATATTATAACAATTAATTTTTTTTGTTAATTATATTGAATAAAAAACAGTCAAAGGTAAATTGTATTGTTTCAATTTGAAAGAAGTAATACATTATCTAATTCGATAAATACTAGTATATATCTATATATTTCTTCACCACCTTTTTTTTTTGTCATAATGTATTTATAATAAAAATAAAATATATATATTACTCCTGTGCATTGCCCGGGCAACAACCTAGTATAGAGTTAAAGGAAGAGAATTTGATGTATTATTAATATATGATAATTATTGGAAAATAAAATTTATTAATTTATTATTATTATTTTAAATTAAAGTAGGATTTTAGTTTTTTTTTAAAAAAAAAAAAACTTGTCCTCTTATAGCTCATTTATTGTATTGTAAAATAAAAGTCCAAAGTTTTTTTTATTATTTTATAATCATTAATAGATTTGAATATTTAAGGCTAGTTTCGATTAATAATGAAATTTTGAGTTGATTTTATTATTTATAATTTTGCATCCAAAAACATAAATTTAACAACTTTGTAATTAGGCTTTAGAAGTAGAATGGTATTGGGTTTTTGGGTGCCTACTCAAATGGAACATTTGGAAATCTGAATTGCGTGAATCAGTGTTTTGGGTTGTTTGTCATCATATATTTTCTACAGCTATTCTTGGTTGTCACTAAATTTATTGTTTGACGCCATCGAAGCAGCAACTTCTCACTTTTACTAACTGAAGAACCCTTGGAAGAACCAGAAACTATAAATATACATGTATTATATAGGGGGAAGAACTAGAAACTAACTGAATAGGAAGAGGAAGATGATGATCATTTGATTGATTTAGATGATCAAATATATTTTCCTTTGCACAGAAAAGGTTATGGTCCTCTAGGAGATTTGAGGAAGCATACGCAACAAAGACAATAACTACTAGCATGCAGCTTATTAATCCAATTAAGAATTTAAGATGCTCTCGTTTCATGTAGTATGAGTGCATTTAGAAGGCAATGTGAGGTTCTCCCCTACTCCAATTTTGTTGTAGAGGTAGTAGCGGAATTCATAAAAAGCTTCCAGTTATATATGCTGCAAAGATCAAGGAAAAGAAACAAACGCAATCCAGACAAACAAGTGTGATTATGCAAAAAAATCGGGAAGAAAGATCAAATATTTCATTCTTAACGTGACAAATGATCACACTTCCTTTTCTTGTACATTGCCTATGTAAAAGAAACCTTAGATTCCTCTTAGGAACATGATATCTTTTCTTCACAAGAAATGGAAACTAAATCAAAACTTCAAATTATGCAAACATGTGCATACACACGTAGCTAGTTAAACTCTCACAACCTAACCTAATCTTTCACAAAGTCTAGTCTATAATTTTGTGTATCTCAACCATTTCACAAGTAGCTCTCACACCTTTGTGAATACATGGATTACCTCTAGTGATCTTCCTTCTCCATAGACTCTCTCTAGAGTTTTATAAGCTCTTTTTCTCACTTGGTTGTGTGTTTTCCTACTCTGGGATCTTGTGAGCTCTCTTATTGGGTTGTTCTCACAATGGATTGTTGTTACAAATGAATGTAATAAGCTACCTATATAGAGATCTTTGGAAAAGTCCCACAATATTTAGGAAACTGACTCTCACTTAACTTAATTGCCTCAAACTTATCACATAAGTCTTAAAAAGGTGTTCCATTGTCAGATCAATCTTATCAATCACAATCTTATCCTGCTGAAAGTTTCATCCTTCTAGAAAGTTTATCCTTATCCCGCAAGTTAAAAACTAAGACTTGATCACCTCGTAGATTCCCTTTGGAGATAAGATACCTTGATACATTGTGGGCCAAGCTCATGCACTATGTAGTAGTCCTTCAATTCGCCTTAGTGCAGCCCAGCCCAAGAACACACATTAGGTCTGTGTACACCAGACCAAGTTTATCTTATGCCATTTTCGGTCATCTTCTAGGCTAGTCCATACCTAGTCTTGAGCCACCACCTTTGACTTATTGCTCTATAGCCAACATGTGCATTTGAACGCCAACCAATACATATCTCTGACATGTCTCAAGGGTAATTCGTTAAAGTGTTTGCCACCAACATCCCTGTCTAACCACCTTTGGTCTCAACTGCTTTTGTCTGTTGGTTTCAAGTCTTTCGATATGCAAGTGATCCAGGTAGCATCTCACGCACCACACCCCTAAACCTAAGGGTCTAACATACCTCAAAAAGTAATCTGCTGCCATTTTGGGTTTCTAAGCAAATATCACCTATCCCACCCACCTTTGAGGCACCACCATTGCCAATTCCTAACACTCCAAAATCACTAGAAGTATAAGGTGCAAGAATTCTTTTTTAGCTATAACATTTAAGGCAGCCCCATTTTCTACTATCCAAAATGTGTCATGCGATGAACTTCCTGTAAGAGAGGTATTGCTTTGTGAAAGTCAAATTACAATTCATCTTAGCAAAAATCATTCTTTTCATTCAAAGTCTAAACATATTGACTTGAGGTATCATTGGATACTTGAGGTGTTAAATGAGAAGTTGATGTGTTTGGATTTGGATATAAAAATTATATAAAAATAAGTACATTCCCAATCAAATTTAAATTAAAACGTTAAACCCAAATTACACAGATGAGCAAGCATATTCATCATTAACTGAACATAGGGTGTAAATGAGTGTCGATTCTCAAGAAACAAGTAGACATTAATCACCTTTCTTTTATTGTTTAACCGACTCAACAAAGTGAAAAATAATAAAACAAAAGAAAATAAAATTAAAAATTAAAATATATACATGTCAATGATGGAGAAGTATGTAACTTAAACCATTATTTTGACAAACATGATCGTAAAGTATCTAATCATTCTCATAACTAATCATTTTCTTGGCATCATGAAGGATTAAAGTAGATTCACTTCGATGGTCAATCCATGAAATCACTATCTTCTAGATAAATTAGCATCACTTAGTCTGTCTCAACTAATTTATCCAAAAGATACATTTTCACAATCCTTGATTAAATTTCCTTCGTCTGGCAAATTTAAAGCATGAAATTAATCAATGAATTCTTGGTCTGACAGACATTAATTAACCTTTAATTTTTCAATCCTCAGCAATTAACCTCTTTGGTCTAGCAAGTTAACAACCAATAAATATGAAATCAATCAATTGTAACTACCATCAACCTCTTTAGTCTAGCAAGTTAACGGAAAGAAACAACCAACTAATCTCGTAATACGCCCAAGTAATTAAATACCAAAAAGACCAATCAATTAATCAAAAGATCAAATAACTCTAAAAATCATGAATATCTAAACAGTGTCAAATATAATAAAATGATAAACATATCATTGTTTAAGAAAAAGAAAACAAAGTAAAAGAAAGCACTCATAGACAAGCCTCCTTCTTCTTCCTTTGAAGACCTTCTTGCACAACCCTCCTTGAATTGAAGACTTCCTCCTTTGATTGAGTGGTTTGCTATGATAATAAATGAATTCTCCTCTTTTTCCTTATGTTTTCCATCTATTTATAGACTTGGGAAGTGCCTAAACTCGTTGGTACAATGTTCTTGGCCGAGTAGAAGTTGGAAGATACTAAAACTCCACAAATTACCAAAAATCGCATAGAAAAATCACAATCCCGCCTTTTCCTCAGAGCACAGCCGGCGCCGGTTGTGTTCTGGTTCTCCACTTGTTCGCCAATTTTTTTTCCGAATTTCGCACAATATAGTCCAGAATGCAGCCGGCGCCGCCTTGGCTCTCGGAGCCGGTGTTGGTTCCATTCTGTTCTACTCTGTTTTGGCACTTTTCTGTTATTTCGAAGTTCGTGTCAACGGTGCATGGCCGGCATCGGTTCCAAGGCCCTAGCCGGCGCCGCCTCTCCACTGTTTTGCGACTTTTTTGCTTCGTTTTACCCTAAAAACCTGTAATAATGAACAAAATACCTTTCCAAGGGTAAAATCTCAAATATGAAGGAATACAACTAGTTATTGAATAAAATGTATCACAAAAGAACCTCAAATAACTAAAAAAAGTATGACTAATTTAGCCCCTATCATCTTCCCCCATACTTAGTTCTTTGCTTGTCCTCAAGCAAAGTATCAAGAACAAGTAGGAAAACACAAGCTTTAACCAATCACTCAATTAATTTCAAAATGATATCTTTAATGTTTTCTTCATTCAAGAGCATAAAACACATGTTATTACATCTTTCACAACAAATGCAAGACTTGTGTAAGTGATAAATGACTTAGTAGAACTATCTCAATACTTAACAATATTTTCAAACCATTGAAAAGAAGTTAGTTCAAAAAGAATATGCATTACATAGGCTTACCTTTCATACACTCTTTCCACTAATCCGAGACATATCGTGATTCTACTTAGGTCAAGTAAGACTTTTAAACTTGTAATGTAGCTTATCAAACGAAGGATATAGGAAAATCAAATAGCAAAGAAGACGAGAATTCGCAAGAAAAAGATAAACAAAATGTATCAATAATTTTTAACTCTTCTTACTCTCCTATTCCAAGAATCAATCACAACAATAACCTTACTTAGCAATTCCTGTGCACTTCAAGCAAATCCTGCATCTTTCTCATTTTCTTTTCTTTTTTTTTCATCAACTCTTCTCTGTTCCTTTCACAAGATCACTCAAAATTTCAGCAATGGTGTTAAGTACTTTATATGAACTTAACTTTTACAGCTCAATCACCATCCATTTTTTATCTTTTCTTTTCTTCTTCTTTCAATTGTCTTTTCTTTCACTGCTGCTGTTTTTGCTTTTTCTCACTTCTTCTCTTTCCATTCTTTCTAGTAGCTTTTTGTTTTCTTTTCTTTTTCTTCAATTCCTCTATTCTCTTTCTTTTCTTCCCTTTCTTTTTTTTTTCTTTTTCAATTTCCTTCTTTTACTCTTACTGCTGCTTTTCTTTTCTTTTCTTGTTTTCAATCTCTCTTTTTTTTTTCTTCTCTTTCTTTGCTTCCTTTTCTCTTTCCAGCTCAACTCATTATTGATCCATGACTGAAAATAACAAGTCATGATCTTTCTCTAAGTACTCTCCCTCAACATTCTCATTCATGATCTTTATAGAGCATAAAAATTTAGAAAATTATTCAAACTTTCAGAAACAAGCAATGGACAAATTATTGTGACGGGTTTTAATGAAAGAAATTAACAATTTAGGCTCAAAATAGACACTAAGGATTATATAAAAATAGGTAGGTTTGAAAAGTTCAAACTATCCAAAGAAGGCCTATTATCGTCATCCCTAAGTTAAATCATGATTGTCTTTCTTATTTCATCTCGAGAGGTATTCAAGTAAATTCTAGAATGCTCCATGAAGTTTAGTGGAAAACTAGGTTTAAGAAGAATGTAAAGCATTTGATCAAGAACTACTTAGTCCAAGTGAGTGCAAAAAGTTATGCATAAGCCATAAATGATCTAGAACATATGCTCCATAATCCATCATAAAGACATGCACTAAAAATATAGCTTGAAATCTCAAAGAAAATCAAAAAATTTTTTAAAAATTTTGCCTCACAAGAAGGATAAAGTATATGCATAAAAGAATTTTCAATCAAATTACTCCCCCACACTTAAATTGAATATTGTCCTCAATGGTCAAATAAATAGAATAAGAAATAAACAATGCCATGGGACCAAAAATATAAAGGAGAAGATATAAGAAAGTCAATACTCCCATAGATGGTGTAATGTGTTGTATAAGAGCTGAATGCGTGAAGAACGAGGCATTGGCAAAGTACCTAAAAAGAAAAATACAAAAGAGCACCCCAAAGCATAAAAATTAGAAAAGAAAATAAAGCTAAAATAAAAGAAAGAAAATAGTACACAACAGAAAGAAATAAAAAACTACTAAAAAAAACAACATTAAAAGAGAAAGGAAAAAACAACAAGAGTGATTGAGAAAATGTAGACAATCATCATCAGTCCTCCTCATCATCATCATTCTCATCATCATCAGTTGGGGCAGAAGTTCCCTCACTGTCATGTTACCCGGAAGAATGCTGCCTCCATTAAGCTAATTGCTGCTCCATAGTAGCTTGCCGTCTTGCCATGTCCTTCATAGTACCCTGCAAGCATATGAGCACCTCTATTTGCTGGTCTAATCGTCCCAGCACGATAGTCTCAAAGTCAGTCCAGGGTTGGGATTGAGAATTGCTAGCTCGTGCACGTGCCGGTGGTGGTGGGTGTTCCTCCACTATGGGTGGCCTTACCTGACCGGGATGTCTAACCTCGAAGGGAGTTAGCCACTTTTTCAACTCCTGGCTATACTTGAACCCGCAACTCATCAAAGTTTGTTCAATCACCATATCGTGCTTAGTGGTAGCCTCTATCAGTTCTCCCTCAAGACTAATGCCAAAGTCTTTCAGAATTTTTATTATAACCAGGGGGAAAACGAAGGCTTTTGTAGAGAGACGGTGATGAACAACATCCCTAATGGATTGGATGATCAAGGGTGTAAGAGGGATATGCAGTGTGTTCATCATCCGATGCAAAATGTAAGTGTCAATAAGTCGAGTCTCATTAAAACCACTAGCACGGGGTACAACATTGAACCCAAACCTATAGACTAAAGCTCTAAAGTTGGTAGCCAGATCGTTGTTTGAATAGAAACTATTAGCTTGAAAGACATTATATTTTTACAATCCTAGTGTGGCTCTAGTCCCACTGGCATGCCAATTTGGATCAGAAAGAATTTTTTGATTGTTCACGTCTATCCCTTGCCAAGAATCATCATCAAATACCTAGAAGAGATTAGCTAATTGATTTTGGGTGATGAAAATGGGGACTCTTTTCACTCTCGTTTCAATATGGGGAAGGTGTTTATTACCCTTATCAACCATATTGGCATAAAACTCATTGATGAGCACGGGACAATACTTCCCTTTCAGTTGTACTATCGAACCCCATCCTAGCCTTCTAAACATCATTCCTAACTTAAGTGCACGGTCTAAGGTGGATGCAAAAGTACTCTCGACAATGATTTTATTGGATGCTCTCCTATTATACCATTCCTCACAAGATGCATCAATAAACTCAGTTGGTCTAAGGAACAAAGGATCGATGGATGAAGGGGTTGAGGAAAAGGAAGCTCTCGTCCTTTTAGAAGAATGACCCCTTACTCTAGACATGTTATCAAGTAAGGAGGGAGGAAAATAGGAAGAGAGAACAATGGAGCTCCACTTAACACGGGACACACTCCTCAAATCTCACTCAACCCTCAACCAATCTCACAACCACACAACCTAAACTCCTTCAATATATATCACACTCAAATCACCAATCAATTCAATTATCTCCAATCAATTCAACACAACCTGCACAATACATGTAGAGTTTCCTGTAAAGCATAAACGTGTTGAATGTCCCCAATGCATGCAAGTAGACATGATCATGTTAATGAAGGTATCATTATGGTATTACGTGAAAAATAATGCAAGTTCCAGACATAGTCAATAGTCAATCATCACAAATAGCCATAATTCCATCCTTAGTGATATGCATAAAGCCCCTAATAATCATATGCATGAATTAAGTATCAAAGAATCATTAACTCCTAATCTAGTCCAACTCATGAAGCTCAAGGAGTAATGCATAATTCAAAATAGCATATACAATCCTAATTTTCGGCTAACATTGTCCCTAAAATTAGAAAAAGTCATCTACACCATTTTAACCGTAGAAATTGAATAAAAATCATACATTTGTGGTCTTGTATGCATGGGCAAGCAAAAGATGTAAACTTTACAGAAATCTAAGCTCATTGCTTGTAGATTAAATATGATGTGATTGTGAAAAATGGAAGAATTTGAGGATTTTGATCCGTAGGATCAACAAAAGAGAGGTAGATAGTTGTTATAGAAGTGTTTAGGAGGTAAAAATTAAAATTTGGGAAGTGGAGGATGTGAAGCCGGCGCAGGTTAGAGAGAATTTGAGAGGGAGATTGGAGATTTTGAAGAAAAAATGGCCAAAATGGCTTTTAAAAGCGCCTCACCCAACATGGACCGGCGCCAGCCCTAGCCCAAGCCGGCACCGACTTGGTTCTGTCCGGTTCTCCAATTTTTTTTTTCATAATAATGGGAAACATGCAATAAGGATGAGCAATGCACTGTAATTCATGAAAAATAATCAACTAAAATGACAAAAGTGAAAATTGTTTCAATCACAAAACCGAAAGTAAAGTAAACGAAAAATGTAGCTTCAATGCTTTCCACGGCTTTGATCCCGTGGATTTTCCTCTGTGTTTCCTAGCAATGTCCTAGCTTGATGATCTCCCAATAGTTTAGCTAACTGACTAATTTGGTTTTCCAGGTTGCGCATGAAGGGCTCTAGGTTTCGTGTTATAATATCGACCCCTTGGAATTTAGTCTTCGTTGTACTTACCAATTGGCCAATCAACTCTTCCAATGGTGGCTTTGAAGGTGCTGCAGTATTGGTCATGGGATTTTGGTTCCTTTAATTTCCTCCAAAATTGAAAGAGCCCTGCCTAGGTTGATTTCCATTGCTCCAAGAGAAATTAGGGTGATTTCTCCAACCAGGGTTATAGGTAGAGCTATAAGGGTTGTTACCTGGCCGAATATTACCTGCAAAAATCACTTGTTCCAAGTTTCTTAGAGTGACCCGATATTTTGGCATTCATGATTGGGGTGTCCCTCTTCATAGAAATCACAACTTACGTTTAATACCTAGCCTTGAGGTATCACCATCTGTTCCATCTTTTGGGTTAAAGCGTCTACCTTAGCTTCCAATACTGCCACAGCATTCACTTTGTATACTCCTTGCACACAAGCTCTAGACCTTGTACTTCCCCAAGAATAGTTATTAGAAGCCAAATTTTCAATAAGTTTAAATACCTGTTCCGGGGTCTTATGATTGATGGAACCCCCTGCAGAAGAGTCCACCACTTGATGGGTTGCGAACGAAAGGCCATTCAAATAGATAAGTATTTGTATTCCTAGCTCAAATCCGTGGTGTGGGCATTTTCTCAACATCTCCTTGAATCTCTCCCAACTTTCATACAAAGGCTCAGAATCTGCTTGTTGGAAGGCAAATATCTCGTTCCTAAGTTTGGCTATCTTAGCTGGAGAAAAATATTTGGCCAGAAATTTTTCAACTAGGGCATTCCAAGTAGTGATAGAACCTGTAGGTAAAGACTTTAACCAATATTTGGCTCTATCCCTCAAAGAAAAAGGAAAAAGTTTTAACTTTATAGCATCCTCAGAAACACCATTCATCTTAAAAGTATCACAAATCTCAAGGAAACTAGCTAAATAAGCATTGGGATCTTCTTCAGGTAGCCCATCAAATTGAACCATATTTTGAACTGTTTGGATAATGTAGGGCTTTATTTCAAAGTTGTTTACATCTACCCTAGGTCTAGTGATACTCGAGCCGGTGCCTGAGATTGCGGGTTTCACAAAGTTATCCATAACCCTCCTATCGTTCCCAGCAATGTTATTTTGAGCACCATCCATGTCAACGATCAAGTTCCTTTAGATTGTCTGGCGAATCTTTAATAGTGTCCTTTTGATTTCAGGGTCAAAATCGACTATTTCGTTTTCGAATTTTCGGGTCATGTACCAAGGATAACACCTAAGAAAACAAGAAGTAAGTTGGATAACAGAATTAATAATTAAAAATAAAATTACAAAATTACAAAGTTAGTTAATAGAATATAGTCAAAGTTAGTAAGTTAGATTACAAGGGTATACACAAATATACAAAATACAAAAGAAAGCACCTTTTTGCGGAAAGAACAATTGTACATAATTTACATATTTACGTATTTACATATTTACATGGTTAAATCAATAAAATCCAAGCTTTCATGCTATTGTTCCCCGACAACGGCGCCAAAAACTTGATGTGTTTGGATTTGGGTATAAAAATCATATAAAAATAAGCACATTCACAATTAAGTTTAAATTAAAATGTTAAACCCAAATTACACATATGAGCAAGCGTACTCATCATTAACCGAGCATAGGGTTCAAACGAGTGTCGATCCTCAAGGAAAAAGTAGACATTAATCACCTTTCTTTTATTGTTTAACCAACTCAACAAAGTGAAAAATAATAAAAGAAAAGAAAATTAAAATTAAAATTAAAATATATACATGTCAATGATGGAGAAGTATGTAACCTAAACCATTATTTTGACAAACAAGATCTTAAAGTACCTAATCATTCTCATAACTAATCATTCTCTTAGCATCATGAAGGATTAAAGTAGATTTACTTCGATGATCAATCCATGAAATCACTATCTTCTAGATAAATTAGCATCACTTGGTTTGTCTCAACTAATTCATCCAAAAAACACATTAAACACAATCATTGATTAAATTTCTTTGGTCTGGCAAATTTAAAGTATGAAATTAATCAATGAATCCTTAGTCTGGTAGACATCAATTAACATTTAATTACTCAATCCTCAGCAATTAACCTCTTTGGTCTAACAAGTTAACAGCCAATAAATATGAAATTAATCAATTGCAAATACTATCAACCTCTTTGGTCTAGCAAGTTAACGAAAAGAAACAACCAACTAATCTCATAATACGCCCAAGTAATTAAATACCAAGAAGAACAATCAATTAATCAAAAGATCAAATAGCTCTAAAAATCATGAATATCTAAACAATGTCAAATTACAATAAAACGATAAACATATCATTGTTCAAGAAAAGGAAAACAAAGTAAAAGAAAGCACTCATAGACAAGCCTCCTTCTTCTTCATTTGAAGACCTTCTTGCACAACCCTCCTTGAATTGAAGAATTCCACATTTGATTAAGTGGTTTGCTATGATAATCAATAAATTCTCCCATTTTCCCTTGTGTTTTCCATCTATTTATAGGCTTGTGAAGTGTCTAAACTCGTTGGTACAATGTTCTTGGCTGAATAGAAGTTGGAAGATACTAAAACTTTACAGATTACCAAAAATCACGTAGAAAAGTCACAATCCCACCTTTTCCTCAGAGCACAGCCGGCGTCGCCTTGGCTCTGGGAGCCGGCGCCGGTTGTGTTCTGGTTCTCCACTTGTTTGCCGATTTTTTTTTTCCGAATTCCGCACAATGTAGTCCAAAATGCAGCTGGCGCCACCTTGGCTCTCAGAGCCGGCACTGGTTCCACTTTATTCCACTCTATTTTGATAATTTTTCCATCGCTTCGAAGTTCGTGTCAACAGTGCATGGCCGGTGTCGGTTCCAGGGCCCTAGCCGGCACCGCCTCTCCTCTGTTTTGGGACGTTTTTGCTTTGTTTTACCCTAAAAACCTGTAATAATAAACAAAATACCTTTCCAAGGGTAAAATCTCAAATATGAAGGAATACGACTAGTTATTGAACAAAATGTATCACAAAAAAACCTCAAATAACTAGGAAAAGTATGACTAATTTAACCCCTCTCAGAAGTTGGTGATGCTTGAAAAAGTTCATACTAATGAAAATGGAGCAGACATATTGACAAACGTTTTGCCTAAATGAAAGTTTGAGGCATATTATTCTTTTGCATGGATGGCAAGTTCCACCATATAGTTGAAAGGGGGGAAATTTGTTGGGTTTATTTATTAAGCTCTCAACTTATGTGGAAAAAACTCAGGAACTTTCTTGTGGGGCACTAGGTCAAACAAGATATAAATCCTTTTTCATCAAAACTTGAGACAACAACAACTAAGAGAAAAGGAAAAAACAAAGTGAGAAAGGTCACAAAATTCTGCAAAAAAAAAAAAAAAAAAACATAGCCTTGTATAATTATGTAAAAAATTAACAATCGAGTGGTCAAATAATGTCTAATTTATCTCAAATTTGAGCTCGTGTTTGAAAACATCTTGTTTCACAATTCTTTAGTGAAGATCACGTATTAATGGTTCAATATTGGGAGCTTTTGGATTTAGATAGTAGCTGCATTTTTGTGATATTTCTCAATTCTATTAGTTTTTCATTATCATCTCTTGATGTATATACTTTTTAAGGCTGTATTTTTTAATTGTTGTGGTTGAAACATAGATTACATTCCTATTTGTATTGATATTGGAACTTTGTGGTAGACCAAGAGGTCTGTGGCTTTTCTTCTCCACTATGGAGAGATTTTCCAAATTAAAATCAATTGTGTTGCCTATATTTATTTGTGTTTCTTGCTTCTATTTATTGCTATAATTTTTATTTGTGTGCTCCTATTATATTCATTCAAGTGTGGGATATTAAAGTGTTGATTTCATAGTTGAAGCATTGTTGAGTAATATTGTGGTTGTATGGCTTTTGTGTGTCGTTATCCCAACAAAAGTGGTATCAAAGTCGTGGCTTAGTGGAACTCACAAAGAAGGGTTTGCAAAGAACCGAGTTGGTGTAAGTCCAACAATGGTGTCAAGTAGAAGGTTCATGAGGGACTCAATTGATGCTAAAGAGCTAGTTGGTGCTAATGTGATATCATAGCCAAATAATTTGGCAAATGAGCTTGATAACTAATCAAATAGAGCCGTGGATTGCAAAATTAGAGGTGTTGGTGGCCTTATTATCTGAAGCAATGGGCTTGGTAGACTTAGAATTTGGATCTTCTTCATTGGCTTATTTGAACTAACTTGAAGGACATGTAATGTGGAGGAGTGGTGTGACCAAGTAGAATGGACGAAATTGCTCAAGTCCACAGTGACTGATGGCTCAAACCTTTAAGTAGAGGACTTAACAATGTCCATTCTTATTTGTACAAAGTAGATGGCTGGGTTGGAATATCAATTAGCCCAGATAAAGTCTTAGAAAGGAGCAAGTACAAGTAGTACTGGTTCTACTCAAGCGGTGAAGAAAAACGGACCCTAGCAAAATGACCCTAAGATATTGATGGCCACTTTTGTAGTGGCAAGGTCCAAATCTATAATCATCAACTATTGCACCAGTGCTATTGTGGCATGTGATGTCCCTAAAGAATTAGCAAACTCTCTTGTCCACAGAGAGCATGATCTAATATGATCGCATCCAGTGGTAAGAGTTCAACATGGATATGAGAAACACCAAAAGAATAGAATACTTTGTTAGGGATATGCTTTAAAATAATTGAACTTATATTATTGTTGTTATATATTATGTAATAATACGAGGCATTTCTTTTCATAAATAATACATTTAGTTTTGTGGTCATCAAGTACGTGACTTAATAGTAAAACTCTATAACAAATACAATGACTATTCTTAAATTATCCCCGATTGATTATTATTATTAGTAGAATAATAATAAATTAAAATTAGTATATTTGTGATTTGATGGCTATATTTTACTGGCCATGGATATATGTGATATCAAGTCAAAACATAAATAAATGTTAGAGAAGATTGTATTGGACATGACACACTGTGAGAGTACTTCATTGGACATGTCATAAGTACTTTCTAGCCATAATGATATTAGAAGTCCGTTGACCTGAATTCATCATAGTTTTCTACTTGATAAATTCTATATCTTGATGTTGTCTAAAGTTGTTTTTAACCAGATAATAAATTAGACCACTGTTGGATATAGAATAAACCAATGAGAGGAATATGATTGATAGTAAAGGAATTGTCCCTCTCAATTTTGAGAGAGATGTCCATGGGCCCCTCGATAAGTTGGACTGTTAAAATGCATGGTCATACCCAAATATATCAATTTGAGATATTGATATTTTTTGTTTGAACAGTCTACTATGAGATCAAGAAATAGTTGATTAAGCTTAATAAGGATGACATGCTCTATGCCTTATGCTTAATCTGGATACCGCGTGACAAAAGGACTAAATATAAAGTTATGGTTTGGTTCAAAAAGATCACTAATCTTCATTTAACCTAGATAGTTATAATATTTTGTTAGAAACCGCTTATAACTTGTGAGCCATTTAAATGTGATTTAGGCACACTGCCAGTATTAAATGAACCTATAAGGTCATACATTAAGCGAACACATTAGGTTTTTTTCTGATAACCAGGTTCAATGTATTTAGAAATATGTCTAGGTTAATTGAACCTAGAAAAATGACCAGATACAATGAATCTGGAAATATGTCCACATTCAATGTATCTAGAAGATGTCCAGATTATAAGAATCTGACTCGGTAAATTAATTAGTTAAATTATCGAGATAATAATAGAATTTTATCATATCAGTTTTAATTTAATTTGAACTTAAAATAAGATATGATAAGATATTATGAGAGTTGAACTCCAAGACGTTCGTGTGGTTTTAAAAAAAAACCCTAACCGTCTTCTTGTGAGAGACTTCTCATAAAAATATTCATGCCTCCATAATCAGAAAAAATTAAGCCTCTCAAAACCCTAGGTGCTAGCACTCCTGGATAATAATTTGGTTTCAATGTATGTATCCGATAGAGGACGTTCGCATATTGTAGTGTCTGGTGATCGTTCAAAGTGTACGTACGCCTGAAAATCTGAAAGCAGAGGTCTTGCTTACGGTGATACATAGATAATTTTGTAACCCCTAGATCGACCTTAATCGTTTGGCTTGGGTCTTTGAAAAGGATTCGTGGATATTTTCGCATTTAGGAGTCCACGAATCCTAACATACTTGACATTTAGAACTGCGAAAGTTATGAGCTTGGTTACTTCATCAAGAAACTTCAAGTTGGCCTGTCGCATAAGCAAAAAGTAGATTCCTTAAATTTGAGGAAAGCTCATGGCTTTTCATTTTTCATAAAGTTTGCGGAACGTTTAAGCTCATGGCAAATTCCAAGCCAAAATCAGAGAGTACATGCAAAGAAGAACATTCTCGTAATCAATCACGGGGTACTCTTGCTTTTTGTTTTCTCTCGTACTCTGCTCATAGGTACAAATAAACATATTTGTACTTTTTTGTTGACCATTTGACATAATTAGCAAGAGAAAGAGTTTCTCACAATTAAAATGGATAGGAGGACGAGTTGAGAATCAGTATACAATTATGAAAAAGGCCATGATTACCTTTTTTTTTTTTTTGTTGCAAAATTCAAATTGATGCAGTAATAAAGCATTCACTAGAAGAAGAAATCAAATAGCATTAAGAATGAGGAAGGGAAAATGATAATACTCGAGGTTGGTGTTTGCTGAGAGAAGTGTGTAAAGAAGCACATCTTGTAGTTGTAGGGAATCTTGAGGATGACCAAGTGAATAAATCCAAGGAAGGGGAAAATGCATAAACATGTGAGAAATGAAGAGAAGAAGTGGGCAATAGCCTTTGCAAAACCATCACAGCATCTAATGGAGCAATGTGTAATCGGTGGCTCATAGTCACACTTGTAATCAAGTTGAGATTGTGGTAGCAGAGTTTGGTGTCCCTCTGCTACAAAAGTAGTGACAACCAGTAAGAAGAGAGGGGAAATTCTTAGGTAAACCAATCCACGACCCTATTTGTTGACTAGATTCACCATTTGGCAACACCTATCTTTTACTATTATTTTATTCAAAATTCAACTTTTTTCTTTTTTCTCATTATTCCTCAACCAACCATGGTTGAGCAAATATCTAAAATTGTTTGAAATCTCCGCCAAAAATGGATTAATGGAATACCATTACACCATTCTCTTGCCTTCACTCTCTTATCCACACACTTTCTCTACACAGCAGCTCCAACTGATGTTGGGTGTTGTTTTTCAAAAGAGCCAATGTTTCCTACCTCGGCCACTTGTTTCCACGAGTTGCCCCGTTCTCATCTTCGTCAATCCTACCTTTTTCTTCATCGCTAAATCCACCTGGGATTGTTCCTGCACCGCTAACTTCACCACTTCCACCACTGGCTCCACCACTAGCATAAGCTCCTACTGCTACTACAATAGTCACATCTATAGAATTCGGTGCTATTAAGCTAGAATAATTTGTAAGGGACAGTGAATAAATTTGTGTTCGAGAGTCAATAATATTGGGATTGTTATATCAGCTCTAAGAGGTTTGAAGAATGGCACAGTTTTAGATAGAAGTGATTTCTAGATCTGAGAGGATTTGAAGATATTTTCAGGAAATAGTTTGATTTTTCTTTTCCTATCTCATATGCATGTCAAATCTTAAGAATGTTATTATCAATTCCGCCATTTTACTTCTATCTGGTCTTTTTGAAACTATAATTGATCTTTTTTATTCATGTATCCATAGCATATTTCTATGAGTTTAGTTTTAATAGGTCACATTCACTTCCATGTTTTGAGATTTCGATTGCATTGGTTAACTATTTTGAGTTGAAAACCTAGGACTATGCTGCTGCATATATGATACATTATGTTTTGTCCTAACTTCTATTCTACCCACCACAAATGAGTATTGTGGCTATGCATGATTTGTGCTTTGCCATAATTTTTTTTTACGTAGAAATTCTAGGTCCAAGAAGTTGATATCCCTAGTGCGAAGCTACTTAGAATTTTGCATTTTAGCAGGCTAATTGGGAATGATTTTTTATTTTCAAGGGCTCAAAAGTTATTGTTGTTCTAGTCATGAACCAATCATCCTTTTTTCTCAATCAAATCTTGATTTTTGTTATTGTAGTAGTTGGGGTAAGTAATAACATTGTCTACAGGGCACCATAAAGCTCAAACTTGATTTGTTAATTGTCTACAATGCATCATATCATAATGCAATTTTCATACGAAAAAGGTCAATCTTATTGGACTTAACAAATGTCATTGTTACGCAAGGTTTATATTTGGATTAAGGTTTTCATCCATTTAAGTACTTATTTTTAGCATAATTATTTGTTATTATATGCTAATCTTCAAACTCTAAAGCAGGCATGCAAGAACCAATTATCAAAGGTAGCTTCTACCTGATTTGTATTGAAAAGAATGTGGGAATCTAGATAAATTGCAAAGGTTTCATGCACAAACTCATTTTACAACCACAAAAAGGAAATAATTTAATCAAGTTTGGTAAAGTATAAATAAAGAAAGATCAACACACACACAGTTGACTGTTTTCTTGAATCAATATTGCATTGGAAAATCATCTAAGTGTGTGTTTGTGTGTGAGTATACAAGTGTGTCATTTTAATTGACTAAACAAAGTTGTAGAATGGTAGGCAAGATTATATAGCTTTATATTTGAAGTAAGTTTGGGTGCATTTAGATCATGTAAAACGTTTCTTTATATAGAAAGCACACATCATGGGATTCATCATTTTCCATAGGTTTTAGAAGCCAGGTGACCATATGGAATATTCTATTGCCTTTTTTTCTCTTTTGTTCTTAGTTTATCATGTTTTATCTTTTTACTAATAAAATATTAGTATAAATTTTACATGGCTCGACCAATCAAGAGCCAAAGGCTCCAGGCATTTGGGCATCTAGTAGGGATCTATTGACAGCTACCAAAACACATTACTACAAATAGTATAGCGGTTGGGTGTGAGGCCCCTAACCATATGGATTTTCTGCATTTCTTTCAAATTTTTGGAATTTCCAGAAAATCCTATAATATACTAAAATGTGAGTAATTATGCTTAATTGTAAGTTCAAATGTAATATTGCGAAAATACATGAAAAAGAAAAATGGTTTTGTTAGTAAGCAATATACTACGCCCTGTACATATTTTTTTCATATTTGTTGATTACTTCTCCTGGTCAATTTGATGCTTGAAGTCTTCAACTATTATACTCACTTCTTCTTATACTGTGTGGATTGCTATTCTAACGTGACATTCTGAGGTATGTTTTCTGTTTTCAGTTATTTTAATATTGAAGCTTGCATATTATAATAATTTATTCACACTACTTATTGTGTGTGTAGGAATGAGTACTACAGTGATAGCATGTATATTGTTGACGGATCAGACAAAGAGGTTCAGTTTGTATAACAAAATGACATGACATGGAAGAGGTTTAAGTATTGCATGACACAAGGAATAAATCAGAAAATCAAGCTGATGGTCGTAATGCTATTATACAAGAATTGAAAAAAAAAACTTATGAACACTATTGTGGATTCACAAGAACAGCATATAAATTGTACTTGAATATGCTCATGCTTGTGGCTTTATTGAAAGGAAAGGAAAGTAATACTATGCACATGGGAGAGAGAATATTAGCTCCAAAATATTTTTCTATTCGAAGCAAGGTATTAAAAAAATATAAAAATTAAAGCGGGTCTTCTCATGAAATGTTGGAGACCAGAACTGCTGGTAAGGCATTGTTCCAATTTTAGGTTAATTTTTACAGAACAGCTGTCAGACTAGCTTTGCTATATGATACAGAATGTTTGGTAGCTAAAATGTGTCATATTCAGAAATTGAAGATAGCAGAGATGCGTATGTTAAGGCGGGTGTGCAAACATACTGAAAGGATAAAGAAAGGAATAAGATCGTTTGGAAAAAAGTGGTAGTGGCATCCATTGAAGATAAGATGAGGAAAAACTGCTTGCGATGGTTTAGATATATACAAAAAAGATTGAGAGATGCTCATGTTAGGAGAATTAAATAATAGAGGCAAAATAGGTTGGATAAAGGTAGAGGTAGGCCTAAGAAGATGTGGATAAAGGTGATTAAGAGAGATTTGTCTCTGTTGAATTTGGATAAGAGTATGACAATGGATAGAAAGAAGTAGAATGAGAGGATTCATGTAGGATCACACATGGCCTTGTATTTGTTCATGTAGCTGATCCCAAGTTACTTAGAACTCATGCTTAGTTGTTTTTGTTTGATAGAAAATGGAAAGTGAATAAATTACAAAAGGACATATTCACAAGATAGCCAAATTATGAAATGCATTTGCTAAGATCAGCTCAACATGTAGCATAAGCTCATTGAGACACATTGGAGTCCCTAGTAAGCTTTAGAATCAAGACTTTTCAAGCATTCTCTTACTTGTCTAAAGATAGTGGTGGTGTTAGAAGTATTGGTTTTGTGAAGAATGATGCATAAAATGAACTTAACAATCGAAGAAATTCAGTAATTGAAAATGGGGATGCTCAAAGTCTTGTAAATCACTTCAAGCAAAAGGCCAATCAAGAGAAAATGTTTTATTAGGATATGGGGTTGGATGATGAAGGAAGAATTCACAACTTTTTTTGAGAGATGGTAAATCTCAAATTGATTTTTGATTACTTTGGTGATGTTGTTATTTTTTATGCTACCTATAGGACCAACAGGTACAACTTGATTTGTGCACCTTTCATTGGAGTGAATCATCACTAGCAGACCATAATGTTTGCATGTGTATTTTTATCTGATGAGACTTCAGCTTCGTTTAAGTAGGTATTTAGATCGTTTTTAGAGTCGGTGAACAATAAGCGGCCCGTGATTTTTATGACTAATCAAAACAATACAATTATGAAAGTTGCCAAAACAGTATTTCCAGAAAATTAGCATTGGTTGTGCTTATGGCATATTTGTAAAAATGCTCCGTCGTACTTGGGTGGCCTCAATAATGATACTGGTTTTAAATAATTGTTTCACAAATGTTTGATGAGGTGTGAGATAGAAGAAGAGTTCAAGCAGATATGGGCCAAGATGTTTACAAACTACAATTTACATAGCCACAAGTAGTTAGAGAGATTGTATAATATTCGGGATAGGTGGTGCACTAGTTTTTTCAATAAAACATTCAGAGCATGATTCAAAACAACCCAAGAACTGAGTGTACTAATAGTGTATTAAACGACATTGGGACTAGAACCTGTTCATTCACTAAATTTGTTCTTGAAGTTGAACGAAAACTTGGAGAATGGTGCCAAAATGAAGCAGAGATTGACTTTGTTTCTACACAAGGGAAACCTCCATTTTTAATACGGTCTGGTACCATGTTACCATAGGCTACCAAGTTTTATACTACTCGCATATTGTATATGTTATTTGAGAAAAAAAAATTATGGGCATCTATGTTTCATCTAGTGATGATGAATAAGTTATTGAAGAATCCGTCTATAGCTTAAAAGTGACTATAGAAACCAAATGGGGCCACCAAACAAATAGATTAGTTCTCAACACAAAAAATTCAACTATCTGTTACAGCTATAAGAAATTTGAGAGAACGCATATACTTTGTACACATTTATTGGCAGCTTTAAAGGTAAAGAATATTGTCAAAATCTCTAATTCATATTTGTTGAAAAGGTGGAGCAAAAATGCTCAAAAGTATGTAAGTGATGTGGATAAAATTAGGATATTTAGCATGCAAGGTACTGATTCTGATATTGTTTTTATAAATTGAGCTATGGAGTTTGCGTGTTGTTAATAAATGCATATCTCACGAGGCAAGAAGGCTTGTTTTCTGGCAAGCACTAAAAGTGCTAATCAAAAGTTTGATGATTACTAAAAAATGCACATATTAAAGGATTCACAATCAAGGATTAGGAATGACATAGCGGTTAACAATGAGAATATTGTGAAAATAGAGATAAGTGTGATATTACTGTCCAAGATCCCAATCAAATAAGAGCAAATGGTAGAGAAATGAATGAAAGATTAAAAGGCCATCTTGAGAAATATAAGCTTTAGATTCTTCTTTTTAGAAATTTGATGTGTCTATTGTACCCATATAGAATCTGATATGCTTTAAATGTTACCTTTCTAGTTGCAAGAAAAAGAAGGAAGACATAAACTGCTGCAGAGGGAAATGAAACCCAAAATGCTCTCGAAAAGATTAATTTTCCATTGAATGGAGAAACAACTAGAGTAGTCTCATATATCCCCAACGCTGGCCGGAATTATGAGGTTTTCATATATTCTTTCTTTTTTTTTTTTCAAATTGATGGTTTATGTTTCGTAGAATTCCATGAGTTCACTTTTATCCATGACATCTTTTCTTGAAGGTTGTCAATTATTACCCATTATTTATATCTATGTTACAAGCTTGTAGTACACTTAATAATCGTGGAATGGTAAGCAGGTGATTACTGTATTTATTTTTCTTTCATGCTGTATTCTTGAAAATAATACAACATTTAATTTTTGAGCAAAATCTGAGAATCATTTATTATTGAATCATACTAGGATAATTCAAATGACGCCGTTTTAGAAGGTGAAAATGATGCCACCTAGTGTATTGCTACTGTTGTTGAAAGAATTTGGCAATGTATGAGTTCAATGCTAATGATTCTCTTGACAAGTACATTTTCCCCATACCAAATTTTATCTCCTTGATTTATGAAAGAATGTTTGAGATTTCTCTTCGGGTGGCTTGTACTTACAAATGAAGCCTACTGACAAACTATCTATGAACAAAGTTGTTGAGATGCTTTGAGGCGATGTTGAATTTTTGCGCATGCTTCCCAAAACATTTCATTGCTCCACGTGAGATAGCTGAAGATCATGAGATGTATATAAAACGTAAAGAATCATTAGTTCTTTGGATTGGGTGATAGATTTGTGATGGAAATCCATCTAAGCATGAAGTCGAAGCCGAAGCTGAAGCCAAAGCCAAAGAAGGGGGAAAAAGATTCAAATCACATTCTATGGTACCTTGGAAAAACTCAAAGTATAAAGGATTTCAAGAGGGGATTCAAGCAAGCAAAATTATCAAGCCAAAGCTAGAGTGTGAAGTTTGCAAAGAAATAGGTGCTAAAATGAGGACCAAAGAAAGCTAAATTCACCTAGCAATTCATACAAAAGGTCAATGACACCTATTGCAAAGTAAAGGAGATCATAGAGATCAAGTTTGGAGTGCAAAAATAAGGGTTGCTCGGCTTGAGTGCACGGGTATCAACTAAGTTATGTAATTTGTAGACCTCCACAAAGCTTCTAGAAATCGGGTGCATGGCCAATTATACAATCGTGTACCAAGATGTGCCTTTTGCAAAAAGCTATGCACAGTCGTGTAGTTGTCCGTGCACAGACTCCTAATATTGGCATGGTCGTGCACCTCATTTGTATGGTTGTGCAACATCACTAGCATTGGCAAGTGGGCCGATTCAGCCCGCTAGGCCGGCATGTCGGGTCGGGCTGGGCTAGGTCCGCGAGCTGAACCAACCACACTGTAACGGGCTGGTCTAGGTTGGCCCCCCCACGGCCCTGTGGGCTAGCCCGCCTTGAAGAGCATTCAAGGGTTTTTTTTTTTTTTTTTTTTTTGCCCCTCAATGGTCAAGAAACATTTTTTTTTTTACTTTTGGACCCCCAACAGTTATATTCTCCCTCTAACCCCCCAAAACTCTATAAATACTCTCCAATTCACCCCAAAACTCACTAAACACTCTCTAACTCTCTCCAACTCTCTTATTTTCATTCCTCTTTCTCTCATAATTCTCAAATCTCTTCATTTTCTCTTCAAAAAGTGTTAGAATAAATTTTTTTTATACATATATTTTTTCAATTCTTCAAATAAAGTCTTCATATTTTGAAAGATTATTGAGTAGCAGAATAGTGAATAGTTCAAGTATTGAAGAAGACAAGAAGTAAAGCTCCATAAAGTGTTATTGTTCTTGACCATCAACTAGTTAGTATTTTTTTAATCTTAAATTCTTATTTTTTAGTTTTATTAATTGCTTGTTTGTTTAATTTTTAAGTTAATTTACAAGTTATTTATATTTTTCAATTATCTTATTTCATTATTTGTTAATACTTTATTCTACTTTTTTGAACTTTTATTTGAATTTTAATTGATTATTTTTATTTAAATATAATAGATCCAAATCAATATTATTACTTTTATCGAGTTAAGTAATAAAAAAAAAAAAGAGAGGATAGGCTCGGGCCCGACTCGCGGGCCTCAAGGGCTTAGGGCTCAGGCCATGTCGGGGCCCAAGGATTTCGGCCTAGCCTGCATTAGCATGGGATCGGCCTGCACGACCCACAGGCCGATCCTTGGGCCTGGCCTGAAACCGTGTGGGCCGGCCCACATGCCTATGCTAAACATCACAGAAGGTAATATAATGTTTGTTTTGACTTTGTTTTGGTTCTTTTATAATTGACCATGGATTGTAATATTTTTAGCGAATAATTTGACTTGTTTTAAGGCCTCTTTTGATTAGGATTAGCATCCCTAATAGTTCAGGGTAAGGTGGGTGGGTGGGTGGGTGGGTGTGTGTGTGTGTGTGTGTACGTAAATATATGCCATTTTTATCTTTTATAAGAACGACTTTGAGACTTAGAATATTTTGGTAGGAAATCAAATCCTCTCAAGAAAAAATGTGTAAGGGTGATTCCCATTTCATCAAGACCAATTTAAAAGGATTAGTCTCATTTTTTATCATATCTCTAAACTTCGAAGGAATAATCTAAAACTTTTTCTCTAATCTTGAATGCTAGAATTTCTAGTGTTATTATTAGGTTTGAGTTTAGATGTCTTCAAATTTCTAGAATTTCTAGTGTTATTATTAGGTTTGAGTTTAGATGTCTTCAAATTTCTATCCTTTTTGTTCTAATCTCTTGATAGATTAAGGTGTTATGGTATATTTGATAAAATCTCAAAGGTGTTAGTTGCATTGCATCTAGTATTCTTGTGTTTATGAGTTTGGTAGAGAGTTGGGTGACCAACTCTTGTGTAACTTGTTCTTAAAATCAAGAGGCTTCCGTACTTATATAATTATGTTAGGACGTTTATTTGTGATAAAAGTTATTGCAAATAGTTTGTGTAAGTCTAACTTAGCTTGACTGCTCTTGAATGTACCCTTGTTATGATTTTTGAAATACTATTCCCCATAAATTTGAGTTTAGATTGATTGTCCAATTGGTAATTTTCATTCTTGTTTCTTTTACTAGAAGAATCTCCTTAACTCTAGCAAATTCACAAATTTGAGAAGTGCACAAAATGAAATGAAACATGACAAGAAAAAGTTTAGTTCTATAACAACAACAATCCTAAATTCTTGAAATGCAATTAATTGGCCCTCCCCAGTTGTTAATTGTTTAGTTTATATTTCCTTCATACCACATTGAAGAAATGTATACCTGCTCTCCAAGTGTTGGAGTTGTGACATGTCATGGTGCTTCTTTTCCTAGAAGATTAATTTTGAAATTGAGAACTCAATCAACAAAATTACAAATAGAACTAAGATGGCATTTCACTTGCAAGGAACAATGGTAGATAATATCCGAAGTCCACTATGAATTATTTTTTGAATTGGAACATTCCAATGTAAAATTTCCACTACAGCTCTTTGAAGAAGAAATCAAATGGCAATGTTGGTTTTTTTTTTTTTCTTCAAACTTTTACTGATGGGAACATACTAGATAAATTCTGAACAAAGAAGTCTAATCCTTAATTTTTGTTTTGATAAGACATTCTTGTATAACTACATTTTGATCCTTAATACACCATTTGGCATAAAATGGTTTATTTTAGCTAATGCTAAATTAATAAGTAGAACCAGCTCCATGTGCATATTCAATTGAAGCTCAAAAAGACTGTAATACTAAACCTTGAAAATAAGGAATTTGCAAATATGAAAGCTTACTAAATTGTTTCATTAATAGCCAAACAAATAAAGTAGTACAATGAAATGAACCATTGCAGACGCATCTAAGCAACATTCTAATTCAAATACAGCTTTGTACAACTATCACTTAAGTTGACAATATCATTTCCTTTTCAACTAACTAAGAGGGGGCTGCGAGGGTAGAGGTGGATCAAAATGTGGATTACGATATTTAGCATTCGAAGAAGACGCCCCCTTAAAGTCCTTTTGATTTGTTGTTGTGTTTGGAGCTTTTCTATTTGCATTGATATAAGACAGCCATGCTTGCTCAGCTTTTTCAAGTGATGAAAATGACTTGAAAACATTTAACATTAGTTGCATTATGGATTCCACCCAATCTTCAAATATCCCATGTTTTCTCTCTTGAAAAACAACATAGAACCTTTTTTAAGCCATGTATAAGTTATTTTGTTTCAAAAACGAAAAAGAGTTATTTGCTGCCCCTGCTCAAAAGGACCATATATTTGCTACCCCTGTTGAGTAGCCTAACTGGAAAGTCCTCTATCATATGGTAATTTTGATGTTTTTCTAGATGAATTTTCCCATTTTCTGAGCTAATAGCAAAATTGTCCATCACAATAATTGAAAAATAAACTAGAACAGTGAGTTCTAGAAGAGAGGGAGTTATACACATTAATTATTCCGTTCTCCTGACTTGTATTTTACACAGCACAAATTTCCTATGTTTGAGTTCTTGATGTACCCTATTCTAATTCTACAAATCAAGTCAGGCTAATGGAGGAGAACCTTGATGTCCTCAATAATAATGCATTTTATAAACCAAGGATGTCAATCAAATTTGATGCAATTTATGCAAGTGAGAGCAAGAACAGAAATTGTTGTAAAGATCTAATTCTTAAAGACTTGAAGCTTTCTTAGTAATCTCAGGCGGCAACAAAGGAAAATGTGCTTTTGTAATATCTTGTGGTCTCACAAACTTGTTCCTAAACTTTGTATCCACGCCTATCCTATGTACCTAGATGTAACCATATAAACCTATTTGGTTGAAGCTAACATAAAGAAAATCCTTCCTAGTTTCTACAAACCAATTTAATTTGAATTACAATATAGTATAGTAGTGTATCATTTTGTCTAGACTCTGGATTTCAATCAAGTACAACAATAATTCTAGTTTCTTCACAACAAAAATTTCCACTGAAATACAACCAAAGTATAGTTGAACTTACTTTTTACCTAACATGGGGTTGAGCTAGACTATTTATGTCATCGAATTTTGTTGCTTTCGATCATAAAATGGAAAGAAGCTCTTCCCTTTGCTCTTCCTCATGTCTTTTTCTATAGTTTTCACCTCATATTTGGCATGCTAGCAAAGTGCTAGAGTATCAGGCTACATTTCTAAGATCTCTTCACCTTGGTTAAAGCAAATAATTAACAAAAACTATGCCATAGTCAAAATCATTAGTCTCATGAACAAGCCAAACGCAGGCTGATGCAATGAATGTTATTGTAAGTACAATCACAGGCTATTCTGTATAAGGATTTTGTAAGTGCATCCTCAAAATTCAAGCAAATATGTTTTTTCTTAATAGTTCTTCTAATCTTTTCTCGTATTGGGTGATCAAGTTTTCTTTCGATTATTCAGGCTATAATGAGTGTGGATAGAAAGTAATTAAGAGTTTACTGAACATATTTGTACCACAGGTTGAAAAAGTGAACTTATGCAGATGCCTCATGCAAAAGAAGAAATCTCCACTATATCAAAATTTCTAACCGATGAATATAAGATTAAGGAAGCAAGACTCAAAAGATATCCATCGCCTCCCCTTCTATCTTACTATCTCACCCTACAAATTCAGTTTTCATTTGCCATTATCATCGTGAGCTTGAAAGATAAGCTAAATCAAGCCCAACTGGAAGAATCAAATTTCATTACCATACCACAATACTTATTTGTGGTTTGTAGAATAGAAGTTAAGATAAAGCACAATGTATCACATATACAACAACAAAGTCCCAGGTTTTCAGATCAAAATAGTTAACCAACGCAATCGAAATCTTAAAACATGGAAGTGAACGTGACCTATTAAAACTAAACTCACAGATTATTACTATGGATACATGAATCAAAAATCAATCCTAATTTCAAAAGAACTAGATAGAAGTAAAGTGGTTGAATCAATAACAACATTCTCAACATTTGACATGTGCATGGGATAGGAAAAGAAAAATCAAACCATTAGCTAAAAATAACTTCAAATCCTCTTAGATCTAACCTCTCAGATCTAGAAATCCCTTCTATCCAAAGTGGTGCCATTCTTCGAACCTCTCAAATATAACAACCTGAAGACTATTGACTCTCTAACACAAATTTATTCACTCTCCCCCATAAATTGTTCAAGCTTAATAGTACCCAATTCTGCAAATAAAACTGCAGCGGTGGCAGGAGCCCATGACAGTGGTGGAAGCAGTGAAGTTGGCAGCACAAGAACAATCCCAGGTGGATTTAGCAATGAAGAAAATGATAGGATTGAGGAAGGCTAGAAAGGAGCAACTGACAGAAACCGCTAACCAAGGCAAGAAACTTTGGCTCTCTTGAAGAACGACACATAGCACTATTGGAGATGTTGTGTAGAGAAAGAGATTGGATGAGATAGTGAAGGCAAGAGAGAAAGAGTGGAAGAAGGATCCGCGGAAATTCCGTGAAATGGTGGCATTTTTGCACCGAATTCCGACAGAGGGGCAGCTTGAATCGATATTCCGTTTATAGTGAGGGCAGCTTGAATTGGTATTCCATTTATAGTGAGGTCGCATGCTTAGGTATTCCATTTATAGTGAGGTCGCATTCTTAGAATGCGACCAATTAAGTAGAGGGAATGCGACCTTAACGCCATATCTTTTTTTTTTTTTTTTGAATGGGCGAGTTTAAGGTCGCATTCCAAGAATGCGACCTTTCTATAAAGGTCGCATTCTTGGAATGCGACCTCAACCTGCAGTTTTTCCAACTCCTAACCTGCAATTTTCCCAAATCCCAACCTACTATTATTTTTGTAATAAGTAATTGTCTAATCTGATCAAACAACCTGCAATGCAACCTCAACCTACTACAATCTCCACCTGCTGCAATTACTTAATGTGGTTTGAGTAAGGACTGATAGTAGACCACGCACTTATCACATGAATAAAATTTAATATAATAATATATATGGATTGAAGCATTCAAAATAGCAAGAACAATATTGCAAGTACATAGAGAAACTGTATTGAAAATACAATTGAACATAAAACGAACTAATAGTCCAATGTCAATGGCTAGTCTCTCGAAATAGTAAAATTATTATTATTACAATTCCTTCTAGTATGTCCACTCCTATGATAGTTGCTGCATCTTGGAGAAGAGTTCGGTGTCCGATAATCCATATCATAAGGTATCCTCGATATTCACAAATGGCCAGGAACTTCATTTCGCATCATTTCTTCCACTGGTGCAAGCGTAAAAATAGAAGGCCTCCAATACTGTTCATCCGCCACAGGGAAGAACTGACCCTCATATGTCAACTTATAATTCCTTCTAGTATAGAACTCCAAAACAAAGTCAATTAGGTTATAACCTCTGTGACGACATGCTGCAAACCCATGTGAACAAGGAATACCATATATACTCTATTTTTGGCACGTGCATGATCTCTCTGTTAAATTGACACTGTAAACATTTGGACTTCTACCCCCTTGTTGAACAGATGATTTAATCTCATATATACCGGCCTGTGCATTATATTCAGTTACAATATGCCCTCTGGACTTGTCCTCAAAATAAGAATACAACTTTCACATTTCAGAAGGTAAAGGGTGTCTCAAATCCGATGCATCATGTCATGTAACACCCCGCAACCTAGGCCCGCCAGGGCCGGGGATGCCGCCCCATCCAAAGGACATGGGGTCTTTATAACTAGATCACACAAATATAATAGCGGAATAAAAATGATACTTTATCTTAAAATTTATTACAACCTAAAATACTTCAAGAATAAATCCATAAATTCGCAAAACAAAGCCATAAGTAAAATTATCCACTCTCACTTCCCATAACATTACATAAGATAAATCCTCAGAAAAATTCTCCCAAGACAGGTAATGTTTAGCTACTCATGCCCACAGCAAGATCGATCTGAAATCACGATAAAATGGTGATGAGACAGAAATCTCAGAAAGTCCGTGTGTGCTTAAGTGACGGGAGAAAACAGTTCGTGAATGCAGAGTATAAAAATTCTTTATAAAAGATCACTGGCAAGCAATAAACATTAGTCAAAAGCAAGAGTGTTGTTTTGACTTTTCCAACCATAAATAATCAATAAGATCAACCACTCAATGAAATGGTTATGGGTTACCACACATTGGGCCCCACAACCGAATGGTCAGCATACCAAACTTTGTGCATACCGCCGGCCAGAATGCCACACTTTGTGCAGACTGACAAAAGTAGGTGATCGGCCTACTGGGCAAGATACTTCTCCTTCTCTATACCCCAAACAACAATCGGGTGTCCATTCCGGCACAATACAGTCACTTGACTGAAAATAAACTGCTAGCTCGGACCGGTACGACTCACTGGACTGACATCTTATCCGGGAAAGACTCACCCCTCAGAGGTGGCCTCCTATTGAAGGATTTACCCTAATCCTTCCAAGACTAGTCCTAGTAGTCTACCCTTATTGAGTACTCAACGACGTTTCCCTCTTGGGATAAAATGAACAAAACATGATTCCACAAGAAACTAGAAATTTAGGGATCTCCAAAGTCCTTATCAAAATCAGTTTTAGAAAGTATTTTGAGTTTGAGTAAATCTGCTCAATAATTCAATTGTTTGAAATAAGGAAGAATTCCACCCTCAATTGCCTTTATATACATGAGCGTACATATACTCTACATTTGACTTGCCATAAAGAAAATGTTTCACATCAGTCAGGTTTTATGCAGGAGCTTACCTGATTCTTGCTCACAAATAAAAGGTCTCCAACAGCTGACCTAACCCCACAGGACAAATACAAATCGCAATCAATTTCAAGCCACAAACCACTTCCTCAATTTTAAGTCAACACAACTTACTACTACCATAATCCTAGTGTCCCAAGCTTTAAGGTTAAATAATAAGTAAATAGGTTTAAGAGTTGAGCCCAGTGTGATATTTAAAATAATTAATGGTTTGGGAAATAAATTTTAATAAGTTGAAAGCTTAAATCTTGTTAAGGAAAATTTAGAGTTTATTTGATCAAGAGTCCTAAGTAGTTTTAGGTAAAATAATGATTTATTAATAATTTAGTTGTTAGAAAATAATTGATAGCTAAAATTAGTTGAAAATGAATTTAATGAGTCTTGCTTGAAAAATAATAAATAAATTCTTAATGGGTTTTGATTAAAAGATAATAATTAAATTTGTAGTAATAAATATTTCACTAATCATAATTATTTCCATAAAAGGCTTTAATTGATTTCATTATTTTAAATAATATATATATATATATATATATATTATTTTTCTAGCAAAGCTATTATTTATTTGACTAAAATATCCTTATTGTTTATAATAGTCCAAATCTACCCTTCCTAGGGTTTTTCGAAAATACAAAAAAAAAATATTTTATTGAATATTTTATTCAAGAAGTAAAATTAGTTTAGGGACAACTAGATCATGATTCAAATTCCTATGGCTAACCACAATCAAGAACATGCACAATCCTTCAATTCATCAAATCGACCAAATCTTTCATATAAGAATAGATCTAAATTTATCAAGACATGATCTAACCTCTACTAGCATAAATATGATCATGGCTTTAACAATCCATCATGAATAAAAATCCTATTCACCAATGGTGACATAATCTCTAGCATGCTTTGACACAAATACTACCTATGACATGTATCAAACCTCAATTCAACATACAACCAACCAATATAATCCTTCCATGCATAAATCTCATCTCCTTCACAATCATACATATACTCATGCTTCAATCACAACAACACATACTCAAATCCCATCGCCATCTACCTTCTAACAACATCATCCTAGAGATATGATTCTAGAGTTTAAAAAGGAAGATTGAAGGTAATTACTTGATTGATGAATGCCTTGAAGGAGTTTAGAGTAGATCTCAACTCCTAGATGTCTAACTTTGTCCAAGGGAGATGGCAAGAGCATGATTATGGAAGAAGAAGTCATCCGGCCAAGGAAGAGGGATTTCGGCCATGAGAGAGAGAGAGAGAGAGAGAGAAGAGATCATTAGTATGTTTATTCACATAGGTTTTCACTAGAGATCAAGTTTGGAGAAGATGAAGTTGATAGAGTAAATTTACCTTGAAGATGTTCTTGTCCTTCACAGAAATTTCTGGTTTTGATCCGAAGTAGCAAGATGATTTGAGGAGTTTGATGTTAAGAATGGTGTCGATGGACTCACAGCAATAAGTAGGTCAAATCTGGAGATTTTAGTGAAGGTTTGAAGTGATTTGGAGAGGTATTGGGTGAAAGAAAGTAGTAAGTGTTCTTGGTGTAGTGTGTGTGTTCTTGGAGATTGAAGGGAATTGAGAGATTGTAGTGTAGCTGCCGAAAATTCTGAGGGAATTAGGCTGGCTGAATTTCTGTAGGGTTTAGGGAGTTGTTTCTCTGATTTGGAAGGAAAAAGGGCAAGTTAGTTGTCACAATCCTTGAAGAATATTTTTAGGAAGTGAATTTGGAAACTAAATATTCCAAGAATATCTTGATTGTTGGAGAGTTTTGGAAGTCTGCCATGGCTGACTGTTTGAGCAGAATTTCGGTGGGATTGCTGGTCTATGGGAGCTTATGGTGGCCGAAAGTAGGGTGCTTAATGGTGAAGAAGAAGTCTGGTTATTTGGGGAATGCATTATGGGAAATTGCTAAACAAAGGTGGCTGGAATTTTGGAAATCAATCAAGCTAAATTGCAGGGATTTGTTGGAGAGATTTTTGGACAGCCATTGCTGAATTTCATGCAGAAGCTTAAGGGGAACAATGGAGCTCTACTACTGGAGGTTTAAGGAAGGTTTTTGCTGAATAAGGTTGGTGTTTCGGCTGGGAGAAAAATAGAAAACAAAACTGGAACTTGGACTGCCCAGAATTTTCGCTGGGCAGATTTTCGGCTGCCATTTCCAGCTGACTTGCAGAGGGTTTGAAGGGGGACTTCAGGGGTTTTCAAGGCTGGTTTCCAGCCTTCTTCATGGAGGAAACCATGGCTAAGGTACTGCACAAAATCTGGAAGAAAACAGCTTAGTTTTGGACTCTCAAAGTGGCGATTTGTACAGGAATTTTTCCTGATGTTGCTCCAGCTTTAAGCAGTCCGAAAATGGCCAAGAAATTTAGATTGTAAACTGATCCTAAAGAACATTTTTCTGGCAGCATTTGGAAGGGAATGTTAGCTAAGAAAGTCGACATTTTGAAGGCACAACAAGCTGAAAAATTTCAGCTCATTCCAAGAAGGAAGATGAACTAGCTAGAGGGAATTTTCAGCCAACTCACTAGAGGGATTTTTCCTCTTGGAACTTCCCACAACTCTTCCACATTTTTCAGACCATAAAAAGTCTTTTATCAAGACATTTTGATCCTACAAGATCACAACACTTTGCTGAAATTTCTGGAAAGAAAATGGCTAGAATCACTTTATCAAACTAATGAGTTGAGAATTAAGGAAAAATCAAAGATTAAGAAAAAATGAATTCCCTTTGGGAAATTCGAGTAGGTAAGGGTGTAGAATGAGGTTGGTCCTAACATGTCTCTCTTAGGACATCATCCCTACCTTACTCCAAGCTCATAAGGCCGAAATTACTCTTCCCCAAGCAAAAATAAAATTAAATCAAGCTAAAGCTTCCATGACGGAATTTGAACCCTAGACTTCAATAATTAATTCTAAGGCTCTAACCACTAAATCACATCAACTCTTGCTGATATTTTCCCTAGAAAAATTATTTTCTATTCAATCCACAAGCTATTTCCCTATTTTCACCTCGGGCAAAAATTACCATTTTGCCCTTCTCACACAATACTCATCAACAAGACTTCAAGACAATAAAACTCAAATCCAAAGTACATAAAAATCATATAAAAATATATTTAATCATGAAATAAAATATGATATGCACCCCAACCCCCTTACTCTAAGGTTGGTTTTGACTGAAGTTTTACACATCATCTCTATGTTCATTAAAATATTTAACTAACTTCTGAAATGAAGTTTCAACCAAAACCTTCAGTGGAAGAGATCTTACTTTCTTCAACACACTATTCATACATTCAAACAAACTAGTAGTCATTGAACCATATCTGTGCCCTTCATCATATGACAAAATCTATTTCTCCAAACCAATATCCATTAAAAACTTAAATGCATCCTCTTTTCGAATCTTGATTTCATCCAAATATGATTGACACTTGGTCCTTTTGCACTCTAAACCAACAGCGTACATCAAACTTGTCAAATTAGTGTCCTTAAACTTGGCACGAAAATTTCCCTTTATGTGCCCGAGGCAATATCGATGAAAAGCCAAAGGTTCTTGCCACTCATTCATATGGCGTACAGCATTTACAATACCTTTATGTCTATCAGAAATAAGACATATATGTCTGTCCAAAATGACATGTTGATGTAAGAGTTTTAAGAACCAGCTCCAAGTCTCCAATGATTCCTCATCCACGATGGCAAAAGCAAGAGGGAATAAGTGACTATTCACATCCCAAGTGGATGCTACCAACAGTTTACCCTGATAAAGTCCCCTTAAATGGGTTCCATTAATTGATACCACTAGACGACAATATTTAAAACCATCAATTGAAGGTTTGAATGACCAGAAAAGGAAGCCAAAAGCTTTCAAATCACCCACACTAGTCCAACGGTGTCTCCACCTCATAATAGTCCCAAGATTGGAATCCTGCAAGGCAAGCATGTATTTTGATAGGGCAATCCACGTTGAGGGCCAATCACCATATACAAGTTCCATAGCAACCTTTCGGGCTTCCCAAGCTTTCTTATAAGAACAACCCCGTCCTCCACAGTTTCTGAACTTCAACAATAATATCACTCACATGGCATTTAGGGTCATTTAATACTAAATGTATCATATTACGGGCTATGAACCGATGATCTATGTTCCTATGCACATTGTTCACAACTGTAATGACGCATGTGTGTTCTTTGTTCAAGACTGTTATCTGCCACTGTCCATGAGTCTTCTTATGTATAACGCGAATATGCCAAGAATAAGGATTGCCAGCACTTGAATGCTTATACTTATCATACCGGCAGTCTTTCTTACTCTCCAAGACTCTGAATTCCCAACCTGCTTGAATAGACCACTTTCTGACTGCATATATAGCCTCCTTTTTATTCTGAAATTTCATGTTTAGATGCAAATCAGTGTCAGTGTCAGACCAACTTCTTGTAACATTGACTGAGTGCCTGTTGAGTGACTCGTTAGCACATGCACCAGACCTTACATCATCAAATATTGGAAATCTTGCTGATTGAGAAAATGTATTAGAAGGCCCCGTTACATCATCAAATATTGGAAGTGTTGCTGTTTGAGAAATGCTGTTAGACGGCCCCACCATGTCATTCATGTCATCTTGCACTTCATATGCGGGAATGTTTATTGCAATGTCACTTTCTTCACTCTCATCCGTGTCACGCCAATTCACTGGTCCCTCTGAGCCCGCGAAACAGTCACCGTCAGACATATGTAATATTGAATAAACATTTACTGCACCTGTAGCCAAATGCGATTGAGATGCTATATCTGTTGGGATAGTGTTAGCATGCAGTCGGTTGTCGTTTGCTGGATACATATCCACCTCCCGTCGACTTTGTGTTTGAACCAATAGTTGCTTGGGGATGATCAAATTGTGTGACCAACATCGACTGTTTCAACATTACTACCAGTTGAACTAATGTATCCAGTTCCAGCAATGTTAAATGTTGCACCTGTATTTTCCACCGGTTGGTAAAATGATTGGGGGCGTTTGTTGTTCAAGTCTTCCATCCTTATGCCCGTGGGAAGTTGGGATAATAAATTCATCGTGTGCCCCAACCCCATGACTTGGTTAAGTATTGCTAGGAATGAACCCGTTGGTGGAGACAACCCGGCCAAGTGACCTGTGTGTTGAGATGTCAAGTCTGAATAGCTAACATGAATTTGGATGCTCTGTAACTTAAACTCATTTGGCAACATCCATAAAACCTCCATATCATCATCATCGCTCAACTCATTCGCAGCATATTGTTGATCAGATCCATACAGGAATGGATATCGAAATGTAATCTTCAATATCACATTTCTCCCTCCCAGTCCAAGGTAGTTTCGGACCTTTTCAAGTAATTCAGCATATGATATTCGACGTTGGAGTATCCAGGTTTTTTAATGGCCCCATCAAACCATATGCTACCTCGATAATCCCGCTGAATTTGACAATCCCAAAAAAAAAAACAGAGCACAATAGGGGGATCCAATGCATTCATCGTTACAATGTGGGCACAATCTGATAAATGTGAGGAAATAATGAAAATGAGCAAGTAATATGAAAGAATGACTTGTAAAATTATAAATAAAATCAATCGAAATGTATTGATGTTACCTTTTTAAGTAGATCGAAGTCCAAAATCAATAGGCCCAATCTGAGCTACCCATCAAACACCCGTTTAGCAGCAGCATTACAGTGTTGATGAGTCTCGCCCGAAAATGAAAATCTCTAGATCTGGTCGTAGATGTTGAAGCTGGGATTGAAATATGCTCGTAGAGGTCGCATTCATGAAATGCGACCTTGATTTTTTTTTTTCCACTTCCTGCCTGAAATAAAATCTATAACCTGTGCACTATAAGTAAAGTTCAAACGCAGAGTACCAAATGAAATGAAATGCATAACCTGAACACTAAAAGCAAAGTCCAAAAGTAGAGTACCATATGAAATAAAATTCATAACCTGTACACTATAAGCAAAGTCCAAAAGCAGAGTACCAAACGAAATGAAATCCATAACCTGTACACTATAAGCAATGACAACGAAAGCAGAGTATCAAAAAACAAAATCATCCCCTAACAAATGGTATATGAAGTACAGAGTATCTCTTAACATCAAGTACACCTAATGTGGTGAGAGCACACACGGACGGTGAGATTTAATCTTTCGCCTTGGTCTCCCACCACCTGCTAGCACGTCATCATCTGGAGGCTGTTATGGAGCTGGTACGGGATCATCGAGATGGGGTGAAACTGGCACGGGATTTGGTAACTGGTCTACTGCTGGCACAGGAGCTGGCTCGGGATCGGGAATCTGGCCTGCTGCTGGTGCGCCGGGTCTGTGTTGCCGGTGACAGACTATACCGTGAAAGGGACGTACTGGAAGCTCCTTAATGCGAGAAGTGTCTGTCCCTTGGTCTTGGAAAGATGGGCCCGTATCCCCGTGATCGAACATGCCCGCTGTGTTACAAGGAGAGTGAACGAGAATGACAACAAAGTCATGACCAAGCAGATTATCTGGTGTAATATCAGTCCCAATCTCGAACTGCATGCCATATCCTGTCTGCTCCTGAACCTCCAGCTGCTAAGGCACTCCCTCCGAAACAGGATCGTGAGGTGGAGAATGCGCTCGAACTCGGGGCCTCCTGCCCTCATGCCTCAATTCTGGGTGCATACGTCCATCAACAGGATCTTGGGGCCTCGACGTAGGCTGTGTCACTGGGATGGTCGGCGTGCCTGAATCGACCGGTATTGATCCAGCATACCGCTCGTGATCCTGATGACTAGTTGCAAGTCCTCGGGTGCACATATCTCGAATATCAATAAATGCTCTTCAGGACACCGAGTCGCGCTATGAATGTGACGTTCAGCCACTGTCATACATCATCGCATAATATCAACCTGAAATCATCATTCGAAAAATTTTGTGAATAATTAAAGGAATTATCAAATTATTAACTCCTACCATTACCAAATAAAATACATACCATGACAACTGTACTAGACCCAGTAGGATGATACCCCGAGAGCAAATACGCACAAGTGGTGGGGTTCCCGATGCGTAGATGGGTACGGTCCCTATACCATTGCATGTAATCCACTGCGACTGAAACACCCATCGTAGTGGTCTCGACAAAGTCTTCTCGAGTAGCCCACATCTGAAGATACGGCGCATGATATATTCTGTAATCTCTAGAAGGATTACTTCGCCTATCAACCAAGTGCAGGTCAATCCTCATATTACAGTCTATCAGAATAGACTGAAACATCCCAAACTGTCGCATCACTCGATCTGGAAAATATAACTCGACGACCTCCCAGCTAATCAACGCTGTGCGTGACCCTCCAGATATCAGGTCCTTCCAAACATATAGGGGGGAGAAGACTAACCAAATCAGTCCGATAAGGCCGCCAGATAAACTGTCACATCATTGTTCGGAATTGTTAGTATCAAATAAATAAAGAATTCTAAATAAAATATTTATATATACTCATATCATCGTTTGATAAGGCATCTAGTTGGGAGCGATATGTCACGAGAACATATGTGAACGTCCGATAAAACTGTACTGGAACGTCCCATCGAGCACCGTAGGGTGCAAGGGGTGGGAGATCATCGAGAGGCATACTCCGCTTTGGCCATACAACCCGAACATGCTCCTATGCTCATAGCTACAACATAATCACAAACGTATTAGACTCGTAGCACACATGTTTATTAGATAAACATAAAATATAAAAAATATTTGAATTCGTACCTCGAGTAAGACCATCGGTCCACAAATCTCCTGCGCAGACCCGAGAGAGGCTTGACACAGGCATCTATACAGGAATGCTATCACAGCACTACCCCAGCTGAGCGTCCCGCATGCCTCCAAATCCTCGAGGAGAGGTAGGTATCTCAAGTGGATCAGGTTCCCCGACTTATCAAAGAACAATAGGCCCCTAATCAATAGGAAGATAAAGCAACGAGCATGCTGCAGGACGATGTCATCAGTAGCATAATCGGCCAAAGAAAAATCCAAGGCCTCCTTAATAGGACCCTTCTTAATCATATTTCCCCGTATGTCCTCGGCCCATGGCCTAATGCCAAGAAGTTTATCGCAAAGGTTAATCCAATCACCTTTGCTGTAGTGATAAGGAGGCCTTATCACCACATCCACATCCACTCTAAGGCCCCATAATATCGCAACATCCTCTAGTGTCACTGTAGCCTCTCCTATGGGGAAATGAAATGTATGGGTCTCCTGACGCCATCGCTCTACTAATGCGGTTACGAGAGCATGATCAAGTTAGATGTGTTCAGCTCGTCTGACTCCACCAAAACTAGTCCTATCTACTAACTCCGCAACTCTACCGGAAAGGGGCGTATGCTCTCAAAATGCAGAATCGTATCGTCTATACACCAATGGAATCTTACAAGTACACTGATCATCAAACCATACCAAAGACGTACGATGGCTCGACTGAAGAGATAGTAAACCATCGATGAGAGGACCCTGATGAATATCTATGTGCATGTGATCTATTGTACCTATTTAAATTAGAATCACATTATTAAACTACGATTGTATCTATGCGCATTATAGACACTTAAAAAATATAAAGTGTAATGAGTATATAACAGCCAAAGCAATGGCTTGAACAGAGAACTATGTAGCTAAGGCTTAAATTCACCATGTTTACACTTGGACTGGTTAAATCCCCCCACATTTATCATATCCTTTTTCTTTGCTTTTTAGCATGCAAAATTCAAAATACTCTTTTCGGGTTTTTTATTTGGCCTTGGGTTGACTTTTTTTCCTTTTAATTTTACTGTTTTAGTTAGTGCTTGTTTTGACTAAAAAAAATAGACCCAAAGCAAGTGAATTTTATTTGTGAAACTTTAATAGTTTTATTATTCGCTTACATTTTCATTATTTTAAGTTATATTTATATTTATTTTATTTTTAATTATTATTTTTAAAAAATGGCTGCTTTATACTTCCAATCCAAATACACCCTTAAGAATTATCAAAATCGCCCCCCCCCCCCCCCAAAAAAAAAAAAGAAAATAGAAAAATCATAGGTTCACTTACTTTCACATTCCCATATTTCCATTACACAGCTGGGAGGGGTAATTGATACCCCAACACAACCAAGAACCAACAAGCAAATTCAAATATACTTCATCCCACAAAACCATTCCTTTTGTAAAAACGGAAGTTCATTACATTTGCTGGAATGTCATTGACTTGGCAAACTTCGACGCATATAATAATGTCCAAGTTCAGAACATTCTTGTGGATTATACATAGATTGGTTATATGGTCCCTTAACTAGATTTTCTTAAGGAAAAGGTACGTAAAATAAATTTCAGCCTATAAAGAATAAAAAACTTATAAAAGTGTCCTATTCTCAACTGAAGCAAAATTCTATTCTGCCAAATGGAAACTTGTTGATCAAATGCAGTAGTGCCATCATGTAACTGAAATAATGAACAGATAATAAATTAGGAAGACTACATTGCAGGGATGTTACATGGCAGAGAGTAATCATCAGAAGCTTTCAAGGGAACAGGTTTACAAAAATGAAGCCAATTTCTACCTAAGCAGAAGTTTCCACTTGGAAGGCCATTAATCTTTTACTTCACTTCGTTGTAGTAGACATGCACTATATAGATAGCTCAGATATGTTTCATAGGTAAATGAATTACTATACTGACTTTGGGAGTTCATGTAAATCCTGCCAAAATATCTCCCTAGTCTTCCTTATATTCAAATGCCTACCCAAAATATATCAAATTCAGACACAAGCAAGGAACTGACATCCGGCCAGTTATCAACTCCAATAAAATGAAGATTGAACAGTGAGAATGTAGAAGAACTAGCATCCAAGCAAATATATATTTTCTGCCTTACAAAATAAAATCTAGGAGATAAGGAAAAACAAGAACTATGGAGTCCCTAGAGTTTGATTCTAGATAGTAATATCAACTGCTAGGGAACATAATTAATTGAGTAAAACCTAATTCTTTCCGGAATTAGATATTCAGAATGCCTGTGAGGAGTTGGAACGAATTTAATTTTAGTCATACAGGTATTGATTCCAAGAAGCTGACCTGCTGTATTAAAGCCTAAGTAAAATAACATGACTACTCAATATCAGTCTTAAAACAAATAGCTAATGTTACAAGATATGATTAGGGAAAGGTGCATAAAACATTTCTACCATGTTCAATTCTTAGGGAATCGAGTCAGTAGACTATATAAGATGCATTTGTGATTGACGACATTTGGTAGCCAAGAAATACTTAGAAGTAAGAGACACAAATAAAAATGGCAGAAGAATTATCTAGCTCACCTCCAACTGAGAGACAAATAGAGATCAGTTGGGCTGTCGGCGGGGAATGCTTTCTGGCGAAGAGGGGATGGGCGAGTGCACTATGAATATTTGCTGAATTTTTGCACAAGAACGACGACGCGGAGAAGGCGGGTGGATTTAATGCGACCTATAGATCACATTCAATGCATGCGACCAGAAATTCTAAGGTCGCATTCCCTCAAAATTGAATATTTAAAAAAAAAAAAAATCGCGCTGAGGTCGCATTCCCTCTATAAATGGAATTCCGCTACCAACTGCCTCTCTGTCGGAATTTGGTGCGAAAATAGCACCATTTTCCGGAATTTCCGAGGGATCTGATTAGGTAAAATAGTGTAACGGGATTTCATTATTCCATTTTTAGTGGAGATTTTAGGCAAATTCAAATGTTTGCTCAACCTTGGTTGAGGAATAATGAGAAAAAAAAAAAGAAAAAAGTTGAATTTGGAATTAAATAATAGGAGAAGCCCGGTGTTACCAAATGGTGAATCTAGTTCACAAGTGGAGCTATGGGCTGGGAGGGCCTAAGAAGGAGACTCCATATCTAACCCTAAAATATATGGAGGATTAAATTACGGTTACTCAACGATGCTCAAGCATATTGGTGCCCACAAGACCCACAAGGACCTATCCCTCACAATGCGGTTGCTGGGTTCGTGCACCTTACCTGCAAATTTGCTATTTAAGAACTAACTCAACTGTCCGCGGAGGCATTATTATTATTATTATTATTATTATTATTATTATTATTATTATTATTATTATTATTATTATTATTATTATTATTATTATTATTATTATTATTATTATCAGCTGCTGCTAGAGGCCCAAAACATCGGAATTCCAACAATGCCCTCAAAGAAGCGTGGGAATTCCTAAACAAGGACAAGAACGAGTTGCCTTGTTGCTGCGGTTGAGGGGGCTTGACATCTACCAGCAGTAGCAGTTCCTCACATCTCACTCGCCCCCGAGCGCGGTTTAAATTTCCGGTGATCTTCCTGCAAATGGAGGCGGTGGTCGTGGATGCAGGTTCTAAGCTTCTCAAAGCTGGCTTCGCCGTCCCAGACCAGGCTCCTTCAATGGTATTTTAATGCGTTTCTTTCTTGCCTTCTCCCTCCCTCCTCTGTTGGTTTCAAAGTTTTCAATTAAAAAATACAAAGGCTGGCGTAAAGTTGAAACTTTTATCCTCTTTCTTGATAGATATGTTTACAGTTGCACCGAATGTCCCATTTCTGTAGGGTTAATTGAATTGAGGTGTAGGAATGCGGCAGTTGTATTCTTGCATAAACTTTGAAATTATTTTGAAGCTCACATTATATCAACGCAATAAAGAAAATGGGTTGAACTTCACTATAAGCATTTTTCTTCTTTTCAGTTTCGGTCATCTCTGGTTACTGTTCTTTTCGAGCTTGATTTTACGCATTCTATTAGAAGCCAAATGTCTGACTTCTTATGGTAATTTCTTTAGACAATCCCAACACAAATGAAACGTATGCCTGAAGACAATTCTTTAGATGATTCTTCCTTGCTTGAGGACATTACTGTTGATCCAATTGTCCGAGGTTTTATAAAAGATTGGGATGCCATGGAAGACTTGTTGCACCATGTTCTTTATACTGGCCTTGGTTGGGAGATGGGCAATGAAGGACAGATTTTATTTACAGATCCACTTTGCACGCCCAAGGTCTGGTTCTCTTTCTCTGATGTCTTTAATTTCAGTATCTATTTTTAATCTAGCACTATGGTATATAACTAGGAAAACTCATAGATAAGATACCCATTTTGTTCATTCAGGCTTACATTTCTCTGCTAGCAGGTACAATAGGAAAAAAATTCAGTGCCAGAACGATTTGGTTCAAGTGAGCATTGGTTATGATTCAATACATGGCTGATTTTAATGCCAAAAAAACAGTTAAAATATGTAGACATTAACACTCAACGAGCACTAGAGAAAGTAATCTAGATTTGGCCATTAGTTTTAAGGCTTATTCTTGTTTGCCATAATTTTTCAAGCAATTAAAAAGTGAATCAATGAAGAGTTTGTATGGAAAATTGAAACTGTACTTTCAAAATATAAGCTTTGGAAATTACATGCATTTTTGAGAAAGCATCTCCAAACTTGCTTTCAAAAGTAAGTTTTTCCACACTCTTTATGCTCAAAGCAGAAGTAAAAATTTGACTACAAAAACTCCAGAGCATTTTTGGGCTTAAGAAAAGGTAGAATCAGCTAACTAAAGTAAATAAGAACAGGCCTTTAGTCCTTTGCTTGGATCAATTGATGGAAATCCGAATTATGAAGTGACCTACAATGAAGTACTATTTAAAAATTGTAGAAAACCATGAAGTACGAATGCTAAAGCATATCTTTAGCTGCTATATCTGGTTGAAGATTTTAAGGTTTGTGAAACCTAAAAATGAGGTACTTTCATGAGTTAAGATCCTTGCTTAACTGAGAATTTTTTTGGACTTCCCATATTTAAGTTGGAAGGTTGCCGAGCTTGTTTCTAGATAATTTTTTTGAAAAGGATGTTTCAAGATAATTAAGTAATAGAATCTAAAGATATTATTTCAGCATGAAGTAGCACATATTTATATTAAATGTTTTCATTGATTATACTGTAACAGTCTGTTGCTGTGATCTGTTGCAGGCTGTGAGGGAACAGTTAGTGCAATTGATGTTTGAAACATTCAACATCTCTGGCTTCTATGCATCTGAACAAGCAGTTTTATCACTTTATGCTGTAGGGCGAATATCAGGCTGTACAGTTGATATTGGTCATGGAAAGATAGGTATCTGAATTGCTCTAAACATTAAGCTGGATAATTGGCAGCAAGATTTTTTTTATTTTATTTTATTATTATTATTTTTGTCTTTCATGGTATGAATTAGGCCAAGAAATAATTCAAGGAAAAGAAAAAGATTTAGGCCAATTATAATTTAAAGCAAAAACGACAAAGAGGGGGGGGGGGAGGAAGAAGGATTTAGGCCAAGGCTACTTTAGGTGAAAATTAGAATAAGTAGTCAAATCTGATCTCTATTATTAGTTTTTTAACTTTTATTCACTAAGTTATTTTAGAACTCGTGTTGTAAGCCCTAAAGCAAACTTTAAGATCTGGTTAGTTATATGTTGGAAAAGAATATGGGCTTTATTGGCTTCTCTTTATTAATAGAGTTTCTTCTTTCATATTAAAAAATAAAATGTTTAAAAGTAATCTGATGAATTTTTTGCAATTATAGTATTATGTTCTTGTCAGTGCTCTAGTTATTATGATTTAGTGGGAGCCTCTTCTGAAATTTATTATGCTGACATATCCAATTTAAAAAAAAAACCTTTCCTACTTTGCAATCCCCTGGGCTAGTCAATTGTTCAGAGTTGTTCCTGACTTTTTTCTGCTCTTAGTAATTCTCTATCTCCAAGTTTTAACTCTTGGTTCTGAATTCCTATTAGTTTGATTTTTCAATGAAGAAATAATGCATTTCAGAATTTGGAAACTGCTAATTGGTCCCACTGATCTCCTGGACTGATGGAGGGTGAAGCCTCTCTCTCTAACCATTTCCCTTCTCAGCCCTATCCCTTTCAAGTTTGTCAAACTTTCTGTTGCACGAATCCAAACTCTGTGTTTAGGTTTTTTATTCAGTAAAGCATTTGCACATATGTCATTTATTATTTTTACTCTCTTAATTTTTAGTTTGTATTTCATAAAATGAAATATATTCTGTGAAAAGATGAAATATTTGTTGTTGTCCGTTTGGTTTTCCTCTTAACTTTATTTGATTCAAACATGCAGGCCACCTTTCATAAGTTTTTTTCTTTTTGTTTACTATTGCACAGTCATCTGATAAGTGTTACGAGAAGATTTCTTCCAAAAGCTTTTTAATTTGGGAAGAAAGCAATAATTGAGGAATTTGGATTTTGTCAATATCTCTTTAGATTTTTTTTTTTTTTTATAAATTATTTCCTTCTTGTTTTTTGGTATATGGCCTCTGAATATTTGGTGTCAGAAAGATTTCTTTTCTTCTAGGTATGCACGCAGATGTTTATCTGGTGGACAACTTTAGCTAGTTTATGTGGCCTCTAGAACAATGTTGTCTCTGAAAAGCAATTCCTTAATATTTCTTTCCCGCCCTCCAGATATTGCACCAGTAATTGAAGGTGCAGTTCAGCACATAGCTTCTAGAAGATTTGAGCTGGGTGGTTTGGATTTAACAAAGCTACTTGCACAAGAACTTGCTAAATCCAACCTACACGTGAAGCTTAATATGTCTGATGTTGAGAAAATAAAAGAGCAGTATGCATGTTGCACTGAGTATGATGTTGCTTACGAAAGGATCCAGCAATCATGTCAGGAAGAGCAACATACATTGCCCGATGGACAGGTTTGGACTTCTATATTTTGAACCTAATAATGCACCAAGATCCAATTTTTGCTGGGAGCGCTGAGCGATCAATCCAGTAATAACCATGCCAACGATTAATAACGTTCAATCGTAAATACCAGTTCAAGAGTATCTTTGTTTCCATGTTTGAAAGTTGATATTTTTAATACATGATAGTTGAATTGTTCCCCCCAAAACTTCATTAACAGAGACAATTTATTAGAGGGGGAGTTCACTAAAAATTCTGTCAGTTGAATAGTTAATGTATTTGAAGACCTATTTTAACTGTCACACAAACTTTCTGGGGCATCTGAATATTCAAGTCCTCACAAATTGTGCTTTCATCTCTTCCAGATTTTTCCTTTGTTTTTATTATAGTCTCCTACTAACTTGAAATCAAGTTTGGGATTTGGTAAAACAGTGGTCTTCCATCACAATTAGAACACCATTTGCAAAGTCTGTTCCCTTAGAAACGTGAGAGGTCTTGTTTTTTTCCCCAAAAACTTTAATGAATCTAGAACATATTTTGATCAGTCAAAAAGTACATTTTTCCCAAAAACTTTAATGAATCCAGAACATATTTTGATCAGTCAAAAAGTACAGAACTTAATTTAAGACCATACAATTTCTGCTTCCCCACTCGGGGGTTGGTTAGGTTCTTTAAAATTTTGCTATGCTGTTATTATATGGAGAAATAAATTAATTTCTTCTAGATGCTGGAATCTCAGACACCTTTAATTTGTATAAAATAAAATTCTTGACTTAAAAATTCTAGGATGCTATTATTGCTGATGACAAAAAAATGTACATGCACATCTGAGGTTGGGGAGGTAGTGCAAGAGAAAAGGGAAGGTACCTAAACTTGATGTGTATTCAATGGGCAATTACTAGTATCACAGAAGTAAAATATATGCAAAAGGAGTGATTCAACAATTTGATACTTGATTCTCCCATCTCCAGATTGATGAAACAATGAGTTCAACTGTCTTTCCTTATCCAGGGGACTCTATCACCAAACTTCTTTCAGCCAACCAAATTATCAATTTTCTCTATAGTTATCCTATGTATTAGTATCAAAAGTAAGTTTATAAATTAGAACAAAGGCATGAGGAAGAGGAAAAGATAATGATGGCCCGGTGATTATCAGTTCCTTTGTGGTAGACTCAATTGTTCTGGGGTTTTTCCTTAATTTTCAATTAGGTCCTACCTAGGACTTGAATTCCAGCAGTGTTTAGTAAAAGGCCAACTTTTCACTAAGTTTCTAAATTGAATCCAAGATTAAGAACAAGCATGAGAGTTTCACTGAAAGTAACCAAACACGTTGAAAGAAAATTTATTTGTCAGTGTTAGCTTTTTGACTAAAAACTTCACCTCTGTTCGCGTCAATGCTTGCTTATCTCTCTGTTTCAGGTTATCAGAATTGGAAAAGAAAGATACACAGTTGGTGAGGCTTTATTTCAGCCATCAATTATGAATTTAGAAGCACTTGGAATCGTCGAGCAACTTGTTCATAGTATTTCAACTGTATCTTCTGAAAATCACCGCCAGCTTTTAGAAAATACTGTACTTTGTGGTGGCACTGCTTCCATGGCGGGTATGTTTTTCTTTGTTGATTTTTTCACTCGCAATGACTTTCTTTAACTTGTTTATACTTCAGAACACTATCTCTAAACCATTTGTCAATTCATGACAAGCATTCGCTTAATGCTTGTAATCTACATATTGTTCAGTTGATGTCGAATGTCAAAACTTTCCTGCAATCTTTTTCACCCTGTAATGCATGAAAAGTTGGTGCCAGTTTTTGAGTTTAGTGATATCTAGCTGGGGAACTGCAGTTTGGCGCATTTTGGTTGAGGCTTTATATATATACAGCCTATAGTTGGTCTTTTATTTCCTGTTTTATTTGATGACTTCCCTTTACAGTGAGTTGGTCTTTTATTCCTGTTTTTCTTTGAGGATTTTCTGTCCTTTTTCTTTATAATACAGTGGGTATAAAGCTAGGGATCTTTTCTGGTCACTACTAAGATAACCAAACTTAACCATGTATGCATTTAGTTTGAAAAGAAGAGCCAGCACCTTAATTATTAAAGAGAAGTCTTGATTAAGTGTTACTACCCTATAGACTATTTGTTTGGACATGTTTGCCTAAGATGTTGATCCTGGGGAATTCCGAAGTCGTTTTTCGTCAGTGAAATAATGCACCTTCCTTGGGGGTTTTTTGGCGGGGGGACAAAACTCTCTTTTTGTACTTTGCGTCTCTGAAAAACACAGCTTTCTGATATCCAAGAGAATATACAGGGGGAACAAGAAGATGATAAGGCAGTGGCGGAACCACATTAGAGTGGGGCCCCCAAGATTTTTGAAAATTCTGAAATGTTAGCTATGTGCACATGCACGCATGAGTTTCCCCTAGAAAAATCAGGTTCTTAGTAGAAAGGCATTTCCCACTTTTTCCTAGAATAGGACTTTAATTTTGTACATCAAATGTTGGAATGAAAAGAGAATTTGGAAATGTCATTCCATTTAATTCCATTGCTGTAAGTTTCTGCCTTTTCCTTCACTTTCTTCCTGAATTACTGTAAGTTTCTGCCTTTTCCTTTCGCTTTCTTCCTTTCTTATCCACTAAACTTCCCTCATCTACCCTTGTATTTTCTTCGTCTTCCTTTCTTGTTTCACCGAAGCTGTCATCACTGACAAGAGTTTGGAGTTCTTTGCAAAAGTGTTTCTAGGGTTTAAGGCCCTCCTAGAATGATATCCTGGCTCCGCCACTGAATGACATGTGAAATTCAAGGTTGCATAATTTCCTTGTAACAAGTCTGTCCTCTATCACTGTTTTGTTTATATATTCCCAGCGGGACATTATTATTCATTGTGTTGTAAATTCTTGCCAATTCGTTATTAGTTCAGCCATCTTAGGTATAATATTGACATATGTTACCCTGAAAGTCTTTCAAAATTTTGTGCATGCATTTGTTAAGCTTATTTTTATGGCTGTCTATCCAGCTAAAAGGTTGAAACAGTGAGGAGATCCTGAACGCATCCTCGAGAAGTTGGTTAACTCTCCTGCAATGTTGATGGGAAACTTTCTGTAGATGTTGACTGCTGTTTTTGGGTTTCCACTTTCAGGTTTTGAGGACAGGTTTCAGAAAGAAGCTAGCCTTTGCTCATCAGCTATTCGCCCTTCCCTAGTAAAGGTGATTAATTTTTTATTGACAAAATAAAATGCAGCTTAAAGGATATCCAAGATATTGCTGAAGCAAATAGAGTTAGTCAGTGATATCAGGGGCTCTTGTTAGGATTGATAGTTGTGGCGAGTGTTGTAAAAAGCTGGTGACTGATTGTTTGTTGCAGCCACCAGAATATATGCCAGAGAACTTGATTACATTCTCGGCATGGGTAGGAGGCGCCATACTTGCCAAGGTCGTTTTCCCTCAAAATCAGCATATCACCAAGGCAGATTACGATGAAAGTGGACCTGCAGTTGTTCATCGCAAATGCTTTTGAGGACGCTAATTTGTTGTAAATTTTGATTGGACTTGTATTTAGTTATGTAATAGTGATCTTAGAAGCGAGTTTGATCAGCAGTAGTCTGTCGTGAAAATTATTGTAAACCATTCACGGAACATATTCTCGACACTACTTTGTACTAATTAGTAGTGATTGTTGTGGGGCAGTGTCATTTATTTGAATGTATAACATATAATGAATGTGGTATAAGTTTTTTCACACATTTTCTTGGTTAAAGGATAAAAGGTCATTGTAGGTATGGACGGAGATTGCAAAATTGTGCCAGATGGTTAGCAAATCTCAGCATAAAGGGGTCATGGTTTTTCTTTTTGGTTAGCAATTGGTTGTTTTGATTTGATTAGTAATGGATGGTTTGGGTACTTTGTCTAACCCGTAAGCGTTGCCGTCTCTAATTCTTCTTATACTTCAATTTGTCAATGTGTATCAGAAAAGCGCAGAGCAACTTAACCGGCCATACAAAAACAGGAGTAAAAGACGACAGAACCGTTGGCTGTCCTTCTCCTCGGATGATCCCTGCAGTTGCCAGTGGAAGGACGGTTGATCCCTGCTGTTGCCAAATACAGACAGATACTATAGGTGTGGAGGAATGCGAGTAAATTTTGTCTTTCCTGTTCTGGGTTTAGCATGGTTGCCCAGAACAGGCAGGCAGGTGGAGAAAACGGTAAAACGTCAAAATCAATCAATCAATTAACCAATAATCACTACTACTGCCAGTATTGATTCTATCACTGTCCTCATCATCATTTTCATGAACTGTCTACCTCTCTTTCCACTGGGAAGAGGAAGAAAAGCAACTAGGAGAAGAATGATGACTTGAACGAAAAAGATAAATGAGTACATTGAGTAGCAGGAGCAGCAGGTAGCCACCAGTATTGGTTGGATTGGCTTCTAATCTAAGACAAAGCTTTAATCATTAAAAAGAAGCGAACAAAGGCAGGCCTGTAAGTGGCCACCGCTAACTCATGTGCTATGTGATGCTATGATATTTCTTCACTCTCACTCGGACGGACTTTTTGCATCATTCTCCCTCAACAAAACTAAGCGCTCGTTGCTGCTTTGCCGGCTTCCACAACAATACACACACTATTCAATTCTCCAGAGGGAATAGACTACTTACTGCTGCCTGCACCCACCACCACACATGGCAGCCTTCCGGCTGCTTCTCTGCTATCTCCTCCTGTTCGCACGGTATCATCCCATCTTCTCCTCCACAGACTCCCGCGATGGTAATCTATACTTCTGCTTTTGCTGCTGCTATATACTATCTGTATTCTGTATCACGGCATGCAGGAAATGACATTTCCAGAACTCCATCGGCTAATAAAATCATTTAAGCCGTTGGAAATGTATTTAGCTATTTGATAAGCCTTCAGATGTATACAAGTAAATCAGTAAATGCATGCTACTTGTGAACTGGCTTTAATTCCTATGCTACGTTTGAAGTTAATTTCTCATCCCTGGATATTTGTATATTCGGGTTTCTTCCACCATTACCGTACATGATTTAGCGTTTTTCTAACTCGGGAAAAAAAAATGGATATTTGAAGTTGCGGTGCTTCGGTCTTTGAAAGATCAATGGAAAAACACACCGCCAAGTTGGAGTGAATCGGATGATCCCTGTGGAGCTCCATGGGAAGGAGTCACCTGCAACAACTCAAGGGTGACTGGACTGTAAGCGAATCTACTCTTCCAGTATCTAGCCTTAATGCTGTGAAGTATCCTGATCACTGCATCCTGATGCTTGAATCGCTCGAATAACACACTTTCTTTCAGGGGGTTATCAACCATGGGGCTGGCAGGTAAACTCGGCGGCGACATTGGCGGACTCACTGAATTGACATCCTTGTAAGTGTCCTACAACTTTATCTGTTCTGTCCAGAAGCACGCAGTGCGCAATGCCCTTTTTCTTTCTATTTGAAAAATGATATGACTCTATATTCATTTGTTCAAGATTCAAAATTTCCCTTTTTCCCCTCTCTGGGCAGGGATCTTTCATTCAACCGTGGCCTCACAGGTTCACTCTCTCCAAGGCTAGGAGACCTGCAAAATCTCAACATATTGTAATTATCTGTCAAATACTACTTCTCCCCATATTCTGTAACAAACCGAAATTAGGAGATGGTTAATTTCACAGGCATACTTGTGCTCTTGTGCTTTATTACTCATACAATCTTTCCATTTGCTTATCAGAATCCTGGCTGGATGTAGCTTCAACGGAAATATTCCGAGTGAACTGGGAAATCTTGCAGAGTTGTCTTTTCTGTGAGTAACCGCTGATACAATGACCTGTATCTTAGTTAAATATGATGGCTGGTACAAGTCATGAAGACTTACTTCTCTCTACTACTTTGACAGAGCTCTCAACTCTAATAACTTTAGCGGCCAGATACCGCCTTCTCTGGGTAATCTCTCCAAATTACATTGGCTCGACTTGTCGGATAATCAGTTGACAGGCTCTATCCCTGTTTCAACATCCAACACCCCTGGATTGGACCTCCTTAAAAAGGCAAAACACTTGTGAGTATGATTTGATTCCCAAAAATGCTATTTGTAATTCGTTTTTCTTCTTCAGTGGAGCCTCATTTTGTACTTTTCAGCCATTTTAACAAAAACCAGCTCTCGGGTCAAATTCCAAAGAAACTTTTCAGTTCTGACATGGTACTGATACACGTGTAAGTTGATAGCTCAGCTCCATTCACATTTTCTGGAAACGCTGCTTCTTATCTTTTTTTCATTCTGAGTGACAGACTGTTTGATGGAAATCAATTGAATGGAAAAATTCCATTGACATTAGGATACGTTCAGACACTCGAGGTTCTGTAAGTACACCCAATAGAACTCAGTTTTATCTTCCTTCTGTAGTTGCTTTATCTTCTCTGTGTATAATTAATCTTTCTGCATTTGCTTGCGTTTACATGCTTGGCTAATGCAGACGGCTGGATCGGAATGCCCTGCAGGACAGTGTCCCCTCAAATTTGAACAACCTCACCAATGTCGTTGAATTGTGAGCATCTCTTTCAGATTTGACCAGGCATAAGCTTTTATCAATACTGATAGATGCCAGGACCATTTTTGCTTTGCTGTAGGAATTTGGCACACAATGAGTTATTAGGACCGTTGCCAAACTTGGCAGGAATGAATAACCTCAACTACGTGTGAGAAAAAAGCTTGAAATTTCTGCAATCCGAAATTTATACTCTATTCTCCAATAGTTGAATTTCTTTCAGTGGCTCAGTTCTACATGCTTGTTTCATTTCAAATTCACAGGGACTTGAGTAACAACTCTTTTCAACCATCAGAAGCGCCTGCATGGTTCTCATCATTACAATCTCTCACTACTTTGTAAGCACAGAGCAATAATATAACTGATAAAAATTGCCAGCATAACTGTTAAAACCACCCATCCATCTTACCCCAATATTTTGTACTGTTGTCAGGGTTATAGAATACGGTCCAGTTCAGGGACTTGTGCCCAAGAAACTTTTCAGTTTACCTCAGATTGAGCAAGTGTAAGTTGATTTATTAGAGTGCATAGGAAGAGTGAGGGCTTTTTAATGATGTCCATGATAAATCTGAAACTTGGAATCCAGGAAGCTGAAAAACAATGCATTTAATGACACATTGGATATGGGAAGGAGCATTAGCCAGCAACTTCAGCTCGTTGATTTGCAAAACAATGAGATATCTTTTGTAACGCTTGGATCTGGATATGATAATACTCTGATGTGAGAGAATTGCTTTTCTTATGTATAATACCCTGTGAATTAGAATGTGTATTCCCCATCTCTAACTGCTTTCCCTGTTTGACATTTATGCTCACAGATTGATTGGAAACCCCGTATGCACTGTGGTTCTGGAAAACACCAATTACTGTCAGCTTCAGCAACAATTTGCAAAGCCTTATTCCACCAGCCTAGCTAATTGTGGAAGCAAATCATGCCCCTCTGACCAAAAGCTCAGCCCACAGAGCTGTGATTGTGCTTATCCATATGAGGGAACGCTCTACTTCAGAGGACCTTCCTTTAGGGAGTTATCCAACGTTAATTTATTCCATGAGCTGGAAATGAGCCTCTGGGTAAAATTAGGTCTAACTCCTGGTTCTGTTTCACTACAGAATCCCTTCTTCAATGTCGATGATTATTTACAGATACAATTGGAACTCTTTCCATCTGTGGGGAAGTACTTTAACAGAACAGAAGTTCAGAGAATTGGTTTTGCCTTAAGTAACCAGACGTATAAGCCTCCGCAACAGTTTGGACCCTACTATTTTATCGCTGCTCCTTACACTTTCTCCGGTATACATGAGTTAATTTCTAAATTGCATTCTCTTTACATTGGAAATTCGAGAATGATGGCTATCTTAAGGCTAGAATACATATGTTTCAGCTGAACATGGAGGAACTTCAATAAGTTCAACTGCTATCATTGGGATAGCTATTGGCAGTGCCTTTCTGGTCCTGTTGCTTGTTGGACTTGGGGTGTATGCTTTATGGCAGAAGAAACGTGCCGAAAGAGCCATTGGATTAAGTAAACCATTTGGTATATTTCTCTTTCTCACATGCTAAACACCTTAGTATGAACAATTGCTGCAATTTGAAAGTTTTTACTCACATCCCTCAGTCTTCTCTGGGCAGCATCTTGGGTTCCTAGTGGCAAAGACAGTGGAGGGGCACCACAATTAAAAGGGGCTCGATGGTTTTCATATGATGAACTGAAGAAATGCTCAAATAACTTTTCTGAAAATAATGAGATTGGTTCCGGAGGCTACGGGAAGGTACGTTGTCCACTCTGTGGTTACTATGTCTAGAATCCTGCTTCATTTTCAACTCATTTTGTTTTGAATGTTTAGGTCTACAGAGGGTTGCTTCCAAGTGGAGATGTTGTCGCTATCAAAAGAGCACAACAAGGTTCCATGCAGGGTGGGCTTGAATTTAAGACTGAAATCGAGTTGCTCTCACGAGTCCATCACAAGAACCTCGTTGGCCTTGTGGGATTTTGTTTCGAACAGGGGGAACAGATGTTGGTGTACGAGTTTATGCCTAATGGGACTCTAAGGGAGAGTTTATCTGGTAAGTTCCCTTGGTATATTGTAGACTTGCTAGTTGATAGCGGGGGAATCAGAAATCTTAAGTTGGGATCATGCTACGGGAAGATATTTTAGAGGACAATATTATAATTTTGAATTTTTATTTAAAGGGAACTAGACTTTGAACCAACTACTCCCCGCTTAATAGTGTTGGCAGTTGACACTGGAAAGGATTGATACTGAATTTTGCTTTTAGGCTGTGGATAACAAAATATGGTAGAACTTTTAAAGATTGCTGTTAGTACTGTTGTGAAGAGAATAATAGGCTACTCAATCTATGCCGAACACAATTGTAAAGAGAGAGTTCATCTGGAAAGATGCTTTGCATGTCAAAAACTCAGTAGTATTGATAGTTGAACGGGATTGATTCTGCATCTTGTTATGAGGTGTCATTCATGGTTTAGCTAGGACCAAACTGAACCATGTTGGTAGTAGTTCAATACTTGTATTTTACCAGTTTGAAACTTTGTGTTTGATTGTGTATTCTGAAACTAGATGCAGCCAGTTTGTTACAGAATCTGATTACTCCCGTGCACCAGTTCCAACTTTTATTGGACTCACTCTGTCTCATTGAGTTGTCAAATTTTGAAGCAGCTGTCCCTCTTGTCCTAATATCCAGATTTTCTTCCCATAACTTAATTAAGAGCACTGAAGTTGAAAAACCTCCTCCATACCAATCATAAAATAGTTTGTGGTTGAGCTTACCTTTCCTTTGTATAAGGGTATTGAACAAATTCAAAGAATTTGCAGTACCCAACCAGATCCCCTTCCGGACTAAGCTCAAAGTTGTTCTTCAGTATTTGAACTTTGAATGCATAATAGGAAATACAAGTTTGGAGAAATAGCTAGCTGTTTGTTGATCAACCTGAGAGTGTCTGGTCGTTGAGGAAATATTATGGTCTTAGACATGCCTTATAAATACTTGGCTTGGAAGTTGGAGGCGGAAACAGAGTGAATTCCGTTTTATGTCATGTCATTTCTTATCAGGGAGGTCCGGCGTTCGCTTAGATTGGAAAAGGAGACTCCGCATTGCACTTGGTTCGGCTAGAGGATTGGCTTATTTGCACGAGCTTGCAAATCCTCCTATAATTCACAGAGATGTCAAGTCCACCAATATTCTGTTGGATGAAAATTTGACAGCTAAGGTTGCAGATTTCGGCTTGTCAAAGCTGGTTTCGGACAGTTCCAAAGGGCACGTATCCACTCAAGTTAAAGGGACATTGGTGAGTTTTGATTTTTGGCTAGTAGACAGACGCTTTGCATGCATGCAGTAAGCTACAAGTATATAATTTCTACTTGGGTGCCTGCAGGGTTACTTGGATCCGGAATACTATATGACCCAACAACTGACAGAGAAAAGCGACGTGTACAGCTTTGGAGTGGTAATGCTTGAGCTGGTAACAGCAAAGCAGCCCATTGAGAAGGGAAAGTACATTGTTCGGGAGGTGAGAGTGGCAATGGATAAGAGCGATGAAGAATGCTATGGCTTAAGGGAAAAAATGGATCCGGCAATTAGGAACGTGATGAATCTTGTTGGGTTTGGAAGGTTCATAGAGTTGGCAATGCAATGCGTGGAAGAATCAGCTGCAGAAAGGCCGACGATGAGTGAGGTGGTGAAGGAACTGGAAACAATTCTGCAGAATGATGGCCTGAACACCAACTCAACGTCGGCTTCCTCATCCGCAACGGACTTGGGAACGGCAAAGGGTGCCACCGCCAGACATCCCTACGATGTTGTTCCCAAAAAGGATGCTAATAATGACAGTGACGGCTTCGACTACAGTGGTGGATACACTCTGTCAGCAAAGGTGGAACCAAAGTAGATTGTGGTTGTGCCGTCCAGTACGTGCGAGAGCTTTCATTCTTTAATTAAATTTCTTGTACTTATATTATCATCTTGATGTTTATAGATTGCTTGCTACTAATAGTGAATAGTGATAGATTAGATTAACTAAAGCAAACCCCACCCCCCCCCGCCCCTCTTCTGCTGCATGCACCCATGTAATGTAATGCCGAAGAATGATCATCATCAACTTTTGTTGTTGTTCTCAGTTCTCTAACCCTCATCTGCAGCTAGAATCCCAGATATTGCCATTCTATCTTCTGGATTGTTCCATTTGAATTCAGCAGGTGATTTTTGCCATAAATTACTGTAATTGAAATTTTCCAACAACCTTTTATTGTCATTTTGCCAAATAACCTAACACTATGAGTGAAATTTTAAGTTATAACGAAAAAGAAAAGAAAAGAATGTAAGGTAATATATATTAATCGTTGTTTAGAATTTAAGGGAGAAAATAAAAGTATATACATTATTTTTTATATGAAAGTTTGGATGGAATAAGAAAGAAAAATTTATTAAAAATTGACTTTTAAAAATAACCCACCTTTCCCCACCATGGATATCCAACTCCTTCATTGAACTTACAACCATTTTCATTGTTATTATCATCATCCTTCTGGAAGTAAAAAATTCATTCCACCTTCATCGCTTCCGCCACCACCTCAGATCTCTTTTCCTTTCACCTTCTAATCATAATCACAAAAAAAGAAAATTCCAAATTTTCTGCAAGTAAATTTCACAAAATATATTAATTTTCTATATAAATTTTGCTCAATTTTATAATTTTTTCTATTAATTGAGATCGGTTGAATAATTTTATCACTCATTCTAGTCGAATTGATGATTTCCTTATTAGCAACAGCGAGATGAAGACGAGAAAATTTAATTTGAAAGACAAAGGAATGAGGAATAAGATGAAGGGAGGATTGTAATTTCAAAATTTACTGCTTCTCCTCCCCTCATCGTGGTTCTATTTTTCTCTATCTTCGAAGAGAAATGATTTTAGGATTAATCTTTCTTCTCAAAAACTCAAAAATAAGAGAAACTTCTTTTCTTTTCTACCCAAATCCTCTCTCTTCTCTTCCCATCTTTCCTCCTAAACCAGCCTTATGTTCGGATTGTAAGAGTAGAAGGGAAAGAAATTGTGTTTGATATTTGACAATCAATTTGTTACAAAAGCACTCATATTGTAAGGCCCGACGCTATATGGTTGTTGCAGAACCAATGAAGATGTCGTATTAATATTATTGGTAGGAAAATGCTGATGAGAATAAGATAGTCGGATTCAAATTTAACATAATATACATCTCCCCTTCCTTGAACTTAGGAGGTAAATTCTAAATATTTTCTATGTATCATCATCGTGAGAATGAATCTTGGCACAATGATAAATTGTTCTTTTCGTGATTCTGAACGGAAAAAATAGTCTCTTTGTAGAAATATAAAAGGAAAGCTACATAAATTATGTGAATCCCTTCCATTACCTCGGCAAAGTAGGAAGTACTTTTATATCTTTCATATAAACAAATCTTTCCGTACTTTTGAACCATAAATACATAAATATTTACCGATATCTTCAATGTTACATTATTTTTGTCAAGATATCTATATTCAAATATATTTTCTTACATGGAAGGAGATATTTTGCGATTTAAGATAAGCCCCTTCCGACATAATCCATACCCACTAGCTTCATGTAAAGTTAATCCTAGCACAAACTTAAGACGACAGGGGATTCAAGCGACATGATTAAACTAATATTTTACCTTCACAATATAAATGAAAATTTCTTAAATTACATTTATTATGTTACTAGATATCTTTTAATTAACATAAGTAAAACATGTGCTAAGTATGACTATAAAACATTATCATAAGATAATATTGATTAGAAATGCATCCAACTAACATCCAATTCTAGAAGCATTAAATATGTGTCTACATATAAGATGCATTTACTGAATGTGTCGAAATTTAGAATACATATACTTATCTGTATCTTTAATTAAAATTAAATTAATACTCATGGGTTGCACGGGAGTATAACTTGTGTTATGTTGTTATTGTAAATTTCTGCTTAGTTTAAAATTCAAAGATTGTAATATTGACTCACATTATTTTGATTGACAGATTATTGTAGTGGTTTTTAGCTTATAGTAGGAATATTATAAGTGTTCAATAATATAGAATTATATAAAAAGAGAAAAAATGAGGAAAAGAATTATGTAAAAGGAAAAGGTGGCATAGATATTGTCCTTCTAGAAATCCTTAAAAGCATGTAATGTGATTCTTTTGTGGGTGATGAACAATTCAAATGGAAAGCAAGGGAAGACCAGAGAGAGAAATAGCAAGAATAAGGAATATTATAGATATTGTTCTAGTCCTCCATGGCATGAAGTTTTTACATGCGAACCATAAATAATGTGGCCTAGTTGTAATACCTTATTAAATTGCATATTAGAAAATTAAATAATTGATTAAATTAATCCCATATTATAAATTAAATAAATTATTGTTAACTATTTCGTGTATTCATTATTTGAATTTTCTTAAAGAAAATAAATGCATCAAGGTAATTATTTGTATAATTTGTAATAAGTAATTTATTTACAATTAATTGTTACATTATTATATATTCGTATTATATATAGTAAGTAATTTAATCAAAGTTAATTATTGTATTAGTATATTTTAACGAAGGCATCTCAAACCTTAGATAAAAAATGCCCTAATATAAAACATATTTTCCCTCATTTCCCCTCGCCCTTGGCCGGCCACCCCACTCCTTTTCTCTCAACTTTCTACCTTTCTTCCTCCACGAAAACAGCCATCAACTCCTCTCCCATTGAAGCTGGCCGACAGCTTTGAAGAGGAAGAGGATTTCCTCTTACTTCCTTTCTCAACATAAGGGCACACTCTCGCTTCTATGATATTCCCTCTCTTATATTCTTCAAGAAATCATCATTTCTTGTGTGCAAGAAGGGCTGACTTTTGCTAGAAAGGCTTGAAACAAGTTTCAAAGAAACAATCCACCATCCTTGTCTTCTTCATACAACCGAAAATTATGGCTGCTGTCTAAGTCATATAAAACTGATATTATGCTTTACGTATGCCCCATTTTGATTTATAAATGATATATCTAGGTTAGAGTCCTGAAACATCCAGTAAAAATGGCTCCTTGTATACGAAGAATGCATTTTTTTCCTTCTATTCTCCTTGCTGGCCGAAATTTTATTGATGTTTTACAGGTTGGTGTGATATGCTATATGTGCTTGTTTTGTGTGTGATTTTGTTAAAGGAATGATGTAGCTATGTTGTAGTTGTGTAATGCTATGGGTGGATGATTACATATGTGGTGGGTGAAAGGATTTGATGTTGTTAAGGAGTTTATGTTGGTGACAAGAAAATAGAGGGCTCCTAGTTCTGTTAGGAAGCCATATGGATGTTGTCTTAGGAACTAAAAAATTGTTAATGGCATGATTAATTTTGAGTCTCTGAGAGTTGTGTTATGTGTTAAGATTTTTTTTGGTGTAAGTTTTGCATGAAGTAAATGAAGAAAACCCAATTTAATTGTCTTTGCATCAAAACTATGTAATCTGTATAGAAAGTCGTGATGGCGTTTTTAAAACTCCCAAAAAAAATCCCTTTTTCAACTGAGTTTTCTCATGATTTTCATATTGTAAAAACTTAAAGATGTTAGAATATTTTAAAAAAAGAATCACTAAAAAAACTTTTGTCATTTGTGAGATATGAATTTTTCAAATTCACTACTCAAAGCTGACTACTGTTCATGCAGGTCTTTGTATAAAAATTATTTAAAAATTATTTGTGCCCTTTTTGGGAGAATCTTGGAGAAATAAATACATGAGAATTTACCTAATACATCAAGGTACTAAAATGGAAGGTTTTATTGAAAAATAAAATGATTTTCTCAAATAATTAGATAGATATTTTTTACCTTTGCTTTTTGTTAGAAGAGTTTAGACATTTATAAAGGAATAGCTGGGTTTGTGTTGAAAATGGACTTAAATGAGTTTCATGGGACATTTAGAATTATTAGGAATAAATTTGTTAAGGTTTTGAGGAATTTTATTAGACCACATGATTTTGGCTAATGAAATCCTGCACTTTTACGGATCAAAACTTTGGTAAGGATTTTAAATCTTGCTAGACTACTTGATCCAATGATGTACTTGGTTGAACAAATGATGAGTGAGTTGCTTGGATAATTAAGGTTTGCTTGACTACATAGGGTTTGCATGGCTAATTAGGTTAGCATAGTTAAGTAGGGTTCTCATGAATAATTAGGGTTTTGCATATTAATTAAGACTTTGTTTGACCAATAAGGAAATTGGAGAATTCTATGCTATGTAAGTTATGAATGTTTTAATAGATTATAGAATTTCTTGATGGGATGATGCTTTATAATTAGAACTGATTACGCTTTGTCACTAAGCATTTTGGATTACTTAAGACCTAAATAATTCCCTAATTATTCTAGGGTCTCAATTAATACTCTATTTAGATTAATATAAATAGGAAATTAATTCCTATATGTTATATAAATGTTAAACATGGAGTACTTAGGTGGAGGAAGTGGAGTTAGAACTTAATTTAATGAAGATATGTTGCTAAATTTGGACAAGGTAAGTCCTTGCATTCCCATGTAATTCCTTTTTATGTGAATCCCTTTATGACTTGTAGATCCATGCAACTCACTACAATTATTTAATGCAAGATATATGTACTTACATGGGCAAACTATTTTGGTAATCCTCGAACTATTTCAAAATTCAAGTTTTGCCCTCCAACTAAAAAAGGCGTAAAAACGTACATCGAACTTTTTAATCGTCGAGATCTTATCCTTGCGTCAATTGATCAATGGTCAACTAAAAATTTCGATAATTTTTAAGGGTATTTCGATAATTTTATATTTTTAATTAAAATATATAATTATCTTATTTTTTAAATTCATTTTAAATTTTTTTTATTTTTCTTTCTTTTCTTCCTCTCCTTCCGCTGCAATTTTGCCGTCGCCGCTGCAACTTCAAATTTCAAACCCAAGCAAATCTGGTTTTGGCCTTCAATCAAAGCCCACTAAATTTGAATTTTGCCTTCAAATTTCAAACCCATGAACCAAAGTTCATTTAATCCCACTAAAACTAACCTCTCGTCTCATTCAATCAAATTTTACTTTAGACGAATTAACTTGCTGAAATAGATAAGCTCTGTTGTTGAATTTAAGGTTTTTTGAAGATTTATGAGAGTTGGGTCCAAGTGCAATTGCCGAATTTGGAGTTTATTCACTAGAGAAATTGGATTGTATTTGAGATAATTATAAAATGCCATCTAGGTTACTTTTGAATCTGAACTCTGTTATCCGTGTTGGGGTTCATATAGCTTTAAGAGTGAGACAAGGACAAACCTGTCCCTTTGTAAGAGTTTGCCCCTAATAAGGACTGAGAAATTTGAGGTTTCTTGTCGTCGCATTGGTAATTGTAGGAGCAAGCATTTTGTGGTTGGAGCCTTATCTCAATCTCAAAACTTTGCTATAGTGTTGGGCTTATCTTCCCAAGCTTCTAGATACTGCAAAAGAAACATGGATACTTCTAGTTCAATGGCTACCTCTAGTGATCTTGTTGTCGAGAGGTTGAAGGAGATTCAATGGCTACCTCTAGTTTAATGGCTGCCCAAGAAGTTCATTTAGTTTTTGCGGAAAGGTAAAATTTGATTGAAGGAGACAAGAGGTTAGTTTTAGTGGGATTAAATGAACTTTGTTTTAGGGGTTTGAACTGTGAAGGCAAAATTTAGATTTAGTGGGATTCGATTGAAGGCTAAAATCATATTTTCTTGGGTTTAAAATTTAAAGTTGCAACGGCGATGGCGGAATTGCAGCAGAAGAAGAGGAAGAAAAGAAAGAAAAAGAAAAAATTTTAAAAAATATTTTAAAATAAATTTAAAATAAGATAATTATATATTTTAATTAAAATATAAAATTACCAAAATACCCTTAAAATTTGATAAAGAAAAAGAAAAAATTTTAAAAAATATTTTAAAATAAATTTAAAATAAGATAATTATATATTTTAATTAAAATATAAAATAACCAAAATACCCTTAAAATTTGATGGAATTGTTAGTTGACTGTTGGTCAACTGACGAAAGGGTAAGTTCTAAACGATTAAAAAATTTGAGGAACATTTTTACGATTTTTTTTAGTTAGAGGGCAAAATTTGAATTTCGAAATAATTCGAGGGTCACAAAGATAGTTTGCCCTACTTACATTATGTTGCTCAAAATTCATAAAATGATTTATGTCCATTCTTTAAACATCATGTATTGAATTATGAGTATGACATTTTGGATAATTGCATATACATGAGAAGTAAGCTCATCTATAAATTTTTATGACATGTTTAGGCATTAATATTTTTTATAAAGTCTTCTCATAGGTCTTACATATATTTTTGGTGCCACGCATTAAATGTTATGAAAAACATATGCATGGTAAACTTATGCATTTTTATGCATACAAAACATTGCGAAAATCATGGCACGAACTTTATTCAAAATGGCTCCATTTATTATTGCTTTCTACAAAGCAAATAGTAAACAATGAATTATTATACTTTAAATAAATTGATAGAACGGATATAAGGATTTGGTTTTTTGAAAATCTTGGGCGAAAATGTGGTTTTGAGCTTTGATCGGACTGAATTTGGGAAAACGGATTATCTATGAGTGGAACAATATTTTCTTTTTTAGAAATGAAATTATATATTCCAAATCAGAATGAAAATTTCTTGAACCAAATTAAATTTAGTGAGTACTCAATAGGCGAGGTATTAAGACTAGCTCTCGTTAGTTTATGAGAACTACTGGAAGATTAGCCGTCTCCGATTGTCTTTCTTTTACCAAACAGAGTGTCAAATCTAGGTGATCAAGCTGAGTACTAAGCTAGTGACACGATTTTCAATAGGTAAAATCGGAGGACGGATGTGGGACATCCGCCTGATGGATTAGACGAGAGAAATGTCTAGGAGTGTTTTCTCGGTAGAGATGTACACCCTACATGCTATTTTTGGCTTTGGTTATACCTTAGTCACTTAGGATATAGCGGGATTAATGTGGAGAAATTTGATCCAAGACTTTGTATAAAAAAAAAAAAATCTGTTCCAGAATTATGTTGTGTAATTTAGCATTTTATATGATGAGGATTTTGTTTAAGCAGTATAATACAATATACTCATTTATTTCCCCAAAAATTAGATTCCGCATGAGAGTAAATTTCATGTTGAGTATATCCATTCAAATTATTTTCATTCATGCATCAGGGCATTTATTTTGAAAATTGTGCCACGACCACACACCTCGGACTTACTGAGATTATTTATAATCTCACACATTTTCTCTAATCACGTTTTCAGGAGGATGTAAGTTTATCGAGATTGGAACTTGAAGTTCTATTTTGTAATAACGATAGGACTTGAGATATTTATTATCTTTAATTTTGTTTAGATGATTAGATTCTCCATTAGCCAAACATAGAGTTTATATTTTATCGATCATGACAAATTCCTTTAAGATATAATTTAAGTCTAAGTGCTAGAGATATATCTTTTTTTTTCTTTTCCTTTTCTATGATTTTACTCTACCGGGTTATAAAGACCCCTAATCCGAATGACAGGGCAACATTCCCAACCCGTTTAAGTTACTTATTTAGGGGGTGTTACACTAGTAATTGAAAAGTAGTAATTCTGCAATTTTTTCCTTTTGTCTAGAAGGTTTTTGTCCTTTATATATGTCTTTTTCAATTCATTGTCAATATATATCCTTTCATCTCTAAAGAAATTAACAGATAAATGAGTCCATCATCATCCATTTATTTTCATTTGACAAATGATTTCTCAATAAAATTTAAAAAATAGATTCCAACTTTGAAAAGAAAAGATAATTTAGTGATGGCTAGTTTGATATTTATGCATTACACAAAGGGACGCAAAATAAAATGTATCAAACAGATAATTTTTATTTATTACTTCATGGTTTTCCAAAAACTTATTTAATGCATACAAATAACTATAATATATATGTATTATCATATATTTAGTATTTTTTTTAAAGACGACCTTTCACAATTTCTTTAAAAGAAAATCATAATTTACTGACAATGATATTGTAACTTGATATAAAATTGAAATTTTATTAATAAATTGGTAATGAATAACCAAATTATCTATTTGCAAATTCATAATTTACCCACAATAGGTATCAAGCATAATTACCTATTGTTCATACAATTTTATAATATCAATAATTTTTAATATTCATGAATCCAATGAATTCAAAAAGATAGGAAGGTAAAAAAGAAAACTAAAGTAACGTTTCATGATTTGGTCACCACGAATGCAAATTCCTCTCAGTTGGTTTTTGGGTAGAGACGAAATAGTTTTTAGGTCAATAATTTTCATCTCAGCATTTTTAATGACAATTCCACATGCACCTGATTTAATCTCGAACGGCTTGCATTTATAGTTTGGTAATACGACACGTATAGTTTATAGCTACTACTAATAGATTCAACTAAATTCAATAAATTCAAATTATCTTTCATATTTTTTTAAAAAATAATTTGAATTAAAAAAAACCATTTTCAATCCTATGATTCATTCTTCCATTATTGAGTGTTTTTCTTCTTCTTTTTTTTTCTTTTACAATACATGGACAGCATTATTTCTCAAAAATACAAATTAAGAGTTTGTTTTATCAATTTAACTAACCATCACTTTTTTTAAAAAAAAAAAAAAACCCTGATAATTTCATAGAAATAGACTCAAGATAAATAAATATTTTGGTTGAGTATAAGATTTTTTTTTTAATTAAATGATAGGTATTTAGTTTGATTTGTATTTTATTCTTATATTTGAAAAGTAATAATAATAAACTAAATATCTTGAAAATTTTCTTTTTGTATTCAATACAAAATCTATTCAAATATGAAATAAGGAAATATTTCAAAAGCCACCAAGTTTTTTCTTTTCCTTTTTTCTCAAGATCAAATCACTCTCACAAACAAATAAAAATAAGATATAAATAGAAGTTATTATGTATTATTTTGTAAGAAATAATTATAATTGACTTAATTTTTATTTATATATTTAATTATTTTGTCCTTTTAGAGGTTGGTTCCCACCCAAGATAGGATTTTACACCAGCATTCAAACAGAACACCCATAAATATTCAACATTTATTACCTGAAAAATAAAATTTGAAAATTAAATAGATTCTACAGATTCCTTATGGGGCTATGAAGCCAATATTTGAATGTCGTGGAGTGACTAATGGATTGGGCAATAATATCGCCAATGCCCCCAAAGAATCCCCTGAGCTTATGACTTAGGTCTTAATGGTATAAACTACCAGGCAATTTTGGTACCATTTCCAAAGCTTCAATATCGTACAAAAAACCACCAAAAAGATTCTCTCTTTTATTGTTAATTTTTCCTTATTCAATAGTAAAACAGCGATCGAAAATATCTATCCCACAAAAAAATTTGAAACTTGAAGTATACTAAGATGCAGTTAGAATCGAAATTAGAGATGAAGATAAATTGGTTATAGTTTTGAGTCCATCCCTGTCACCTTATCAGGGGAAATGCTTGGCATCTCTATCTTATTAATAAACAGCAACCTATCCTCCTTGGAAGCTTCAATATGTAGATAAGTAGGGATGATAAAGAGGAAAATGGCGAGAAATTGGTCTGAGAGAAAAGTTTTAGTAAATTGCTACTCAAAGAGCAAGAACTGGGTTTGTACAGTGGATAGGAGTTATCTCTCACCCAATTTCCATCAAAAAGATTATAATCTAGCAAGGATTTATCCAAGTTATCAATCTCCTGCTTTACTGACACACCCGAATTCGTCTCATTATTCTTGTTTTTTACTGAAGAAGAAGTAAGATTCTTAACTATACCTTTCTCAGCAATTCTTTTTCCTCTATTTGCAATAGCATTTTTCTCTACAGATAAGAACTTAGGTGATGAACTTGCAGTCTGGTTTACCTTTAATAGAGAATTTGTGGCACCATTAGTGCTCTGATTTGTCTTCAAGATTTCCCCTTTGTCGTGCAATTCTTTAGTTTGAGTCCAATTCTCGATATCCAATGGCTCTCTATTCAATTGGGGAGTAGATTTAGGTGCAACATTAGCAATCTGATTTGTAGACACTGGGGTTGATGGTGCTAAGACCATACTCTGATTTGGCTTCAAGACACCAAACCACCAAGTTACAAAACTCAACCCCTACAAAATAACCTACCTTAAAAACCATACCAAAATTTCAGCTTTAATGGAAAATATCAACTATTTAGAGAAGTAAATTCAACTGCTAGCCAACAAATTCTATGAATATGGAGATGTGGAAAAAACTGAGAACTTACAAATTATTCTCTTTGCTCATTTTTTAAGATACTTTGTGGCTAAACAAAGAGAGACAATTAAAAAACACTTGAAATTAAACTTGTCCTTTTATCTTTGGATTTTGAAGTAGAATATAGGGCTTTTGGGCAAGAAATTCTGAGTGGAAAAATAACTGAAGATTAGGCTCTTGAAGTGCTACAATATGGTAAGACTGAGATGGCACCATAAGAATGGAGAGAAGAAGAGGTCAATACCGGCTAGGTATAATTATGACATGTATGCTACATGTTATTTTTAACTTATGCCATGGTCAAAATGCTACTAAAATGAAAGGATATTATTATTCAACAATAATAATTGTTGACATATTAATTATATCATAAATAATAACATTTATCAAAGCCACTAGATATAATCAACAATACGTTACTTTCATAGTTAATATATACACCATATCTTATTCATATATGTGCTATGTATTTCATTCTTGTATTGATACATTGCTTGCATTTTTAAGTCATGATCAGTGTTTCTTTGTTAGGCTCCAATGTGATAAAATGTGATTTTCTTATCTACTATTGTCATTTTCATTTTTTTGTTTAATCATTTCTTTTTTTTTTTTCCAATGGCCTTTTCAAGCTGCTATGTATTTAAAAAGACTCCAAAAATAGTCATCCTTCTAAGTACAAGGAATCCAAGACTCTCACCTGATGGTTACTTACATTCAACATACATTTCCTCTAACATAAAATGCATTTGATCAATCCTAAAGTTTGAAGGTTTTTTTTTTTTTTTTTTTGGGTAATAGGAGAGGGGGAGTGGGGGAATAAACAACATTGCACAAAATTCAACCATGTTTTACGATCATCATTCACAATCCTCTGTGTCCCATAATAAAATGCGCCTAGAAGAACATAAAAAAATGTGAAAAATGAAAACCTTATCATACATATTATACCAAGGTTATTTAAGGCGTAAGGTGCCTTCAAGGCACTATACTCTAGCATCGCCTAAGGCGCTAAGTGCTAAAAAAGTCCTTACCTTAGTAATGCAAAGCGCTTTTAGAAATGTAATATATATATATATATATATATATATATTAAGTTGTATAAATCACCAAATTAAATGCTTATAATTAAAAGATCTTTTAATTATATATCTAAACTTTTTTAATTCCTAAGTGTGCAGCCACAGAATTCCCACCCATGTTTGTCTATTTATTTGAATCTTACACTAATCTACCAATTATTTCATAAAATAGTCTAGTCAGGAATCATTACTAATCATAGATAACTTTTCTATTGCCAAAATAACTATCCTAAGTTCTTAGCATTCCTAATAATCATCATCAAATTCTGTCCCTAAATTTCTTTCAGTGCCATCTCCATCTAACTGCACATATTTAATGTTTTCTTCTTTACTATCTTCTAAGCTAGCCTCCTCAATTGGCTGTGAATGGGAAGATGAAGCCCCAATTTTTCGATTTATGATAAACAACTCTTAAAAAGGTATCTAAAAGGTCATTTTAATCAGGCGCTTTGAGAGGCCTCAACCCCTTCTCGCCTCACCTTAGCACCTAGGCGAGTTCCTTAATAAAACTGTATTATATAGTATGCTAATTCATTTTTCACCGGTGAATGATAAAAGGCTGCAAACTCACACATGCAACAAAGACAAATACTTTACTAATGTTTTTGGGAAAGTTGGAATAGAAGGGAAGAATATTTACCAAGAGCTTGCCATAATTGCCTCCAAAATCCATGGGAGCGTGAATATCCTTTTGCAAAGGCTTCAAGCGCTCACCAAAGGGGCTAACCTTATCCATCAAATTATCACTTATCCTGTTAGTGTAAATCTTAATCAAGCCCCAGCCCTAGAACGGTAGCATTATCCCAAACCTTTCAAAGGTTTGACTTATTGCGCACCAAAGGGAAGATGAAAGAAGGACTACAAAAGTAAAAGAATGAAAAAGCCTAATAAACCCAAAATCCAATTCATTCAACAAATAGTCAAGGACTAAAATTCACAAACAAAATCACCAACCATCACAAAAACCTAAAGCAAAAGGAAGATAAAAAATGCAGCCCTCAATAAAATTTCCTCCCGAAAACCTATGCTTGTGACAGATTCTCAACAAAAAAAAAAATAAAAAAAAAACAAAGCACAAAATTTACTTCTAAAACCAAAAAATTGATCGATATACTTTCGATCGCATGTCTATCAAACTTGTGATTTCCTATCTAAATGCTCAAAACAGAAAAGATACCTTTACAATGAATAGGCGAGTAAAAAAGCCCAAAATTCCCACATGAAAATACACACAAAATTTTTTTTAAAAAAATCAACCCATTGGAAAGTTTTGCTCTAATAATATCTTCATCTAAAAATGAAGAATGGTGTTGAGTGAATACCTTGGAATTAAAGGTGGAGAAATCTTGGAGTTGAAGGCTAAAAATATCAGAATGGCTATTAATTGTGTTGAAGGGAGATGAAGACGATGACTCAGGACTTTAGCTTAGCATAATATTTCTTACCTATCTGAATTCATTCAGATATCTGTGATATTTTTTTTAAAAAATCAAAATTCTTCCCAAAAAAAAAAACTTCTTTTAAATAAATGCCTCTAAATATCAACATAGGAAGGTACCACATATCTTTCCAGGAGGCCATATATATATAAATTTTTTGCTAAATTTCACATGAGCAAATTTGAATTTTCTGAGTAATAAGGACGCATTATTTTAATGTGTCTTATTTTATTTAAGACACTAAAATAATATGTTGAGTCCATGTAAGATATTTTTCTAGAATATGATATGGGCCTCCATCCATTCATTTGTTACGTTGGCTTTCTGTTTTTTTTTTTTTTTTTCCAAATCCAATAAGCCAGATTGAACTAGTCATTAGTAGTAGTTAGACAGTTGCAAATTATTATCCCATTTCTTAGCCTTGTTTGTTATGTTACAAAGCTTCAATGTAAAAACTATTTAAATTGCTTGACTTTGTTTGGAATAATGAAAAAGTATCTTAGAATTCTTCCAATATTTCTTCTTCTCTTTTCTATTTAATTCTTAACATATCAATTTGTATCAGAGCCGTCCACAACCATGGATACTTGCAATAAGATGAATGCTGAATTTCGTAATGAGGTTACTGAGATCTTAGCTCGACAAGAGTCTAGTTTCGATCAGGCCAATGCCGCTTTATAAACCATATTAGCAGAGTTGCAAGCTTTATTCATCTCTCGCAGCACATGTAGTACCCAGCCTGAAATTAACCCATTCTATTTAGGAGAATCCTCAATCTCTCCAAACTCTTTACGACCTAATAACTCCAATAACCCTCTTCACCATCGCCTCAAGCTACACTTCCTGAAGTTTAATGGAGACGATCTAACCGGATGGATCTATAAAGCAGAGCAATATTTTTAGTTCAAAGGAATTGCTCCTGATTAGCAATTGCAACTCGCTTCCTTCCATTTAGAAGGAAGTGCTTTACAATGACATTGATAGTTGATGAAATTTCGTGGACCACTTTCCTAGGATGAATTTATTAAGGCAATTCTCTTGCTATCACACCCCGTGCCCAAATGACCGTATGACTACTGTATTCCATTACAACCAAACACAGAATCAATAAATGTTAGACCTTATCGGTACCTTTACTACCAAAAGACTAAAATAGAAAAGATAGTGAAAGAACTTTTATAGAAGGGGTTGATAAGACCTAGTAATAGCCCATTTTCATTACCAGTTTTATTGTAAAGAAGACTGAGCGGAGTTGGCAATTTTGTGTAGATTATTGAGTTTTGAATAGTAAAACTGTCAAAGATAAATTCCCAATTCTAGTGATTGATGAGCTTCTTGATGAGCTCCATGGGATTAAGTTCTTCTCCAGGTTGGATTTAAGGGGTGATTTTCATTAGATTCGAGTACAAGAAGAAGACATTTCAAAGACAGCTGTTCATACACATGAAGGGCACTATGAGTTTGGTGTCATATCGTTTGGTCTTACTACCGTTTCTGCCACATTCTAAAGTCTCACAAATGACCTCTTCTGCTCTTATCCTCAAAAATTTATCTTGATATTCTTTGATGATATCCTTGTATATTCAAAGACATGGGAATACCAACTCTCACATTTGCGAATTGTTCTTACAATTTTAATTGCTAACCAATTGTTTGCTAAATAGACATGCAAGTTTGGTGCTACACAGGTTGATTATTTGGGGCATATAATTTTTACGTAGGGAGTGACTATAGATTCTACCAAAATAAAAGCAGTACTTGAATGGCCAACACCAACTCTTTAAAAAAGGTCCGATGATTTCTCAAATTAGCAGGATACTACTGTAAATTCACCATTTTAGAAGCATTGCTACCCCGCTAACACGACTCTTAAAAGAAGCACTGACGTCACCAGCAATCTTATATTTTTCTCAATAATTTGTAATCGAAAGTGATGCCAATGGGATCGGTGTTGGAGTAGTCCTTTCCCAAAATAATAGATCAGTAGATTATTCTAGTGAAGTATTAAAAGGATCAACCCGATTGTTGTCTGCCTATAAGAAAGAGATGATGGCTACTATCAAAGCTATCTAGAAATGGCGTCATTATTTATTAGGCAAATCGTTTATTATAAGAACTAATAAAAAAAAAATCTTAAGTATTTGTTAGAGCAGTGGATTACAACTCCTGCACAAGCTCAGTGGTTATCAAAGATCTTTGGGTATGGTTATAAAATTGAATACAAGTATAGCTCTGAGAATCAGGCTGCAGATTCTTATATCTCGCGTGGTAGAAATTCAGTTTCTATCTATTTCAATGCCTCAGACAAATTAGTGGACAGAGTTACAAGAGGAGGTGAAGCAGGATCCCTTTTACAGTGATCTTTTTTAAACTGTAATACCCCGTTTAAAATCACTTTTATTATATAGGGAAAGTCATGCATTGCATAACATTTTATATGACATTTGATAATTTGAACCATATTCATGGGTATATGTGATCTATGAGTTGATTAGTTCATGAATTTATTTACTTTGATATAATTGTTAGAGGACTAAGTAAACAAGAGTGGGAGTTAAGGGAATTTGTTAGTTTATTAGTGGCCTTGAGCTTTTGTTTTATGAGTATTATTAGAAGGGAAATGGAGCAGTGGGTGGGAGTTAAGGAAATTTATTAGTTTCTTGGTGGACTTGAGCTTTTTGTTTTATGAGTATTATTAGATGAGAAGGAAAATGGAGTAAGTGAGTGGAAGTTAAGGGAATTTATTAGTTTTTTGGTGGACTTGAGCTTTTTTTTTATGAGTATTATTAGATGAGAAGGAAAATGGAGTAAGTGAGTGGAAGTTAAGGGAATTTATTAGTTTTTTGATGGACTTGAGCTTTTGTTTTATGAGTATTATTAGAAGAGAAATTGAGTAAGTGAAACAAGAGTTATTGTGGTTGAGTGGAGTGGTTGAAACTAGAGTTGTAGTGGTTGAAGCTTGGTGTTTAATAATTGGAGACTTGAGTTTAAATCCCAACTCTTGCAAACCTTTCCATTCTTATTTCTCAAAGTTCTCCTAAACTAAACAAAAATAAGTCACACATAAACTCACAAAAATTCCAGCTTCCCTTACTCTCAAATTCCCTTATGGTTTTACACAAAAATCACAGCACAAGACCCTAAGTTTTCTTCCCCTATTTCTACCCAAAGCTGAACCAAATATCACCCTATACTTTTCTCTTTTTCCTCTCATTATCTAGGCCACTTTAGCACCCTAGAGCACAACGATAAATTCCTTCTATTCACTGCAATTTCAGCCAAACCAAGAAGAGCGAAAGCTGCCCTTTTTTCCTTATTTGTTCAAGAGTCCAAAACAAAGTGTAGTCCTTCCAAATATCAAAACACATAAACCTAACCTATACTCTTCATCAAAACAGCCGCCAATCACACCCTAAACCTCTCTTCTACACAAAAAATAGCCACATTTTCTCTCCAAGATTTCGACCATCACAACTCCAATCACCACCAAAATCGAAACCTAAGGGCAAGAATTAAGGGACCCAATCATCTCTTTTTCTCAAGTGAACTCAACCGTTCACCAAGGAGTCACATTTGCTTCGTTGTCTTGCCTATCCAAAAGGTATTTTGAGACTCAGTCTCTATTGATTTGAATGAGCCTGATTTTATAATGATGGTATTATGTATAACGTATAGTATGAAAAACATGAATGGAGGGCATGGTTGAGTTGGATGGAGCAATAGTTGATCTAGGTGAATATGGGGTGAAATATTATAATATCATGTTATGTTGGACCTAAATCCATCTTATGGTTGGTTAAACATGAGATCTTTTGATTCATATGGGGTTATTATATGAATTTTATGTTAGACAAATATTAGAGGTCTTTGTATTGATGATGAGATTCGATTATATGCATGCTATGATAAGATGCATGATCATGTGAAAACTATAGCGATAAGCTTCTACTTAGAGGCCATGGATGAATTAGATGATTAATATGATCATAGAGATTCATGATGCATGAAAAGATGAGTGGATTCATATTTAGTTTCTGATCATAGAAATATTAATTCTAGATAAAGAAGAAAGTGAAAAAGAGATCAAGCATTGCTTTGGTTGATTATTGAGAATATCTAAGTAAATCTCTGCATAACTGTTTTACTAATATTACATGTTTGTAAATATTTTTGTACAATGATATTTGAAATTGTGTCAATATGATGATTGACATGATGATTGGAACGTTGGTTGAATATGGTGAATTGTATTGTGGTATTTTGATACTTGGTTTGAGAACGTAGTTACTTTATTCTCTAAATGAGTTTGTCAAATCTCAACTTTTAAACTGAAAAACGATATCTTTTCTTTATCACTAAATGTTTTAGCAAACTTATTGTGAAAAGCCACGTTTTACAAAGACAAGGTAATCAACGATTGTGAAAATAAGGGAAATGATTCTACCCCTAAATGAGGAGTGTTGAGTATTCAGCGGGGGTAGGCTAGTGGTACTAGTCTTGAAGAGTTAGAATGAGTCTTCTAGTAGGAGGCCACCTCCAGAAGATGAACTCAACTTGGAGAGGAGACAGTACTACTTAGTCAGGCCAGTTTGAGCTAGCATATAGGTCCATGTAGACTTTATTTATCCGAATTGGACAACCCATGTGTTGGGTGTAGAGATGGAGAAGTATCTCAATCTAATGGGAGGATCCCCCACTGTCCAATTGTTGAAAGGTTGCATTGGGACGTTATCACGGTAGTAACCATGATATGGATTGATATACTATTATTTGAATCATTGTTAATCCCTACATAATGAACTTATGATTATAATGAGATGATGATTTATTGAGAACTGCTTTGGATATGATGAGCAATGCTCATTTGAATAATTGTTTATTGATAAAAAGTCTTGCAAACATGATTTTTGGGTTTTGATAAACCTGCACGCACGAAATGTTTATATATAATATTTGCACACGCGAGACTTACTGAGATGTCAATCTCACACTATTTTACATCATATTTTCAGGGGAGTGCTTTTATTAAGAATGTTGAAGAGATAAGAGATAACCTTCAGTTTATTTATTTCTGCTTTGTATTTCTTTCGAGAGATGATTGTTCGTTTTAGATTCTCAGACTTGTATAAATTTTAATTTTAGTTGTAATAAGATTATCGAGAATTGTATTTAATCATTTTTATTCTTTTTGTACCTCATTATAAAGACCACTGGTCCTTTAGATGGGGAAACGTCCCGCCTATTTGGGTACATAGGTAGTGGGGTGTTACAAGTGGTATCAGAGCCTAGGTTTAGGCAAAGGATATTATTGAGTAGTATCTAACCTCTAGGAATTGAAATTCATGGAATAGGGTGTGAATCCTAGAGAGTGAGAGTAGTTCTAATTTCTTTATATTTCTTTTATAGGATGACCAGAAGATCTGCAGCTGTGACCCAAGACTGGCCATTTATGTGCTGTCCCGCAAGTGGTAGAGCATTTAGCCCTATACCTATACCGGATTTCTCATCATCCGAGTCAGAGATGGAACTTGAGAGTGGATGGATCCCCAATGAGAATGAGATTGACCATGAGCCGCCTATGATGGAAGACTTAGGCATGGGGGAGGGACCCAAAAATAAGTGGAATGGGGGCTTGGCAAAGTATGAGGGTGATGATGAGGGGGAGATCAGAGGTGGAGGAGTGATTGAAGATGAGTTAGGAGGACTTGGGGTCGAGGGAGAAATAGGAGAGCTTGAGGCTGAGGTGATTGACGATAAGGATAGAGTAGATACACCTGCGACCCCCTCTATAGAAGAAGGAACCCCGACGTTGCTTGGAAGTAAGTCTTATGAGTCGGAGTCTGGGAGACCTAAGAGTGCACTAACGCTGGCTATAGAGAAACTGAGGGATGCAGAGTTGAGAGCTAAGTTAAGGGGTAGAGATTCTGGAAAGTTCATGCTAGGGCGGCCTAGGAAGAAGCATAGATCCTTTGGTTTTGCAAGAGATTGCAATGTAGATTGCAACATCGATCATGAGAATAGCAGTGCAGGATGGCTAGTGGAACCTCTTTCAGAGACTTCCGAGGATTCCAGAGACTTTAGAGAAGCGTAAAGTTTATTGGACCCTTAGTGATTATTCTTTTATTTTCATGAGGAGATGTTCGTTTATTTATTTGATTCAACAGTTACTCTTTATTTTGGATTTTGTTTCGCAAGCCTAGTAGGATATTCCCTTATAAGTTGAATTGGGTTAATGCAAACATGATTTTATTGATTTTTCTATACTATTTGGAGTATTATTCGCAAAATTTATTTCTTATCGAATTGCAAACTGTTTCTAATCCATGAGTTAATTCATTGCATGTCATGAACTTTTTCCCGAATAAACCTTGTATTAGGGGTAAATAGATGGCATCAAGACGTAGAGCTGCAAGACGAGGTAGGGCTACTCAAGAGAGTGAGTCATCGGCTCCTGAGTTTAAGTAGGTGCGGTAATCCACACCAGAGATGGAGGAGGATTCCAAACAGGAGTAGGAGTTGACATCGGGAAGGTCTAGAAAAGTGACCATAGGGCAAGCCTTTGACAAAATAGTTGTCATTCTTCAACATTTGACTGAGAAGGTGGACCATGTGGATAAGAAAGCACCTAAGGGTGAAGATGAGGCACTGGAACGATTCTTGAAATTCCAACCTCTAACGTTCCAAGGAGAGGCGGAACAGGATGAAAAAACGGAGCAATGGATTGAGCAGATGGAGGATATTTTCATGACGCTACAATATATCGAGAAAAGGAGAGTGAAGTTTGCTGCATTCAAGTTGAGAAGACCTGCCCGAGCTTGGTGGCAACGAGTCCAGGAGGACTGGGAGAGGGAAGATTATGACTGGACATGGGAGAACTTTGTTGAGGCTTTTAGAACAAAGTACATTCCACAATGGATAATGGAGAAGAGAGAGAATGAGTTCCAAACCCTCAAGCAAGGGGGAATGACCGTGGCCCAATATGCTGCATGGTTTACACAATTGTCTAAGTATTGCACGTGTTTGGTGGACACCGAGCAGAAATGGATGCAGCAATTTGTGAAAGGTCTCAAGCAGGATTTAAGAAAAGCACTGGCTCCATCTCTACTGATGAAATATATAGCTGTAGTTGACACATCGACTCGAACGAAGAACGAGGATAGGAACCGGTCATTCCAACCAAGTCACCCACCAATGAGACCTCCAATTAACAAGTGACCTGCTAGTCTGATACCGTGGGAAAACAAGGGGGAACAGCCAAGGACATTCCCACCTGGTCCTATGACGAATGCACTGATTTGTCGGAACTGTGGGAGACGAGGTCATGCTGAAAGGGATTGCTGGTCCAAGGGAGTATCAAGGAGATGTTTCAACTGTGAAGATCCGAACCATCTGAGGAACAACTGCCCTAAACTACTCAGGATGGGGCTAGGAGCTTCAACTCAACCAGTTGGGGCAAACAGAGGAGCACCCGTTAGGACGGCTGAAGGAGGAGGCCAAAAACCTCAAGTGAAAGCTAAGGTCTTCGCTCTGAATCGGGAAGAGGTTGGAGCCGATTTGGCGGTGGTTGAAGGTACGTTTTTTGTTCAAGGTCAAGCTATTTCTATTTTGATAGACCCTGGATTGACTCATTCATATGTGAACGATAAGTGTGCATGCCATTTAGGTTGGGACGGAGTAAAAATGCCTTATACCATATTAGTGAGCACCCCTTTGGGGAGGCAAAGAGATGCGAGTAGGGTAGTGCAAGGGTGTGATATTGTGGTCGGAAAGGAAAATTTGAAGGCAGACCTCATAATCCTACCTATCGACGACTACGATCTAATTCTGGGTATGGATTGGTTAGCGAAGCATGGAGCAAGAGTGGATTACAAGGTCAAGATGGTGTAATTTGTTAGACCCGGATGTGATGTATTGAAGTTTAGCGAGAAGAAAATAAAAGAGTTGAAATTCCTGATAGCGGAAACAAAGGCCCGGAAGATGTTGAAGAAGGGTTGTGTAGGGTATCTGGCTTACTTAATCAATAAGTTAAAGGATCAGTGTACCTTGGAAAACACCAAGGTGGTGAAGGACTTCGCAGATATATTTCTGGCCGAGCTCACTTCTCTCCCACCATCACGGGAAGTTAAGTTCACCATCGATCAAGTTCCTAAAACTGAGCTGGTATCGAAGACTCCTTATCGGATGGCGCCAGCGGAATTAAAGGAATTGAAGGAACAGCTGGAGGAGTTGGTTAAGCAAGAGTATATAAGACCCAGTACGTCACCTTGGGGAGCCCCGGTGTTGTTAGTAAAGAAGAAAGATGGGATGCTAAGGTTGTGTATAGACTATAGAGGATTGAATAACCTCACGATCAAGAACAAGTACCCCTTACCTCTAATTGATGAGTTATTAATCAGTTGCAAGGCTCTTGTTACTTCTCCACGTTAGATCTCCGGCAAGGTTATTATCAGGTACGAATCAAAGAGGAGAATATTCCCAAGATGGCCTTTAACACTAGATATGGGCGCTACGAGTTCGTGATGATGCCATTTGGAGTAACTAATGCACCCGCCGTTTTCATAGATCTTATGTATAGAGTTTTTCAGCCGTACTTGGATAAGTTCGTAGTAGTGTTTCTAGATGATATTTTGATCTATTTTTAAGAGTCCCAGAAGCATGCGGAGCATCTGAAGTTGGTACTAGAAAAATTGAGGAAACATAAACTATACGCCAAGTTTAACAAATGCGAGTTTTGGTTAGATTCAGTGGCCTTTCTTGGTCACATGATATTTAGAAGGGGAATTAAGGTGGACCCAGCAAAAGTTGAGGTTGTCTCTAATTGAAAACAATCGGAGAGCGTAACTGAGATTAGGAGTTTTCTTAGATTTGTGGGATATTATCGGCGGTTCATCAAGAACTTCTCTACGCTAGCTACACCGATAACCCGACTGCTAAGGAAGGACGTGCCGTATGTCTAGAGTGATAAATGTGAGAAGAGTTTTCAAGAGCTCAAGAGGAGATTGATGACGGCATCAGTATTGAGTTTACCTGAGGAAGGTAAACCCTACTCCTTGTACACAGACACCTCTAAGAAAGGTCTGGGGGCGGTGCTGATGCAAGATAGGAAATTTATCGCCTATGCATCGAGGAAGCTGAAACCGCACGAGGTTAACTATCCGACACATGACTTGGAGTTGGCTATGATAGTGTTTGCCCTGAAGAAGTGGCGACACTACTTATATGGAGCGGAGTATGAAGTCTTCACAGATCATAAGAGTCTGAAATATATCTTCACTCAAAAGAACTTGAATCTAAGGCAGAAAAGATGGATGGAGTTTTTAGAAGAATATAAGTGTCCAATTAGCTATCACTCGGGAAGGGCTAACGTAGTAGCTGATGCGCTGAGCCGAAAGGTAAGGATGGCCAGTATGAGGATGCAAGAAGTCCAAATAGTACAAAAACTCTTGGAGCAAAAGACGGAAGTAGAAGAAGGAAATATCAGCTTGTGTAATCTGAAGATGGAACCTGTGCTGAGGCAAGAGATTGGAGAGATGCAGCGAGGCAACCAAAACTTTCAAAGCAAAGGAAATCAAAAGAAAAAATAAGGAGTTTCGGACTGATAAAGTTGGAGTGTTGTATTTTCGAGAGCGGATATGTGTACTGGATGACTCAGTATTGAAGAGAAAGATAATGGGCAAGGCTCACAAGAGCAAGTATACTATTCATCCTAGAGAAATGAAAATGTACCAAGATTTGAAGAAGGCCTACTGGTGGCTGGGGAGGAAAAGAGATGTGGCACAATACGTCTCTACATGTCTGACTTGTCAGAAAGTAAAGGTGGAGCATAAGAAAGCAGCTGGATTACAGCAACCGTTGTCTATTCCTGAGTAGAAGTGGTAAGAGGTGACGATGGATTTTGTTATCGGACTACCTATGTCAAAGACTTTGAAGGATGCCGTTTAGGTTGTGGTTGACAGGTTGACCAAGATAGGTCATTTTATTCCGGTAAATGTTAAGGATTCTATGTTAAGACATACATTTGGGAAGTGGTTAGATTGTATAGTGTACTATCAAGGATCGTATCCGACCAGGATCCTAGGTTCACTTCAAGATTTTGGACCAAGTTTTCAGAGTTAATGGGGACAACTCTAAAGCTCAGCACTTCTGTTCATCCGCAGATTGATGGATAGTCCGAGAAAGTCATCCAGATATTCGAGGACATGCTTAGGGCTTTTATGTTGGATTTTGGAGATAAGTGGACAAATTGTATACCTTATGCTGAGTTGGCATACAATAATAGTCACCAAGCGTCGATTGGGATGGCACCCTATGAAGTGTTATATGGACAGAAATGTCAAGTACCGTCATATTGGGGTTGGACTGAGGATAGGCAAATTGACAAGACTGGGGAGATAAACTTTGAAGAGATGGCAAGCAAAGTAAAGATGATAATGGAGAGACTGCAAGCGGCGCAAAGTCGACAGAAGAGTTATGCGGACAACAGAAGAAGAGAATTGGAGTTTCAAGTGGGAAACCAGACTTTTCTGAAGATAATACATAGTAGGGGGTTTCTAAAACATCCCAAAGGCGGGAAGTTGAGTCCTAGATATTTAGGACCATTTCCAGTGATCGAGAAGATTGGATCTGTAGCATATCGATTAGAGTTGCCAGAAGGGTTAGCAAGAATTTACGATATGTTCCATGTATCTCAGTTGAAGAAATACAACCCGGACCCGAAGCATGTATTGAACGAGGAGCCATTATTTCTACAGCCTAACTTGAGCTACGTGCAGAAATCGATTAAGGTTCTGGATCGGAGTGTCAAGGTGTTGAGGAGTAAGTAGATACCTATGGTGAAAATTTTGTGGGATCATCATGGTACTCAGGATGCCACATGGAAAACAGAAGAGTTGGCGAAGAATAAATACCCCAACTTGCTCTAAAGGTATAGTGCTCCTAGTTTCGGGACGAAATTCTCTTAAGGGGGAGAAAATATAATACCCCGTTTAAAATCACCTTTATTATATGGGGAAAGTCATGTATTGCATGACCTTTTATATGACATTTGATAACTTGAACCTTATTCATGGATATATGTGATCTATGAGTTAGTTAGTTTATGAATTTATTTACTTTGATATAATTGTTGGAGGACTAATTAAACAAGAGTATGAGTTAAGAGAATCTATTAGTTTCTTAGTGGCCTTGAGCTTTTGTTTTATGAGTATTATTAGATGAGTATTATTAGAAGGGAAATAGAGTAGTGAGTGGGAGTTAAGGAAATTTGTTAGTTTTTTGATGGACTTGAGCTTTTGTTTTATGAGTGTTATTAGATGAGAAGGAAAATGGAGTAAGTGAGTGGGAGTTAAGGGAATTTGTTAGTTTCTTAGTGGCCTTAAGCTTTTGTTTTATGAGTATTATTAGAAGGGAAATAGAGTAGTGAGTGGGAGTTAAGGAAATTTATTAGTTTCTTGGTGGCCTTGAGCTTTTGTTTTATGAGTATTATTAGATGAGTATTATTATAAGGGAAATGGAGTAGTGAGTGGGAGTTAAGGAAATTTGTTAGTTTCTTGGTGGACTTGAATTTTTGTTTTATGAGTATTATTAGATGAGAAGGAAAATGGAGTAAGCAAGTGGGAGTTAAGGGAATTTATTAGTTTCTTGGTGGACTTGAGCTTTTGTTTTATGAGTATTATTAGAAGAGTATTATTAGAAGGGAAATGGAGTAAGTGAAACAAGAGTTATTGTGGTTGAGTGGAGTGGTTGAAACTAGAGTTGTAATGGTTAAAGCTTGGTGTTTAATAATTGGATACTTGAGTTTAAATCCCAACTCTTGCAAACCTTTCCATTCTGATTTCTCAAAGTTCTCCTAAGCTAAACAAAAATCAGTCACATATAAACTCACAAAAATTCCAGCTTCCCTTACTATCAAATTCCCCTATGGTTTTACACAAAAATCACAGCACAAGACCCTTAGTTTTCTTCCCCTATTTCTACCCAAAGCTGAACCAAATATCACCCTATACTTTTCTCCTTTTCCTCTCATTATCTAGGCCACTTTAGCACCCTAGAGTACAACCATAAATTCCTTCTATTCACTGCAATTTCAGCCAAACCAAGAAGAGCGAAAGCTGCCATTTTTTCCTTGTTTGTTCAAGAGTCCAAAACAAAGTGTAGTCCTTCCAAACATCAAAACACCTAAACCTAACATATACTCTTCATCAAAACAGCCACCAATCACACCCTAAACCTCTCTTCTACAAAAAAAAATAGCCACATTTTCTCTCCAAGATTTCGACCATCACAACTCCAATCACCACTAAAATCGAAACCTAAGGGCAAGAATTAAGGGACCCAATCATCTATTCTTCTCAAGTGAACTCAATCGATTACCAATGAGCCACCTTTGCTTCGTTGTCTTGTCTATCCAAGAGGTATTTTGAGACTCAATCTTTATTGATTTAAATGAGCCTGATTTTATAGTGATAGTATTATGTATAACGTATAGTATGAAAAACATGAATGGAGGGGATGGTTAAGTTTGATGGAACAATAGTTGATCTAGGTGAATATGGGGTGAAATATTATAATATCATGTTATGTTGGACCTAGATCCATCTTATGGTTGGTTAAGATGAGATCTTTTGATTCATATGGGGTTATTATATAAAGTTTATGTTAGATAAATATTAGAGGTCTTTGTATTGTTGATAAGATTCGATTATATGCATGCCATGATAAGATGCATGATCATGTGAAAACTATAGCGATGAGCTTCTACTTAGGGGATATGGATAAATTAGATGATTAATATGATCATAGAGATTCATGATGCATGAAAAGATGAGTGGATTCATATATTGTTTCTGATCATTGAAATATTGATTCTAGATAAGGAAGAAAGTGAAAAAGAGATCAAGCATTGCTTTGGTTGATTATTGAGAATATCCAAGTCACTGCATAACTGTTTTGCTAAATATTATATGTTTGCAAATATTTTTGTACAATGATATTTGAAATTGTGTCAATATGATGATTGACATGATGATTAGAACGTTGGTTGAATATGGTGAATTGTATTATGGTATTTTGATACTTGGTTTGAGAACGTAGTTATTTTATTCTCTAAATGAGTTTGTCAAATCTCAACTTTTAAACTGAAAAACGATATCTTTTCTTTATCACTAAATGTTTTAGCAAACTTATTGTGAAAAGCCACGTTTTACAAAGACAAGGTAATCAACGATTGTGAAAATAAGGGAAATGATTCTACCCCTAAATGGGGAGTGTTGAGTACTCAGCGGGGGTAGGCTAGTGGTACTAGTTTTGAAGAGTTAGAATGAGTCTTCTAGTAGGAGGCCACCTCCAGAAGATGAACTTAACTTGGAGAGGCGACAATATTACTTAGTCAGGCCAGTCCGAGCTAGCATATATGTCCATGTGGACTTTATCTAGGTTGGACAACCAGTGTGTTGGGTGTAGAGATGGAGGAGTATCTCACCCTAGTGGGAGGATCCCCCGGTGCCCAATTGTTGAAAGGTTACGTTGGGATGCTATCATGGTGGTAACCATGATATGGATTGATATACTATTGTTTGAATCATTACTAATCCCTACATAATGAACTTATGATTATAATGAGATGATGATTTATTGAGAATTGCTTTGGATATGATGAGTAATGCTCATTTGAATAATTGGTTATTGATGAAAAGTCTTGCAAACATGATTTTTAGATTTTGATAAACCTGCATGCACAAAATGTTTATATTTGACATTCGCACACGCGGGACTTACTGAGATGCCAATCTCACACTATTTTACATCATATTTTCTGGGGAGTGCTTTTATTAAGAAGGTTGAAGAGATAAGAGATGACCTTCAATTTATTTATTTCTGCTTTGTATTTCTTTCAAGAGACAATTGTTAGTTTTAGATTCTCAAACTTGTATAAATTTTAACTTTGATTATAATAAGATTATCGAGAATTGTATTTAGTTATTTTCATTCTTTTTGTACCTCATTATAAAGACCCCTGGTCCTTTAAACGGGGCGACATCTTGCCTATTTGGGTACGTAGGTAATGGGGTGTTAGATAGACAAAGTCATTTAACCAATTGATACAGCAAGATGGGGTATAGTTCAAAAACGGTAAAGTGTTTTTGAGTCTAACTTCAATTCTAGTTCAATAAATAATTGCAGACTGCTACTCTTCTTCAATTGGAGGACATTTTGGGTTCCATAAAACACTATCCCACATCAAATCTAGTTTTTTGTGGGCTAACATGAGACAAACAGTGAAAAGGTTTTTACAACAATGTGATATCTATCAACGATACAAGGCTAATTTTATAAAACTAGTTGGGCAGAGTATAGCTATAACACATCAATTCATTCCTCCACAAAAATGACACCATTTGAAGCTATTTATGGCGTTCCACCTCCAAGTTTGTGGTCTTATGTTTCAAGTACTTGTCGTGTTCAAGCAGTTGATGAGTACTTAAGTAATCGTGATTCCATTTTGTGTGCGTTGCGACACAATCTCTTGCTAGCTCGTAATAGGATAAAGCGTCAAACTGACCAAGGGTGGCATGAAGATTTCTTTAAAGTGGGAGATTATGTTTATCTTAAGCTCCAACCATATCAGCAGAGTTCCGTGGCTTTTGAGCCTCAACAAAGCTTGCTCCTCGATATTTTGGTACTTTCCAAATTATATAACAAGTGGGTCCAATAGCAATTGTCTTTGCCTTGTGGTTCTCAAATACATGACATATTCTATGTTAGTTTATTATGGAACACTGGGGCCACAAGTTCCTCTAATTCCTATTGATCTTTTCACTATCACAGATGATTCTGTAATCATTCCTCAACCTGAGGCTGTGCTTGATCAACACATCATTAACAAAGGTAAATACCGTCTAAAGTCTGAAGTTATGATCAAATGGAAAAGAGCCCTAGTAGAAAATTCAACCTAGAAGAATGAGCAAAGTTTAGTAGGACATATCCAGATTTTATCCTTGCAGACAAGGATTCTTAAGGCGGGAGGATTGATATGGGCCTCCATTCGTCCATTTGTTACGCTGGCTTTCTATTATTTGTTTTCCACATCTAATAAGCTAGATTGAACCGATCTTTAGTTGTATGTAGTTAGATAGTTGCAATTTATTCTCTTATTTCTTAGCCTTGTTTGTTATGTTTCAAAACCAGTTCAATGTAAAGGCTATTTAAATGGTGAGTTTGTTTGGAATAATGAAAAAGGTATTTTAGAATTCTTCCAATAATTCTTCTTCTCTTCTCTATTTGATTCTTAACGTATCAAAATCAAGCCATTTGATCTCAATTTTTTCAAGTTTAGGCCAACTTTTGGGAAGGGGGTGGAGGACCCTAACTTTAATAAATCTTTTTAGATATTAAAATACTCTTACTATATGATGTTTAATACATATCTAAAATACAAAACACGAACAAAAATGTAAATTACTACTAATTGAGATATTCTCTACTATTTTTTGCTTTCTTTTCCTCTCCTTTTCTCTCCCTCTCCCTCTTAAAACTCTTCATTTCCTTTCCTCTTTTCTCCAAATATCTTTAACCCTAATAGAAAAACAACAAAATGACCTGTTTGGATTGAGAAAAAGGAAAAAATAGGAGCGAAAAGGGATAGGATAGAAAGAAAAAGGAATGAGATGAGACTAATACTTATTTATAGTGTTAGGTTAGACATAAAAAGAAAAGATAAAATATATTAAATATAATATTTGGAGAAGGAAAAGAAAGGAAGTGTTATGATTTGGGTCTACATTTTTACCCACTAATTTAATATAACAATATTAAACATTTTTATTTAGGGCAAACAATATTAATAACTCTTAAACTATTTAAAAATTTAACTGTTGTCCTCCAATTCAAAAATTGCAAGCACCTACTCTTGAACTTTCAAATTGTTCAAATCTGATCATTCTATCAATTAAATAATAGTTAACCACTAATTTCGATCAATCATGGGCAGAGTATATGCCAATTTTAATAATATTTTAGTAATTTTTATATTTATAATTAAAATAATCATCATCCTATTTTTTATTCATTTTAAAATAATGTTTTTAACTTTATTATTTTCTTTTTCTTTCTTCTGTCCCCTGGCTTATTGATAATTATAAATTCTCAAGAAGGTCAAGATGAACCTCACCTTGAAGTAGCTATATTCTCTCAAGCTTGTTAGATGGTCTCTCCTCTCTTCTGTTGTCTTAATATCACTTTCATGTTTGCCAAAATAAATTTCATCGTCAAAATGGATGATCTTACAGAGGTATCGAAATTGATTATGACTTTACCGGCAACAACATGTAATGACATTGAAATTGTATTGCATGAGAAAAGTCAGTAGCCATACACAAAATTTGTTGAGAATGAAGTGTGGACAACACATGGTTAAAGTTCTATTTGAACATATATTAGCTTTGGAGGGAAATTCCCTCAAGGATCTAGCACCAACGCTTATACACGAGTTTTTTCTCCCTACCATGGCTGGGCGATGAGGAAAGCTTAGATGCCAAAATGTATGCCTTTCCAGGGAGAGCTTAGTTATTCAAGAAGCTGAATAAAGATGAAACCATGGCCAAGACCCATATGCAAAACTACATCTCTTCATCTACCCTTGCGATTATGTGCATTGACATAGATTGGTAAACAATATGATTTTCTTAAGCCTTTTGTATGTTGTGCCCCTTTCTATGTAAGGGAATTCATAGAGGAATGAAAAGGAGCTGAAAGTTTTCGATTTGATAAAAATAAAATTTATACCATGGAACATTTTTTCATTATCAAACTATATTGGAAAGAAGTAGCAATTGCAACAAGAAAATTGGGATAGGAGTTGCAGTGGCATTAGTATGGCATAAAGGTTGCAACAACATTGAATCATGTGCCACACTCAATGGTTGGCAGTTGGCTATTTTGGCCAACCTCAACCTTGTCCCCTAACCCCAATTTTGACAGTTGAACTGAATTGGCTATTGGCAGTTAAGGTTAGGGTTGTTAAACTAGCCAACTGTGGCCGAATTTTAGGATTATTTTATTTTTAAAAATTTTTTAGGATATAAAAGTATAAAAATAATTTAAAAAGCTAAAAAAATAATATATAAGAATAAAGAATTTGAACTTAATTTTAATTTTTTAAAATTAAGCTGCTTACATATCCTCTTAGAGTGTCGAGAAATCAAAACTCACATAGTTTTTTTACTTTAACCTTAATAGTCACCACACTCAACTGTACTTATAGTTCCTTCAGTGTCCATGTCCAAAAACTCATTAAAGTCTAATGGCATATTTTCTTGTTGACGATATTCGCCTCTAGTTCAATCACTTCTAGTGCCATTGATGATTGAGTTTTGTTCAAAATGTTTCTTCCATCATTTAAAGCTTATTTTACCACAATGGTGGAAACGAGAACAGTAAAAGTCTCCTTAGCCATGAGTGCTACAACAAGGAATTTATTCCCATTTTCTACCTACCACTTCAAGATATCAAATCTTTCACTTGTATCCTCGCATTCCAAATTACAAGTTAGATATAATTCAAGTTCTGCCATGGAAGTTGCAGATCCTCTACATAAGAAGCCTTACTTTATTAATTCTTGAAGATCCAGATGTCAGAACTTCAATATTTTGTGTTGTTTGGACAACTAAACCATACCTTCTAAAATATTCATGATATAAGTCATAAAAAATATTCTTTACATTAGCTATTATATAAGAAACATTAGGAGGGAGATATAAGATCTTGAATACTACTATTATCATCATCATTATTCTGATCTTTAGAAAATAAAGAATTATAATAATAAGTAAGATAATCTTATAAATTATTAATTTTAATATGTGGATTAAGAATACTAACAACTAAATTAATATCAAGTATTTCTAAATAATATTTTAACCATTTAACTTTCATAACAATAATACAAGGAGACAAAAGACTATCACTAAAATATATATTGAAAACACTAATATTAACACATTCTCAAACAACTAAATGTGAAATAGGATAATAAATATTAGATAAATTATAAATAGTATCATTAGATATTTTAAAAATATTTTAAAATATATTCACAAACATTCTATTGTTGAGGAAATAAATATATTCCAATAACTCTAATTCCAAAAAAAAAAAAAAGCACATATAAATTTTTTTTATGCGGAAAAGATTTATTTAACAATTTATATGCTGAATTTCATCTATTTGGGATATTTCTTGGAAATTATTTTTGTTTCACAGTATTATATCTACAAAATTGGCTCTATTCTTTTTAATTGCAGCTCTAGGATATAAATAAGAGAAGGCAGCTTTTATTGATTTAATATAAAGATCAAAATTTTTTAAACTATCTTGTATACACAAGTTTAAAATATAGTTTATATATCTAATATGAAAAAAAAAATTCTCCAAAAATTGGCTTAATTAAATTTATAAGATTAGTAATTGAGTTAATATTTGCATTAGTATTGTCAAAAGAAATCGAAAAAATCTTATTCGCTACATCGTATTCTTCTAAAATAACAATTAACAGTCGACAAATACTTTCACTAGAACGTGGATCACCAAAGTCTCTATAAGCAAGTAATCGTTCTTAAATATTCCATTCATTATCTATCCAATGACATATAACGCCATATAAGAATGAGTTTGTCAATGATCACTCTAAATATTACTACATAAAGATATTTACCAAACAAATCTAAAAAAAATTGAACCAATTGTTTCTTACTTTTCCTATATAATTTTTTAAGTGTACGTATAAGGGTAGTGCGGGAAACACATTTTGTAATAAGATTTAAAATATTTTGACAATATTTATTAAAATGAACTCTTTGTCAAAAACTAAATGCAAGATATTCTACGGTTATCATTTGAACTAATTTTTCTCTTTGTACTTTTTTATAATATTTAATTAAGCCAATCAAAAGAAGAGTAGAAGCAATAGTAGTGTACTCGATAATTTATTATTATTTAAAATTCAAACTGAACTCTTCAAGATGATGCCTTCTTAGATATTGAGATGGCGTACCATAATCTATTATTAGCTTGAATACATATAATTTAAAAACAACAGTGCAATAATTGCACATAGTTTTCACACTCGCAGGATAACATTGTTATAATAATGACATGCTTAATGAATATATCGACTCCCCTTTTCACTTTTTTTTTTTTTTTTTTTGTAGTCAAGATTTTGGTTGTGGTTTTTGTTTCACTTGGACATTGACAACTTTTTTGAGTATCAATGTAAGGATGTTGTTGTTGAGTTTTAAGTTTTTCATCATTAACTTGCACCGGTTGATTAGTTGTTGGAAAAGAAAATATTGCTAAAAAATATTTTAGATCAAAATTAGAGGTCGGTTGATAACCGAATAAAATAGTAAATGTCTATGATTGAAAATTCAAATCATAATTAGCACTCATTTTAAAAGAAATACTTTAAAAATAAATAAAAATAGGATAATGATATATTTTAATTAAAAATATGAAATGATCACAATTTCTTTTTTGTAGGTTTTTTTTCATATGGATTAAAAATTAGTATTCCTTTCTCTTTTATTTTTTATTAAAAGTTGCCACACTTACCACCTGTTTGGATTGAAGAAAATAGAGGAAGAGGAGAGGGGAAAAAAAAAATAGGGGTGAATTATCCAGTCGAAAGAGGGGAGCACTAGCACAGCCAGGTGTTTGGTTCCTTGCATTTGCTGCTATGGTGGCGACCACCAGCATTCTAAGATGCTATTCCGCTGGCGCCGGTGCTGGCTCATTATTGCTGTCTTGCAATTGTCGTTGTCTAGTTAGGCATGTAGTCCCTTCGAGAATGCCGCCGGGGCGATGTACCTATAGAAGCAATAGTATGGCACTAGTGGCGGCGGTATCATCCCCCCCTTCCTTTCCCAGTTACTATCATGCCTACGACAGTCCTACTAGAAGGAAAGGAAGAGCAACGTTGGAGTGCTTCTGCACGGCTGCGTTCTCCGATGCTCCTGCAGCCGCTGATTCAACTGCAACGTCGGTGATGGATCACAGTGGGGCCTCCCAGGATGAGTTGGTGAAGATTAAAGAAGCGGCCAACACGCTGGACATTAGGGTTGGGAAAATCCTCAAGGCCTGGAGACACGAGGAGGCTGATTCCCTTTATGTTGAAGAGGTCGATGTGGGTGAGCCCGAACCCCGAATTATCTGCAGCGGCCTCGTCAAATATGTTCCCCTTCACCATCTTCAGGTCTCCTTCCTTTAATGGTTGACGTTATTTTACAATATTTTCTTCTCTACGGCAACCTTCCCAAATCATCTGCTGCTTGTGTTTGTCCACTTTTTATAATCTGTTTCATTCCTTCTTTTTGTATTTTGTTTTCTGAATAAGATTAATAGAAATGGAGAAATTTTGGTTTGCGGGATGGATTTATTTATTTTAAGAGTGTATCCATTATTATAGAGCAAATTCTTTACAAATAGTAAATAAGGACATTTACTTTGGAAACTAGGAAATATAATTCTTGCAATTTATATCCTTCAGAGTAGCTTTTTCGGGGAGGTTTGATTTTCCACAAGAATAGATGGGGGAGAAATTTATTTCCTGATAATGGCAAACCAGCATTACAGTGCAACAGAGAGGCAGTTGTTGCAGAGATTTTCTGGAGTAGTTAGCAGACTAGTTGGAGAATAATTCTTAGGAGGGCTTTTAGACTTCGTTTGGAGGTTGATTCGACTGAGATGACGTTGACTTCTTTATGAGTTCAATTTTAAGGGAAGCAGAAGTAACAAGTGAAGTTGGAGTAAAGGAAAATGAAGAAAGCTTTATGCCAAAATCCTAATTTAAATATTTTTAGCTGAAGGATGAAATGAGGCATTCTGTGGACACCTATTTATGGTAAGCATGTGCTCTTCACATGCATTGTCTATAGCAATTAAATTTCACTTTCAAAAAATGAATAAATAAACATTTAAAAATAAACCAAAAAAAAAAAAAAAAAAGAGAGGAAGAGTGAGATTGTCATCCCCTTGGGCCTGCTCACATTCTATTCCATTTTCTCGAGATACCTAGAACTTAGATTAGATGTGTGCTTATTGTTTTTCTTGAATTCCAATTCTAGACCTATGCCTATTCCTGTTGATCTTTGAATTTCCCCTTTTCTTTTTGCAAAGGGGAGGTTCTTGTTTAAACGCACACCAAAAGTTTTCTGCTTAGTTACTTAAGCTGAAGCTTGGCATTCCTTCTGCAAGTGATGTTGATTTATTTGGATATACCAAAACCTTTAAGTAGCATAAGGATCAATGTTGCTAGCCCAGTCAAAGTTTCCAAATCTTTTTGGACATCATCCTTTGTTAAACATTGAGACTATGATCTTCACATAAAATTTTAATCCACGTTCTAGTTTGCAGGACATTGATGTGGTCGTCCTTGCTAATTTGAAGCCAAGGAATATGCGAGGTGTCAAGTCATATGGAATGCTAATGGCAGCTTCTGATGCATTGCATGAGAATGTGGAGCTTCTAGTGCCTCCGGAGAACTCACTTCCTGGTCAAAGGATATGGTTTGGCGATGTAGATGACATAGAGAATCTACCTGATGCTGCATCACCCAACCAGGTTACTTCCCCATGTAGAATATTGTTTTGCATCTTCTGATTGTATATTTAAGCTTGTATTTGTGTATTAGAAACTATGCAAGATATTCGTGAACTCTCTTAATAAGGTCTTTGCAGGACCTCAAGAAAGGCTGCACTTCGCACACTTTTCAGCCAATTCTTTCATCTTCATAGCCATGATTTTCCTAAGCCGCTTTACATGTTGTTATCAGGCACATCTTCCTTTTCCCTAGCTATTCAAACCCCCCTAGAGGTTCTCAGCTGCTGCTCCTAACAGGGCCTCAGTTGATTTGTATTCCTTTAGCTACTCGGATGCTTCAATTGGACTGTCAGTCTAGGGAGAGGTGAACTGATTACAAAATTAATGGCCAAGGTTTAAGTGATACTGGGATACAGGTAAAGTGCTGGGTTCTAGCAATTCTAAGCCAAAGAGAATGCTGGAGAGAACATTGGCCACAGTTGTATCTTGCAAATGCTCCCGATGTTTGTAATTTCCAATTAGGGCTCCGCTACCTATGAGTGAGAATATTGCTGAATCCTTGGACTTGCAACATAGTTTTAAAGCAAGGTTAAGTTTTAACCAACTAAAAAGAAATGTTGGTTGAGATGCAAATAGTGATAAGAAAAAAGGTACCGGAGATAGGCCCTTCATGTAAATTTCAATTAGGATTGGGTACGTTTGCATGAGAAGATGACTGGAGACTTGTAATTGCAACATAGTGTTAAAAGCAAGGTGAAATCTCAACCAATTGAAAAGAATGCTGATTAGATGTAAATAAAGATAAAAAGAATGCACAAGAGAGAGGCCCTTGATGCAAGTAGAAGGACAAAAACTAATCATTCTCAAGGATGACATTCTTAGCATGGAGATCAATTGACTTTGATCATAAGAATTCATGCGACTAATAGAGGGTTCATGGACATAGAAAGCTTCAATGCAATCATTGATTCAATAGCCCATTCCTTTTGTCTTAATATTCTAGTATATGAATCTTTAATTCATATTTTAGGAAGTTCTAGTGATAATTTTGTTATGATGGGGTTTTACCAGTCAAGGGCAGTTTTGAATTTTTCAAGATTCAAAATTTTCTAGAGTCTAGTGCCTTGGGTTCCATTTTGATTGGGTCACAAAATGAAAAAAGTTTTAAAAAAAAGTTTTTGTAACAAAATATAAGAAAAGGATTTTGAATTTCTTCTTTTTATGAGTTGACTTTACACGGTATTATAGAGTAGATTACAAGAGGATAAAAAGAAACCAAATTACTCCTAAATCTAGATAACTATCTAATCAAATCCTTCAATTTAAGGGATTAAACTAATCTAATCATATCCCTTCATTTAAGGGATTTAAAACTAATCATCCTAATTTGTTTACAGTTCATTCCTAATCAATTTGCAGCTCATTTACGCCTTAACACTCCCCCTCAAGCTAAGGAATAGATGTTATCCCTTTCCAACTTGGATATAATTCTTTTAAATACTGAATTATTCAATTCGTAAGTACATTCACAAGTTAACTCTGTATAAGCACATAAGGTGTACAAATCAAACCACTCTCTAGTTTCTCTTTGACAAAGTGTTTGTCAACTTCGATATGCTTTGTTCAATCATGTTACACCGTATCATGAGTTATGCTAATCGTTGACTTATTATCGCAATAAAGTCTCATTGGGCCATCCCACATAATCTTCAAGTCTTCTAAGATAATTTGCAACCACAGTAGTTCCCACACACCTTTGAGCTCTTATTTGGAATTCTGCTTCTACACTAAATCGCTCTATTATATTTTGCTTCTTACCCCATGTCATAAGATTCCTACCAAGAAAGGTGCAATAGCTAGAAGTTAATCTCTAGTCAACAACCAATCTTGCATAATTAGCATCTGTGTATGCTTCAACTACGGAAGCAATTCATTTATTACGACAGATAATTGAATATTATCGAGAAAGAAAGAAGGATTTGCATATGGTATTTATTGATTTGAAGTAAGCCTATGATAAGGTGCCTAGAGAAGTACTTTGGTGTGAAGAGTTGTATCGCAGTGACTGCAGAGTTCGCTATTACTGTCGGGATACATTAAAAATAGCACTTAGTCCTTTCCTTTTCACAGCCTTTATGGATGAGTTGACTTAAGCTATACAGGAGGCTGTGCCATGGTGCATGTTGTTTGTTGATGATATTGTGTTGATTAATGAGATTAGAGCTGGTGTGAATGCTAAATTGAAGTTGTGGCGACAGACGTTGGGATCTAAGGGATTCAAAATCAGTAGAAGTAAAACAAGTATATAGAATGCAAGTTTAGTACTAGCAAAAATACAGATCAATATAACTTTGGATGACAGAGATATACCAGTATATGATTGCTTCTGATATCTAAGATCTATTATTCAGAAAGATGGAGAGCTCGATGGTGACGTGGCACACCGAGTTAAGGCGGGTTAGTTAAAATGGAGGAGTGTAACTAGTATTCTATGTGATCATAATACGCCTTTGAGCCTAAAGGGAAAGTTCTATAGAATAACTGTAAGACTTGCTTTGCTATATAATACGGAATGTTGGGCAGTTAAAGGATGTCATATTCACAAAATGAAGGTAGCTAAAATGTGTATGTTATAGTAGATGTGCGGGTATATTAGAAAGGATAGAGCAAGGAATGAGACAATTCGGGAACAAGTGGGCGTAGCATCCATTGAAGACAAGATGAGAGAAATTGCTTGTGTTGGTTTGACCATATACAGAGAAGATTGAGGGATGTTCCTGTTAGGAGAATTGAGGGATGGAGGCAGGATAAGTTTAACAGAGATAGAGGTAGGCCTAAGACGATTCGGATGGAAGTGATTAGAAGAGATATATCTTCGTTAGATTTGGATGAAAGTCGTGGATAGATAAAAGTAGAGGGCGAAGATTCATGTAAATGACCACACATAGTCCTGTATTGGTTCATATAGCCAACTTCAAGTTTCTTGATACTAAGGCTTAGTTTTTGTTGTTGTATGTTTCAAGTACTAAACCTCCATTTCGTCTAAACAAAATACCTTTTTCTAGTGTCCTTTTTGAAATATTGTAATACTTAATGTGTTGCTTGTAAATGAACTTCCTTTGGATTATGTATGAACTGACTTATCACACTCACAACACATACTATGTCTAGTTATGTGTGAGATAGATAAATAAGTTTACCTATGAGGCGTTAATACATTTCCCTAACTACTGCAATATCCTTCTTGGCCTTTTTAAGTTTGAGATTCGGGTCTATTGGAGTACTTGTTGGTTTGCATGCTATCTTGCCATTTTCTTTAGGGGATTAGTCTCATACTTTTATTGAGTGATAAATATTCCCTACCTAAAATGAGCTATGTCAATCCTAAGAAAATAATTCAACCTTCATAATGCCTTGTTCTTGAACTCCTTAGCCGAACACTAACTTAGATACTGTCTCTCTTCATTATCATTCCTAGTAACCAGTAATTATTATCTCATCAACATACCCTAAGAGTATAGTGACACCCCTTAAATTGAGTGCTTGATGAACAAAATATAATCCCCTTGGATTTGTTTATATCATGTGGCTATCATGACTCTAGCAAATCTCCTGAACCATGCCTGTCGGTATTGTTTAAGGCCATATAAGGCCTTCTTCAACTTACACGTGGTTTGAGCAACCAAATTGTTCCTATAACCTAGTGGTACTTCCACGTAGATTTGTTCATTGAGATCTCCATGTAGAAATGTATTCTTAACGTCAAATTGCTGCAACTCCCAACCATAATTAGCAGCCAAAGATAAGAGAGCCTAAACAATATTCATCTTTGCAACTAGGGCGAAAGTCTCAAGATAGTCAATTCCATAAGTCTGGGTATAACCTTAGCTACTAACCTTGCCTTATATCTTTCAATTGACCCATCTACCCTATAGCTCATAGTATAAACCCATTTACGACTCATAGGTTTCTTTCCTTCTGGCAACTTAACCAATTTCTATGTTTCATTTTTCTCCAATGCCGCCATTTCATCATTCATAGCTTGTTTTCAACTCTCATTAGTCAAAGCCTCATATAGAGTTTTAGGTATGGCAATCGTATTTAGGCTAACAAGAAAGGCTATGTGAGATGGTGAAAATTTCTTGAAAGAAAGGGATTGTGCAAGCGGGTATAGCGGTCACTTGGTACATTCCCTAATCTCTTTTCTATTAGCAATTGGAAGGTCCTGATGAATTTCTGATTCATCATGCAATGAAGATTTAAAAAGTGTTACCCCATTCACAGGAACAGGATTGGAGGCTTGAACTAGTTTAGTTTCAGGAATGGCCATCTTCTTTCTTGGATGTACCTTTCCAAATCTCTCATTCTCAAGGATAATAATTGTCTTTTCAAGTATAGGCATAGAATTAGATTTAGACATAGGATTGGATCCAGGTAAATTGGACTCAAGCACAAAATTAGACACAGGGTTAGACTCAGGCATAGGGTTAGAATTAGACTTAGGCACAAGTTTAGAAGATGGCAAGTCAAGTAAGAAGAAATCTTAGAAATCTATCCTATCTTTATCTTCCATTGTTAAAGTACTCCCATGAAGATAAGGAGTTGAGAAATAAGTATCATATTCATTGAATGTAACATCTATCGACATATCGAACTTTTTTAATAGATGTTGGTAATACTTGTATCTTTTTCTAGTTAATGAATAACCTAGAAAGACTCCCTCGATTTTGACTATGAATATGAACAAAAGGCACACACCCAAACACCCCGGGGATAAGATTATTTGTTCTTTGTAGACTTGGATAAAATGTTGCTAGAGTTTCCATTGGACTCTTGAAGCCCAAGATTCTTAAAGCCAAACAGTTTATAATATAAGTTGTTGTAGGAACAGCTTCTCCATAAAAGGAGTTGGGCACATTTTTCTAGAAATGAACGCTTGGGTTGATTCAAGCGGTGACCATTTGTTCTTTCTACTACTACACTTTGTTGTGGAGTATTAGCACAAGATGACTCATGTATAATCCCTTCTTTCTAGAAGTATAGAATTAGAATCATGTATAATCCCTTCTTTCTAGAAGTATGGAATTAGAACTTGATTGAAATAGTCCTTAGCATTGTTCGACCTAAACCTGTAGATATTAACCCCAAATTGATTTTTGTTCATGGTTTGTGTTTGAGTAAGAATATCCAAATTGACCCCAAATTGATTTGTGTGAGTAAGAATATCCAAATAACACAAGTACAATCATTGATAAAAGAAGTAAACCATTTTGCCCTAGTAACATTAAGAACAGTAGAGGGACCCCAAATTCCACCATGCATAAGATGAAACAGAACAGAACTTTTGGTGTTACTAATCGGAAACGGTGCTCGTTTGTGTTTGGCAAATTCACACATATCGCAATGAAATTCTTCAACATTTATACCCTAAAACAAAGAAGGAAACAAAATTTTAATGATTTTATAGGATGGATGTCCAAGTCGGCGGTAGTAGAGCTAGACTTATTCTTTATTTGTTGAGACTTTGACAAAAAGAAGTGGACAATTTAGGGATATGAAGAACATTTTTTAAAAATTAAAGATGGGCTGATTTGACCCCTATAACGCCTACTGCAGTGGTCAAGGAGTCGTTAGCAGTGGCTATTTTTCTACTACTTGGAAATGGTGTGTATGTGAGAAAAAGATTTGGTGACTAAATTGTATGGTCGGTGGCTCCTACATCCATGATCTAAGAGTTACAAAGGTTGTTCCTGAGGCATTAGAACATGTACCTGGGGGTTGTGTAGGTTGCCAATAAAATACCTTACTCTCTACTAATGGTATTGCAGTGCATTGTTTTTTGGGCTAGACCGATCAAATTGTGAACTGGTCTCCAAATCGGTTCGATCCTTTGCTTTAAACTGTTTTTTCTCTAAAACCATTCTATTTTGTTCAAACTGTTTTGAACCGGTCGGTCCAGCCGATTTGAACCATTCTCTCTCTCTCTCTCTCTCTCTCTCTCTCTCTACTAGATAAGATAATATATTCATAAGAAAGAAATAAGTTACGTAGAGAGATTAAACAGTCTATAGTAATAGAGAAAATACCACAATTTTCTCTCAATTTCATTATTTATGCCTTTATAGATTTGAATTACACTATATTACAACAAAGAACAAACTAAACCTTCGTCCCAAATAATTTGGGATTGGCTAAATGAACCAATACAAGATCACGTGTACATGAATTACACTATATTATTGATCAGTTTTGTTCTTTATAAAGGGCAGCCCGGCGCACAAAGGCATCCATGCTAAGCGAGGGTCCGGGGAAGGGTCCCACCACAAGGGTGTAATGTAGGCAAGCCTTACCTTGCATTTTTTGCAAGAGGCCGCTTCCAGGACTCGAACCCGTGACCTCGAGGTCACACGGCAACACCTCAACCGGTGCGCCAAGGCTCCCCTTCCAGTTTTGTTCTTTATAATAATTATATTTTTAATTTTTAAATTATAATTCTTGTTCAATTACAATTCAATTGTGGTTAGATTATTGAATCGTGAACCAATAAATTTTCTAGCTCGATATCCGGTTCGGTTCTGAAAACATTGTTGCAGTGTTTGTCTTTACAATCTCCAACATCTTGAATTAAAGATATGATCTTTGGACAATAAAGGCCGGTCACTAAACCACCAACAATGAAAGCTAGTTCAATTTTGCTTCAAGAAACGATCTTGGGTAATTAATGCTGATCACTAAATAACCAACAATGAAGGCCAGTCGAAATCACAAGGTTGTTGGGGACATAGAAGAAGAATTCAATTTGATTTGCTCTGAAGAATTCAAAGCCTTAAAGCTCTAAATTTCTTCTTCTTATGAATTGACTTTACACAATATTAGAAGATAAAGGAAATTAAATCACTCCTAAATCTGGATAACTATCTAATCAAATCCCTCAATTTAAGGGATTAAATTATCTAATCAAACCCCTTCATTTCAGGGATTTAAAACTAATCATCCTAATCTATTTACAGCTCATTCCTAACCAATATACGGCTTATTTACACCTCGACAGTTTTGCAAATGAAAATTGACCCAATCCAGATGATTTTTCATTTTCAAAACATGTCAATCACTCACATTCTCTCCCTGACCCGTCCGTCTCTTTTGCTTCTTTTTTTTTTTTTCCTTTTTAAATTCAAATTCCTTCTCATTTCCATATTGGCCATATCTGTTGAGTGTTGATTAGTTGATTGAAGAGGCTTCCTTATTTCCTCTTAGGTGTTGGAGTCTATAGACATCTTAGCTCTGCTCTTGTAAAGAGATACCATGCCTCTGGTTATTGTTTTCTATAAAGATGCTCTGCAGCTTTGCTCAGTAATTGTGATTTGTGTTACTATGATGTCTAAGGTATCTTTTGTTTACATCTTCTGCAACATAGCTTTATTTTCTGCCTAAGTTTTTTGCTGTAATCCTACAAGAATCTTTGTTTTGGCTTTTATTACATGAAGTTCTAGTTTGCCTGGCACCAGGGCTTCTCTGAGAAACTTGATATGGCCTAGTTATCAAATACAAAGGAAACGGTCTATCACATTGCGTTTTATTGGTGGGAATGAATTCAACAAGCCGTATTGATAGGTCACTTAGATCATCTTGAGAAGTGAAAATATTTTTGTGAAATTTAGTGCTTGGTTTATGTATAAAGTAGGCTGCTTGATCTCATTGTGTTGAGCTTAATTATGATCAAAGAAAGTGACACGCTGATATATGTCTTCTTAACTTACTGTAAGAATTAAGTTTAGCTGCAGAAAACTTCAAGTGGATTGCTCAATGATATGTGTATATATAGTCTCAAATTCATAAAACCAGGTATGTATGGATGCTGCAAATATATATGCGTGCCAAAAATTGATGTGAGTGGAAGGGAAGTTATAATCACGGGTAATCATCAATAAAGTGATGAATGGGAGGAGAGGAAAATTTAAATCCTAACTTTCTGGTTTGAGTTCTTAAAGAATTGTGATTTTTTTTCACTTTAGTTTCATAATTTGAGTTCAGAGGCTGCGAGCTGTTATGCGTAGAAGCTACCAATGTAAGTTGATTGACAGTCACAGGGTGCAATACCCCTTTTTGAACTCTTTCACCAACTACTTCTTACTTCTCCATATTTTTCTTTAGCATGTTTCTTAATGTACTTGCCATTTTTATCAACTTCTAATCCTTTTTATTTTCAATTTTATGCAGATACAGAAGAAAAAGACATGGGAACAGGTGCAGCCCCATTTAAGCACGGATGAGTCTTGTATTGCTAAACTGGAAATGTATACCATGCAAACTTCTGGGGGTGTCATAGTCTCTAGCTCCCTGAAGAATGCTAGAATATCATGATAGGGAAGTTGTTGAAGCTCGGATGATCTCATCAGTCCTTGTTCCCCTAGCTTGGTTCTTTGATTAAAAATAAAATTGCCTTTTTCAATCAACTCATGGAACAGTGGTCTCTACTCAGTTCAACCATTACTTATGGATAAATCCCAATATTTATGCGTTACCTTGAGTGCGGGTATAAAGAACAACTAGGATACCTCAACACTTTTCTTAAGGAATGGATTACCTCAAGATAATATCAATTGCGTGAGACAAATAACGCTAACGCAGGAGGATAGAGTAATCTCGCGTCTCCAAAAGCTTGACAAAATTGCAAAAATGTTCCGTCTAATTTACAAAAAAGTAAAATGTCATGGTCTGCCATTCCCCTTAATGATTTGACATTTGCTAAATTTCACATGTTAAATGCTGAATTCTTCAACAAAAAGGCGCCAAGAAATAATTAAAACTTAATGAAACAAAAGTTTTATTGCATCAGACGTTTGGCTTGACTTTAGCACTTAATTGAATAAATTTTTCAAGAAAGCACATAAAAAGAGTGACCTCTAACTCGTTATTGCCAGTTACTTATGCTGTGAAGTATTCATTTAGCCTAAAGACATGAAGATTCAAATGATAACCGAACTGGTGCCAGTCTCGATGAAGTGATCTCCGCAAACTCTTGAATTACGGCATTTATAAGGAATATTGCCGATACAACATAGATTGCAATTTCCACCATCCACTATTCACTTCCCATCATCTGCAATGTAAAGAATAAACAGATTTTGAGACAAGTCCTAAGAGAAAATGACCAACACCTTTTCAAATATTACTAGTGATATATTAAACAAATCATATCATTCGGTGACAGGCCAAAAAGAGATATGACGCAATCAGGGTATGATGGCCAAATATGCAATGTGATAAAATTTGTTTACTCTGTGCTTCTTATTAATTGGTCAAATCTTAAAAAACACTTTGCCAAGATTTTCAAAAGACAGGACATGAGGAAAAGTTCCCCCAACCTTGCATGCACACAGATTTTTCCTTGTTTCAACACCATGACCTACTACAACCACCTAACCACTTTGCCAAGGTTCGGTCTCTATACTCATTAAAAGTACCTTAAAGATATCTCCAAACATCCCTTGCAGCGGATTTCGACGTCGTACTCCATAAAACTTCTCAGCAATTTCATTCAGTAACTAAAGCATGATAGTGTGTTTGGGAGAGAAAAACAAAGAGAACAATGGTCAGCCTCTAAAACATGTAAACTATGGTAGAACGAGGCTAATCTGTTATGAAGCAAAGGTTTTCATCAAGCATCTTAGAAAGAAAAAGAGCATTTCCAATCATACGGGCATAGAACTTGGAGGAAAAGTTTCACCTCATTAAATACAGGTTCTCTTTCTATGCTAGATTTGTAACTCTGCCTCAACATCTGAAACAAAGGCAAAGCATCTCTCTGCAGCCTGTATGAAAAATTCAAAAAGGGTGTTTAAACAATTTGGTCCTTTTTTCGATATCAAATTTTTAGATGGTCCACAAATAAGTCATAACCTTTCAAAACCAGAGGCATGACTTTTAAGTGATTACTGACAATTGGTAAACTATTAAAATTGATGCAGAATACCTTGCTACATTCTACAAATAGCACCATCAAATCCAAACTGAAAGGCCTATTTTGACACTTCAGTATGAGAAAAAGATTAAGCAGTCCCAAAACTTAGAAAATTCCAACTAGGAATGATGTTATAGGATATTAGGAAATTAATTTGCATGAACGGTGGGTAAGCCTGTTACTTTGATTTTTTTTTTTTTTAAAAGGCTTAAATTATCAACTTAAGATTAGTTCAGAATTGAGTGGTTACATGACAGAGTACCTAGTATTTTGTTGAAGATAGTCTAAATTTATAATCGAAGGGATCTCCAAACACTCCTATCATTGAAATCAGGAGTATCTAGTATTTTGTTGAACACAGCATAAATTTACAATCAAAGGGATCTCATACTGCAGTCAATGAAACCTGACAAAGTATATGACACAGAACCAATTAACTAGAGAAGTCCTTTCAAGGACTCCACATCAAATTTGATCGTTACAAAGAGTACTTTTTACAAGTCAAAATTCAAAAAAGGGTGACTCTACAGAACAAGTAATCATCATTATCACTGCCCTTTACAGCACACACTATGCATTATCTACCATTCTTGTTCACCAATGTACAATATTTGCTGAGAATATGTTTTTTTTTTTTCTTTTTAAAACTTAACCATCCATTTGAGAGTGGAGGGATCTTGGTTCTCCACACCCCAAATCCATCATTACCTATATAAGCATATAAGTTGAGCAGAAAGGATGTTTATTCCATTTTTAGTATCCTGAATATATTCTTAATTAAAGCGTCCACTAAGTAGTAGTACAAGGTTAAAAAATGGAAAAGAGTATCAATAATCAAATTGAAGAATATCTATAAACTCCCACAGTTCCTAACTTCAACATAATTCTCTCTTCTATTGGATTTTTGGGCCACATCATCCAATCATCACAATAAACCATTCCTAAATGATTCACACACACACACACACACAGCGAGCACACTTGTCTTTTATTATTCACTAACAAAATCTACAGAAGAAATTTTTTTTTTGTCCCACTTCATTATTTCATGGGCAGTAGTCAACCCTCGAATTGGGTTTCTGCCGCAAGTTTAGAATGACTAAACTTACCTAGGATACAGGTAGGTTGAAAGAAGGTAAAGACTTTTTCCATCAAATAAAAATACCACTTATCAAGAAAGGATAACAAGTTTTGGGAGATGAACTACTACATTAAATTACAATCACCCGTGGGACAAAGAAAAAAATATATTTTGATAATTTTCCAATGTATACTAAACCGTTTTTCCATGTCCATTGGATTCTTAAGATTTCAATAATTTCAAGTAACATGATCAACTGAAAAAAGTTCTGATATATCATAACTTCTGCTTCTCGTCAAATATATCTATAAAAGTGGGTGTCCATGTCTACTCGTGTTTTCAGAACAGAATTGCTTTAAAAAATCAATTTGTCCCCTTAATGAGTCGAAGATTTCTTCTTCTTCTTTTTTTTTTTTTTTTTTTGGTTTCTCTCTCTTCTTTTTTGTAAACCATAACATGTCAAAGAGATAATTGTAAATGCTCAAATTTTTAAAACTTGTTAAACTCTCTAATTAACATGAAACTCTCTGACAAATTACAAGTTGATTAAAAAAAAAAAATGCCATCCCATAATTCAAGTTAGAAGCAAAGTATATGTAATAGACTGAAGAAGAATCTCAACTACAACTATTTTGAGTTTTAAGTTTTAAATTTGGCAGTCCGGGAAGACAAAAGGAATTGGTCTTAAATTTGATACTTAGTCAAGAAGTTGAGAGTTAAACAAGAACAATCATTACTATTGGGTGACAAGGGTTTCGGACAGTGAGGAAGGATTTACCATACGCATACCCCAAAGAACAACTTGGTAAATATGACAATGATTGAGGGACAGTTTTACATGGACTGTGGTGTAGGTATCACATATTGGTATGCATCCGTAAGTTGGATTCTTTGATTTAACATAAGATGACAACACCAAAAAAATTGGACTTGATGCATCTTAATAACTCTGCATTCTTATGAAAGCTAGTGGAAGAAGTTTGAAAGCTCTAAAGAATGCACTTCATTGTTTTTGTCCTTTTGGTATTCTATCCTCAGTCTGACACCAACTACCCCTTCACATGAGATTTTAATTTTATCTCAACACTTCATGATGACCCCAAATTGCAAGGAGAGGATTGGGTGATTTAGGCTTCATCTCTAACAATTCATCAATGCATAAAAATATTCGAAAAACATTGTGGGAACTTAATTTCATCTCTAACAAAAAACCATGGCCCAAGACTTTTGCGATTAGATGTATGCTCAAGACTTGAAAGCACTCAAATTAAGTGACTGATTATAACAGAAACTAATAATAATATTGGCAAAAGGTGTCAGCTACCTGAACTATTAAAAATTTTTAGTTTTTGCCCTCCAACTATTAAGCTCATTAAGTTTGCCCTCAAACTATATGAAATTAGCAAAATACGATCTTTTGTCTATTTTAGCTGCTAGAAAGCTAACAGAATTAGGGTTTCAAGGGGTATTTTAGTCATTTTCATTCTGTTTTTCAGTTATCCCTTCTTCTTTTTTTTCTTCTCTCTCTTTCTCGTCCTTCCTTTTTCCCCCCTTTTTCTTTGCCACTGTGAACAGCACCGGCACCAGTGCCAACCAACACTCAGCAACATCGCCCCGCATCTTATTCTCTCTTCTCCTTCAGCACCCCACCATCTTATTCTCTCTTCTACTCCTTTCTTTCCTCTTTCTCCTTTCTCTTTTTCTCTACCATCGTCAGTCTGCCTCCTGGATTTTTTAAGTTCTTCCTCCCCTCTCCATTCTAAAGCTCCAACCTTTGTCATCAGAAATACAGAGCAGTGTATCTCTTGGATCCCGTGGGAGTATCAAATTTCAAACTAAAGCAATGTTGTTTACTTGTCTTTTCTAAGTTATGACCATATGGTTTTGATCCCCCAAAATGATGCAAGAAAACATAAATCTGGACGGAGTCGTAAGGGTTGTGTGGGATCTAAGCTTTGGGAGCCAGGAGTCAGTGGCAGTTACAAGAGGAGGAGAAGAAGGGTTGATGGTCGGTGGTGATCATGAAAGGCAGCCTTTGCTAGGGGGTTGATTTTTCATATCGTTGGGTGAAACAAGGAAGGGGAAGAACATGAAGGATGAAGAAAATGGTCAAATGGGTTAAAAGGGTATTTAGAAAATAGGTTAGATGAGTAAAAGGGTCTTAAAATTGGTCAAATAGGATTTGAAAATGGGTTTTTAAAAAGAATATAAAATGACTAAAATACACTCAAAACCCTAATTCCATTAGCCTTCTAATGGCTAAAATGGACAGATGGTAGTATTTCGCTACTTTCATATAGTTTAATAGTAAGAGAGCAAAAACCAAATTCTTAATAGTTGAGAGGCAGCCAACACCTTTTGACCTAATAATACTAACGTAAAGGTGAAAGTGACCATCTTGATTTGACCAGATCTGACAAGGAACCTAAAACAGCACTTATGTCATGTTGAAATGGGAACTTTGGGTTTGAGTTATCTCTGAACAAGTTACACTAAACCTGTCACTTATTTGACGTCTTATGAGTTATGTCAAGCACTTAACTAACTCAAATACAAGAAAAGCTACCAAGCAATATCAAAAGCAGAATACATGCAAGGTTACAGTAATGAACACAATATAAGAGATATCATATTAAAGGTCCACCATCACCAAAACCCATACGTATCAGGTAATTATAGCTAGAGAATCTAACTCCCTAATGGTTCCAAACTTCTTATCCAACAGAAATATCATACATACTTGAGAATATGAAAATTGTAGTAGAAACAACTTACGTCAGAAGAAGATAATCGATAAACTGGGTTAATTCTGATTGTGGAAAGTCGAGCTCCTTAGATTGCAGTTGCTTCTTCAATTCATCCATGAGACAATTAGCATCTCTCAAGTTACCCAGAGATAAATACCTAGGAAGGAACAACTTAAGTTAGAAGAAGCATCAATAAAGTGGTTAATTCTAACTGTGGAAAGTTGAGCTCCTTAGATTGTAATTGCTTCTTGGACAATTACCATCTCTTAAGTTACCTAGAGATAAATACCAAAAAACTGAAGAGACAAACTTAAAACCTGCTAGCTCGAAGTTATTCAGGCCGTAGAAAATATTTCAAGTTCACTTCTTGTTTTTTTCCCTCTCCACCCAGGATCAATCCGCCTACCCAACTTTTTATAGTGGTGATAAGTAGAATAGCAATTTTTATGCTTTTCCAGTGTGGATGAGATCACTTAACAGAGCTTAGTTGGAGATGGGATTGCAAGAGAATAAAATAGAATATTTGCAGATAGAACTTCATGCCCCCCCTCCTTCTCTGCCCAGCCAAATATCAAAGCACTAGCTGTTGACACCGTCTCATAGAGGACCATACTTCTTTTACATGCTTTAAACAGAAAACTATTGATTTTTGAGAGAAGCGGCAGGAGAACATTACATTAATCACAAATGTCAGGAACAAAAAATGCCCAAGAAATTGTATACATTATGGAATATAAAAGGGCAAACAACTAGTTTCACAACTTAGAAGAGAGAGTCTCCAGCCAATGGGCTAAAGGGAGAACTATGTACGAGAAGCAGGTTACCTTGTGATGCACAAATCACAAGTCAGGTTTTTACTGGGAATTGAACCAGCCAAATTTGCAGTAGAATGGCATGGGTAAGAGGGAGTCAACGTATAAATGGCTTAGAGCCCTTTATGGCCTGACCTTTGAGTAGTGCTGTCCTGTGAAAGGTTAACGGGGCAACTGGAAGCAAAAGACAGAATTTAAGGAATACTGGGTGTATCCTCTCTATGAAGAAAGCTTGGCAAACCTTAATGAAAACGGAAAGAAAGCGAAATGTGTGATAAGCAATACAAATAGTAAGAGAATGCGCACAAGGGTTATATTGGTAGATCAATTTAGCTGGTATAACTGCTTCATCAACAAGGGAGACGATTCCAAAATATCAAAAAGTCTGCTTTGGCTTAATTTTTTTGTTTCTTCATGGATCAAAACAGGTAGTCTTCTTTGTTTTAGTTGACATAAGGAATGCCAACAAACTGTAATTTTAAAAATTTCTTCCTTCATTGGTGTAAGATACAACATTTTCAATACTTGACCAAAAAAAATAAACGCTTACTTGTCCCAAAAGAACTTAGTAGAAGATAAAGAGCAAATGGTAGAGGCATCAAATCAAATACCAAGTACATCTTTTTGCCCAAGAGTAATCAAACACCAAGGACACTTTTTATTTTGGTAATTTCACCAACACCAAGAAACTTACATCAAAGTTGCCCGCCCAATGGCCAAATCATCCTCACCCGGATAACACTGCACGTTGAATATTATGGATTAAATTCAATCTACAATCAAAGAAGGATACAAACAACTGAAACCAAAAACATCTAATGGAAATGGCAAAAGAAAACAAGAATTTGTAGCAATAACGGTGGCAAGAAATGAAAAGATAATCCCCCTTGATATCTTCAACTAACAACTTCAGACACCATGATCCAGGATTATCATTGCATAGCCCACCAATATATGTTTCACTGTAAACCTCCTTCAATGGTTTTAGTTGTATCATACTAGTTAAGGGCACAAATGATGCATGGCACTCAGGCCCTCTAGGACTTAAAGCACGAATCACAGGCCTTTTTAAGAAAAGTGCATATTGGTACAAAACATGACATTTTCACCATTTAATGCAATAACAGCTAAACATCACTATACAGCAATATTTCCACAAAATAACATAGCTACTCATAATGAAGCACTAAATTTAAATTAACAAAGGAATAAAAAGACCATAAGGTTGAAAATAACACATCAAAATGAAAGCCATAAAAGACATGTCATAGGAAGTGCACAAAAGAATAAATAAGCAAGAAACAACTGTTAGATTACTAGACACTAGTCTTAGCATTAGAGAATCCTCAAATGCTTAGGTCACGATTATCATCTCCATCATCATTGGTGACATAATCCTCAAACTCCTCTTTATCGGTATCAAAACTTCTTGTTCTTCTCCATCCTCCTCTCCCACAGGTATGCAATTCCAGAACCAACAATATACTCGAGAAAAAACACAGGCCGGGAGAAGAACAGATGAGGGAAGGAAGAGAAAAGGACGGATAAACACAGGAGGGAAAGAGAATTTCAGGGCAAACAGAAAGAAAGAGAGGAAGAATAGGAAGACAAGGAAGAAAAAAAATAGAAAAAGAAAGAGGAGGACGGTAGTAAACAGGTGAAGGAGGAGGAGAAGGAACAAAAACAAGAAGAGAGTTAAGGGGAAGAGCGTACCAGTGTAAGAAGCTTTGTTGCTGGCTTCACAAAGAATGAGATAATTATGATGATAGAATCGACTGCTTTTATTTTCTTAAGCTGAATATTGTGTGCTCACAACTGTGTGATTGATGGCTCAGATTTGAGGATAATAATATATAGTCAAAGTCCAAAAGAATGCGACTTGACCAGTCAATTTTCAAAAATGTGAAAAGGCACATGATTTACAGCAATTTTGCACTTCAATACCAAAAGTCCATGCTTCATCACAGAGCTAAGCCTCAGCCAAAACAAAGCACTGCACTTCAGAAGTGCAAAGTTAGTGCTTCGCTGCATTTTTAACTACTAAGAATTGTATATATAAATTTAGTTAACAGCATTCCTATCTGTTTATGCCCAAAAAATATGGATACGTTGTACACTGAGTGTGGTAGCTTGACGAATTAAGTTCAAGATAGTTATAAAATACAGATATGTTGCGCACCTCATGGTATCTTCACGTATGTGAGTATAAGATACTCCCTCCGTTTCAAAATAGTTGCTCATGGAGCTTTTTTGTTTTGTTTCAAAATACTTATTCATGTACATATTTCTAGAACTAATTATTAGTTTTTTCCTATTGTACCCCTATTTATTCTAAGTCAACTACACAACTTTTCAAAAGTCTTCTTTCTTCTTGTTTCTTTGGAATTTTCACTAACCAATAGCTATAGTATTTTTAATATGGGTAGAATTGAAATTTTATCTAAATTGTTGTATTGTTTTTAACACCCTTAATCTGTGTGCAAAAGGTTTCATGAACAAGTATTTTGAAATGGAGGGAGTATTATCTTTAAGAGTGAGATGTGAAGGCTCACCTTGCCCATGAAATTCACTAGTGTTGAAGCAAACTTCTTTGGATTCTTCCCACGAACAAAATGAAAAGACACTTTAGCCATGTCCTGCAAAGCAACAACACATTGTAATTGAGTATTAGAAAAGACCATTAAACACCCATGAAAATTTTCTTTTCACATCTATTTCTGGAATTGAATTATAACAGCAAAATTATGCACTTGTTTGAAAAGAAAATAATTTCTGCAGACTTTCACCAGTGTTAGAAATTTTTGGTTCTACTATTACATCGTTGGTTGATGACTTTGGCTTTTTAGGATGAATATATATGATTTCCATATAATCTATTGAGTAGGCTAACCTCCATTTCATATGCAGAAAGCAATATTAACCAGGTTAAGGTTCCCTTTGAAATCAAAGTTCTCACCTAGAAGATGGTTCTAACAGACTTCATATAAAAGCTCTGTTCAAAACCTAAGTTCTCACAGGTTAGAAGGCCTTATAAACCTCTTAGTGCAGATGCATGTGTCATTTATAAGTCAATACATAAAACTAACAATTCACTTTTCCTTCCATTGACATATCATGGAAGTTTTAGGCATTTTTTTTGGTTTGTTGGTAACATATGGGTTTGTGCCAATGCTATGGTAGGCTTTTTGCAAATTCAAAATTTTGATTCATATGCGAGTAAAAATCCTACGATTTTCTACTTGGTTTGTGATTTCATTGGTTCCATGAGAAGAATGAAATAGTAAAATTTTGGAAATCAATAGATACAAAATAAATTATTCAGAGATATGGTTACTTTTCTTCCTTTTCTTTGGGCTTGAGCATTAGCATTCATGTTTTTGCAGCAATTGCATTGAGAGATATGCACAGAGGGATATAAGAGAAGCAGTTACATAGTTTCTAGTTTCTTTTCCTGGGTGTTCCTATTCCTCTTTCTTTTATCTCTTCCTTTGATTAATAAGACTTTATACTTTTGTCTACAAATATAGAAGGCAAATCAAAAAGAAAGTCTTCAAAATCTTCTAATTGACACCTAGACTGCACATAAATGACAAACATTCCATCTCCAAATAATGAGTCACAAACAAATAATAATAATTCATGGTGCAAAATGAACATGCTGCTCCCTCATTCATTAAATGAAACAGCACCAGAGGCATATAGTTTTCTGATAGACATACCACCTCAGGAGACTCCGAATATACGTATTCAGCAAGCATATCATGTAGTTCTGGGGATCCGCTCCTACATGCTCCAAATTCCATAGACCACCTAAAAAACTATATAATTATTATTTTTTTCAAAAAAGGTACTACACTAGAATTGCAGCAATGTCATTTAACCTAATTTCTCTCCTCCCCAGGCAGTCCTAGAACTAAATAGCTAAAATTAAGTAAAAGGAAGAGTGGAAGAGCATAATCGAGTGTTTGCACATCTCTTAAAGACAAAAATCATATACAGATCATATATAGGCAATGAGTAAATTCATCACATTTACAAGAAATTCATCACATTTACAAGCATACTTAATAGCTGCTTTCAAAAATGATGAGCAAGCTTCAACTCGTATTTTAGCAGCAGCAAGGGCTTCAGACAGTTGCTGCATGTCATCGTCATCTGCCAGGTCTAAATGTTGTGGCACAGAAATTCGAGGAAACTTCTTGTAAATTTTCCTGACATGATCTAAAAAGAAAAGTTTGTCATAAAATGAAGAGAAACAAACTACTAGAAATAAATCAAATATATCAATAGCCAGCCAAAATATCCATATTCAATTATGCTGAGGTTGAATGCAAAGACTAGACTAAAAGGGTAAGGAAGATCACATATGATATTAGAGTCGACGATATTTTTAGTTGTTTGTAAGAAATATTGAGTCTTGTAATAATAGTATACTTTGTTTCTCTTGGAATTTAATGTCTAGGTTGTTTTGGTAACTTTCAACTTGCCGTAAATTAGCTTAACTGCACTTCTTGAAGTACTTCTGGTTCTAGGGTTTTTATGTCCATAAGTATCATTGCATCAGCACCAGATGAGGAAGCATTGTGGAATGATGAAATAGAGTTTTTTGTGTGAGGTTTCACCTCTTTTGTAATACCCCGTTTAAAATCGCCTTTATCATATGGGGAAAGTCATGCATTGCACAACCTTTTATATGACATTTGATAACTTGAACCATATTCATGGGTATATGTGATCTATGAGTTGGTTAGTTCATGAATTTATTTACTTTGATATAATTGTTGGAGTAAGTAAGTGGGAGTTCAGGGAATTTGTTAGTTTCTTGGTGGACTTGAGCTTTTGTTTTATGAGTATTATTAGATGAATAATGAAGTAGTGAGTGGGAGTTCAGGGAATTTGTTAGTTTCTTGGTGGACTTGAGCTTTTGTTTTATGAGTATTATTAGATGAATAATGGAGTAGTGAGTGGGAGTTAAGAAAATTTGTTAGTTCCTTGGTGGACTTGAGCTTTTGTTTTATGAGTATTATTAGATGCATAATGGAGTAGTGAGTGGGAGTTAAGGAAATTTGTTAGTTCCTTGGTGGACTTGAGCTTTTGTTTTATGAGTATTATTAGATGCATAATGGAGTAGTGAGTGGGAGTTAAGGGAATTTGTTAGTTTCTTGGTGGACTTGAGCTTTTGTTTTATGAGTATTATTAGATGAGTATTATTATAAGAGAAATGGAGTAAGTGAAACAAGAGTTATTGTGGTTGAGTGGAGTGGTTGAAACTAGAGTTGTAGTGGTTGAAGCTTGGTGTTTAATAATTGGAGACTTGAGTTTAAATCCCAACTCTTGCAAACCTTTCCATTCTTATTTCTCAAAGTTCTCCTAAGCTAAACAAAAACCAGTCACACACACACTCACAAAAATTTCAGCTTCCCTTACTCTCAAATTTCCCTCTGGTTTTACACAAAAATCGCAGCACAAGACCCCAAGTTTTCTTCCCCTATTTCTGCCCAAAGCTGAACCAAAAATCAGCCTATCCTTTTCTCCTTCTCCTCTCATTATCTAGGCCACTTTAGCACCATAGAGCACAGCCATAAACTCCTTCTATTCACTGCAATTTCAGCCAAACCAAGAAGAGCGAAAGCTGCCATTTTTCCCTTGTTTGTTCAATGAGTCCAAAACAAGGTGTAGTCCTTCCAAACATCAAAACACCTAAACCTAACATATACTCTTCATCAAAACAGCCACCAATCACACCCTAAACCTCTCTTCTACAAAAAAAAACAGCCACCTTTTCTCTCCAAGATTTCGACCATCACAACTCCAATCACCACCAAAATCGAAACCTAAGGGCAAGAATTAAGGGACCCAATCATCTCTTTTTCTCAAGTGAACTCAACCGATCACCAAGGAGCCACCTTTGCTTCGTTGTCTTGTCTATCCAAGAGGTATTTTGAGACTCAATCTCTATTGATTTGAATGAGCCTGATTTTATAGTGATGGTATTATGTATAACGTATAGTATGAAAAACATGAATGGAGGGGATGGTTGAGTTTGATGGAGCAATAGTTGATCTAGGTGAATATAGGGTGAAATATTATAATATCATGTTATGTTGGACCTAGATCCATCTTATGGTTGGTTAAACATGAGATCTTTTGATTCATATGGGGTTATTATATGAAGTTTATGTTAGACAAATATTAGAGGTCTTTGTATTGATGATGAGATTCGATTATATGCATGCCATGATAAGATGCATGATCATGTGAAAACTATAGCGATGAGCTTCTACTTAGAGGCCATGGATGAATTAAATGATTAATATGATTATAGAGATTCATGATGCATGAAAAGATGAATGGATTCATAACTGGTTTCTAATCATAGAAATATTAATTCTAGATAAGGAAGAAAGTGAAAAAGAGATCAAGCATTGCTTTGGTTGATTATTGAGAATATCCAAGTAAATCCCTGCATAACTGTTTTGCTAAATATTACATGTTTGCAAGTAATTTTGTACAATGATATTTGAAATGGTGTCGATATCATGATTGTCATGATGATTAGAACGTTGGTTGAATATGATGAATTGTACTGTGATATTTTGATACTTGGTTTGAGAACGTGGTAGTTTTATTCTCTAAATGAGTTTGTCAAATCTTAACTTTTAAACTGAAAACGATTTCTTTTCTTTATCACTAAATGTTTTAGCAAACTTATTGTGAAAAGCCACGTTTTACAAAGACAAGGTAATCAACGATTGTGAAAACAAAGGAAATGATTCTGCCCCTACATGGGGAGCGCAGCAAACTTCACCCTCCTTTTCTCGGTATATTGAAGCGTCGCAAAAATATCGTCCATCTGCTCAATCCACTGCTTCGCCTTCTCGTCCTGTTCCGCCTCTCCTTGGAACGTTGGAGGTTGGAATTTCAAGAATCGTTCCAGTACTTCATCTTCACCCGTAGGTGCTTTCTTATCCACCTGATCCACCTTCTTAGTCAAATGTTGAAGAATGGCAACCATTTTTGTCAAAGACTTGCCCCATGGTCACTTCTCTGGACCCTCCCGATGTCAATTCCTGCTCCTGCTCAGACTCCTCCTCCACCTCTGGTGTCGATCGCTGCACTTGCTTAGACTCGGGAGCCGATGACTCGCTCTCCTAAGTAGCCCTACCTTGTCCTGCAGCTCTACGTCTTGGTGCCATCTATTTGCACCCAATACAGGGTTTATTCGGGGGAAAGTTCATGACATGAAATGAATTAGCTCATGGATTAAAAATAATTTGCAATTCGATGAGAAATGAATCAATAATATCCTTTGCCTAAACCTAGGATCTGATACCACTTGTAACACCCCACTACCTACGTACACAAATAGGTGGGATGTCGCCCTATCCAAAGGACCAAGGGTCTTTATAACGAGGTACAAAAGGAACGAAAATGACTAAATACAATTCTCGATAATTTATATATAACATTCGCACACGCGAGACTTACTGAGATGCCAATCTCACACTATTTTACATCATGTTTTTAGGGGAGTACTTTTATTGAGAAGGTTGAAGAGATAAGAGATGACCTTCAGTTTATTTATTTCTACTTTGTATTTCTTTCGATAGATGATTGTTAGTTTTAGATTTTCAGACTTGTATAAATTTTAGCTTTGGTTGTAATAAAATTATCGAGAATTGTATTTAGTTATTTTCGTTCCTTTTGTACCTCGTAATAAAAACTCCTGGTCCTTTGGACAGGGCGACATCCCGCCTATTCGAGTACGTAGGTAGTAGGGTATTACATCTTTTCCCTCTTTTCTCTTGCTAATTCTTTCCCTCTATTCATTCTACGTATTCTTTTAAGTCTCAACCCTTCTCTCTCTTCTAAAATCCATCACTGTTCCCTATCTTAAGCAACACCACATCAGCCACAGTTAAAGCTGAAACAATGCTGCATCATATGGGCAAACTGTGTCATATTCGGCCATTATCTTTCGAGAAGTCAATTTGCAAATGGCTTGTGAGTATGCCTTGCATCCCTAATCAAATTAAGAAAGCTTCAGATTGGGATATTTTACCTTACTCCACATATGTTGGGGGGGGGTGTTTATGCGTGTAAGATAGGCGAGTATGTGAGTAGCAGAGGGGTTTATTTAAGGATTGCGGGTATTTATTAAAAAAAAAAAAAGAAAAGGGCCAAGATATCATCATAAACCCGAGTGTTTAATGAAGTATTTTTTTGGTCTTTAGCATGGTTGAATGTTAGATTAAATAAGTCAAATCATGAATCCTGTATGCCTTTCATTTATTCTCAAGTTAGTTTCTATATTTTCTCAATTATCCCAAATTATTCCTACCATGGCCACTTAGAAGTCTATGGAACATGGAGTCCAATAAGCTTGTGATACAAATAGGAAATTTATATTCAAAAATTTTTTTAATTTAAATTCAACAGATCTCCTAATCATTGTGAATGATCCAACGGTTCCAATCTTCTATACATGTTTCAATAAGGCAAAAAAATAGAAATAAGAAATAAATCTTGACATACATAATCCTAAAAACTATTAAGGCTCAGGAAAAGAAGGCAATTTGCTGAAAGATTACATCATTTATTAACTGAAAATTCCAGTGGTGCAGGATGAAATTTATTATGGATATATTTCCAAAGAAAAGGAGATTGTTTCTCCATGAAAGGTCTGATTGCATGTGCCTCTAGAGGGAAGTATGAATTGCATTTCAAAAAAGATACAGTATTCAAGTTCATTAAGTATATCATAACTCTCAAAGTCATTCCCAGCCCCAAGTATAATTTAAGAACATAACAGCAATATGCCATAAGAGAAAGTTAGAAACACAACGGCAGAATACAGAAAATATGGAAACAATAAGTAAATTAAAAAAATGCGGATTAAGCAAAGCCATTCCTTGCCATATAAAACTGGTTAAATGCATGATGGCTTTTGTTTCTGAATTCCAGGCTTTTGTGAATCAGAAACTGATCAAAACAGCACATCTTACGATTATGTAACAAACTAGAGAGGTATAAAAACAATATTAACATAATCTTTCAACAGTGACCCAAATAACACATCTAAACTTAGAGAGCAATTATTTGATCTAAGATGATTAACCTTCTTCCCAGGAAGCACAGAACAAAAGTAAGAAACTAGTCTACAGTAGACAGAACTCAGATTGCTTAAGTCAGGAGCAGCCAATTCAAATAATTTACTATTTATTAAAAAAACAAAAACAAAACAAAGCAGAAAAAAAAACCCCACTAACAGAACTTCTAAGATGCCATAAATGGCCAAAATCCAATTTTCACGTAGAATCATTATATCCACCCAGTGTCAGACAATTAGTGTTCAAGACTGGCATTCAAGAGTGCATTTCAGATTTGGGTCCTCTACATGCTCTCCAATTTTGTATGCCAAAAGCTGGGAACTGAAATTTGTCCTGTACTGTAGTGCTGCGAGAGTTCAAACTTATTCTGAATGCCTCAGAGGAATGTCTAACACTAGGCTGAGCAATAACCACACTCATAAGGTGGGCAGTGCAGAGAGCTTTTAGTGATGCTAAACTTATAAGAACCTGCATAACTATTCATGGGACAATCCTTATTAGACTATCTACATATCTTGTCAGAATGTTCTATCCTACTTACTTTTAATGTATCATGCTCAACCACGCTTTTTTATTTTGTCTCTATTTTTCCTGTTTCTTTTATATCTAAGTCTGTTAAGCCATCAGACCATTTTCTTGGCACTCTCATAAAAATAAATAAATAATAATAATAATAACAACAACAACAATGATTTTACTGGGAAAAAATTGTCATGTAAAAAGATATGCCTATACATTATTTTTTTTAAACACTCACTTGCTCTAACTCTGCATATCAGTTACTTAATTCTCACCTCTACTTCATAAAGATAATGGCACTAAAGTGCTCAAAGCATGAGAGCCAATGAAACCAATTTTAAAAGCATGCAAAACACAACAATTTTGATGGATAATATTTGCAGAGAAAAAGAACCAGAAATGATTTGATGCACATACACTTCAAGCAGAATCAACAACATAAAACTAATACTAATTCAAGTGATTCTCCATAGACAAAGAATTTGACCTACATCAGAACTACTGCATCGAGAACTATAAGACCTTCAACTAGTATGGAACAATTATGCCCCAGGTTCAGTAAATCCAAAAGCAGTCATGTCTTCAAGTGATCTATCACATGCAAGTTTGAATTGATATGTTATAAACTGAAAAAGGAGAAGTTGCAGTAGCTCTGGTTCACCATACTAGTTAAATTGAAATTGGAAATTTTGCGATTAACAGAGGGAAAATCAAATGCTTGGAACAACAAGTTTTTGGCTACTGTAAATTATGCATCAACTACATCCTATTATAGTTTAGGACGGTGCAAAACTCCTATTAGGGCATAATAATCTTCAAAAAGCATTGCATTGATGTGTGGGAGATGATGTGAAATTACATATATTCAAACAGAGAAGTATCATAACACATGACAAAGGAAAGTTAAATCTCCACCAGGTCAAAAAGCTACCTTTCCCCCTGCCCCACAAACCATAACAACAAAAAGGAAAATGGGAAAAAAAAATAAAAGAGAAAGAAGCCTAAAGAAAGCATCAAAATGAAGAGACTAACCAAGATTGTCATCATCATAAGTATATTTTCCTTTCACAAGTGTTTCCACAAATGACACAGCAAGCTCAGCCCCACACGTCACCTAGATATGATAGAGTAAACGTGAGTTTAATGTGCGGGAAAAGAAGAGCATGAGATGATTTGAGGATCTCAATTTACTGCACAAAAAATAATGACAAAGATTTCAACTTTCAGCTGTAGGAAGCGTGAAAATCTAAATACTCATTCCTGGCACCGCAGGCCCGCATATTTTAAGATAACTACAAAATGAAGGATTTGGAAAACCTTAAAAATGTGGCCAAGTTATTGACTAGAATGATATCCGAGATTAACCCCCCACCCCACCTAGAGCAGGACAAGGGCCAAGCCCTTACATGATCAAAGCAACCACTAATTTCACTAAAACATTATAGTTAACTAATGTCCACTGGCCTGGCTGTGCAAGTATGCCTTTGGCAAAATATCATATCGTATAACTGAGATATATTGCATGGAAATCCAATAACCTGCCCGTTTTCCAACTGTATGCAAGCACCCGACTGGAGAATATCCAGAGCTTCGGAGTACCTCTCAGCAGATACATATCTGCAATGAGCCAAAAACATCAACAAACAAGCCCATACAAGGAAAGGATATCTTTCCAGAAGACCGCAAGTACCTTGCACTAAATGACTTGTACATTTGTTGAGCTCCATAGTAATTGCCTTCCTTCACGACTTTCTCGACCTTTTCAATACTCTGACAATTTAACGTTTGCACAATCAGGCACAACTATTATATGATGATAATTCCGCCATGGATCCCATATGGGATAAGAATCAGAGTTCAGTTTCATCTTCGGTTATCGAAATTATTATCGAATTCCGAAAAGGAAAAGGCAATTTTCGGTGACTTAAAATCAAAAGGGAAAAAAAAAATGTACACCTCTTTAGCAGGAGGTAAAGTTGCCCGCTTTGCTCGTTCCCGAGACATGATTCTCTGAGTGCCGGTGCCCGCAACCTTGGCGGTCTTCGACTTTGCAGCAGATTAATTGCCGGTCTCACAACCTTATGCACTGTGTGCGTTGGGGTTTCTGGAAAGAAATAAACAATAATTTATTTTGTAATATGGATGTGTTATAAAATTTTTACAATATTAGAATAAAATTTATACAATAAATCTGTTTTTTTTTTAATATTTTTTTCTAACAACTGTCTCATAAAATAATATATTTAAAATTATTAAATATATAAGATTTATATAGGACTAAAGAGAAATAATATTTATTAAATATATATAACAATTATTGAAAAATAAAAATTATTTAAATTAATATTATTTTAAATTAAAGTGATATTTTAGATTGGATAGAGTTTTTACCTAAATATAGTCTATATATATAACAAAATATTATAAAATTATGGTAGTGTTAGAATAAAATCTTCACACTACACACTAATAAAACTATAACTATTTTGCACAAGAATTTCTCTCTTTCTTTTCTCTCACAATTTTCTCTAATCTTTCTTTCATTAATCTTTCTTTCACAAAATAATGGTGTATTACAAGCTTAGAGAATAACTCTATTTATAGAGCTCTAATTAGTGGATTACATCATGGCATACATCATCTTCCACTAATCTTAATTAGTGGTGTCTCCACTAAATGGTGGACATCCATAAAAATCTTCTCATAATTCACATAAATCCATAATTAGTGGAGCCTCCACTAATTAATAAAGATTCCAATAATTCATAATACTCCCCCTTGGATGTCCATCCATTACATAAAGAATATGCCTCGTTAAAACCTTACTAGATAAAAACCCAGTGGGAAAAAAAATCTAGTGAAGGAAAAAGAGTACACTATTCTATATGTCTATTTATTACTCCCCCTGATGAGATGATTCCTTTAAATCTTTAAACCGACGCATACCGATTTTATATATCTGCGAGGTTATCACATGACCGAATTTGTAGCACATCAATTTCACTTTTCTTCTGGAGTTCATGAGTAAAGAAGAATTTTGGTGAAATATGTTTTGTCCGATCTCCTTTAATATATCCTCCTCGTAATTGAGCTATGCAAGCTGCATTGTCTTCATAAAGAGGAGTTGGAATACCTTTGATTGATGATAATCCACAACTGTCTCGGATATAATGAATCATGGATCTTAGCCATACACATTCTCGACTTGCTTCATGAATGGCTATAATTTCAACGATGATTTGAAGAAGTAGTCGCTATAGATTGTTTCGTAGAACGCCATGATATAGCAAGTATTTCCACATGTAAATAGATAGCCCGTTTGAGAACGTGTTTTATGTGGATCGGATAAATAACCAAAGATCTCGCATAACCTATCAATGTTGGACTGGTTTTATTTGAATAAAATAATCCGAGATCAATTGTACCTTGGAGATATCGAAGGACTTGTTTAATTCCATTCCAATGTCGTCATGTTGGTGAAGAACTAAATCTTGCTAATAAATTGACAAGTAAAGCAATATCGAGCCGTGTGTTATTAGCAAGATACATCAATGCACCAATTGCACTCGAGATATGGTACTTCGAGACCAAGGAGTTCTTCATCATTTTCTTGAGGTCGGAAAGGATCTTTATCCACATTTAATGATCTGACGATCATTGGAATACTCAATGGATGTGCTTTGTCCATGTAAAATCTTTTTAGCACTTTTGTCAGTATATGTTGATTGATGAATAAATGTTCCACTCTCCAAATGTTCAATTTGTAAACCAAGGCAAAATTTGGTTTTACCAAAATCCTTGATTTCGAATTCTCTTTTAAATAATCAATTGTTTCTTGGAGCTCTTCGAGAGTTCCAATAAGATTAATATCATCAACATATATAGCTAATATCACAAATTTAGAACCGCATTTCTTAATAAAAATGCATGGACATACCTGGTCATTTTTAAATTCCGCTTTCAATAAATATTCACTAAGACGTGTGAACCACATGCGCTCGCATTGCTTCGAGACCATATAATGATTTCCGCAACTTGATGGAGTAATTTTCACGAGGATAATGTTTATATGCTTCGTGCATATGAAATCCTTCGAGGATTTTCATGTAAACATCATTTTCTAAATTTCCATACAAGTAAGCAAGTGACAATATCTAATAGGCGCATATCTATCTTTTCATGTACTCGCCAAACCGATAAGATATCGGAGTGTAATAGCATCAACAACAGGAGAATAAGTTTCATCATAGTCAATACCTGGTCTTTGTGAAAAACCTCGGGCTACTAATCGCGCTTTATATCGAACGATTTCACTATTTTCATTGCGCTTTCGCACAAATATCCATTTGTAGCCAACAGGTTTTATACCTTCCGGTGTTCGGACTCGCAGTCCAAAGACTTCACGTTTTGCCGTTGCATTTAACTCCGATTGAATCGCATCTTTCCATTGTAGCCAATCTTTTCTATGCCGACATTCATCAATCGATATTGGTTCAGGATCATCATTATCCCGTGTAACATCAAGAGATATATTGTATGCAAATATATTATCAATAACAGCTTTCTATCCGATTCCAACTTCTACCGTAAGTGGTATAATTGATAGAAATTTCAGTGTTACTTTCATCAACTTCTCGGTTCTTTGTCATCAGCTCTCTCTTGGTCTTTATCATTCTTTTCTTCAATATGATCTTCTGGATCATTTAATCCTCTTTTCTTTCGAGGATTTTTATCTTTAGAACCAAGAGGTCGGCCACGCTTCCGGCGTGTTTTTGACTCAAGCAGACTATAGGTATAATATTTTGTTCTCACTGGAACTTCAATTCGAATAGGAGCATTTATAGTCGGAATATGCGATTTTGTAACTCTTCCGGAGTCAACAAAAGCGTCTCGGCATTTGATTTGCAATGCTTTGCAAATGAATTATCTTTTGAACTTCAAGTTCACATGCGCTTGTGCGCGGATCAAGATAATTTAATGATGTTGTCCAAGCAAGATCCTTTTTATACTCGTTTTGGTTCTCCCCTAATTTAGGGAATAATGATTCATCAAAATGACAATCAAGCAAATCTTGTCGTGAATACATCTCCCGTCGTGGGTTCAACATACCCGATAATAGAGGGAGAATCATATCCAACGTATATCCCATTTCTTCTTTGAGGACCCATCTTTGTACGTTGGTTTGGTGCAATTGGAATATATACAAGACACCCAAAAATTCTTAAATGAGCAATATTTGGTTCTCGACCCAAAAGCCAATTGCAAAGGAGAGAATTTATGATAACTAGTCGGTCTTATACGTACAAGTGTTGCAAAGCATGTAGAATAGCATGTCCTCAGCAAGATGTTGGGAGATTTGTTTTCATTAATAATGGTCTAGCAATTAATTGTAATCGTTTAATCAAAGATTCAAGCAAGACCATTCTGTGTGTGAACATGAGCTACAGGATGTTCAACATTAATCCCAATTGACATGCAATATGCATCAAAAGCATGTGATGAAAATTCACCAAAGATTATCCAAACGGATATTTTTAATGTGATGGTCCGGAAATTGTGCTCGTAATTTAATTATTTGAGCAAGTAATCTCGCAAACGCCATAGTTGCGAGTAGATAATAAACATACATGTGACCATCGGGATGATGCATCAATTAAGACCATAAAATATTTGAACGGTCCACATGGTGGATCAATAGGTCCACAAATATCTCCGTGAATCTGCTTCGAGAAATGTAGGACTTTCAACCTCCTACTTTTACCGGTGATGGTTTAACAATTAATTTTCCTAGGGAACATGCAAGACATGCGAATTTTTCTCGATGTTAATATCCTTTTATTTTTTAAAGGATGACCATGTGTATTCTCAATGATTCTTCTCATCATGGTAGATCCCTGATGACCCAACCTGGCCATGCCAAATGCTAAAAGTAATAGGATCAAGAAACTTCCGGTTTACTAGATGATGAATTTCAATTGTACGTATTTTTACAAAATATAGACCAAGAGAAAAAGACGGCAGCTTTTTCTAATACCGATTTCTTACCCAAATGCATTTGAGTAATAAAAAGATGCTCAATCCCATTTTCCTCATTTGTTTCAACATGATACCCATTTCTCGTGATATCTTTAAAACTCAATAAATTTCTTCCGGATTTTGAGGAAAATAGTGCCTTATCAATAATAATTGTTGTTCCTTTAGGCAACAATATACTAGCTCTTCCTGAGTCCCTCAATTACATTTGCACTACCGTTTATCGTATAAATATTTATTTCTCCCATTTTGAGATCGTAAAAATATTTCTCATTTTTTAGTATGGTGTGTGTAGTTCCACTATCAATAATGCATACATCATCATTAATAATGTACCTATCCGAACACAAATATATATATGTAAACGTAAATATTATTAGAATAGAATGAAAATGAAAATACAAAAATATCGTGGTGAGGCTTTAGTTCTTTTGGACACCGCCATCACCAATTAAATGGTCTATCCTACCGTCCGGGTGTTCAAAAATCCGATACATCCATATGGGTAATATTGATATTAAGATCTTCGTGATCACTATCGTCATCCTCAGCATTATTTATTGGATGTTGAGAAAAATTTGCTTCCACATTTTTATTTTTCAATGAAGCTTGATACAATTCAACTAAATGCTTAGCCGTACTTACGCTTTCGTGACCAATGACCTTTCATGCCACATCTATAACATATATCCTCATGCTTTTCTTCAATTTCTTTTTCTTTTCCCTTTTGATCTTTTCTGCTCCACTTCAGTGGCCAGCATTTCTCACAGCTTGATTATAATTGTGATAAGGGAAATATCGAGCGTGTCTACGACCATAACCACGACCACGGTCACGCCACGCCACGGCCACGACCACGACTATAACGATGGCTTCTCGCTGGAGCCAACAAGCATTCACTTCGGGAGTGCCGTAGAGCCGCTTGGTCCGCTTCATGATTTCTCAATAATAACTCATTATTTTTCTCTCGCAATGAGGAGGGCAAGTAATTAAATCAGTAAATTTTGTATACCCCTTTTCTCGATATTGTTGCCGCAGGACAATATTCGAGGCATGAAAGGTGGAGAATGTCTTCTCCAACATATCTTCATCGACTCACTTTTTCTCCGCATAATTTTAATTGAGATGTAATTTTATACATTGCGGAGCTATATTCATTCACGGTTTTAAAATCTTGCAACCTCGTGTGCAACCATTCATACCGTGCAGTAGGTAGTACGACCATCTTCAAGTGGTCAAATCATTCTTTTAAATTTACCCATAGGCCATATTGATCTTTTTCGGTAAGATATTCCATTTTCAAATTTTCATCGAGATGACGACGAATAAAAATCAAAGCTTTAGCCTTGTGTTGTGCGTATGCACTATTATTTGCTTGAATAGTTTCACTAAGGCCTTCAGCATTTAGATGCATTTCTCGCATCGAGAACCCATGACATATAATTTTTTCCGTAAATATCAAGGGCTACAAATTCGAGTTTCGCGATGTTAGCCATAGAGATCAATAAATGCGTACCTGTCTTCTGGCTTTGGTAACGGCAGAAACTCGTGCTTAGTCTTCTGGCTTTTGTACCGGTAGAGACTCGTGCTGATAACGTGTTATAACCTTATGAGATGTGGACTGGGCGTAAGCCAAGTCTGAATCATCTCAGGATTTGGGGGTGTCCAGCTTATGTACTGATCAAGGGAGACAAGTTGGAACCAAGATCAGAATTATGCTATTTTGTTGGGTATCCAAAAGGGACAAAAGGAGGCTACTTTTATCATCCTAAGGAGCAGAAGGTACTAGTCAGTACCAATGCTAGATACTTGGAAGATGATCAAAGTACTTCCACTAAAGGTTCAATGAGGCTGGAACTGCAGGAGAAGTTATCTATGGAATCAATTTCTACTGACCTGATTTTAGAACAAGAAGAGGCACAGCCTCAAGAGCCTGTACAAATGGAGCCTCGTCGTAGTGGGAGAGTGTCTAGGGTTCCGGATAGATGGACTGGAGAAGCTTTTGAGTTGGTTTCCGACCATCAGGAACAAGACCCCGCTAGATACGAGGAGGCTATTGCTGATGCCGATGCAAATCTGTGGCATGAAGCAATGAAAGCCGAGATTGAGTCTATGTACCTCAATCAGGTTTGGGATCTTGTAGCTTCACCTGAAGGGATAAAACCCATTGGGTGCAAGTGGGTATACAAGAGGAAGAGAGGAGCGGATGGGAAGGTGGAAACCTTCAAAGCTAGGCTTGTGGCGAAAGGGTATACTCAGAAAGAGGGTATCGACTATGAGGAAACCTTTTCCCCGGTAGCCATGCTTAAATCCATTCGCATCCTCCTTGCCATCGCCTGTCACTATGACTACGAGATATGGCAAATGGATGTCAAGACGGCATTCTTGAATGGCCATCTTAGCGAAGACATCTATATGTCCCAACCGAAGGCTTCATTGTTGAAGGCCAGGAACACATGGTTTGCAAGCTTAAGAAGTCCATTTATGGACTTAAGCAGGCATCAAGAGCATGGAACATTCGTTTTGATGAGACTGTAAAGTCTTATGGTTTTATTCAAAACGAAGATGAACCATGCGTGTACAGGAAACTTGAAGGCATCAATGTGGTTTTTCTTGTCCTGTATGTGGATGACATTCTACTCATTGGAAATGATGTAGGGACATTGTCATCTACAAAGGTTTGGCTGTCTAGTCAATTCAGTATGAAGGACTTGGGAGAAGCCAGCTACATTCTCGGGATTATGCTTCTTAGAAATAGGAAGCAGAGAATGTTAGGATTATCCCAAGCGACATACATTGACAAGATGTTGGCCAAGTACAAAGATGGACTCATGCAAGGGAGCTCTAATCCCTTGCAGTACATGGGTTGTCATTTTCTTCGAAGGACCTGTCCTAAGTCTCAAGAAGAAAAGGACGTAATGAGTAGAATTCCTTACGTTTCGGCGGTGGGAAGTCTCATGTACGCCATGTCGTGTACTAGGCCGTATATCCGCTTTGCCGTGGGCTTAGTTAGCAGATATCGCTCAAACCTGTGGGAGGTTCATTGGCAAGTCAGTAAAGCATATTCTCAAGTACCTCAAGGGAACGAGAGATTATATGCCGGTTTACGTGGTCGATGATTTGGTTCCTACAGGATACACGGACTCGTACTTCCAGCGGATAAGGATGAGAGAAAATCCACTAGTGGATATGTCTTCACCTTGTCCTGGAGGAGCAATTTCATGGAGGAGTATCAATCAATCTTGTATTGCCGACTCAACCATGGAAGCCGAGTATGTGGCAGCTTTCGGAAGCGTCCAAAGAAGCAGCCTGCTCCTGAAGTTTCTTTCGTAACTTGGAGTCGTACCACATATGGACAGGCCGGTTGTGATGTATTGCGACAACACCGGAGCAAAGTGTCGCAATCTAAGGAGCCTCGGAACCACAAGAAGGGGAAACACATCGAGAGGAAGTACCACCCGATCCGGGATTTCATCCGGAGACGGGAAGTCGTGGTGGAGCATATTACCTCGTAAAACAATCTAGCAGACCCATTCACCAAGCCTTTGGCCGAGAGAGTCTTCAAGAGACACTTAGACGCCATAGGGGTGGGCACCTATGGACTTACCTAGTCTTAGAGTGCAAGTGGGAGATTGTTGGATTGTATGCCCTCTTAGACTAGGTTTCGATGTAAAATCAAATTATTTAATAAAAGAATTTATTTTCGAAATTGTTTGTGAATTTACTTTTTGTTTGTGCACGATTTTCGTTTGGAATAGCACCCATTGTGTCTAAATAAGTGATCCATGTGAATGGTGGTCTTTCACAAGTAAGGTATAGATCACGGGTTATTTAACACATAAACATTTGTTCTTAACCTATTGATGAGACCGGGAACCTCATCATGTTTAGGTTATTATGTTATGAATTCCAAATGGGGAATGGCTTACCTTTAGCCAATGGGTAGTCCACTCACTTCATGACATAAGTGTATTTCGAATACGTAGAACAGGACCCGTAGTAGTGGTTTCTCAAAGTACTATATGGTAGAAACCTAGACTACTACCGCTACAACAGTGGACTAGTACTCTACGACTTGAGTATGAGTTGGTGGTCTAGCGAAGCCGGAAGCATATACTTTGATTTGTCGTAGTTGAGGTTCTATCATAGGGCCAATATACTTGCATGTTGGGTATGTGTGACTAGTTAGTTAAGACAGACTTATACAAGATAGTTTCGCACTATATCGCCCCTTGTGGTTGTCCGAATGGTCTAAATTATCCAGAGCCCCGGGAAACATGACTTGGATGTTTGCTTTAGGGTAGCTCCCTTGAAAGCGAAAACACTCCAGGAAGTCGTGGATCATTGGACTAGAAGCCTAAGGATGCTAGATGTCATTTAGAGGGTGTTAGTACACTTCTTCCTCTCTAAATGTACGGCGATGTGTAGAGGGGTATTTTAGTCATTTCACCTGTAGGTCGGAGACTTTGCGAATGCAAGCATTGTCCTTGGGGTCAATATTTCCTTATGGTGATATTAGGAAATATTTAAAATGCAAAATACAGCTATTTATATAGCAGGGGTATTTTGGTCATTTTAGCAGCCAAGGCGATGTGTCTTTTTGGTCCTCGGGATAGCCCGTAAGTCCTAACTATTTTTTGGGTTGAGGATTTGGTCTTAGTTGAAGAGGATTTTAATTTTATTTTGTTTTATTTTATTTTATTCAGGAAGTCTAATTTATTATTGGACTGGAATAAAATAAATAAATAAATAAATAAAATAGGAGTTGAGAGAAATTAATTATCTAGTTTATTTGGTTAATTAATTATTCAGGGCCTAGGTCCAGTATGAATAATTAAGAAATTAACCTGGGCTTAAACTAGGGGAAATAATTAATGTTTAATTATTTATTGGGTTATTTATGTAGGCCCAAGAAATAAATAATTAAAGATTAATTATTATGGTTCATTTGGGCTCATTAATTATTTATTGGGTTACTTATGTAAGCCCAGAAAATAAATAATTAATATTTATTATTTTGGGCTTTTTGGGTCCAAGAAAAATAATAAATATTTATCTGGCCCAATAGCTTGGACCTTAGGGTTTTTTCCAGATACGGTTAAGAGGAGTTTAAGGTTAGGCCAAACTGTTTCTCAGGATAACATCCGGGTATTTTGAAATCCCGGTGATATGTTTATCAGAGATTGAGAGACCTAATTTTGGCTAAATATAAACAACTCTTTGGAAAAGGAAAAGACCCTAATAATTTTCCTTGGCTAAGAAAAGACACTCACGTGAGTCTCTCTCTCTCCCTCAAAAGTCTCATCTTCTTCTTCTTGTTTTTCTCTTGTTCTTTGCTAATAAATAGCGAACGAACCAAGGAGAATTGAGACCCTTCCTCTTCACCATAGTGTTCACCGACTAGAGGTTAGGCTAAGGAATATCCCGAGAGCTGGAGAGCTAAGCGTTAATGCAAACAAAACAAAGTCGAAGGCTAGCGGGTGTTCAACCGGAAGCTCCTTCAACTGTGCAAAGCGAGGCGATTCCAGCCGTTCAATCTGTTCCTACGCAACCTAGGAGGGTTAAGGAACGCAAATGTATGATCTTCACGCTTCCGCATGGCCTTTATGGCTCGCGTTTAATTTTTTTTTTATCTCTGTTTTTCCCGTCCATGGCTTCCTGTGATACGTTTTGCCATCAATACCGTGGTAAATAATCCCACCAATATATTTTGAATTTTGTGTTTGAAACTATGCCAAGAATCACGAAGCACCTCTTCGTAATCTTCAAGTTCAAAATAAAAAAAAATATGAATTTTAAAATTACTACTTATAACAAATAGACCAAATACAACGGTCGTATTTGATATATATACCATCGTATTTAATATATATAATGATTAAATGACTATTACACCATTATATTATATACACACACATATGTATGTATGTATGTATGTTTGTATGTATGTATGTATGTATGTATGTATGTATGTATGTATGTGTGTGTGTGTGTGTGTGTGTGTGTGTGTGTGTGTATTGATTGTTTCATAAACATCGTAATAAAGTTCATCGTTTCTAAAAAACAACGGTTGTAGAACTATTATATTAGTTAAATACGAAAGTTAAATGAAAGCGTTATATATATGTATTATAGATGTCATAAAATAAACAGTCATATTATGAATGAAAAATCGACACATTTGATTATCAAATACTACGGTCGCTAACCGTCATATGCAGGGGTGGACACATGCTGAAGCCAAGCCCCCCTTCCCTCCCTCCCTCTCTCTTTTTATTGAAATCCCTATTAATAATAATATATTAAATTATAAAATATAAAATATTTATATATACGACCCCCTTATTTTTATGAATCTTTATTAATAGTAGTATATTAAATTACGAATTACAAAATATTTATATATATTTTATACTGTTGGGCTTCTCCCCAATCCATTAGTTATTTTTTCTTTTTTGTTTACTAAATTCTAGACTTTTATATCTATTAACCTACCAAATACTTAAAATACTTGTTTGAAATTGAAACCTTTTTGCCTTTGTCTCATTTAGCCATTTTCTCCTTTCATCAACTATTAGCCCACACTAAAGTAACCTTTTTGTTTTTGTCTCATCAGTCATTTGGCCCATTACCCCTTTTCATCAACTAGACCAAACAACAAAGTATTCTACTCTACCCTTCTTCGTGCGCTAGTTGATTTGATTATGCTATTTGCTGCTGTACATGAGCGTGATTAGTACTGCACATCTCTACCTTTTTAGCTTCCAAGTACACGAACAAAATTTTGGCGTCTCCAATTTTTTGATTCAACTTCCGCCCCTGGTCGTATGTATTGCTGATAAATATGATGATTTTTAGCCATTGTATGTGATCTCCCAATTACGACGGTTACATACTGTTGTACGATCCCATAACTTATATGATCGTTTGGAACCGTCATTTGCTGTTACAAAAGACCATGATTTTTTGTCCATCGTTTTTAGTTATCAAATACGATTATTTTGAAATCATTGTATTTATTATTATTATGAAATAATTTAGCTATTTGAGCCCTATCCACCTGCAATTTTAAGCCAAGCAAGATAACTCAGTCAAATTTTAAACACAATCAAACCATTTAAACCATAAACAAAGCCAACACCAATCAAACCATAAGCACAATCTCCTCAACAAGCAATCCATAAGCAATAAAATCATAAATAAATCATAATCTCCTCAAGAAAAAGTAATAATACGTATACAAGAAGTAGGAAATAGAATGTATCTATCATAAGTAGTAGTAACATATGTACAATACGAAGAAAATGAAATATGCCAATCCTTTTGGGTAGCCTTATTAGCATCACATGATCCATAGGGTCATAGATACACTAGATAGAGGTATAGGCACTTTAACAAATGTACCTACATCAAATATGCGAGATAAGACTTCCATGATAGCTTGATAATCTACTATTCATGATTCGTAAGCCTCTCGCTCACGCTGTAAGTGTTCCTCCATCTCAGCTTACATACTAACTTGCTTACTCTGCAAACGTGCCTCAACCTTAATCATAACGACCTCCTTAGCATTTCTAGCACATCTTGATGATTGATTGATTACGATTGGTGTTGGCCCCTTCCCTTTGCACTTAACACGACTCCTCAAATCAGGACTAAACAAGTACCAAAAGATCTGATTTTGCTTCATCAGTACGCTCAGACTCGGGCAATGCCTATTACTCTACCTCTAATTAGTCATACAAAATCAAAAAATGATATATCATATTAATATTAAAGTTAATCTGTTATCCTTGTCATGTTTTTTGAAAGGATCGAAGGAAAAATAAACAAGTGCAACCAAAAAAGCTTTTAAAATTTTTCCCGTTAAGTGATCTAGGAGACTTACTTTTATAGTGTTTAGGATGAACAATCGGTGTTAGGGTTAGATTGGATAGTGCTTCCTGATTTGAAAAGGAGATCTATTCCATGAGAATGCCTACCAATCGCCAGCTTCTTCGCATCAAGCACGTACCAATTTGCTAACTCTCAGCCTTCCAGAATATCCTCTAACCTTACTATGGGCTAAAATACTGGTGAAAGTACAAACAAGATGAAGAAATGAAGAGCCGAAACAAGAGAAAGAAAAGGAAGAAGACGGTGACTAAGGATGATTGTTTCTATTGTTCTTACATGAATAACCACTGTCCCATGCACAAAACACACACACAGAAAACATGAAACAATAACTTTTCTCCATCTCTCTCTCTCTCTCTCTCTTTTTTCTCTTATAAAGGTGGCAACCTCAAGGTTAACAAAACTTTGATAACGTCTCAATCATCTGGTAGGCTAAGGCCCTGGTCCACCTAATTAATAACTTCGAGACTTATTAATTCAATTCATTTATTAATTAATTGATCCTCTTGTACATAATATAAAATTACCAAAGATAATTAATTAATAAATCAACTTAATTAAATTGGCCCAATAAATTATTTTAACCTAAATAAATAATTAATTAGACTTTTAGGATAATTCTCTCATTAATTATTTCGTCCAGTAAGCCCACATAGTAAATAAATTACTAAGGTTACTTGAGTTATTTTGTGGATCAAAAGACATATTATTCTTGATTACTAAAATGATTAAAATATCCCTACTCACAAATAGTTATATTTTATCACTTTAAATATTCTATTTACCATAATATAGAAATATTGACACCAAGAATAATACTGTAAATGCGTTATCTTTAACCTACAAGTGTAATGACTAAAATACTCATTTACGTAACACCTATCATTGAGATAGGAGAAATATATTAACACTTCTCTCAATGACATCTACTACCATTAGACATCTGGTCTGATAATCTATAACTTCCAATATGTACCCACTTCTTTCTGGAAGCTATCCAAAAGCATACAATACTAAGTCACGTTCCCAGGGCCCTAAATTATTTAGATTATCTTGGACAATCACAATTGAGTGATATCTCCAACTAGGAGTATAGAAGTCATCTTGTATGAATTTGTCTTAGTTAACTAGTCACACGTACCCAACATACAAGTATATTAGTCCTACAATAGAACCTCACTTGTAGTATCTGTTCTGTAGCCCGAGCTACTGGATTTTTGCAAAGTCGTTGGCAAAGTCACATATCTGTCTAAGGTTTGGGATAAAATCTAAGATGTAATTCAGACATCATAAGAATAGTTATAACATGGTTTTTTCTTTAATTTCATCTGGGAGTTTATCTGCAAATTCAATGTCGCTGCATATTGGTTTATACGTACCTTGATGGAGTTCATGACCTAAAAACCTAATCTGGGTTTGACATAGTTTCAATTTCTTAACACTCACTACCAGCTCATTTTTCGTGATAATTTTGAAAGAGACAGGTGTTTAAAGTGTTGATTTAAGAATTCACTAAAAACAAGGACATCATCAACATAAAAGATAGTAAAGGAGGTATAAGGGGTAAATATGTCATTCATAACTTTTTGGAATTCACTTGGAGCGTTCTTAAGACCAAAGGGCATTACATTCCATTCATATTATCCAAAAAGGACATTAAATGTTGTTTTATATTGATCTTCTTCTTTAATTTGAATTTACCAAAAGCCTGATTTCATATCAAATTTACTGTAAATTACTACTTTAAAGGTACGTTTAAGTAAATCTCATTTGTTGGGGATTGGATACCTAAGCCATTTTAAAGCTTTGTTAAGAGATTTATAATTAATAACTAATCTAGGAGCACCACATTTTTTTTCCAGCAATATTATTAACATAAAAGGCAAAACAAGACCAAGGAGATCTAGATTCCCTAATTATTTCTTTACTGAGTAATCTAGATATTTCCTATTTACAATATTCAAGAAGTTCTTAATTCATTTTAATGGGCCTAACTTTAGTAGCTATCATACTTTCATTAAAGTTTTCTATGTACGGAAGGCTCACAACATGCTTCCTATTCCAAAAGGCAGTAGGTATTTCAGAAAAGATGTAACTTTCCACATCTTTTCATACAGCTTCAATCTTATATTGAACTTCACGAGATTACAACTGTTCTTGGATTATTTTATATTTAATATCTTCTTTTAAAAAGTTGATTTGATTATGTCAGAGAATTATTTTCTTTTAAAAAGTATCTATATCTTTACTTTGAGGACTTAATAGAAAAAGAAAAGTGACTCGAATGGATCCTATATTTGTGTGGACTCCATGTTGGTCTATTTCAAAGGGATATATTTGAGTTAAAAAAAGAGTACCTAAAATTACTTCTTCACTCAAATCTTTTATAAGAATAAAAGAATTAACAAAACAAAATTGATTATTACAGATATGGGCATTAGAAAGTTTATACTTAATTTGAAGCTGACTTCCAGAGGCAGAATATAATTTAGTAGCTGTTTTTTCATAATATTTAGTAGGCACTAATCCTTCTTGAATACAGTTTTGATTAGCTCCTGAATATAATAAAGTTGCTGTTTTGATAACATAATCTTCTATTTTAAGAATAATAGGAATATACCATTTTTTAAATGTAGTTTGAGAAATAGCAGAAATATAATCTTCTCTTTGATTATCTTCTCTTTGAGTTTCGTTAATAGAAAAGGTATTATCAAAAGTATCTTCTAATAGTGGTTTTTCCATTTTTAAATGTAAAGGTCTATATTAATACTACTAATATATGTTATTCTCTGTTCATTTTGATTCTTTAAATGTTTAATTTCTTGTTTCAACATATTAATTTCTGTATAGAAGTCTTGTAAAGAAATTGTTACTTCTTCTGTTTCTTTCTTTTTAAATCTATCAAAAGCTTCTTTTAAATTATAAGGTTCTACCTGTTGTTTATGATTTAAAACCATTTCTTTCAAATTCATATAGAATAGCATGGATTTGATAGAACATTTCTTTATTTAAAGAGAGTTCACTTATTTTCTTTTTCTTTTTCTATTTTTGTTTGCATTCATCAGCTTTGTGACCTCTTTTTCCACAAAAATAACATTTGATTCGATCTTTATTCTTTTCTTATTTTGTTCTTTTCTTTCTTTTAAAGCTTTTATAAAACTTTTCCTTTGGGCTTTTAGTAGAACTTTTTCGTTTGGCTTTAAATTTTTTCTTAAGGTCTTTCGAAGGAGGTTTGATTGGAGTCTAGCCAAATATTTCACAAAATTTCTAATTTCTTTTTAGAATTTTTATGGTAATTCTCTATTTGGGCTTTGAGTTTTAAATCAGTACAAAGGTCTGCTCTTACTTGATTTACATAATTAATTAGTTGACCATAAAAGAGTATTTCATAAGGAACAGTATTGCCCTAATCTAATTTAAGCTTTTGTCTCATTTTTTCAGCGAAGAAGGGGGTAAACCAGAGATGAAGCGTTCTTTCCTAACGCATGATGACAATCAGATCTGAGCATTACCTTTTGTAACAAAATACTGTGTTAGGGTAAACATAAAAGTATTCAGGCAATCAGATACTACTTTAGTAGTGGTAATTGGTTGGCCTTTTGTATCTAAAGTGGTTTTGGTTTGTACTTTGGAAGCATTCATAATTTCAAGATGTTAGTTTTCAATTAAATAGTTATGCTACCACCCATGAAGGATTCCAGTAAAACCAGTAGGCAAAATATGAAGAATGGAGACATCAGAATTGGAGGTATTGTGACATTTAATGTCAATGATTGCCATAGCCATTTCTTGAATGAGATTGAGAATTTGATATTCAGATATACCATTGATATTCCATTCAATAATATCGTGGCTAGTAAAGGTGGCTTGAGTATCCAGACGTCTTTCTTTAAATTGAATATCAGGGAATGAGGGTCTAGGATACTAGTTTTGGGTATATGAATTTTTATGGATTTGTTTGTTTTTAGAAGTTAGTTTATTTACATTTACTGGATCTATATTATTAACTACTTGAATATGGGCTTTCGATGAAGTTTCAGGGACATCTTTGGTATTTAGCTATCTTAACTTTTCATTTAAGTCTTTTAAGATGTCTAGATTTTAATTATCTATTTTAAAATTTTCTTTAGATAATTTTAGAATTCATCATATAAAATGGGTTTAAAGATAAGGTTAGAGTCTATGGATTGCTTAGGATCATATTGCTTTAATCTAGGCATTTCTCTAATAGTAGATTTGTGATCTAATTGTTCTACTTTATGAGCCCTAATTTGTATAATTATTCTGTTGAATAACTTTATTTAAATTTTTATTAATGTCATCACCTTATTTATCTAAATTTTCTATTTTAAAATGAGAGACTGTAATTATATGACCTTTAATAGGAATTTTAATCTCTTATGGAGGAGGAAGTACAGATTCTTCAACTTCATTTTTTGTTGTGTATCGTTTCTTAGCAATCATGTTAATGGATTCTAATTGGTTATATATATTTTCCAGAATATTCGTACCAATAAAAAAAGTCTAAATATTTCCTAATTTTTTTTAGATCACAATAATATTTTTCTTTTAACTTTATTCTTTCTTCAGTTGTTGTGGTAGCAAAATACCAATCTATTTTAAGTTGATTACACGGTCTATTCCATAGCTATTTTAAGTACGTTTTATCTAATTCAAACTCATCATTGGAGGAAATCATCATTAAAGTATCTGGCATTTGCATTTCAGATTTTGTTGGGTTAGAGGATTTTATAATGACATTATCTTCATAATTTACTTTAGGAATTTTTCCTAAAAAATCTATACTATTTAATCTTCGAGTACTCTAATTTCGAAATAGTGATCTTTGAGAAAAGGAAGAAAAGGCTACAGAAAAGGATTTTCGACAAAATTCAAGTTCAATATTACCATAAGAGGATTCTATAATTCGATCAATTATGTTGGATTCATAATGTCTTTTTGAATCCATTTTGTATCATGAAGAACATCATCCTATTTCAAATATCTAGGAACAAAAGTATTAAATCTTTTAAAATTGGTTTCTAATCAACATGTTTCTCTAGGATTTCCTAAATGACTTTTGGCTTTAGGATTTATTATTATTTTTATTACTTTGTAATATACACGATAAATTAATCTAAGAAATTTGGATGCAAGTTCGAAATCTAAATTCTTAGTTTAAATGTTTAAGGTTAAGGTTTGAAGGTGATGCTAGAATTTGGGTGTAGAAAAATCGTACAATTTAAATCCATCATTAGCCAAGTTTTAATTAAAATATTATTCTCCAAATTACACATATAAGCAAGTATATTCATCATAAGTATAATATAAGGAATTAACGAGTATCGTTCCTCAAGGAACAATTACCATTAGTTACTGTTCATTTATTGTTTAACCGACCTAATAAAGTGATAAGATAATAAAAAGAAAAATATATACAACTCAAAGATGAAGGAATATGCAATTAAACAAATATTCTTGAAGACATGATAATGAATTACTTAGTAAATATCACAATTAATTATCATCTTAGCATCATGAATGAATTATTATAGAATCCAATCGTTTCTCAAGTTATAGACTCACTATCTCATGATTAAATTAGCAGATTTCCCAATCAGCCAACATATCCTCCAACAATTATCCCTATACTCTAGGTAATAATGAATATGAAATTAGCCAATAACCCTATACTCTAGGTGAAATCAACTAACCTTTGATTACCTTAGTTCTTTGTTCTTAACTTCGTTTCCCAAGTCCGCTAAGAGATCACAAATATGAAGTTAATGAAATTAAATCAACTCATAACATCATTTCTCAAGTCAATTAGAAACAAATCTAAATTCATCAATTCTTTAATAATCACAAGTAATCAAATACCACGAATGATAACAAATTGATCAAATAGCTAAATTAACTCAAAAATCATGAATCTTAAAATAATGTCAAATTATAATAAAAATATTAATTATATCATTATTCTAGAAAAAGAAAATTGAGATAAAAGAAAGAACTTATAGATAAGCCCTCATTCTCCTTGAAGACCTTCTTGAATAATGCCCATTAATTGATGAATCTCCTCTTTTTGTGATTGATTAGAAACTTTGATCCTTGAACTCATGTGTTTCTCTTGTGTTTTCCTTGCTTAAATAGGCTCCCAGGATGCCAAAATTTTTTTCTAAGAGTTTTAGGCTGAGTACAAGTTGAAAAATACCAAAACTCTTAGGAAATTCCCAAATCCACGCTTGAACAGGAAAATCACCACCTTGGGATAGCCTTGAGCTGGCACTGACTGTGCTGGGTGCTCTGGCTGTCCCGGTCTAGTCTGTTTTTTCAATGTTTTCCTTTGCTTCCAGCCTTGGGTCGTGACGGTTTTTCGTCATTTTTCCCTTCGTTCTGTAATAAAATGCCAAAATACTTTTTCAAATGCAAAATATCAAATATGAAGAAATATAACTAGTTATTACATCAAATATATCACAAAATATCCTCAAAAAATTAGAAAAATTATTGATGAATTTAGCCTATATCATAAGGATATGTGGATCTGTTAGATCTACAATTAAGTTAGGATAATGGTTAAAATAAACAGGGCCATTTGGTATGTTAGATTCAAGTACTGCTAATCAACTATTATTAAAATCAAAATGTCTACGTCTCTTAGCAAATGATAGATAGGAGAATTTGTTCCTAATCGATATTAGGGTTTTACAGCTACTTGTACTAATCCTATATGCAAAAATCTATATTTGTTTTTCCGATGTAATTCTAAGGTTTTTGGATTGAAAAAATGAATAGTACCATAGGGTTTATTTATAGAAACTGTTTTTTTAGTGGTTTTGATGTTATAGTTTTGAACTAAATCAAAAATTATTTTTTCATAAATTTTATCAAAATTTTCTGTTGTCATTTTCCAATTCACTAATCGAGATTCAGTTCGATCGAATCGAGAGTTGATCTCAAGATCATTAATGGTTTCTATATCAATATCAGAAAGGTTTGAGATAGATGCCATTATTGAGAAGGTACTTTCTCCTTCTACCCTATACACTCAATAGTCTTAAAGATTTCCACTTGATTATTCTCTATAATTATTTTCTTCCTTATCTTCCTAGGACAGACCTAGTCACTAAGTAATAGTTGAGAGCTACAGGACCACCCTGGGGTCCGGGCCAATATGCCATTCCAAGGCTAATGACGACCTAATCCAACTATTCTGAGCTGACTAATGTATAAGCTGCTCTCACAGTTACTAATCAACCACATAGTTGTAGGAATATAGGAAGGAAATAAAGATAGAGAATAAGAAAACAGAAAGATTAAAGACTACATCATGCAAGGATAGAGAGAGGAAGTAAGGTGCTTACTTGGACATGTGTAGCATGATAGAGTATATCATGAACATGGCTCTTATACCAAATAAAAGTGTACCCAGGATTTCTTCAAAACTTCGCTGATTTCTTATTATAAATCTGTTTTCAAACTAATACAAAAGAACTATAATACAAATTTCTAAAACTAAAATAAAAAATAATCGACTTCTGCATACAAAAAATCTTCTCTTGAAGGACAAAAAAATTCGCTCTACATTTCTTCGAGGAACTTTGTCTTTAAATAGGTAGATGTTGCATGGCTTTCTTTGATGGCATTCTGAATTATTGTTGAGTGGTCCAGACCATGTAAAGATGGAATCAAATTGTTGGCCACTTGTAGGAATTGCTCCATAATGCGTCTAGAATAGAGGGTTCCATAGCTTTTTTTGGTGCAATATATCATCTTACATATGTTCTCAATGATTGAAAAAAGTGATTTCAATATTTTATACAGCTAGAGCTGTCAGAGGTTGTTAGGATGCATGCCCTTTTAGACTAGATTTCTGATGTAATTTCGAATTGTATTAATAAAAGTATTTTTCTTAAAATTTATTTGTGAAATCCTCCTTATATTTGTGTACAATTTTCATTGGAAAAGACCTATTATGTTTAAGTAAATAGTCCATATGAATGGAGGTCTTTCACAGTAATGTATGGACTATAGGTTACTTAACACATAAACTATTGTTCTTAACCAAATGATGAGAATGGGGATATCATCATAGTAAGGTTATTGTGTTATGAATTCTAAATAGGGAATGTCTTACCTTTAACTAATGAGTAGTCTTCTCATTTTATAACACAAATGTATTTCGAATATATAGAACTGGACCTGTAGTAGTGGTTTCTAAAAAGTAATATGTGATAAAAACCTAGACTACTACTATTACAGTGTGGATTTATACTCTACAACTTGAGTATAAGTTGATGATCTAACGAAACTGGAAGCGTATGCTTTGATATACTATAGTTGAGGTTCTTTAGAAGGATCAATATACTTATATATTGGGTATTTGTAATTAGTTAGTCAAGACAGACTTGTACAAGATAGTGTCCACACTATATTGCCCCTTGTGATTGTATGAATGATCTAATTGTCCAGGGCCCTAGGAAATATGATTTGGACATTTGTTTTAAGGTAGTTCCATTGTAAAGCAAAAATATACCAGGAAGTCTAGTTTATTTTTGGATTGAAATAAAATAAAAGAACGAGATAAATTAAATTTATTATCTAATTTAATTGGTTAATTAACTATTTAGGGCCAAAGCCCAAATTAAATAATTAAAAAATTAACCTGGGCCTAAACTAGTTAATAAAAGTCTTACATAATTATTTTAGTTTATTTGGGCTCATTAATTATTTATTGAGTTGTTTTAATAGGCCCAGAAAATAAATAATTAGTGATTATTATTTTGGACTCATTGGGTCGAAAAAAATAATAAATTATTAATGACCCAATAGCCTGAACTAAAAGGATTTTTTAATTCACGGAACAAAAGAGTTTAGGGTAAGTCAAACCTCTTCTGTTGATAGCCTCTGGGAGTTTCAAAATATCAAAACCTCGGTGTTTTGATTATCTAAATAGTGAAGTCATGTGTTTTTGGAGATACAGAGAAAACACACGAGAGGGAAAAAAAACCAAGAGCTTTATCTTGTTTTGGCTTCTCTCTCATTTTTTTTTTTTTTTTTGGTCCTTTCTTTTGGTTTTCTTGATTTTGCTAAGCAATAGCAAAGGTTCAAGAATTCGTTTGAGACTAGTTTTTCCTTGCCTAAATTATTCACCAACAAGTAAATAGGCAGTGGAATACTCTGAGTTCTCGAGAAGGGCTCGCGTTCATGCAAATCAGAAGAAGTAGATGGATCGCAGGATTTCAACCGGAATCGTTGTCCAGAGAAGAAGCCATTCTAGTGGTTCGTTCATCTTCTTCACAGCTAAAGAAAAATTTACAGCACAGTGGTATACTGTTAATGCTTTCGCTATGTAGTTTCATTGGTTTTCTGTTTTATTTTCTTTGCGTGCATGGCTTCTGTGAGTTTCATTTGCTTCAGAGGTCTCTTTTTCGTTTTGAGTAGGGTTTTGTCATTATGGACTCTAACAAAGGTATGCTAATGCAATACTAGTGGGATTGTCCATGTATCTATTATCATTATAAAAAAAACAAAAATCTGGTTGAGTGTCTTCATCACTATCTTCGGTTGTCATCTAAATCTGATTTTGCAAAATTTGGAGTTGGAGTTGCAGATGTACTTTTGAAATTTTTTATTTGCCTTTACTGGAAGAAGAATTTGCATTGGTCTCTTTTTTTATAAGAATGGAGGGATTAGCTGGATTTGCTGATGGTTTTGGTATCCATCCTTTTAATTTTATTTCTCGAAACAAGTGTCGCATTGATTCAATGGTTTCTAGCTTGTAATTCCATCCAATGATAAAATAAATTTTCTTCTCAAGGAAGAATTTGCAATATTGAATGTGAGGAGGAAAATGTAAAAGCTGCTGATCCTGAATATACTGAGCAAATTGAAGTTTATGCTGGTTTAACAAAACATCTTAATGTCTGCCAAATGACTTCCACCATTGGTAGAACCATCTGGGAATGGTTTTCAGGGTATCTTTCCCATACTTAACAAGGTATGAGTGAGATCTCTAAGGAATAAGAAATTGTGCCAAGCATTCAAATAGTCCATGAAGTTGTAATTTGATGGTTTTAAAGGGCTTTTAAACTAAATTAAGGTGTAAATTCCAAATACAGGCCAGGTGTCCAGGTCTAGAATTTTGAGAATTTGGCATCGAGAGTAAGCAATGCCTTTGTCATTTATGTGAATATTTCTTTCATGTTCGAATTCAATCGAACTGGTGGCAAACAAAATATATTCGTAAACGGGTTTGGTTTTCAAAAGTTCTACATGATAAATTCCAAAAAGTTATGAATGACATTTTTACTCCTTGTACATCTTTTACCATTATTTATGTTGATGATGTCCTTGTTTTTAGTGAATCCTTAGATCAACACTTTAAACATCTTTTTTTCGTGAAATTATCTCGAAAAATAGGCTGGTAGTGAGTGCTAAGAAACTGAAACTATATCAAACTGAAATTCGGGTTTTAGGTTACGAACTCCATCAAGGTATGTATAAACCTATATGTAGAGCCATTGAATTTGTAGATAAATTCCCATACGAAATTAAAGAAAAAAATCATGTTACAAAGATTCTTAAGATGTCTAAATTACATCTTAGATTTTATTCTAAACCTTAGACAAATCTGTGAACCCTTATACCAACGACTCCATAAAAATCCAGTAGCTTGAGGAACAGAACAGACTTAAACTGTACAAAAAATCAAGAATATTGTTAAAAAACTCTTTTGGCTTGGTATTCCAGATCCTAATGCTTTCATGATTGTTGAAATAGAAACCTTTGAACTCGGTTATTGAGGTATACTAAAATAGAAAAAATCAGATTCCTCTTCTGAACAATTAGTTAAATATCATTCTAGTATTTGGCTATCCAGTATGAAATATTATAGCACCATTAAAAAGGAAATTATTTCCATTGTTTTATGCATATCAAAAATTCAAGATGATATAGTTAATAAAAAGTTTCTTCTCCAAATTGATTGCAAAGCTACAAAAGACGTTTTGAAAAAAAATGTAAAAAATCTTGTTGCCAGATGGCAATCATTACTTTCAAGCTTTGATTTTGATATTGAATTGATTAAAGGTGAATCCAATTTTCTTCCCGATTTCCTGACCAGAGAATTTCTTCAAAGACAAACAAGATAAAATTTTGATAAGATTTCTAATCTTCATTGAACGTGAGTTTTCACATTATAAATATTGAGTGATGTAGTAGGTAAACAACATCAATGGCACACAACATCAGACCAAGAGGTAATACACCAAATAGATTCACCGTTCTTTCTTCTTATCCTCCTTTACCCAGTTCTTCCTTATCAAGACCACCTTCAACAATGAATTTTTTGAATCCAGCTTTGTCACCACAGAAAATAACAGAAACCCAAAAAACTGATAATTCGTTCTATGTCATGACACATTCGTCTTCCTTTAAGGAATCAGTAATACCGGCTTCTCCTCAAACTCCTTCCAAACTAGAAAAATCCTCACATTCACACAAAGGTGAAACTTTCGAATTTGTGACGAAAGCCTTAATCCCACTGCTAGCAATTCCTAAAGATTTAGCTAGTAAAATAAAAAGAGAACTTGTCAATACTCTTCATCTCGAAGCATACAATCAATCCAGTCATCTGTTTCAAGCAGATCCTTTGAAAACGAGACTCTGTTTCGAACACATTTTGTTTGCTACTGGCTCGATAGAATTCGAGCATGAAAGAAATGTCCACATAAATGACAAAGGAATTACTTACTCCCGATGTCAGATTCTCAAAATTCTAGATTTAGATACTTGGCCTGTACCTGGAATTTATACTCCAATTCAGTTAAAAAACCCTTCAAAGCCACCAAACTACAACTTCATTAACTACTTGAATGCTTGACACAATTTCTTTTTCTTGAGAGATTTTACTCATACTTAGTTTGTCAAGTATGGCAAAGATACTTTTAAAACCATTCTTAGATGGTTGTACCAAAAGTGGAAGACATTTGGTGAAAATCAAGATGTATTGTTAAACCAGTATAAACTTCAATTACTCAGTATATTAAAGATTAGTAGATTCTACATTTTCCTTCTCACATCTAATATTGTAAATTCTTTATTGAGAAGAAAATTTGCTTTATCATTAGTTGGAATTACAAGCTCGAAACTCTTGAATCAGTGAGACACTTATGTTATGAAATAAAAATAAAAGGATGGACACCAAAGCCATCAGTAAATCCAGAAAATCCCTCCACTCCTATAAAAAAAGAGACTGATGTAAGTTCCTCTTCTAGTAAAGGAGAATTAAATATTTCAAAAGCAGATCTACAACTACAACTCCAAATTTTGTAGAGATTCAAATGACCACTGAAGATAGCGATGAAGATCCTCAACCAGGTTTTAGTTTTTCTTTTACAGTGACAATGGAGATATGAACAATCCCACTAGTATTGCAACATCATAACTTTGTCAGAGCCCGTAATGATAAGACTCCACTCAAAAAGAAAAAAAGACCATTGACAGCTCCAACTGTATGAAATATCGAAATCATTTTTTTCAATTGCAAAGATCATTTGTAAAACGATACATTGCACTAATAAAAGTTATGGACCCTTCCATTCCAGACGTATCATGAAGCACTTCCTACAAGTGGCCGACAATTTGATTCCATCTTCACATGGTCTGGACCACTCAACAATAATTCAGAATGCCATTTGAGAAAGCCATGCAATATCTACCTATTTAAAGACAAATTTCCTCGAAGAAATGCAGAGCGAATTTTCTTATCCTTCAAGAGAAAATTCTTTGTATGCAAAAGTCGATTACATTTTATTCCAGTTTAAAAATTTGTATTTTAAACAGTTTTATCATTTTGAAATCAGTTGTATCCTACTTTAAAATTTGAATTGATTTCAGAAATCAGTGAAGTTTTGAAGAAAATCCTGGGAGCACATTCATTTGGTATCAGAGGCATGTTCATTCTGTACTCTATCATGCTTAATATGTCCAAGTAAGATTTTTACTTTCTCTTTCTATCCTAGCATGATATAGTCTTTAATCTTTCTGCTTTTTTATTCTCTCTTTTTATTTTCTTTCAATATTCCTGCAACTATGTGATTGAGTAGTAACTGTTAGATTATACATTGGTCAGTCCAGAAAGGTTAGATTAAGCCTAAGATAGCCTAGGTATGGCAGATTGGCCCGGACTCTGGGGTTGTCCTGTAGTTCTCAACCATTGCATAGTGACTAGGTCTATCCTAGGAAGATAAGGAAGAAAATAATCATAGAGAATAATCAAGTCAAAACCTTTAAGACTATTGATTGTAAAGGTTAGAAAAAGAAAGTACCCTCTCAACCATGACCTCTAGTTCAAACCTTTCTGACATTGATATAGAAACCATTAATGATCCTGAAATCAGCTCCCAATTAGATCGAACTGAATCTAGATTAATGAATTGGAAAATGCCAACAAAAAAGTTTGATAAAATTTATGAAAAAGGAATTTTTGATTTAGTCCAAAACTATAATATCAAAACTACTGAGAAACAGTTTCTATCAACAAGCCTTATGGTACTATTCATTGATTTAATCCAGAAACCTTAGAATTACGTAGAAAAAATAAATATCGATACTTGTATATAAGGTTAGTATTAGTAGTTGTTAAACCTTTACACCGATTAGGAATTAATTCTCCAATCTGTCTTTTATCAAGAGACAGTAGACATCTTGATTTTAATAAAAGCCTTTTAGCAGTACTTGAATCAAACACAACAATAGCCCTGTTTATTTTAACCATTATCCGAATTTCACTGTAGATCTAACAAATCCACATATTCTTAAAACCTTAGCTTTAAACATTCAAACAAAGAATTTAGATTTTGAATTAGGATTGATATCTCTCTTGGATTAATTTATTGTGTATATTATAAAGTCATGAACACAATAATAAATTCCAAAGCCAAAAGTCATGTAGGAAGTCCCAGAGAAACATGTTTATTAGAAACTAATTTTGAAATATCTAATACTTTTGTTCCTAGATATTTGAAATGTGATGATGTTTTTCATGGTACAAAATGGAATTTTGAAAACATAATAAATCCCAAACGACATTATGAATCCAATAGAATGGATTGAATTATAGAATCCTCTTATGGTAATATTGAATTTGAATTCAGTCGAAAATCCTTTTCCATAACCTCTTCTTCTTCTCAAAGACCATTTTTTCGAAGTCAGAGTACTCGAAGATTAAATAGTGTAGATTTTTTTGGAGAAATTCCTAAAGTAAATTATGAAGATAATGTCAGTATAAAATCCTTTAATCCAACAAAATTTGAAATGCAAATGCCAGATACTTTAATGATGATTTCTTCCGATAATGAATTTGATTAGATAAAACGTACTTAAAACAATTATGGAATGGACCCTGTAATCACTTAAACTAGATTGGTATTTTGCAACCACAACATCTAAAGAAATAATAAAGTCAAGAGAAAATTATTATTGTGATCTTAAAAAATTTAGTAAATATTTAGATTTTTTTGATTGGTATGAATGCTCTGGAAAATATAATCAAATAGAATCCATTAACATGATTGCTAAAAAATGGTATACAGCTAAAAATGAAGTTAAAGAATCTTTACTACCTCCACCTGAAGAAATTTAAATTTATGTTGAAGGTCATATAATTACAGCATCTCCTTTTAAAATAGAAAATTTAGATTCACAAGGTGATGTCACTAATAATGATTTAAATAATGTTATTCAACAAAATAATTATACAAATCAGACTTAATCACTATGGCTAATAAAGTAGAACAATTAGATAGTAAATCCACTGTTAGAAAAATGCCTAGATTAAAGTAATATGATCCAAAACAATCTATAGACTCTAATACTATATTTAAACCAATTTTATACGAAGATACTTCTTTAAAATTATCAAAAAAATTTAAAATAGATGATTCAAATTTTGATATTTTAAAAGACTTAAATGAAAAATTAAAACAGTTAAATACCAAAGATGTTCCTGAAACATCATCAAAAGCTCGTATTCGAACAATTAATTATATAGATTCAGAGCATCTCAATAAATTAACTTCCAAAAACAACCAACTGTGTCATTGAAATCCATATACCCGAAACTATTATCCAAGATCCTCTTTTCCAGATATGTAATTTGAAGAAAGACACTTAGATATTGTTAATGTTGGTCTTGATAAGGAAGAACTAGGTAAATGAGGATAAGAAGAAAGAACGGTGAATCTATTTGGTCTATTACCTCCTAGTCTAATGTTGTGCGCCATTGATGTTGTTTACCTGCTACTTCACTCAATATTTATAATGTGAAAACTCACCTTTAACGAAGATTAGAAATCTTATTGAAATCTTATCTTATTTGTCTGATAGGGCTTAAATGTACTTATATTATCCTAGCTATTTAAGGTGATTTTGTGATATTTTTATGCAATAGCTAGTTAATTCCCTTACCTTTTGATATTTTGCCTGTAGAAAAGTTTTTCTTTGATTTTATGCAAAAATTAAAGAATTTATAGAACCTAATTGTATGATTCCAGACTGACCCAGCGCCTCTCTAAGGTGTTTGAACCACCCTGGCTTAATTCTGGAAAACAAGGGCAAAACAGAGTAATTTCGAAAGCAGACAAAGTTGGGCCGGCGACGGCCCAAGCATTTGAACTGGACCGGCTCCATCCTAATGCAATGGCGGCAAGATTTCTTTTCAGATCATAATTTGGCAATTGCAAGTAGAATTTCTTTGGAAACTGGATTGGACACGAATTAGGACTCTTGTATTAACTTTTTAGTAATCTAAACTCCTATAAATACAAGAAATTACATTGTACAAAGTAGTTTTCAATTTTTCAATATAATATCTTTAGAAAACGCCTAGAGAAACACCAAGATTAAGGAGGATTAAGGAGATTTCTTGGAGAAAAAGAGGAGGTTGGTCAAGAAGGTTTCAAGAAAAAAGAAGAAGGCTTGCTTGTTTATGAATAGTTTCTTTTTCTCTTCTTTGTAATTTATTGACAATTTGAGTTTATCATATTTTAATTATATTTGAAGGTTGAACCATAAGTTTATGTTTTTGGATTGGATTTCTTTTGATCTAGTGATTCCAAATTCTAAATATTTGATTACTTGAATTTATTACTTTGTTGAATTGATTGGTTCTTTTTTAATTAACTCGAGAGATAGGTTAGGAGAGAGGCACCGACTAATTAATTCAATACTTGTTATCTCTTAAGTAACTCGAGAGAGAGGTTAAGAGGAAAGACTAGGTAATCAAAGAGAGATTAATTTCACCTAGAGATGGGGTTATTGATTTCTTCCATAAAGACTTTAGTGTTATCTAGAGATATGGACATTAATTGTTTAATTAAGTTAATCTTAATGTTTCTTAGATTTAATTAGAAAGGTAGAGATACCTTTTGATTAAGCTAAAAATAGAATTTCATAACTCGAGAGAGAGTGGAATTTATCTTGAACTCATTGGTATTTGAATTAGGATTTAATAAATTTAAGATATTTTTTTACTTGATATAGATTTGGAGGATTTCTTCATTACATGTCTTTTCTCCTTATTTTTATTCCTTGATATTTCTTATGACTTTGTTTGGGTGAACTTGATTTATTATCTAGTATATTATACTAGTAGGTTGTTTATTTTGTTTATTTTATTTTATTAGCTAAACAATAAAGATTTAAGTAAAGTAAGGTGGGAACCTAAGTTCCTATGGATTCGATACTGCTATTTCTGTACTATATGATGGATATACTTGTCCGTGTGTATGGTTTGAGTGGTTAGCATTTTAATTAAAACTCAATTGATTGTGGCTCCTTGTTATTAATTTTTCCAACACTAAAAAACACCAAAGAGAAAGGTAAGTGTTGATATTAGAATTCACTAAAAACAAGGACATCATCAATATAAACAATGGTAAAAAAGGTATAAGGAGTAAATATATCATTCATAACTTTTTGGAATTTACTGGGAGCATTCTTAAGACTAAAGGGCATTACATTCTATTCGTATTGGTCAAAAGGGACATTAAAAGCTGTTTTATATAGATCATCTTCTTTAACTTGAATTTGCCAAAATCCTAATTTCATATCAAATTTACTGTAAATGATTGCTTTAAAGTACGTTTTAATAAATCTCATTTGTTTGGGATTAGGTATCTAATCCATTTTAAATCTTTATTAAGAGGTTTATAATTAATCACTAATCTAGGAGCACTGTGTGCTTTTTCAGCATTACTATTAACATAAAAGGTAGAACGTGGCCAAGGAGATCTAGATTCCCGAATTATTCCTTTACTGAGAAATTCGGATATATCTGGTTTATAATATTCAAAAAGTTCTTAATTCATCTGAAGGGGCCTAGCTTTAATAGCTATCATACTTTCTAATAGGGCCTAAATTTACCTATATTTTTCTAGTTATTTGAGGTTCTTTTGTGGTACTTTTGATATAATAACCAGTCATATTTCTTCCTATTTGATATTTTACCTTTGGAAATATATTTTGATGACTTTATGCAAAATATGGTGAAAAATGTCCAAATCAGGCCAAACAGTGTTGACCTGGTGCCGGGTGGTCTACTTGGGCCAACCGGGGGTCACTTCTGAAAAAATAAAGCAGAATAGAAAAGTTTTGGAAGCATTTTAGAAAGGACCCAACGCCATGTGTTCTTCCTAACTTGGCACTGGGTGTTACTATTCATCAAGAAGCATTCCAGGAAGAACCTGGCGCCAACTGTTCTTCCTAAACTGGCGCCGGGTGCTATTGGGGTTAAGGCGGTGAATTTTGTATTTTGAGCAGATTTTGGCAAATTCCATAAGGATTGTTTAGGGAATTGATTTAGGATTAATTTAGGACTCTTGTACACACTTTTTGACAATTAGAATTCCTATAAATATAAGAGAATAACATTGTACAAACTAATTTTCATAATTTTCAATTCTTCAATGTAATATCTTTAGAAAACTCTAAGAGAAACACCAAGATTTAGGAGGATCAAATGATAATTCTTGAAAAAGAAAAGGAGATTGCTCAAAAAGGTTTCAAAGAAGAAGAAGAAGGCTTACTTGTCTATGAGTGGTTTCTTTTCCTCTTCTTTATAATTTATTGATAATTTGAGATTAATATTTTAATTGTCTTTAGATGATATTCTTTTAGATTCATAATTTTGTGTTGATTTTAGCTTTTTAATCAATTTATTATTATTCTTGGTATTTGATTACTTGTTTTAATTAAGGGATTAATTGATTGTTTCTTCTTGTTGGCTTGCTTGAAATAAGGGTTGGTAATGGTTTTAATTTAATTCATTTCATATTTGTTATCTCTTAACTTTTTTGCAAAAAGGGGTTAATTGTAAAGAACTTGGGTAATCAAAGATTAGTTAATGATTGCTAGAATATAAATTAATTGGCTAATTTCATGCTTTAAATCACCTAGAATATATGGATTTATATAAGGATTAATTTTAATATATCTTTTGGATAAATTTGTTGAGATAGAATATATTCACTGATTTACTTAGAAGATAGTAATTCCATGGATTGCAAACGAAGTGGGTCTACTTTAATCCTTCATGATGCCAATATAATAATTAATTGAGAGAATAGCTAGTCAATCATTATTGTGTATTTAAGGATTTTTATTTATTTACATCCTTGTGACTTTTCTTGTGTGACTTGATTTTCTCTAGTATATTAGGTTAGTTATAGGGGTTAAAATCATCACTATATTCCTAGTTATGTGAAGTTAAATTGAGATACTTTCGATATAATAACTAGGCATATTCTTTCATATTTGACATTTTACTTGTAGAAAGTATTTTTGACAAATTTGTGCATAATTGAATTGATTTCGAACAAAAAAGTAAAAATTTCAGATTACACCTGGAGCCAGGTATGGATAGTGCACCAAGAGCCAGGTCCAATATGGAACAACAGAGAAAATAGAGCAAAACTCAGGAGCAAAACAGAACACACCTGGTGCCATGTGAGTTGAAGGGACCTTGCGCCAGGTCTAGTCTGGACGCGTGAATTCTGTGCACGAATTAGATATTTTTCAAAGAATTTTTGTATTTTTCGAATCCTACTCGGCCAAGATTTCTCAAGTAACGAATTTTGGCATCAAAGAAGCCTATTTAAATAAGAAAAACACAAGAGAAAGTAATGAATCCAAGAATCAAAGTTGCAAATCACTCAAAGAAGAAGAAATTCACCATCCAAGAAGCATTGTTCAAGAGCGTCTTCAAGGAAGAAGCAGGAGGCTGAAGATGATGACAGTGAACAGAGCATGCATACGGGAGAGAAAAATGGAGAAATAAATCATGTACATAGCCTGGCAGTAGCATAGAATACATACCTTTTTGGAGCTTAAAGCCTTGATGAACAAGGTTGAATCAAACAAAGCTCAAAACAGCTTCTTTTACTTCTCTGTGAATTGAAGCTTCAGTGCAGAATATCACCTCCGGTGGAATTTTTGCACGGCTCTTCAACTCTCAAAATATACCACTGCCTAATCACCTTGGTGAGCAGAGAAATGGGAAGAAGAAAATGCTACTCAGATGTCTCTCTCCAGTGCCATTTTGCCTACACCTCTCAGTTGGCATTTATAGGCAATGCATTCACAAACCAAAACCAGAAGCCAAAAAACCAAGAGACACAAATATCCTCTCGATTGATTTCCTTTGGTTTCAAAACCAAAAGCCAGAAGAAGAAAAGGCACAAGAGAGTAAGAGAGAGAAAGAGCTAAGAGTCACCGCGAAAAAAAATATATTTTTATTTTTTTCTCTTTTTCCTTTTATTTTATTTTTCCACACAGAAAGCCAAGAGTCATAAAACAAAAAATAATTATTTTGATAAAAATAATATTCTCGGGATTTAATACTTAAATATTATTTACAAAATAAATTTTGGCTTCACTCTAAACTCTTTCGAACTGTGTTCGAAAAAATCTTACGGTCCAGGCTATTGGGCCAAAATAATATTTATTATTTTTGTTGAACCCGAAAAGTCCAAAATAATAAACATTAATTATTTTCCTTGGGATTAAATAAATAACTCAATAAATAATTAATTAACCCAAATGAACTAAGAATAATTAAATTTTAATTATTTATTTCTTGGAATTTAATTAAATAAATAACCCAATAAATAATTAAGTAATAATTATTTTTCCTCTAGTTTAAGTCCTGGTTAATTTTCTAATTATTCAAACTGGACCTAGATCCTGAATAATTAATTAACCAATTAAACCAGATAATAAATTTCTCTCCATTTATTTTATTCCAGTCCAATAATAACTTAGACTTCCCAAATAAAATAAAACTCTCTCAATTGAGATCATTTTCTCCACCCCCAAAAATAATTAGGACTTACGGGCTATTTCGAGGACCAAAAAGACGGATCGCCTTGGCTACGAAAATGACCAAAATACCCATACTATATAAATAGATGTATTCTACATTTTAAATATTTCCTAATATCACTATAAGGAAATATTGACCCCAAGGACAATGCTACATTAGCAAAGTTTTCGACCTACAGGTGAAATGACTAAAATATCCCTCTACATATTGCCGTACATTTAGAGAGGAAGAAGTGTACTAACACTCCTCTAAACGACATCTACCATCCTTAGGCTTCTAGTCCAATGATCCACGACTTCTTGAAGTGTTTCCGCTTTCCAAGGGAGCTACCCTAAAGCAAACATCCAAATCATATTTCCCAGGCCTGGATATTTAGATCAGTCAGATAACCACAAGGGGCGATATGGTGTAGAAACTATCTTGTACAAATCTGTCTTAACTAACTAGTCACACATACCCAACATACAAGTATATTGGCTTTCCGATAGAACCTCAACTATAGTATATCAAAGCATATGCTTCTAGCTTCGCTAGACCACCAACTCATATTCAAGTCATAGAGTACTAGTCCACATTATAGCGGTAGTAGTCTAGGTTTCTACCATATATAGTACTTTTAAAAATCACTACTACAGGTCCTGTTCTACGTATTCAAAATACGCTTATGTCATGAAGTGAGTGGACTACTCACTGGCTAAAGGTAAGCCATTCCCCAGTTGGAATTCATAACATAATAACCTAAATATGATGAGATTTTCATTCTCATTAATCAGTTAAGAACAAATGTTTATGTGTTCAAATAGCCTATGATCTATACCTTACTGTGAAATACATCTATTCACATGAATCACTTATTTAAACACAATGGGTCTGTTCCAAACGAAAATGTGCACAAATAAAGAAAATAAATTCACAACGATTTCTGACAAATAAATTCTTTTATTAAAATATTCGATATTTACACCAGAAAACTAGTCTAAGAGGGCATATATTCCAACAGAGGCTTGTCTATGAATTCTTTCTTTTACCTTTGTTTTCTTTTTTTAGAATAATGATGTAATTAATGTTTCCATTATAGTTTGACATTATTTTTTGAATTCATGATTTCTTGAGTTAATTTAGTCTTTTTTATCAATTCATTAGTTATCTTAGGATTTGATTACTTGTTTTTCTTATGGAGTTAGTTGATTGATTTTTTTTTTTTGTTAACTTGCTTGAAAAAGAGGTTGATAATGACTTTAATTAATTAATTTCATATTTATTATCTCTTAACTTGCTTGAAAATTGGATTAATTGTCAAGAACTTTGCTAATCAAAGATTAGTTAATGATTGTTAGAATATGAATTTATTGACTAATTTCATATTTTAAATCACCTATAATATAGGAGTTTATATGATGATTGATTTTAATGCATTTTTTGGATAAATTGGTTGAGACAAAATATGTTCACTAATTTAACTAGAAAATAGTGATTCCATTAATTGCAAACGAAGAAGGTCTATATTAAATCCTTCATGAGACTAAGATGATAATTGATTGTGATATGTGCTAAGTGATTCATTGTCATATTTTCAAAAGCCTTTGTCTAAATTGCATATTTTTCACATCTTTGAGTTGTATAAATTTCTTTTTTTTTATTGTTATTATCCTATCACTTTATTGGGTCTGTTAAACAATGAATGAAAAATAATTAGTGTATACTTGTTCATTTGAGGATCGATACTGGTAATTCCCAATGCTATATTTGTGATGAGTACACTTGCTCGTATGTATATTTTGGGATTAATGTTTTAATTAAAACTTGACTAAGGGATGGGTTTAAATTTGATAATTTTTATACACTCAAAATTTATGCATCAGTTAGTGTTTTATTTACCTCTATTCATTTGTTTTTTTGGCTAAACAATAAAGATTTGGGTAAAGTAAAGTGGGAGTTTAAGTTCTTGTGGATTCGATACTTGCTATTCCTTATACTATATGATGGGTATACCTGCTCGTATGTGTGGTTTTAGTGATTAGCATTTTAATTAGAGCTTGATTGGTTGTGGACTTTGTTAATAATATATTCTATACTAAAAAACACGTATCACTTTCATTAAAGTCTTCTGTGTAAAGAAGGCTTACAACATGCTTTTTCCTATTCCAAAAGGCTGTGGGTATTTTAGAACAGATGTGACCTTCCATTTCTTTTCGTATGGCTTCAATCTTATTTTGAACTTCACAGGATTGTAACTGTTCTTGGATTCTTTTGTATTTAACATATTCTTTTAAAAAGTTACTTTGATTTTGTCAGAGAATTATTTTCTCTTTTAAAGTATTGATATATTTACTTTGAGGGGTTAGTAGAAAAGGAAAAGTGACTCGAATGGATCCTATGTAAGTGTGGACTCCATGTTAGTCTACTTCAAATATATATCTGAGTTAAAAAAGGAATTCCTAAAATTACTTATTTATTTAAATCTTTAATAAGAATAAAAGAATTGGCAAAACAAAATTGATTATTACAGATATGGGTATTAGAGAGTTTATACATAATTTGAAGCTGACTTCTAGAGGCAGAATATAATTTAGTGGTTGTTTTTTCATAATATTTAGTAGGTACTAATCCTTCTTGCATACAATTTTGATGTGCTCCTGAATCTAATAAAGCTGCTATTTTGATAACATAATAATCTATTTTAAGAATAATAGGAATATACCATTTTTGAAATGTAGTTTGAGAAACTGCAGAAATGTAATCTTCTCTTTGGTTTTCTTCTAAAGAAAAAATATTATCAACAGTATCTTCTAAGAGTGGTTATTCCATTTTTAAATGTACAAGACCTATATTAATGTTATTAATGTCTATTATTCTCTGTTAATTATGTTCTTTCAAATTTTTAATTTTTTACTTCAACATATTAATTTCAGTATATAAATCTTGTAAAGAAATCATTACTTCTTTTTTATCTTTCTTTTTAAATTTATCAAAAGTTTTTTTTAGATTATAAGGTTCTACTTGTAGTTTGGGATTTAAAACTATCTCTTTTACTTTAAGTAAATATTCTCGTTTAACATTTTCAATCTTGAATATGCCCTAATAATTCAAAAAAGAGTTCTTTATTAGCTTTAGTTATAACATTAAGTTTGTTCGAACTAATCATGTTAATTTTTCCTAAAATTCTTGGACATTCACAAGAAGAGGTTTTACTAAAGGATTCACTATCAGAGGAATTTTCTTAAATTTTAAAAATCTCATCAATATTACTATTAGATGTATTGGAAGTATCTTCAGATTCATCAAGAATAGCATGGATTTGATCTAACAGTTTTTTGTTTAAAGAGAATTCACTTACTTTCTTTTTCTTTTTTTGCTTTTGTTTGCATTCATCAGCTTTATGATCTCTTTTTCCACAAAAATATCATTTGATTCGATCTTTGTCTTTTTCTTGTTTTGTTTTTTTCTTTCTTTAGAAACTTTTATAAAAATTTTCTTTTAGGCTTTTAGTAGAACTTTTTTGTCGGGACTTAAATTTTTTCTTTAGTTTTTTAGAAGGAGGTTTGATTGGAGTATAGCCAAATATTTCACTAAAATTTTCTAATTCCTTTTTAGAATTTTTATGATAATTCTCTATTTAGGCTTTGAGTTTTAAGTCAGTATAGAGCTCTGCTCCTACTTGATTCACATAATTAATTAGTTGACCATAAGAGAGTGTTTCATAAGGAACATGATTACCCCAATCTAATTTAAGCTTTTCTCTAACCTTTTCTACAAATAAAGGAGGCAAACCAAAGATAAAACGTTCTTTCCAAAAAGCATGATGGCAGTCAGATTTGAGTATTTCCTTTTGTAAAAGCATGTCTTTATACTATTTGAAATCATATAGTTTAGGGTAGGTTAAATTAGTAAGAATTTCATAACTACAATCAGCTAATTGTTGAGGATTTCCTACAAAATGTTGTGTTAAAGTAAACATATAAGTATTTAGGCAATCAGATTCTGCTTCAATGGTGGCTATTAGTTGGCCTTTTATATCTAAAGTGATTTTGGTTGTTGTTTTGGAAGTATTCATAATTTCAAGACGTTGGTTTTTGGTCAAATGGTTATGCCACCACCCCTGAAGGATTCCAGTAAAAAGAATAATTCAGGAATCTATAATTATTTTCTTCCTTATCTTCCTAGGGCAGACCTAGTCACTAAGCAATAGTTGAGAGCTAAAGGACCAGCCTGGGGTCCGGGCCAATATGTCGTTTGTAACACTCTATATTTCCATAATGTAGTAGGCTGTAACTTGGGATGTCGCCCTGTTTGATTGCTCAGACAATGGGTCTTTATAACAAACTTCACTCAATATGCAGTAGAATTTTTTTCAAACATAGAAAGTACAAGAATTTGGCTTCTGATACATACACTCAAGGATATAACAGGTCTAAGATATAGTATGAGCCTCTGGGAGTCCACCTCTCTTTTACTGCGCCTCTGATCCTGAATTTTTCAAAATAAATAACACACTTGTGAGTGAGAATCACTCAGTGAGTCTCGTGTGTGCTAGTGCTTTAGTAAAGAGACAGAGTACATAAAACTCTTGTGGGGAAAACATTTCATTTATTCATTGGAAACAATTCCAAAACTCTCTAAAGAAGAGTTTATTCAGAACTCAATTATTTTGAAAAATTGTGTTTCAATTTCAAATCATTACCCCGATTTTCACATCACAGGCATTCCTCCAACATAAAGTTGGCCTGTATGCAAAGCTCACAAGGTTTTGCCTGCGGCATCACGTATCATTGTGCTTAGACTGTAGCCTATAGCACTCAACTGTGCATCGCCGGAGGGTAAATACACCGCAACGTACTACTGAGAATTAAGTTAGTACTTACGCTAAGTATTTATGTAACACCCCACGACTACGTACCCTAAAAGGGCGGGGATGTCGTCCCGTCCCGTAGGACAAGGGGTCTTTAGAACGAGGTATAAATATAAAGGCAATCTCCAAAAGGATCAACTTAGATAAATAAAGAAATATTCTTATTACATCAGGCTCAACTTGGAGCAAAACAGAATAAAATAAAATATTGTTTAGAAGCATAAGCAATAAAGGTCTCCTAGAACGGATAGAGAAAATAGCAAAAGCTTCAACTATTACATGCCCCGCTGTCTCAGCATAGTCTATCTCCTAAAAACATGATGTAAAACGGTGTGAGAATAAATCTCAGTAAGTCCTCTGTGTGCACATGGTGTTTTGAATAGTATGTGTATGCAAAGTGTAGAACATTTGTAAAAATAATTTGGCAAGTTATAAACAATCTCTTTTCGCAAGGAGTGGGTTTTTCTCATTGTCACACTTTATACAAAATAAATCCTCTACTCGGATAAAAGTCATGTCACCACACGTTGGGCTCCATGAGAACAAGTTGGCCAAGGCACCACACTTTGTGCACCTTGTCCGGACCAGATTACCACACGTTGGGCGTTCTGATCAAGGTGAGTGTACAGTCCACCGGGTGAGATACTCCTCCATCTCTACACGTAACAAAACCATCCGGGTGTCCATGCTGGGAATATAAATAATACCTTTCAGACATAATGCTAGCTCGGACTGGCCTGACCAACCAACACTGTCGCCTTTTCAAGAAGAGTTCATCTTCTGGAGGTGGCCTCCTGCCAGAAGACTTACGCTAGCCCTCCAAGACTAGTATTGTTAGCCTACCCTTATTGAGTACTCAACGAACATATCCGTCAATTCCTGATTCAAAATATTTTCAAACCTTGGCTTTGTAAAACGTGGTTTTCTTTAAAAGAGATTTCTAAAAATTTAAGGAAAAGAATAGTTTTCTTGCTAAAAATCGTTAGTTTGACAAAACCGTTTAAAGAATAAATATCCACGTTTACAACACAAGCAAACACAATTTAACAATAGCTTTACAAAGCTTCACAACATGGACTCGCCATCACAACCTTTAACAAAATAGTTTATAAAAGGACTTACCATCACAACATTTAATAAAGGAGTTTATGCAAGGACTTACCTGATATGCCTCAGATAAATGCGATAAATTCACAGCTGGCTTTCCTCAATTATCCTCCTGATCTAAACCATATAATATCATGATCAGGGTCTCAATTAATTCAAACGTGCTCTAATCCCATTTATTTTCGTAACAATTCGCAATCTCCTATTTAATTCCAAGTAAACTATTCAATCCCCAAATATCAAACACTACGACCACATGTTTATCTCGCTAATAAACACCATTAAACTTTACTTTTGGCATCTAGGGAGGGTATTCCCTTACCTTGCAACTACCGGGTAATGAGGTCTCGATGCTCCTATGGTGATCGTCCCGAGTTCGCTTGAGAAGAAGAGAGAAGCTACCTCCTTTGCTTCAGTTGATCGAAAATTTAGGAAGAAGAGGAAATCAGCCTCTATAGGGCGTGATTTAAGGGTAGAAGAAAGAGAAAAGAATCAATAGAGAAAACGGCATCAAGAGGTTGAAAGGATTTGTACTTACCTTAGGGTGTGTTCGATTTTTGCTTGGAATAACTCTTGTGGTTTCGAAAATTTGCAGAGAGAAGTTGCTGAAATTTTCGTGTAGAATGGAGAGGGTAAACGGTGGTTATGGTTTAAAATTGGAGAAGATTGGTTTAGGGTTAGATAGTGATGTTTAGATAGACTCCTAATGGCTTTAGGTTTCTTGGACAGCAAAGGCGGAATTTCCAGCTTGCGCGCGCCTCCTTGCTGCCGATTTTAGGGGAGTTTTATAGAGGAAAAAAATTCTGCAATTTGCTCCTCTAAGCTGGCCGAAACACTGCTCAAAGGAAGGGCTGTATGTGTTCAAAATTTTGGGCCAAACAAGGAAGAGTTTGAGTGAGTTTTGATGACTGAAAAATCATGTGTAAGTGTAGCAAGTTTTGGACTGGTTTGGCTGCTATAATTCTACCGAAATTTTCAGAGGAAAATTGAGGGTTTTAGGCGCTGAAAATAGCTTGTTCAGCTGGGGTTTTTCAGTGAATGATGTGTGCAGAATTTCGGTTGAAGTAGGAACACAAAGCTGGCCGAAAATCCTGCACAAAGCTGTCCGAATTTTTCTGTGTATATGCTAGACGAATTTCAGTGTTTTTGTGTGAATAAAATTCTGGTTTTGTGCAGCTAAGGTAGTTGAATTGTTAAGGAGTGTTCTAGGTGTTTTGAGCTAGGATTTTCAGAGTTGGATTGTAGCTAAAGATGGCTGGAATTTCAGACAGCTTGTGTTGATACAAAGCTACCGAAATTCAGCTAGGAAAAGGAAAAAATTCTAGTTGAATTTGGATTGAAATAAAATCTGGTTTTATCAAGGATTTGGATAAGATTCCCTCTAGTCCTAGAAGAGTTTGGATTGAGTTAAAGGTGCTCCAAGGTGGCGGTCAAAATCTGGAAAAATTTCCAGAATATTTCCAACTTATGGTTTCCGAAAATTCAAGGGAACAAAAGCTGAAAATAAAACAAATTTCATCCTTAGCTAAAATCCTTGAACTTAGGAGTTAAATATAAAGTCTTACTCCTATGGAAGTGGCGTTTAAACCCAAAGAAAATGTCTAAGACTTTAGTTAAAATATTTCTCTAAAACAATTAAATAAATAAAAGGATTATGGCTAGAATTCTTGAAGAGGTGAAATAAGATTTTTCCCTAATATATTCCCTAACTCTAATATTCATCAAGAAGAGTTTTATACCACTTGAAATTCTTCAAAGTGGCTCCTAGCTAGGGGTTTTTTCGAAAAGCCTAAGGAACACAAACTGAAAATTAAAGGTGAACTTTATTCACATCAAAGTCCTTGAATTTAGGAAGTAAATATAGAGACTTATTTCTTTGGAGTAAAAATACTAAAAGTTCTCTAGGATAGCTAGATTCTTTTTCGGCCAAGATAAGAAACAGTCTAAAGAAAAGAATTTCAAGAAGAGAAACTAACTTCACAAAAGTTAGGATTCGAACTCGGGTCACCAAAGGAAATCACCAACCTCCCCGCTATTTCAAAACAACTCCAATGCTAATTTTTCTACAAGAAGTTCTTACCACCCCAATACTCATCCTTCAAAATCTTCGACCAAACCTCCCTTAAACAAATCTTTAACAACACAACTATTTCACATCAATTAATTCAAATGCAAGAGTAACGGAAAAATTCACATGCATCCATGCAAATAAAATTATTCTAGCTACCACATAAAATGCAAGATGCTATGCAATGCATGACTTTTTTCCATAGTCAAAGGTGGTTTTGGGTGGGGTATTACATCCCCTCCCCCTTAAGAGAATTTCGTCCCGAAATTCAGATTTCATACCCTTCGAGCATACCCGGATACTTTCGTCTTAACTATTCCTCCGTTTCCCACGTTGCATCCTGTGCTCCATGATGATCCCAAAGTATCTTCACCATGGGTATCTGCTTGTTTCGGAGCGTCTTGATACTCCGTTCCAAGATCTTTACGGGTCTCTCCACATAACTCAGATTGGGTTGCAACTCCAACGGTTCCTCATTGAGTACATGACTCGGATCGGGATTATACCTTTTCAACTGAGAGATATGGAATACGTCATGCATCCCGGTTAGGCCATCAGGTAGATCCAATCGGTAGGCAACCGGTCCAATTTTCTCCAATATCGGGAATGGTCCCAAGTACCTAGGACTCAACTTCCCTCCCCTCGGATGTTTCAGGATTCCTCTACTAGGAGTCAACTTCAAGAATGCACGGTCGCCTACTTGGAACTCCAATTCCCTCCTCCTAGTGTCTGCATAACTTTTCTGTCTGCTTTGTGCCGCCCTTAGCCTTTCCCGAATTAACTTAATCTTGTCGGTCATCTCCCGAATGCATACTTCACCGGTCTTTTTAACGTTCCCTTCTTCCGTCCATCCCCAGTATATCGGTACTCGGCATTTTCGCCCATACAAGTGCTTCGTACGGCGCCATTCCGATCGACGCCTGATAGCTGTTGTTATATGCTAACTCCGCATGCAGTAAAGACTCAATCCACTTGTCTCCAAAGTCCAAGATACATGCTCGGAGCATGTCTTCCAGTATTTGAATGACTCTTTCGGATTGACCGTCTGTTTGCGGATGAGCAGAGGTGCTGAATTTCAGCGTCGTGCCCAAGGATTCCTGGAACTTACCCCAGAACCTTGAAGTGAATCTAGGGTCCCTATCCGACACAATGCTCGACGGTACACCATGCAACCTTACAATTTCTCGGGTATATGTCTGAGCCAACTTTTCCATTGAGTCCCTTACGTTTACCGGTATGAAATGCGCTGTCTTGGTCAATCGGTCCACTACCACCCAGATTGCATCCTTGTGTGACTTGGTCATCGGAAGGCCAGTCACAAAGTCCATGGTCATCTCTTCCCATTTCTATTCGGGAATCGGTAATGGTTGCAGTAAACTTGCAGACTTCTTATGCTCCATCTTAACCTTCTGGCATGTCAGACAGGTTGACACATGCTGAACTATATCCCTCTTCATTCCAGCCCACTAATATTTCCTTTTCAAGTCTTGGTACATCTTTACCTCCCCAGGGTGTATGGTGTATTTGCTCTTGTGCGCTTCGTCCAGTATCCTCTTCCTTAAATCTTGGATGTCCGGTACACAAATCCGGTCCCGAAAGTACAATACCCCTTTCTCATCGGTTCGAAAATCGCCTCCTCCTCTCACGATCTCTTTCTCCCTAAAAGTTTGAAATTCTGTACTGCCCTGTTGACCTGATACAATTTCCTGGTCCAGATCGGGTTTCAGGGTCAGGTTGCTCACGCAGATCTTCCCCTTTTGCACTTGCGCCTCTTTCTCTAGGATATCCTGGACTGCCAACACCTCTTATATTCTCAAGTGTGCCATTTTTACCTTTCGACTTAGAGCGTCTGCTACCACATTCTCTTTACCCGGATGATAGTTAATGGGGCACTTATATTCTTCCAGGAACTCCATCCACCTTCGCTGTCGGAGATTCAAGTCCTTTTGCGTAAAGATATATTTCAAACTCTTATGGTCCGTGAAAACCTCGTATTGTGCACCATACAAGTAATGTCGCCGTTTTTTCAAGACGAACACTGTAGATGCTAGCTCTAGGTTATGCGTGGGATAATTAACTTCGTGCGGCTTTAGCTTTTTAGATGCATAGGCTATGACTTTCCCTTCCTGCATCAGCACAGCTCCTAGTCCTTCCTTGGATGCATCTGTATAGAGTGCATAGGGCTTATCAGCCTCAAGCAGACTCAGCACGGGTGCTGTAATCAACCTCTTCTTAAGTTCTTGGAAGCTCTCCTCGCACTTCTCACTCCAAGCAAAAACGACATATTTCTTCAACAGTCGTGTCATCGGTGAAGCTAAAGTGGAGAAGTTTTTAATGAAACGCCGATAGTACCCGACCAACCCATGGAAACTGCGTATCTCGAAAATGTTCTCCGGTTGTTTCCAATTAGCTACGACTTCTACCTTAGCAGGGTCCACTTTGATCCCCTCTTTGGATATCACGTGACCAAGGAAAGACACTGAGCTCAGCCAAAACTCACACTTACTGAACTTAGCGTAAAGCTTGAATTCTCTCAGCTTCTCTAGGACCAATCTTAAGTGCTCCGCGTGGTCCTCCGGATTTTTGGAGTAGATCAAAATGTCATCAATGAATATAACCACGAACTTGTCCAAGTATGGTTGAAAAATGCGATGCATCAAATCCGTGAATACTGCCGGTGCGTTGGTTACACCGAACGGCATTACTACAAATTCGTAATGGCCATACCGCGTGTTAAATGCAGTCTTAGGAATGTCTTCTTCTTTGATCCTCACCTGATAGTATCATTGTCGTAGGTCCAATTTCGAGAAAACAAGCAGTGCCTTGCAGTTGATTAAACAACTCATCAATTAAGGGTAGAGGGTATTTATTCTTGATCGTTAGATTGTTCAGTCCCCGATAGTCGATACATAGCCTCAAGGTACCATCTTTTTTCTTGACAAACAACACCGGGGCTCCCCACGGTGATGTATTCGGCCGAATGTAGCCTTGCCTTAGCAGTTCTTCCAATTGCTCCTTCAACTCCTTCAACTCTGTCGGTGCCATCCGGTAGGGGGTTCTGGATACCGATTTTGTACCGGGAATCAGATCCACGGTGAACTCAACTTCCCGTTCAGGGGGTAGGGAAGTGAGATCCGTAGGGAACACATCCGAAAAGTCTTTCACCACCTCCGTACTTTCCAAGGTACACGGGTCCTTTGGTTTGTTTAGGAGATATGCCAAGTATCCCGCAAATCCTTTCTTGAGCAACTTCTGAGCTTTAGCTCCAGCAATAAGAAATTTTAGTTCCTTCGTTCGCTTGCCATTGAATTCAATTACATCCCGTCCAAGTCTCACAAACTGCACCGTCTTAGTCTTGCAGTCCACACGAGCTCTGTGCTTCGACAACCAGTCCATGCCCAAGATCAAGTCATAACCGTCCATGGCTAGGATTATAAGGTCGGCCTCCAGCATCTCCTTCCCAACCTCAACTCCACAACTTCCCATTTTCTTGCCTGCTTCCACCACCTTTCCCAAGGGGGAACTAACTACTAGGGTATAAGGTAGCTCATTTCCTTCTCAGCCCAGACGTGAAGCACATACTTTACTTACATAAGAGCGTGTAGATCCTGGATCTATCAGAACATTAACAAGACAACCTTGGATAGAAAAGTTACCTTCGATTACGGCGGCGTCCGCTCTGACCTCCTTCAACTCCTTCAACTCTGTCGGTGCCATCCGGTAGGAGGTTCTGGATACCGATTTTGTACCGGGAATCAGATCCACGGTGAACTCAACTTCCCGTTCAGGGGGTAGGGAAGTGAGATCCGTAGGGAACACATCCGAAAAGTCTTTCACCACCTCCGTACTTTCCAAGGTACACGGGTCCTTTGGTTTGTTTAGGAGATATGCCAAGTATCCAGCAAATCCTTTCTTGAGCAACTTCTGAGCTTTAGCTCCAGCAATAAGAAATTTTAGTTCCTTCGTTCGCTTGCCATTGAATTCAATTACATCCCGTCCAGGTCTCACAAACTGCACCGTCTTAGTCTTGCAGTCCACACGAGCTCCGTGCTTCGACAACCAGTCCATGCCCAAGATCAAGTCATAACCGTCCATGGCTAGGATTATAAGGTCGGCCTCCAGCATCTCCTTCCCAACCTCAACTCCACAACTTCCCATTTTCTTGCCTGCTTCCACCACCTTTCCCAAGGGGGAACTAACTACTAGGGTATAAGGTAGCTCATTTCCTTCTCAGCCCAGACGTGAAGCACATACTTTACTTACATAAAAGCGTGTAGATCCTGGATCTATCAGAACATTAACAAGACAACCTTGGATAGAAAAGTTACCTTCGATTACGGCGGCGTCCGCTCTGACCTCCTCTCGGCTCAGGGCAAAGACTTTGGCCTTCACCTAGGGCTTCATGCCTCCCGCTCCGGCTGGTCCAGTAGCGGCACCTCTGTTGCCTCCCATTGGCTGGGTCGGCGTGGTCTGCTCAGTCCTTAAGGGTTTGGGGCAGACGTTCCTCAGATGTCCTGGGTCTCCGCAGTTGAAACACCTTCTCACACCCTCGCTACCCCGGCAGCTTCTCTCGGTGTGGCCTCGCTTCCCACACGGCTGACGGTTCGAGCCGCCTTGCATTGATCCGCTACGTGCACTCGTGGTCGCTTACCCCGATTTCCCCACGGCATAGAACTCGCAGGTCGCTTATTGCCTGAAGGCCTCATAGGTGGACGACTTGGTTGAAAGGGTCAGTTCACCGGTCGGTGCCGATCTTCGTTCTCTGTCCGAGAAGCTGCGTCCACAGCGGCAGTGTACGACGTTGGCGGTGATGGAGCCAACACCCTCCTCAAATCTGGCCTAAATCCGGTCCCGAATTGTCGGGTGCGCTTCTGCTCTGTATTTACCAAGCACTTGCAGTACTTGGACAACTGCATGAATCGGGCTGCATATTGGGCCACAGTCATGCCTCCCTGCCTGAGGGTCTGGAATTCATCCCCCCTCTTCTCAACTACCCATCGAGAAATGTACTCGGCCCGGAAAGCCTCCGTAAAATCGTCCCAGGTCCACTCCTGCTCCTCCCTGTCCCAATTACCCCGTACTCGCTGCCACCATGCCCGAGACGGTCCCCTTAGCCGAAAAGCAGCAAACTTCACCATCCTCTCTTCTGAGTACTGCAGAGTAGCAAAAATGTCCTCCATCTGCTCAATCCATTGCTCGGCTTTCTCATCCTATTCCACCTCCCCCTGGAATGTGGGAGGTTGGAACTTCAGGAAACGCTCCAGGGCCTCATCCTCTCCCTGCGGTGGTTTTCTAGCCATCTTATCCACCATTTCAGTCAAGTTCTATAGGATTGAGGCCATCTTGTCGAAAGCCTAACCCATGGTCACATCCCGTGACCTCTCCGAAGCCAATTTCTGCTCACGTGGCAGGTGCTCCTCCACGTCGGGGGTGGAACGATGCACCTGCTCAAATTCCGGGGTGGAGGATGCACTCTCCTGCACCGTTCTGCTATGCACAATCATTCAGCGTCTTGGTGCCATCTTAATCATATTCACTCAGGGTCAGATAGTTATCAAGGGGGAAAAGAATATGCTTAGGTGCATGATCAATTGATAGTAATGTACTCATCTAAAAGAGAATGTGATGATAACGTGCAGAGATAAATCAAGTAATAAACGAAACTCATGCTTGTCATATAAACCATTCTTTGCAGAAAAGAATGGGTCATCTCATACGATATCCTTTTTATTTAAAATGATTAATAAGCCCTATGAGCCATATGCTCCCTTAAGGAAAAGATAAACAAACAAAAGTATGCAAATTCCAAAGAAAGAAAGAGTAAAAGCTGGCTGGTCTTCTATGTTCGACTCTCCCTAGTTTCAACGAAGTATCGGAGTCGTCAGAGGCCGGTTCCACCAGCCACCCCACGGAACTATCGGGTCTCCCTATGTAGTTCCTCGCAAAACCAACGCTCCCACTTGGCTGCCCTGACTCACCCTCTCGGCATCTCTTGGCTCTCATGGCCATCTCATAGAGCTCGTCCAACGCTAATCTAACTATACCCTTAGGCGCAGGCCTCTCACTCCCCAAGTCAGATGGATCAACTAACCCCTTTCTCCTTAGCATGGCATCTACGCCCAGTTCATATCGGAGTCCACACCCCTTAGGACTCCTTTCTAGCTTCCTATTTCCCTTATCTACCCCTCCTAGAGCTGACTGCCTATTATCTCTTTCTCCCAGGACAACCTCCATTACCTCATCGTCCTCTCTTTCTACCCCAACCATCTCTCCCTAGTTCTCATCGTCTCCCTCATTCCCTAGCTCATCTACCTCTCCCTCACTCAACTCCGTCATCTCCTCATCTCCCTCATCTTCCCCTAGGCTCTCCTCGACCTCTATCTCCGTCTCAGCCACTGGGTCGTCTAACACTGACGGCTCACGCTCTCTCTCTGAATCAGACGCGGGTGGATCGCCTACGGGTAGTGGGACAGCTGGATTCCCGCAGCCAGCGGGCCAGTCTCTGACAGCCGATACAACTCTTTTGACCATCCTATAAACAAAAGACAGAAATTAGAACCAAATCAAAATACTTAAGAAAATAGAACCCTATAAGTCAAGTAATTGCTTAAACCATGTCTCTGATACCACTTGTAACACCCCACGACTACGTACCCTAAAAGGGCCGGGATATCGCCCTGTCCCGTAGGACAGGGGTCTTTAGAACGAGGTATAAAATATAAAGGCAATCTCCAAAAGGATCAATTTAGATAAATAAAGAAATATTCTTATTACATCAGGCTCAACTTGGAGCAAAACGGAATAAAACAAAATATTGTTTAGAAGCATAAGCAATAAAGGTCTCCTAGAATGGATAGAGAAAATAGCAAAAGCTTCAACTATTACATGCCCCGCTGTCTCAGCACAGCTATCTCCTGAAAACATGATGTAAAACGGTGTGAGAATAAATCTCAGTAAGTCCTCTGTGTGCACATGGTGTTTTGAATAGTATGTGTATGCAAAGTGTAGAACATTTGTAAAAATAATTTAGCAAGTTATAAACAATCTCTTTTCGCAAGGAGTGGGTTTTTCTCATTGTCACACTTTATACAAAATAAATCATCCACTCGGATAAAAGTCATGTCACCACACGTTGGGCTCCATGAGAACAAGTTGGCCAATGCACCACACTTTGTGCACCTTGTCCGGACCAGATTACCACACGTTGGGCGTTCTGATCAAGGTGTGTATACAGCCCACCGGGTGAGATACTCCTCCATCTTTACACGCAACAAAATCATCCGGGTGTCCATGCCGGGAATATAAATAATACCTTTCAGACATAATGCTAGCTCGGACTGGCCAGACCAATCAACACTGTCGCCTTTTCAAGCAGAGTTCATCTTCTGGAGGTGGCCTCCTGCCAAAAGACTTACGCTAGCCCTCCAAGACTAGTATTTTTAGCCTACCCTTATTGAGTACTCAACGAACATATCCGTCAATTCCTGATTCAAAATATTTTCAAACATTGGCTTTGTAAAACGTGGTTTTCTTTAAAAGAGATTTCTAAAAATTTAAGGAAAAGAATAGTTTTCTTGCTAAAAATCGTTAGTTTGACAAAACCGTTTAAAGAATAAATATCCACGTTTACAACCCAAGCAAACACAATTTAACAATAGCTTTACAAAGCTTCACAACATGGACTCGCCATCACAACCTTTAACAAAATAGTTTATAAAAGGACTTACCATCACAACATTTAATAAAGGAGTTTATGCAAGGACTTACCTGATATGCCTCAGATAAATGCGATAAATTCACAGCTGGCTTTCCTCAATTATCCTCCTGATCTAAACCATATAATATCATGATCAGGGTCTCAATTAATTCAAACGTGCTCTAATCCCATTTATTTTCGTAACAATTCGCAATCTCCTATTTAATTCCAAGTAAACTATTCAATCCCCAAATATCAAACACTACGACCACATGTTTATCTCGCTAATAAACACCATTAAACTTTACTTTCAGCATCTAGGGAGGGTATTCCCTTACCTTGCAACTACCGGGTAATGAGGTCTCGATGCTCCTATGGTGATCGTCCCGAGTTCGCTTGAGAAGAAGAGAGAAGCTACCTCATTTACTTCAGTTGACCGAAAATTTAGGAAGAAGAGGAAATCAGCCTCTATAGGGCGTGATTTAAGGGTAGAAGAAAGAGAAAAGAATCAATAGAGAAAACGGCATCAAGAGGTTGAAAGGATTTGTACTTACCTTAGGGTGTGTTCGATTTTTGCTTGGAATAACTCTTGTGGTTTCAAAAATTTGCAGAGAGAAGTTGCTGAAATTTTCGTGTAGAATGGAGAGGGTAAACGGTGGTTATGGTTTAAAATTGGAGAAGATTGGTTTAGGGTTAGATGGTGATGTTTAGATAGACTCCTAATGGCTTTAGGTTTCTTGGACAGCAAAGGCGGAATTTTCAGCTTGCGCGCGCCTCCTTGCTGCCGATTTTAGGGGAGTTTTATAGAGGAAAAAAATTCTGCAATTTGCTCCTCTAAGCTGGCCGAAACACTGCTCAAAGGAAGGGCTGTATGTGTTCAAAATTTTAGGCCAAACAAGGAAGAGTTTGAGTGAGTTTTGATGACTGAAAAATCCTGTGCAAGTGTAGCAAGTTTTGGACTGGTTTGGCTGCTATAATTCTACCGAAATTTTCAGAGGAAAATTGAGGGTTTTAGGTGCTGAAAATAGCTTGTTCAGCTGGGGTTTTTTAGTGAATGATGTGTGCAGAATTTCGGTTGAAGTAGGAACACAAAGCTAGCCGAAAATCCTGCACAAAGCTGTTCGAATTTTTCTGTGTATATGCTGGATGAATTTCAGTGTTTTTGTGTGAATAAAATTCTGGTTTTGTGCAGCTAAGGTAGTTGAATTGTTAAGGAGTGTTCTAGGTGTTTTGAGCTAGGATTTTCAGAGTTGGATTGTAGCTAAAGATGGCTGGAATTTCGGACAGCTTGTGTCTGGAATTTCGGACAGCTTGTGTTGATACAAAGCTGCCGAAATTCAGCTAGGAAAAGGAAGAAATCCTAGTTGAATTTGGATTGAAATAAAATCTGGTTTTATCAAGGATTTGGATAAGATTCCCTCTAGTCCTAGAAGAGTTTGGATTGAGCTAAAGGTGCTCCAAGGTGGCGGTCAAAATCTGGAAAAATTTCCAGAATATTTCCAGCTTATGGTTTCCGAAAATTCAAGGGAACAAAAGCTGAAAATAAAACAAATTTCATCCTTAGCTAAAATCCTTGAACTTAGGAGTTAAATATAGAGTCTTACTCCTATGGAAGTGGCGTTTAAACCCAAAGAAAATATCTAAGACTTTAGTTAAAATATTTTTCTAAAACTATTAAATAAATAAAAGGATTATGGCTAGAATTCTTGAAGAGGTGAAATAAGATTTTTCCCTAATATATTCCCTAACTCTAATATTCATCAAGAAGAGTTTTATACCACTTGAAATTCTTCAAAGTGGCTCCTAGCTAGGGGTTTTTTCGAAAAGCCTAAGGAACACAAGCTGAAAATTAAAGGTGAACTTTATTCACATCAAAGTCCTTGAATTTAGGAAGTAAATATAGAGACTTATTTCTTTGGAGTAAAAATACTAAAAGTTCTCTAGGATAGCTAGATTCTTTTTCGGCCAAAATAAGAAACGGTCTAAAGAAAAGAATTTCAAGAAGAGAAACTAACTTCACAAAATGTAGGATTCGAACTCGGGTCACCAAAGGAAATCACCAACCTCCCCGCTATTTCAAAACAACTCCAATGCTAATTTTTCTACAAGAAGTTCTTACCACCCCAATACTCATCCTTCAAAATCTTTGACCAAACCTCCCTTAAACAAATCTTTAACAACACAACTATTTCACATCAATTAATTCAAATGCAAGAGTAACGGAAAAATTCACATGTATCCATGCAAATAAAATTATTCTAGCTACCACATAAAATGCAAGATGCTATGCAATGCATGACTTTTTCCCATAGTCAAAGGTGGTTTTGGGCGGGGTATTACAATTTAAGTTAGTGCAAACGCCAAATATTTAAGTTAGTGCATACACCAAGTATTCAAGTTAGTGAATACGCCAAGTAAGTTGGTGCTTATGCCAAGTATTCAAATTAGTGCATACGCCAAGTAAGTTAGTACTTACGCCAAGTATTCAAGGTAGTGCATACACTAAGTATTCAAGTTAGTCATGTTTTAGAGTCAAGAGTTGACAAGTTCAAGAAATCAAGAATTCATATTATTCATCGTGTTTCCAAATCCATAAAAAGGCTCGTACTTAAGCACATCAGGAAACCATTTTTCATATCAGAAAAACCATTTTTGGGATAAAATATACTTTTTTAGAATTTGATCTCACTAACTCGCAAGTCAGATAATAATTATCATAGGCTCCGCAAGGCCAATTAGTTCATTCCATAGGCACATTAGGCCAATAAATAGTTTTCGGGATCAAAATGTCGTTTTTCAAAAGTCAATCTCACATCGAGAGATCATTTTTCAAAATCATGTCAAAACAGGATAAAGATTTCTTTTCATACATCAAAATAAGTTTCCAAGAGTATTTGGGTCGTTTTGCCCGTACTCGATTACAAAAGTCATTTCCAATGACATTCGGGTCATTTTACCTATACCCGATTCCAAAAGACTTTTTGAGGGTATTCGGGTCATTTTATTCTTATCTAATTTGAAAAGCGTTCACAAGAGTTCCAATAAGGATATTTCGGTCATTTACCGAATAACCAATTCCAAAGCTTTTCATGAAATACTCTAATAAAGACATTTGAATCATTTTTCAAATACTCGATTTCAAAAAGAACTTTTTCTAAGAATTCAGAATTCTAATCCTGAAAGAGGATTAAATTCAAAGTTTCCAAACATATTTCCATAAAATATTTCAATAATGGCATTCTAGTCAATTTGTGAATACTCGATTCCAAAAATAACCATTTTTTGAAAATTCCATGTGTTTAATCCAAAAATGACTAAATTTACAAAATTAATACTTTAATCATCTGTTAAGGTTTTCAAGCCAAATATAAAGTTCATTTGAGCTCAAAGTGGCATAACAATAAATCTTACTCAGATAACCTTAAATACATTCAAGGATTTTCAAAACGGTATAAAACATAGCATTTCAAAACGGTTTTAGAAATCAAAGGGACTCACATCGTGTCCTAATTAACTTTTTCCATTTATGGCCGTTTGACCACCGTTTCTAACGTACTGTTGGCCATTTACTGATAAACCTACACCAAACATTATTTTTAGGTTAAATTGTGTTTAGTCGAAAAGTAGCCTACGGTTAGCCGATGTCCACCTGCAACATCCAACCGACGTTTAGCCGACGGTTAAGGAAAACGTTCAATTTTCGTTCACGTCGTTTTTTCATTGTTTGTTCAATTATTTCATTTTCCTTTTTCCATATGCTTCCTCCCTTCATGCACAAGGGATTCACTCTATATTGCTCATTCATTCCATCCCAAAGTCACACAATTGATCATCCTTAAGTTCATTCACTTTTCAAGCAAAATCCTGAAATTTCACTGTTTTGACACACAATTTTGTTTCGCACATAGCTTTCAATTCACAACTCCAATTTGGCTCTATGATATACCAAAACAACTATAAGACTCTTAAATTTACTTCTATGCAAGCCCTTTTCATAGTATTTGCTCTTGTGACATAATACTGGGCAAAAACTGCCCCAACAATTTTCTTATTTTTAATCCATTTTCACGAAACAACTTCACCTACTTGTGCTTCTTGATTTCTAACACTTATATAACCCTTAATCCACTTCATTTTCCCTTTAAACAACCTTAATTCTTTGGGTTTTCAGGTTCAAGAAGCCACTAATTTTTTTATGGAAATAACATATAATCAATATCAACGTTAACAATAATCATAATCCATTTTCTTTAACGTTTAACCCCGTTTTTATCCCAATTCTACCACCTTTCTTCACAATCATGAACAACCCTTTAAATCACCATTCAAATACCCTTATTTACCAGACAAAATATAGCTTATAGATCTTTCATCCAACCGGTACACATACTTGCACACACAAAGTCTCACATAGTATACAATAATTACTTTGATTATCACAATTTTCATGTTTTCATGTTATAATTCATATCAAACGATCACCGTAACAAATTTTACAACTTTAATTCTTGAAGCATAGGATTTTACCTTGGGTATGAGATGTTGTGGCTTGAATTTTGCTCCAAGAATCACCAAACTCTCAAGAACACACACTTTCTCTCCCATTTTTCAATTTTCCTCAATTTTCTCTAGCTTTTCTTTCATTTTTCTTTCTTTTCACTTCCTTTTCTTTCTGCTGTCTTTATGGATGAATTTTCTTACTGAAATTCAGCTCCTCCACCACTATACATGGTCCAAATTGGTGACCATTTGATCACAAATTGTAGGCTATCCACCACATGTCGCAATTTCATTCGTCCACCTATTTTTTTATTTATTTTGTAAAACTTATTTGATAAGCTTTATCTTGTATGAAATCTCATACAACCTCTCATAGTGTGACACATGTCTTTATCCACTAATCATATAGTGCCACACGTCCAAGTTTTACCAACATTTCTAATTTTTCTCATAAATAACCAAAATCGAGTCCGGAATGGAAAAATATTTTACTTCACCATTCAACTCCAAAAATTCTACTGAATCCATTGGTAATACTTAAATTCTCTAATTCTTTCTCAATTTGGTCAAATTTGCGGTCAAAGTTGCGAGCGAGGTCAAAATGACAAAAATGTCCCTGATAACTGAATAATTTATTCCGCACCAAGACGTGCGTTTTATCGCACTGATCAATTTCCATTCTTAGTGTACCCTCATATTCTTATTTTATTAACAATAGTAGCCTTCCGAAGATTTAGGATACAAGTAGAACAAATTCAATAATTACATTCAGGTCCCGTTAAAATATTATTATACCAAAATATTCGTTTCATTACACCGATCATCTTTTGTTTTGGCCATTAATATAAATTCTTATCCTATTACAAGTAGTAACCAATCAAAGGTAAAATGCGGGGTATTACATCATTCCTAGGCTAATAATGACCTAATCCAACTATTCTGGGTTGACCAACGTACAAGCTACTCTCACAGTTACTACTCAACCAAATAGTTGCAGGAATATGGGAAGAAAATAAAGATAGAGAATAAGAATGCAGAAAGATTAAAGACTACATCATGTAAGGATAGAGAGAGAAAGTAAGGAGCTTACTTGGACATGTTTAGCATGACAGAATAAATCATGAACATGGAACATGGCTCTGATACCAAATAAAAGTGCACCCAGTATTTCTTCAAAACTCCACTAATTTTTTATTATACATCTATTTTCAAACTGATATAAAAGAAATAAAGTACAAATTTCTAAAACTAAAATAAAAAAAAAATCGACTTTTGCATACAAAGAATTTTCTTTTGAAGGATAGAAAAATTCACTCTGCATTTTTTCGAGGAACTTTGTCTTTAAATAGGCAAATGTTGCATGGCTTTCTCGAATGGCATTCTAAATTATTGTTGATTGTTCTAGACCATGTGAAGATGGAATCAAATTGTCGGCCGCTTGAAGGAATTGCTCCATAATGTGTCTGGAGTAGAGGGGTCTATAGCTTTTACCGATGCAATATATCATCTTACAAATGATCTCAATGATTGAAAAAAGTGATTTCGACATTTCATACAGCTGGAGCTATCGGAAGTCTCTTTTTCGTTTTGAGCGGAGTATTGTCATTATGGGCTCTGACAAGGGTATCCTGCCATAATACCAATGGGATTGTCCATATCTACATTGTCATTATCAAAGAAACTAAAATCTAGTTGAGTGTCTTCATTGCTGTCTACGGTTGTCATCTGAATCTAACTCTGCAAAATTTGGAGTTGGAGTTGCAGATCTACTTTTGAAATCTTTAGTTTTCCTTTACTGGAAAAAGAATTTGCATCGGTCTCCTTTTTTATAGGAGTAGAGGGATTAGCTAGATTTGCTGATGGATTTGATATCCATCATTTTAATTTTATTTCTTAAGTGTCGCACTAACTCAGTAGTTTCTAGCTTGTAATTCCATCCCATGATAAAATAAATTTTCTTTTCTAGGAAGAATTTGTAATATTGAATGTGAGGAGGAAAATGTAGAAGCTGCTGATCCTGAATATACTAAGCAAACTGAAGTTTATGCTGGTTTAACAAAACATCTTGATTTCCACCAAATGACTTCCACCATTGGTAGAACCATCTAGGAATGGTTTTCAGGGTATCTTTCCCATACTTAACAAACAAAGTATGAATGAGATCTTTGAGGAATAAGAAATTATGCCGAGCATTCAAATAGTCCATGAAGTTGTAATTTCATGGTTTTAAAGGGCTTTTGAACTGAATTGGGGTGTAAATTCCAAATACAGGCCAGGTGTCCAGATCTAGAATTTTAAAAATTCGGCATCGAAAGTAAGCAATGCCTTTGTCATTTTTGTGAACATTTTTTTCATGTTCGAATTTAATCGAACTGGTGGCAAAAAAAATGTGTTCGTAAAAGAGTTTGATTTCCAAATGTTCTACTTGAAACAGATGGCTAGATTGATTATATGCTTCTGGGTGAAGGGCATTGACAAGTTCTCTTTCTACGTTACTAGATAAATCTCTAGAAATTGCTAGTAAGGGGATTAAGGATTTCTCCACAAATCTGAAGTTGCGCCTTTGTGCGAAGGTGAGGATTTTTCTAGTTTGGAAGGAGTTTAAGAAGAAGCTAGTATAACTGCTTCCTTAAAGGAAGACGAAGGTGTTATGAAATAGAAAGAATTATCAACTTTTTCAGTTTTAGTTATCTTTTGTGGTGAAGAGTCTAGGTTCAAAAGATTCATTGTTAAGGGTGGTCTTGATAAGGAAGAACTGGATAAAGGAGGATAAGAAGAAAGAACGGTGAATCTATTTGATGTATTACCTCTTGGTCTAATGTTGTGAACTATTGATGTTGTTTACCTGATTTCAAAGTAGTATATAACTTATTTCAAAGAAATAAAATGTTTAAAATACAAATTTTTGAAACTGGAAAAGAAAATAATCAACTTCAGCATACAAAGAGTTTTCACTTAAAGGACAGGAAAATTCACTCTGCATTTCTTCAAGGAACTTTGTCTTTAAATTGGTAGATGTTGCACGGCTTTCTCGGATGGCATTCTGAATTATTGTTGAATGGTCCAAACCATGTGAAGATGGAATCAAATTGTCAGCCACTTGTAAGAATTGCTCCATGATACGTCTGGAGTGGAGTGGTCCATAACTTTTATTGGTGCAATACATCATTTTACAAATAAGCTCTGTGATTTCGACATTTCATACAGCTAGAGTTGTTGAACGTCTCTTTTTCTTTTTGAGTGGAGTCTTGTCATCATAGGCTTTGACAGAGATATGCTGCTACAATACCAGTGGGATTCTCCATATCTACATTTCCATTGTCAGAGAAACTAAAATCTGGTTGAGTTTCTTCATTGCTGTCTTCAGTGGTCATTTGAATTTGATTCTGCAATATTTGGAGTTGTAGTTGTAGATCTGCTTGGATTTTCCATTGCTGGAAAATGAACTTGCATCAGTCTCCTTTTTTATAGGAGTGGAGAGATTTGTTAGATTTACCGATGGCTTTGGTGTCCATCCTTTTATTTTTATTTCACGACACAAGTGTCTCACTATTTCAAGAGTTTCGAGCTTGTAATTCCAACCAATGATAAAATAAAATTTCTTCTCAAGGAAGAATTTACAATATTAGATGTAAGAAGGAAAATGTAGAATCTGTTGATCTTTAATATACTGAGAAAACTAGAGTTTATGCTGGTTTGACAATACATTTTTATTTTCACCAAATATCTTCCACCATTGGTAGAACCATCTGGGAATGGTTTTAAGAGTATATTTGCCATACTTAACAAAACCAAGTATGAGTAAGATCTCTCAAGAAAAAGAAATTGTGTCGGACATTCAAGTAGTCCATGAAGTTGTAGTTTGGTGGCTTTGAAGGGCTTTTGAATTGAATTGGAGTATAAATTTCAGATACATGCCACGTATCTAGATCTAGAATTATAAGAATCTGGCATCGGGAGTAAGCAATGCATTTGTCATTTATGTGGGCATTTCTTTCATGCTCAAATTCTATTGAGCCAGTAGCAAACAAAATGTGTTCGTAAAAGAGTCTGGTTGTTCAAAGGGTATGCATGGAACTGATAGCTAGATTGATTGTATGCTTCGGGATGAAAGGTATTGACAAATTCTCTTTCTATTTTACTAGCTAAATCTCTAGGAATTGCTAGTAGTGGGATTAACACTTTTGTTACAAATTCAAAAGTTTCACCTTTATGTGAAGGTGAGGATTTTTCAGATTTGGAAAGAGTTTGAGAAGAAATTGGTTTTACTGCTTCCTTGAAGGAAGAATGAGGTGTCATGGCATAGAAAGAATTATCAGTTTTATAGGTTTTTATTATTTTTGTGGTGAAGAGGCTGGATTCAAAAGATTCATTGTTAAGGGTGGTCTTGATAAGGAAGAACTGGGTAAAGGAGGATAAGAAGAAAGAACAGTGAATCTATTTAATGTATTACATTTTGGTCTGATGTTGTGCACTATGGATGTTGTTTACCTGCTACTTCACTCAATATTTATAATGTAAAAACTCACCTTTAATAAAGATAAAATATCTTATCAAAATCTTATCATGGTTATCCTTGAAGAAATTCTCTGGTTAGGAAATCAAGAAGAAAAGTGTATTCTCCTTTAATAAATTCAATGTCAAAATCAAAACTTGAAAATAATGCTTGTCATCTGGCAAAATTCTGTTTGGCCACAAGATTTTTTACATATTTTTGTAAAACGTCTTTTGCAGCTTTGCAATCAATTCTGAGAAAAAACTTTTTATTAACTAAGTCATCTTGAAATTTTGATATGTATTAAACAATAGAAATTTTTCTTTTTTAATGGTTCTATAATTTTTCTGACTAGATAGCCAAATACCAGAATGATATCTGACTAATTGTTTAGAGGAGGAATCTGATTTCTTCTATTTTAGTACACCTCAATGAGCTACAAAACTATCTTTAATGTACCATTTAGATAATATGAATGGAATGTTTTGCCTTTTGGATTAAAGAATGTACCTTTTGAATTTCAAAATGTTATGAACAATATATTCAACTCTCATAGTCATTTTATAATAGTTTGTATAGATGATGTCTTAGTCTATTCAGAAAATACAGATCAACACTTTAAGCATTTAAAGCAATTCTTTGATATTGTTAGAGTAAATGGATTAGTAGTAAGTGCCAAAAAAGTTGAGTTATTCTAGACTGAGGTAAAAGTTTTAGACATAATCTCACAAAAGGAACATACAAACCCATCTATAGAGCTATAGAATTTGCATCCCAATTTTCATATAAAATTACTAATAAAACCCAGTTACAAAGATTTTTAGGATGTCTAAATTACATTTATGATTTCATTCCTCATCTCAGACAGTTAACATTCCCCCTGACTCACTTTTTGTATAGTTAATCACTTCCAACCGATCTACAGAAATAAATGCATTATCTTATCTCTATAATTAACTTAAGCTCCTTGCTTCGACACTAATTCCATATCTAATATGCTATCATAATCTTCAAAAGAAGGTACGAATTAAATTCCTTGTCAAATTTACTTCTCCAACCAAAATTTCACATGCTGAATAAAAACCATAAATTCCACCTTCAAGCACATTTCCAAGCATGGAAAAGTGTGTCCAAACAATTTATAAGTCACTTCACAACTATCACGATTCATGCTAGTAATACACTACATAATGCAAAAAATGTGTGGTACTAAGATCAAAGAACATATTCCTTCCAAGAAATAAAATAAAGAGTTTACCCTATTGCATCCGATTCCAAGTCCTCTTTGAGGGAGACGAAAACAGGGGAGCATGCACGGTTTAAAAAAACGGAGAGAAAAATAAACCGCAAGTCTTAGAGGCCATACGGAAGCGTGAAGATCATACATTTCCGCTCCTTAACCCTTCTAGGTTGAGTAGGAGCGGATTGAAAGACTGGAATCGCCTCGCTTCGCCCACTTGAAGAAGCTTCCGGTTGAACACCCGCTAGCCTTCTACTTCGCCTTGTTTGCATCAACGCCAAGCTTTCCAGCTCTTGGAATATTCCACTACCTATACTCTAGTCGGTGAACACTATGGTGAAGAGGAACAGTCTCAATTCTCCTTGGTTCACTTGCTATTGGTTAGCAAAGTCCAAGAAGAATAACAAGAAAAGGGAGACGTCAGAGAGAGCAGAGAGAGAGACGTGAGTTTTCTGTAAGGCTAGGGAGATTAGATTTTATTTTCTACCAGAGACTAGTTTATTAGTTAGCCAAAACTGGGTTTCTCATTATCTGATAAACATATCCCCGGGATTTCAAAACACCTCGATGTTATCCTGAGAATCAGTTTGGCCTAACCCTAAACTCCTCTTAACCGTATCTGGAAAAAATCCTAAGGTCCAAGCTATTGGGTCAGAAAAATATTTATTATTTTTCTTAGACCTAAAAGGCCCAAAATAATAAATATTAATTATTTATTTCCTGGGATTATATAAACAACCCAATAAATAATTAATGAGCCCAAATGAACCATAATAATTAATCTTTAATTATTTATTTCTTGGACCTATATAAATAACCCAATAAATAATTAAACATTAATTATTTCCCCTAGTTTAAGCCCAGGTTAATTTCTTAATTACTCATACTGGACCTAGGCCCTGAATAATTAATTAACCAATTAAACTAGATAATTAAATTTCTCTCAACTCCTATTTTAATTTATTTATTTATTTTATTCCAGTCCAATAATAAATTAGACTTCCTGAATAAAATAAAATAAAATCCTCTTGAACTGAGACCAATTCCTCAACTCAAAATTAGTTAGGACTTACGGGCTATTCCGAGGACCAAAAAAACACATCGCCTTGGCTGCTAAAATGACCAAAATACCCCTACTATATAAATAGCTGTATTTTGCATTTTAAATATTTCCTAATATCACCATAAGGAAATATTAACCCCAAGGACAATGCTACATTAGCAAAGTCTCCAACCTACAGGTGAAATGACTAAAATATCCCTCTACACATCGTCGTACATTTAGAGAGGAAGAAGTGTACTAACACCCCTCTAAATGACATCTACCATCCTTAGGCTTCTAGTCCAATGATCCACGACTTCATGGAGTGTTTCCGCTTTCCAAGGGAGCTACCCTAAAGCAAACATCCAAGTCATGTTTCCCAGGGCTCTGGACATTTTAGACCATTCGGACAACCACAAGGGGCGATATAGTGCAAAAACTATCTTGTACAAGTCTGTCTTAACTAACTAGTCACGCATACCCAACATGCAAGTATATTGGCCCTACGATAGAACCTCAACTATAGCAAATCAAAGTATATGCTTCTAGCTTCGCCAGATCACCAACTCATACTCAAGTCGTAGAGTACTAGTCCACGCTGTAGCGGTAGTAGTCTAGGTTTCTATCATATAGTACTTTTAGAAATCACTACTACAGGTCCTGTCCTACGTATTCGAAATACGCTTATGTCATGAAGTGAGTGGACTACTCACTGGCTAAAGGTAAGTCATTCCCCATTTGGAATTCATAACATAATAACCTAAACATGATGAGGTTCCCAGTCTCATCAATAGGTTAAGAACAAATGTTTGTGTGTTAAATAACCCGTGATCCATACCTTATTGTGAAAGACCACCATTCACATGGACCACTTATTTAAACACAATGGGTCTGTTCCAAACGAAAATCGTGCACAAACAAATAGTAAATTCACAAACAATTTCTAAAAATAAATTCTTTTATTAAAATATTCGATTTTACATCAGTAACCTAGTCTAAGAGGGCATACAATCCAACAATCTCCCACCTGTACTCTAAGACTAGGTAAGTCCATAGGTGCCCACCCCTATGGCGTCTAAGTGTCTCTTGAAGACTCTTTCAGCCAAAGGCTTGGTGAATGGGTTTGCTAGATTGTTTTCTGAGGTAATATGCTCCACCACGACTTCCCGTCTCTGGATGAAATCCCGGATCAGGTGGTACTTCCTCTCGATGTGTTTCCCCTTCTTGTGGTTCCGAGGCTCCTTAGATTGCGATACTGCTCCAGTGTTGTCGCAATACATCACAATCGGCATGTCCATATGTGGAACGACTCCAAGTTCTGAAAGGAACTTCCGGAGCCAAACAGCTTCCTTGGACGCCTCTGAAACAGCCACATACTCAGCTTCCATGATTGAGTCAGCAATACAAGACTGCTTTATACTCCTTCAGACAAGGTGAAGATATATCCACTAGTGGATTTTCTCTCATCCTTATCTGCCTGGAAGTCTGAGTCTGTGTATCCTGTAGGAACCAAATCATCAGCCTTGTAAACCAGCATATAATCTTTCATTCCCTTGAGGTACTTGAGAATATGCTTTACAGCTTGCCAATGAACCTCCCCTGGGTTTGACTGATATCTGCTAACTAAGCCCACGGCAAAGCAAATATCTGGCCTAGTACACAGCATGGCGTACATGAGACTTCCCACAGCCGAAGCGTAGGGAATCCTACTCATTTTGTCCTTTTCTTCTTGAGACTTAGGATAGTCCTTCGAAGAAAATGACAACCCATGTCTGCAAGGGATTAGAGCTCCCTTGCATGAGTCCATGTTGTACTTGGCCAGCATCTTGTCAATGTATGTCGCTTGGGATAATCCTAACATTCTCTGCTTCCTATTTCTAAGAAGCCTAATCCCGATAATATAGCTGGCTTCTCCCAAGTCCTTCATACTGAATTGACTAGACAGCCAAACCTTTGTAGATGACAATGTCCCTACATCATTTCCAATGAGTAGAATGTCATCCACATACAGGACAAGAAAAACCACATTAATGCCTTCAAATTTCCTGTACACGCATGGTTCATCTTCGTTTTGAATAAAACCATAAGACTTTACAGTCTCATCAAAACGAATGTTCCATGCTTTCGATGCCTGCTTAAGTCCATAAATGGACTTCTTAAGCTTGCAAGCCATGTGTTCCTGGCCTTCAGCAATGAAATCTTCTGGTTGGGACATATAGATGTCTTCGCTAAGATGGTCATTTAAAAATTCCGTCTTGACATCCATTTGCCATATCTCGTAGTCATAGTGACATGCGATGGCAAAGAGGATGCGGATGGATTTAAGCATAGCTACCGGGGAAAAGGTTTCCTTATAGTCGATTCCCTTTTTCTGAGTATACCCTTTCGCCACAAGCCTAGCTTTGAAAGTTTCCACCTTCCCATCCGCTCCTCTCTTTCTCTTGTATACCCACTTGCACCCAATGGGTTTTATCTCTTCAGGTGAAGCTACAAGATCCCAAACCTGATTGAGGTACATAGACTCAATCTCGGCTTTCATTGCTTCATGCCACAGATTTGCATCGGCATCAGTAATAGTCTTCTCGTATCTAGTGGGGTCTTGTTCCTGATGGTCGAAGACCAGCTCAAAGGCTTCTCCAGTCTATCTATCCGGAACCCTAGACACTCTCCCACTATGACGATGCTCCTTTTGCACAGGCTCTTGAGGCTGTGCCTCTTCTTGTTCCACAATCGAGTCAGAAGAAGTTGATTCCGTAGATAACTTCTCCTCAAGTTCCAACCTCGTTGAACCTTTAGTGGAAGTACTTTGATCATCTTCTAAGTATCTAGCATTGGTACTGACTAGTACCTTCTGCTCCTTAGGATGATAAAAGTAACCTCCTTTTGTCCCTTTTGGATACCCAACAAAATAGCATAATTCTTATCTTAGTTCCAATTTGTCTCCCTTGATCAGTACATAAGCTGGACATCCCCAAATCCTGAGATGATTCAGACTTGGCTTACGCCCAGTCCACATCTCATAGGGAGTTTAGGTACTGACTTGGAAGGCACCAAGTTTAGAATATATGCCGCTGTTTCCAGGGCATATCCCTAAAAGGACACTAGAAGAGTAGCAAGAGACATCATGCTTCGGACCATTTCCATCAATGTCCTGTTCCTTCTCTCAGCTACTCCGTTCTGCTGGGGTGTTCCCGGCGCAGAGAGCTGGGATACTATCCCATGATGTACCATGTAGTCCTTGAATTCACCTAGGAGGTACTCTCCACCACGATCCGATCGTAAGGTTTTGGTTAATTTACTTGTCCGACGCTCCACTTCAGCCTTAAACTCCTTGAACTTGTCAAAAGAGTCAGACTTGCGTCTCATCAGGTAAATGTAGCCATGTCTCGTACAATCATCCGTGAAAGTGATGAAGTACTCAAAACCTCCTCTAGCTGGTGTAGACAACGGACCACACATATCAGTGTGAACAAGACTCAATACCTCCTTGGCTCTATCCGCCTTTGGTGTAAATGACCTCTTGGTCATCTTTCCCATCAGGCAGGATTCACACTGAGGCCAACTTTCCAATCTCAATGAGCCTAAAGGCCCATCATGGATTAGCCTCTGAATCCTGGTTGAGTTAATATGACCCAACCTTAGATGCCAAATGTATGAATCATTGATATTGGTCTTTCTCTTCCTAGTTAAAGGTTCAAACTAAGCGTTATTTGATTGGTTGTTAATAGGGTTTAAAAAGAACAGATTTCCATACATGTGCCCAATACATAAAATTTCTCCATCTCTACTGATAGAAATATCAGAATGGAAAGATACAGAATATCCTTGATTATTAAGTTTTGCAACTGAAATCAAATTCTGACGAAAACCAGGTACATATAAAATATCCTTTAAAACCACTATCTTATTACAATAAAAAATTAGATCCAACTCTCCCACTGCAAAGGCCCAGACTTATGCTCCATTACCCACTCAAAGCCCATGTTCGCCCTTCTTGAGTCTTCTTATCTTCCTAAACTCCTGCAAGAAGTTACAGATATGATCAGTGGCTCCTGAATCAACAATCCAAGTAGAAGTTGATCTTACCATTGATATGGACTCTAGATAATAAACATTACCTGTGGGGTTTTTCTTGGCCTGAAGATCTGGACACCCTTTTTCTAGTGTCCCTTCTTCCCACACTTGAAGCACTTGCCCTTTGGTTTGTCCTTGGGCTGGTTCTTGGGCTGGGCTGCTGCATTCCCCTTCTTCCTCTTGAACTTTCTAGGTTTAGGCCCAGTTCTTGAAGAAGAAGCCTTAGCAATTATGGCCTTAGATTGAGGCTTCATGACCTTCTCCGCCATCTGGAGCTCCTTCATCAGTTCAATTAAACTCATGTTCAACTTATTCATGTTATAGCTTAACTTGAATTGAGTAAAAGAGCCCGGTAGAGATTCGAGAACCATATCCACTTGACTCTCGGGGTCAATGACAGCCCCTAAGATTGCCGCCTCCTCGAAAGCAGCAATCATCTTGAGCATATGCTTTCGGACTGATGCTCCCTCAGCCATCTTAGTGTTCACAATAGTTCGAAAAGCCTCCTGCCTTGCGGGTCGGCTCTTGTCTGCGAACATAGTTGCTAATGATTGACTTATGTCATATGCAGAAGCCATGTGCTCGTGTTTTGACTGGAGCACATTAGACATGGAAGCTAACATATAGCAACGTGCCATTTCGTCAGCTTTCTTCCACGCCTTCTCAACCTCTCGCTCTTCAGCGGTGGAATCTTCTCCGATAATAGGGCAGGTCTCGTAAAGGACATACTTATACTCCTCAACTGTGAGTATTATGTCCAGGTTCCTATTCCAGTTCATATAGTTTGGACCCGTTAACTTATTCTCTCTGAGAATAACGGCCAATGGACTAAAATAACCTCCCACCATTTTTGAAAATCGAAAATAAAAGAAAGAATTTAGTTTGTGAAAACAAAATAAAATTTGTGCACTGAAAATAATTTGGCTCTTAGGAAAACTGACATAGCTTCTTGGGAAGATTAACAGTTTTCTAAGTTAAGTGTATTAACCACCACAAATTAATTTCCCTTCTAGGTAATGATCTAGAGAATAACTCCATCGTGGGATGGCCGTTTCCTCTCATTTTCTATGGACATACCTCGCACTATAACCTCCAACGTGGGCTGGCCGATCATAGTACGTGCCCCCGGTTATTAATTACATCCTTCCATTAGATCTAGATCCTTGTGGTATCCTCATCCTATACGGGTTCACTCCCAGGGTGACACGAGGGGACCCACGATCTCTAATGAGGACCGTGATGGAAGCCGTGGAGCCGTTGGAACCCCTCTCCCACTTAGTCTTTTAAAATAAAGGTTTTCTAGAAAATATCCTTTTGAAATTTCCATTAAATTTTTCCTTAACTCAAAAATAAAATATTTAAGTCCAATAAAATCTCTATGTCAAGGCTTATATCATTTGAGAGATTTTCTCCATGGACTAATTTTATTTAAGTTAAAACTTAATGATTTAAAAAAATTTCCAATTAAAACTTTCTAGAGACTTTGGTCTCAAGTTTATTTGACAAAATCATTTTTCTAGTCCAAAACAAAACAAAATGGCTCTCCATTTTAATTTACAAAAATATCTAAATCCAATATATTTTCTATGTCATGGATTAAATCCTTTGAGAAAATATTCAAGGATTAATTTTTGTACCAATTAAAATAACCATTTAATTTTTGAAGAAAAATATTTTTCTTGTCAAAAATATTCCCAAAGACTTTGGTCTTTGAGAAAAAGCACACATAGGTACATAAAAAAAATAGCATGCTCGAAAACAGTAAATGTTTTCATGCTTTTCTATTTTTTTTAAACTTAAGTGCCCAAATAATAGAATTAAACACATTAATTAATTAATTAATTATCTTGTTTAATCCTAAAATCCCTTACTAATATTTTCATGCAAATATATTCTTAGAATATAAATATTGCAAAAATATTAACTTCGCCTGGTATGGGACCCAAAACGAAAAAGGAAAAAAATTAAAAAAAATTGTAAAAATTGTTGGCGGTCCACTGCACCGGCCGCACTAGATCGGCGCCTTCTGCTCTTCGGTCCACCGCGCCCACCGGTGCACCAGTCGCACTAGATCAGACGCTGCCTCAACCCGCCAAGCTGCGACCTGCCCGCCCGAGTGCCCGCGCCCGGCTTCTCTCTGCAGTTCACCCGCGTCTTTATCCGAATCGGCCGCCCGACCCGCTCGCAATTGCAAGTTGCAATTGCAAATTTGCAATTCAATCGGCTCAGCTCGGCTCGGCTCGGTGCATATAAGCCAGCGGCTCCAAACACAGAAATCAGGCGGCGGCTTCGGCTCGGCGCGACGGCGGCTTATGAACAGTGCTTTCTTCTTTGTTTTTTCTTCTGTCCATGCGCGAAGTTGCAGTGACTTCTCTTTTCAATTTTCCAGCCTTCTTTGGCTTCTTTGGAAATATTTACTTTGCAAAAAACATCCAAAACAAAAACACAATCGCCTATACCCATTTAAATTGGGTTTACACGATTAAACTTCAAAGCCAAAAAATTTTACAGAGGGCTCCTATGCTTCAACGGTGAAGCTTACATCAAGCCTATCCCATACCAAAACAGCGAAGGATCACAGGTATAATCATCTTCTCCATTTTTATTAACTACCATGTTCCCTATATTGATCAAAAACCAGTGGCTCTGATACCACATTGAGGGAGACGAAAACAGGGGAGCATGCACGGTTTAAAAAAACGGAGAGAAAAATAAACTGCAAGTCTTAGAGGCCATACGGAAGCGTGAAGATCATACATTTCCGCTCCTTAACCCTTCTAGGTTGAGTAGGAGCAGATTGAACAACTGGAATCGCCTCGCTTCGCCCACTTGAAGAAGCTTCCGGTTGAACACCCGCTAGCCTTCTACTTCGCCTTGTTTGCATCAACGCCAAGCTTTCCAACTCTTGGAATATTCCTCTACCTATACTCTAGTCGGTGAACACTATGGTGAAGAGGAACAGTCTCAATTCTCCTTGGTTCACTTGCTATTGGTTAGCAAAGTCCAAGAAGAATAACAAGAAAAGGGAGACGTCAGAGAGAGCAGAGAGAGAGACGTGAGTTTTCTGTAAGGCTAGGGAGATTAGATTTTATTTTCTACCAGAGACTAGTTTATTAGTTAGCCAAAACTGGGTTTCTCATTATCTGATAAACATATCCCCGGGATTTCAAAACACCCCGATGTTATCCTGAGAATCAGTTTGGCCTAACCCTAAACTCCTCTTAACCGTATCTGGAAAAAATCCTAAGGTCCAAGCTATTGGGCCAGAAAAATATTTATTATTTTTCTTAGACCTAAAAAGCCCAAAATAATAAATATTAATTATTTATTTCCTGGGCTTATATAAACAACCCAATAAATAATTAATGAGCCCAAATGAACCATAATAATTAATCTTTAATTATTTATTTCTTGGACCTATATAAATAACCCAATAAATAATTAAACATTAATTATTTTCCCTAATTTAAGCCCAGGTTAATTTCTTAATTACTCATACTGGACCTAGGCCCTGAATAATTAACTAACCAATTAAACTAGATAATTAAATTTTTCTCAACTCCTATTTTAATTTATTTATTTATTTTATTCCAGTCCAATAATAAATTAGACTTCCTGAATAAAATAAAATAAAATCCTCTTGAACTGAGACCAATTCCTCAACCCAAAATTAGTTAGGACTTACGGGCTATTCCGAGGACCAAAAAGACACATCGCCTTGGCTGCTAAAATGACCAAAATACCCCTACTATATAAATAGCTGTATTTTGCATTTTAAATATTTCCTAATATCACCATAAGGAAATATTAACCCCAAGGACAATGCTACATTAGCAAAGTCTCCGACCTACAGGTGAAATGACTAAAATATCCCTCTACATATCGTCATACATTTAGAGAGGAAGAAGTGTACTAACACCCCTCTAAATGACATCTACCATCCTTAGGCTTCTAGTCCAATGATCCACGACTTCATGGAGTGTTTCCGCTTCCAAGGGAGCTACCCTAAAGCAAACATCCAAGTCATGTTTCCCAGGGCTCTGGACATTTTAGACCATTCGGACAACCACAAGGGGCGATATAGTGCAGAAACTATCTTATACAAGTCTGTCTTAACTAACTAGTCACGCATACCCAACATGCAAGTATATTGGCCCTACGATAGAACCTCAACTATAGCAAATCAAAGTATATGCTTCCAGCTTCGCCAGATCACCAACTCATACTCAAGTCGTAGAGTACTAGTCCACGCTGTAGCGGTAGTAGTCTAGGTTTCTATCATATAGTACTTTTAGAAATCACTACTACAGGTCCTGTTCTACGTATTCGAAATACGCTTATGTCATGAAGTGAGTAGACTACTCACTGGCTAAAGGTAAGTCATTCCCCATTTGGAATTCATAACATAATAACCTAAACATGATGAGGTTCCCAGTCTCATCAATAGGTTAAGAACAAATGTTTGTGTGTTAAATAACCCGTGATCCATACCTTATTGTGAAAGACCACCATTCACATGGACCACTTATTTAAACACAATGGGTCTGTTCCAAACGAAAATCGTGCACAAACAAATAGTAAATTCACAAACAATTTCTGAAAATAAATTCTTTTATTAAAATATTCGATTTTACATCAGAAACCTAGTCTAAGAGGGCATACAATCCAACACTCTTTACTTGAACCAATTTCTTTGGTCTGCACTTGCAGCCTCTTCTTATTACCTTCGTTAACTACATCTTCTTAGTTGAGCGATTATGGTGGTGAGATAAAGTTTCCTTAATTGGGTCGAGATACTTTCGGGCAGTTCCCCCTCAGATGTGTAGCATCTCCACAACTAAAACATCTTTATGTGTCTCTCCAGGAACAACAAAGTTGCTGGTGCTAAGTTGACGCTAGGGCGGCATCTTGTCATAAAGGTTACATCCTTATCATGAACGTATGTGGAAAATGCTCTTGTACATAATACTATAGGCAAATCAAATGATATTCCATAAAAAAATTACATCATTTATCATATAAAACATTTACATGCTAGCTTAAACAGTAAATAAGAAAATCTTCAAAAGAACCATTGCATCGAATAGCGTCTATTGCATACATGAACGCATAACTTATAAAAGCAATAGATATCGTATTCGATATTTTATTTCATAAAACATAATTTATTAAGAAATATGAATGATCATACATTCAAAATATCAAGTATTTATGTAATTATACTGAGCAAAAACTATAATAATATTTCACGTATGAGTGTCATTATTTTAAACTCATGAGACTATTGTGTATTAGAAGAGTACAAGAGACTTTTAAAACAACTATCTATAAGAGATAAACAACTCATGCATAAAAGGAAAAATGCTTTTACAAAAGAAAGGATTATCGCTTTGATATCCTTATTTCATAGAACTTTTTATCTTTAAAAAATTAAAAAAAGAACATGCAAAAACTCATCAAGCACATAAAATATTGTGGCGATTAAAATGTTAATCATATCAATCGACATGATGGTGTATGCAATTCAAGCAATGCAACATGAAGAAAGTGTATCATATATCACACAGATCTATCTCACATAAGCATAAATAAGTAAGAGAACTTTCCAAAAATAATTTTTTCCTGAGATAGTAACTGATGCATATCTAAGCATATGTTACATAAACATCTCACATAATTTATGTTGGGATTCGTGGACTCCTAAACGCGGAAAACATCTACGAATCCCTCCCGAGGACCCAAGTAAACGATTAAGAAGATCTAAGCTTTAAGAGTTACCTCTGGTTGCTGTAATCGAAATCCTTCGATTCTGGTTGCGCTGTTGTACGTTCGACCCGAACAATCACCAGACGCTGCAGTATGCGAACGTCCTCTACGGATACACACCGCGAACTCACTCGATACCCGGGGAGTGCTAGCGCCTAGGGTTTGAGAGGTTTTTTTTCTCTGGTAGAGAATGGCACGAATGTTCTCAACCGAAAAATTGGACTATCGAAAGACGGCTAGGGTTTTCTTAAAAACCCTCGAACCTCTTAGAGTCCAACCCTAATCATATCTTATCATATTCTAATTTAAATTCAAATTAAATTAAAACCGATATGATAAGATTCTCGCCATTATCTCGGTAATTTAACTAATTATTTTACCGAGTCGATTCTTATAATCTGGATATCATCCAGATTCATCGAACTCGGTCACCGTGAAAAATAACCTAACAAGTTCGCTTATTGTGTGACCCTATAGGTTCATTTAACACCGGCAGCGTGCCTAAATCGTATTTAAATGGCCCACAAGTTATAAGCGGTTTCTAGCAAAACATTATAACTATCCAGGTTAAATGAAGATCGGTGATCTCTTTGAACCAAACCATAATTTTATATTTAGTCCATTTGTCACACGATATCCAGATTAAGCATAAGGCACTGAGCATGTCATCCTTATTAAGCTTAATCAATTATTTCTTGATTTCATAGTAGATCTGTTCAAACAAATGATATCAATATCTTAGATTGATATATTTGAGCACGACCATGCATTTTTTAACGATCTAACTTATCAAGGGGCCCATGGATATCTCTCCCATAATTGAGAGGGACAAATTCCTTCACAATCAATCATATTCCTCTCCTTGATTTATTTTATATCCAACAGTAGTCTAATTTATTATTTGGTTAAAGACAACTTTAGACAATGTCAAAATATAGAATTTATCAAGTAAGAAACTATGATGAATTTAGGTCGAAGGACTTTCAATATTATTATGGCTAGAAAGTACTTATGACATATTCCATGAAGTACTCTCACAGTGGGTCATGTCCAATACAATGTTCTCTAACATTTATTTATGTCTTGACTCGATATCACAAATATCCATGGCCAGTAAAACATAGCCATCAAGTCACAAACATACTAATCTTAATTTATTATTATTCCAATAATAATAATCGATCGAGGACAGACTTTAGAATAGTCATTGTATTCATTGTAGGGTTTTACTATCAAGTCACGTACTTGATGACCAACAAAACAAAACTCACTATTCATGGAAAGGAAAGCCTCATATTATTATATAAAATATAATGACAATTGTATAAGTACAAATTGACTCTAGGGCATATCCCCAACAATTTACGCATTTCATAAAGGCATAAGCTTTGTGAAAGTTTAACATGTCAAGGAAAATCAAACATGGTTGACACAATTATATGAAATACTCATAGAAAAACCATTTTGTTTGTCAAAGGTCTTATCACTCACTCTTTACCCATCCAGTGCCTAGACGTCACTTGAGTTTGTTATGTTTGGATAACCACTCTCTGTATTTCCCATTTGGCAATAAAGATGATTTGAAAAGAGAAAATAAATTAGCTATCTAGAATGCTAAACTTTTTAAATATAAGTGTATAAGTTTAATTAAATCAACAAATAAAAGTCCATTAATTTTATATGGTTTGTGTATAAATAAATATTAGTTGTAGATGCAAGATACATATTAAGCCATGAACTTATTTTATCTTACAGAGGTGAAAGATATCATTTAAGATAACACTCAAACACATATCAATTTCAAAATTCTTCACAATTGTTTAACCATCGTCATGCATGGTTACATAATATAGTAACTGTTGGAAATATACTCTCAAAGACTAATAGATTTTGTAAAAATATTCATTTTTGCAATAATAATAGTATTTTATTTAACAAGTTTGTAATCACATTTTTTCATACATGTGTTGGAATATATGCCATCTAGACTAGTTTATCTGATGTAATTATCGAATTAATTAATAAAAAAAATTATTCTCAAAATTTATTTGTGAATTTACATTTTATTTGTGCATAATTTCGTTCGGAAAGGACCCATTGTGTTTAAGTGATCCATGTGAATAGTGATATTTCACAGTAAGGTATGGATTACGGGTTACTTAACACATAAATATTTGTTCTTAACCAATTGATGAGAATAAAAATCTCATCATGTATAGGTTATTATGTTATGAATTCCAAATGGGGAATGGCTTACCTTTAGCCAGTGAGTCGTCCACTCACTTCATAGCATGAGCGTATTTCGAATACGTAGAATATGATCTGTAATAGTGGTTTCTAAAAATACTATTTAAAAAAATCTAGACTATTACTGCTACATCGTGAACTAATACTCTACCGCTTGAGTATGAGTTGGTAGTCTGACGAAGTTAGAAGCATATACTTTGATATACTGTAGTTGGGGTTCTTTCGTAGAACCAATATACTTGTATGTTGAGTATATGTAACTAGTTAGTTAAGACAAACTTGTACAAGATAGCTTCTACGCTATATCGCCCTTTGTGACTGTTCAAATGATCTAACTATTCAGGGCCCTGAGGAACATGACTTGGATTTTTACTTTAGGGTAGCTCCCTTAAAAAGTGAAAATATTCTAGGAGTGTGGATCATTGGACTAGAGGTCTAAGGATGGTAAATGTCTATTAGAGAAGTGTTAGTATACTCTTCTTCTCTAATTGCACGGCGATGCGTAGAAGGGTATTTTAGTCATTACACATGTAGATTGAAGATTTTACTAACGCAACATTATCCTTGGGGTCAATATTTCCTTATGATGCTATAAAGAAATATTTAAAATGCAAAATATAGCTATTTATATAGCATGAGTATTTTGGTCATTTTAGTAGCTAAGGCGATGTGTCTTTTGGTCCCCGAAATGGCACTTAAATCCTGAAAGATTTGGATTAAGGAATTAGTTTTGATAATTATGGGTTTTATTTTATTAGTCTAATTTATTATTGGATTAGAATAAAATAAAAGGTTCGAGAGAGAGTATTTATTTTATTTTGTTTAATTGGTTAACTAATTATTCAGGGCTCAAGGTCCAAATTGAATAATTAAAAAAATTAATCTGGATGTAAATTAGATAAACGGTATTAAATTTTATTTTGGTCTATTTGGGCTTGTTAATTATTTATTGAGTTTTTTAATAAAGCCCAAAAAATAAATAATTGATATTTATTATTTATGGGTGTTCAAGCCCAAGAGTAAATAATTTTATCTGACCCAATGAATAAGACCAAGGGTAAAATAATTTTTTTAAAAAATTAAAATTAAAATAATTAATTATTAAATTAATTAAATAAAAAAATAAAAGACAATACGGGATGGATCTCGTGTTGTTCTGCGTGAAGGATAACAGAAAGCATGTATGCTTTCTGTTTTCACGTAGATGGAATTACTCTCTCGGGGAATTAGATAGGAATTAAAAAGGCTCTTCATGCATTGTAATGAATGGCTTTTCAATTCCAATCACAGAGAATCAAAGAAAACCCAATTTCACAGAAGACTTCGTCTGTGAAGAAGAACTCATAGAAATCAAAAACTTGTCAAAACCCAATCTTTAAGCTTTCACCGGTTGTGCTACGGGTATTATTTCGGAAGATCAAAGACTTCGCGTGAATGAGACGCAGTAGACGTTTATAAAGACGTAATCCAATAGCCTCAAGTATCCTTATACAGACATTTACACTAGTGCGAAAAGAGTCATTCAATCACAGAGGTAAATTTTTCATTTTCCTAACATGTTTTCGTTTTGATGATTTTTGCCATTTTAAACATTCAACATGAATGTCCAAATATGTTAGTAAATGATCTATATATTAGGTCGTAATTCACAATAATATATAGATCATTGCTACTTAACATACAATTAAAAAGGTTGTTAATCTATTGATAAAACTGGACTTTTCATTAAAGTTTATATCATTACACCATGATTTACAGCTGGAGAATTGTTTACCAATAAATAGTCCTTTCACACTAAAAGTGTTAAGTATATTTGGAATACATGGAATTGTACTATGTGATAGTAGTCATTATAAAAGTACTATAATAAATAAAGATTGAATTATTACTACTATAACGTGGATGGATACTCTATGATTTGAATATAAGTATGCAATTTGGTAAAATTAGACGTATATGCTTTGCTTTACTATAGGTGAGATTTCCTCCATGAGATCAACAGCCTTGTATATTAGGTATGTTTTTTTAGTTAATTAAGACGAATTTGTACAATAGAACTTCTATGTCTTTCTTTACAAAAGGAGTAATCACTCTCTTGTGATAGTCTAAGATAATTTGTGAATATCGAGGGCCTAAAAAATGATGAAGAGTGTTGTTTTAAGGGTCGCACCTTATAGATAAGCAATTATATTCTTGAAGGTCATAAATTATAGATTAAAGGTCAAAGGATAGTAGAAGTCATTGACAAAGATGCTAGTACTAATAAATTTTATCTCAATAATAGGTGTTTATAAAAGAGGGATATTTTTATTATTATACTTGTAGATCGAAGGCAACACTATTGCAATATTATCTTTGGAGTAAATATCTTTATATGGTAATTTATGAATATATTTAAAATGAAAAATACAACTATTTAATTAGTAGGGGTATTTACATTGTTTTAATAATCAAGGATAATATATATTTTGATCCCCAAAGTAACTCTAGAAATATAAATGGCAATTTTAGTCATTACATAAATCATTTGAATTGTTTGAGGAACAAGAGAATTTATTTTATTTTACAAATTCCATTGATCTAGAATAATTAAATAAGTCTAAGATTAATTTATGAGTTAGATTAATTAATTAATTGTATGAAGTATAATTTAAAATATGGGCTTGACTAAAATAAATAGAGATTTACTTAATAATTATATTGGATCATGTATTTATTATTTTAGGTTTTAGTTAAATTAAAATGCCTAAATAAAATAATAAATAAAGTGGGCTAAAGTTTTATTATTATGTGTTTTAATAAAAAAAATCAAGATAAATCATAAAAAGTCTAATTAGTGAACAAAACCCTAACCCATCTTGGACCAAGACTAGCCGCCATTGTGACACCTCACCATAGACTATACCTAGAGATAGGTGGGATCATGTATTGTATGGCATATTATATGGAAAATGAGCACTAGTTGTGTATAATTTTATGTGCTTAATGTTGAATATAATTATATCATTCAAGCATTCCATATCATGCACCATTATAACTCCAGTCGAATGAGAGGCCACCATAAATGGAGTCAGATTCCATATCTATGTACGTGGTCTACAACATACACATTGTTTCTTTTATGCAATAACTAAAATACCCATCTATATAGCACCCATCATTGAGATCGGAGAAATATACTAACACTTCTCTCAATAGCATCTACCATCTTTAGACATTTAGTCCGATAATCTATGACTTCCAACATGTATTTACTTATTTTTGGAAGCTATCCAAAAGCATATAATATTAAGTCACGTTCCTAAAGCCCTACTAGGAGTATAGAAGCCATCTTGTATGAATCTGTCTTAGCTAACTAGTCACACATAACCAACATACAAGTATATTGGTCTTACGATAGAACTTCGTCCATAGTTTGTCAAAGTATATACTCTTAACTTCGTCAGACCACCAACCCATATTCAAACCGTAGAATATTACCTCATGCTATAGCAGTAGTAGTCCTAGTTTCTTCCATTTTAGTACTTTTAGAAATAACTACTACGGATCCAATTCTACGTATTTTAAATACGTTCATACTATAAAGTAAGATAACTACTCACAGGCTAAAGGTAAGCTATTCCCTACTTAGAATTCATAGTATAATAACCTTTGTCCTGATGAGATTCTCATTCTCATCAATCAGTTAAGAACTACAGTTTATGTATTAAGTAACTCATAATTCATACCTTACTTTAAAAGACCTCCATTCACATAGATTACTTACTTAGACACAATATGTCTTTTCTAACATAAATCATGCATTACAAATTAAAGTAAGGAACATAAATATTATTGAGAATAAATTTTATTTTTTGCATCAATTTTATATTAGATACATAGTCTGGAGAGCATATATTCCAACATTTTTAACAATTTAGGAAAGTAATTATTTGAAAAAAATACTTACAATCATATTCGTAGTCATATTATTAACATGCCGACTATGCTGCCTTCGTGTTGCAATAAATATATCATATTACAATATCGAGGGACCTTATGAGGCCATCTGTGATCATGAACAAGCCTTATTTAGATAATCTTTACAAAGTAAAGATTTTTTAGAGTTTTTAAGTAAATTGGAAAAAATTCCAACGAATGGTGTATAGCGCAATCTGAATACCTGATTTTGGATACAAAATATAGCATCCTCCTCGTGGCTAGTAGATATGCAATATGTAATTAATTATTTCTGTTCTGCTCGGCCTTTGCTTGTGAGTGTTTAAAATAGTTAGCTATTACATGATATGACCTGCACAACCTCCAAGTGCTAATAGTTTACTAACATTTTCTATTAATCTTCATCAACCCCGTCTATTCTTGCAAACAATAGGCTCCATACTATGTTGGAAAGGAATATAGTATATATATTTCAACTAAGACTTATAATTTTTTCAGGTTGCACAAAGCATCTTCATTTAATATTATGCCCTTCTGGTGGCATAGTACTGGTGTTCTTATATGTGTAAAATAAATAAGCAATTATACAAAAATTTAACTTATAAATAAAATACTCTTACAAGTGTAATGGGCTTTTAAATAATGAGTCAAAGTTAAAAAGAAACTTATTTACTTGTATTTCTTTTCACATTGAGTCTTTCATTCTTTGAGGTACTGATTGCCAATCCCTACAATTTAGAAGGATTATACTGTACATTCGTGTAAACACAGCTCGCCACAAAACTGTAGTCGGACGCATCCACCCCTACATGCCTTCTGTGTTGGTTAACAGTAACATCGTACTTTTAGAAGCTTGATTTACCCTGCCCAGTGGTAACCTTCCACCCTCGCGGGAACCTCTCGACATAGAACCTGCAAATAATGATGTAGATAGTCACCAAACAATGATATTATCAAAATAACAATTAAAAAATTAATGCAAAACAACTAAAAATGCATGTATGATTTTATTAACCACAGAGATAAAAGCTTAATATGATTTCATTAGCCACATAAATCTATGTGGCTAATGAAATCATACTAACTCAAACTTGAGGCACTAAGGCCTGAGGAAGAAGGTCCCATGCTACCTGCACTAGAAGTAAGTGTAGCTATTTTCTGATTGGACTCCTACTATTTGTAGACTGTCTAGACAGCTATGTCTGATCTCTAGCTAGCCTCATCTATTGCTAGCTATATCTCTGACACGCATGAGGAACTAATCTTGCTCTCGAGGTAGCTATAACACCATGCATCGATACACATCGAGGACATTTGTTGACAATTTGCAAAGTACAAAGAACAAACATGAACAATTTTATCATACTTATTTGCTTTTAAACATATACATAAATGAAACATAAATATAATAAAAAAAATATGTACAAAATACTTGAGAAATGTATAGATTATACTACAAACATAAAGAAATGAAAAATAATTTAGGCACATATAACACATTTAGTAAACAGAAAAGCACTTAATTGCAATTAGGTTGCCACTTGTGTTCTTCTTCCAATTAAATTCACTTCCTCCCCAAAAACGTCATCGCTAACTCATATAGCATCTACTTCGCACGAAGTAGGGCAAGAATTTAACTATTGTGCTGAAAATGTTTCTATATCAACAAAAGTATCCAACCCCTTATTATATTTATCACTTAAACGTTCATTTGAGTCAATCCACGATTGGTCCATCCCATTATCATTTTGCCATATTTTTAGGCAATGTACAAGTTTCTTTATATCTATTTAAGTGGAAATATGATAAACTTATTACCAAGCAAATGGAAATATAGTTAGATAAGAATGGATATTTTCCCATACAAGATTTTCAATTTTTAAAAAATTTTTGACAGAGTATCCCCTATAAATTGAATATTTTCCAAGTACTAAGCTACCCCAAGATATGTTAATCATTCAATTCAACCAACGAAACAGACATAAAATCATCTCAATCATTCAAAAAACTAACTTAAGTGTATATAGTATAAAACTAACTTAAAGGTAATCATCTATTATCCACGGGAAATGATCACACATACCTCACGGGAAACGATGACCCATTACTCATGGGGATCCAATCATGCAAACTAAATCTCAAGATTATTACGAAAGTAGATACTCATGTACCTTTAAATATATCCCTTTGACTAGAACTAGTGGCTTCAATTACTGAAATAATTGTTATTGGAATGTATCTAAACTATGTATTTGATGTAAATTTGAATTAATAAATAAAATTTTATTCTCAATAATGTTTGTATTCCTTACCTTAATTTGTTATGCATGATTTTGTTGAAAAAGACTTATTGTGTTTAAGTGATTTATGTGAATTGAGGTCTTTCAAGGTATGGATTATCGGATACTTAATACATAAACTGATAGTTTTTAATCGGTTAATGAGGATGAGAATCTCGTCATGACAAGGTATTATGTTATAAGTTCCAGGTAGGAAATGACTTACCTTTAGCTAGTGAGTAGTCCTCTCACTTCATCGCATAAGTGTATTTAGAATATGTAGAATTGGACTTATAGCAGTGGTTTCTAAAAGTACTAAAATAAGATAAATCTAGACTACTATTACTACAAAATGGACTAATACTTTATGGCTTCAGTATAGGTTAGTTGTCTGGCAAAACTGGAGGCATATACTTTGATGTACTATAGGTGAAATTCTATTGTAGGACCAATATACTTGTATGTTGGGTATGCGTAACTAGTTAATTAAGACAGACTCATACAAGATAACTTCTATACTCCTATCTAGAGATACAACCCCTCGTGATTGTTCAGATGATCTATAGATCCAGGGTCTTGGAAACATGATTTGAATATTTGTTTAAAAGTAACTCCCTGGTAAAGTAGAAATATTCTAAAAAGTCGTGAATCATAGAACTAGGGATTTAAGGATGGTAGAAGGTCATTTAGAAAATGTTAGTACACTATTTTATCTCGTTATGACTGGTCATTTAGAAAATGTTAGTACACTGTTTTATCTATTTATGACTGGTATTGCTTAGAGGGATATTTTAGTTATAACACCTGTGGGTTAGAGACTTTGCTAAGTGCAGCATTATCCTTGGGTTAATATTTTTTTATAGTGATATTAGGAAATATTCAAAATGCAAAATATAGTTATTTATATAGCGGATGTATTTTGGTCATTTTAATAGACAAGTCAGCGGAATAGCCCATAAAGCTTGGTTAATTTTTGGGCTAAGGATAAGGTGGGCTTTATTTTATTTAGTAAGCCTAATTTATTATTATGTTAGAATAAAATAAAAGACTCAAGAGAGAATTAATAAAAACCTGATTCATTGGTTAATTAATTATTCAACTCTTGAGCCCAGATTAGATAATTAAAGGTAGTTTGAGCCTGAACTAGAAAAAGGCTTCAGGAATAGGCCTGGTCTAATTGGTTGTTTAATTATTTATTTTTTGACTTGTTTCGATCCAGGATAAAATAAATAAATAAAAGCTGACCTGAGAACATAGACCAGGGTCTAAGAAGAGGTGGGCTAGGGCTAGCTGGCCAAAGATCTAGGTTGAACGACTAGAGCCTTTTGAGAGCCCTAGTTGGTCAAATTTTGAGGGTTGTAGGGTTTTTGGTTTGATATAAAATATTTTTGATGTCATCCTGGATAACAGATGTTGTATTATGTGGATCAGAAAAACCTTAAGGTACTCTCTCTATTTCTCTTTCTCTCTTGGCTGCCCCTGCATGTCTCTCCCTCATCTCTTTCTCTCTTATTGAAAGAAAGCTTAAGATTTGACTTAGAATAGGCTGTTTCTCTTGGCTTTTGATTAATAGAAGTTTAAGAGTGCTTGTTCCTAATTCTGATTTGTAGCAGTGTGTTAGAAGTGACCAAGATCCTAACCCTTGGCTTTCACAAGTCAGAATAAGATAGGGTTATATTCCGAAAGATCGAAAAGTTAAGGCTTAATACGCTGGAGTAGAAGATTGGTGAAATTCGAGCCAGAATCTTCAAGAAGAATGCTTGAAGTTTAGCAATCTATTTAAACATAACCTAAGCATTCCAAAGTTCCTTTCGAAAAAAAAGGTAAAAATTTTAGTCTTCCGTTGACGATCCTTTCAATTGTGACCCTCTGCATTGTAGACAATAACAATATAAGTATTAATAAGGAAAATACTACATTCAAGAAATAAAAATGATTCTATAATTTCATTCATTTCTGTTTTGCTTTTGAGATATGCCAAAAAGCATAATCATTAATAAAAGCATAGGGCCTCTTATTATTAGCCCATGAAACACAAGCATTATTTACAAGCCCAAAACTAAATCCAAGCATTTTCTACCCTCTGAAAGAATTCGGTAATATTTAACTTTTGAAGTAAGAGCAAAGAATAATGTTTCCATTATCTAACTATATTTAGCTTTTCTTCTAGTAGTTAAAAGCAAATGCAGTCCACCAATTGAGAGTACAATTCAAGCTATCTTCTTAGATGCGTTTTTTTTTTTCATGGGTTGAAAAAAGAAATAAAAATGTACTGTAAGATATCACACTTAGCTGCTTACTTTTGTCACAGAGTATATATTAATACAATAAAAGTGTATCATATCAAGCTTCAATCAAACTTCTATTAGGGCACCAGTTTCTGCTTTTCTAGAAAAGTAAAATCATCCACCAGTTTGAGAACAAATAGAAAATAGAGGGAAATTTTCTAGGCTGAAAATTACACTAGTTAGTCTTTTTCTACTACATAATTTTGTAGCTTTCTATTTTATAATGTATATATTGGTGATTTTCAGGTCAACTCTCATGATGCAAAAGCTAATCACTTAGAGAATTATCAAGTAATTAGCTAGGAGTCACGTGATACTTTCTTGTAGTTTTACACCAATTACCCTACAAAAAGAATTGTCACAAACAACATAAACAAAGGTATTCAAGCCAGAATCTTACTGCTGCACCATAGAGAAAAACAATTAGAAGAATACAAACCTTATCAAGATAATGTATATTCATATCAAAGTCTTACTAACACAGAAATTACATAAAAAATAGGACAATATTCACATATTTACATGTTCCTTTGCATCCATACAAGGAGTTTATTCTCCTAGTGCCTATAGCTATTAAACATGTTTAAGGGTAGAAGTTTATTATGATCATAGGAGATCAATTGTATTTAGAAATCCTCAAATGTGATGAATTGTTCATAGTCTTTTTCTTATCCTAATTTATCTGCACTTTCTTCCTAGTATATCGATGTGAATGTCTCTCTCCCTCTCTACTATCATCCACACCTTAATTGTAAAGAAAATATCAAAATAGTTCTTAATAGAAAACTTGGTTATTTCCAGATACATTTCCTTTAATAGAATATAGCCATCTGATATTGAATGCTTGGTTGCAAAATTTTTTAAATTAACAACAATTGGGAATTTTCACCATACAGGTTACCTTCTACAAGGGAATGATGCATCTAAATTCTATATGGCCAACTCAATTAATTCAGTTAGTGTTTTTGAATAACTGACTTGAATATTTTAAAGATTGGCAGGTTAGGGCACGAGAGTCACATTATTCTATTTATGCACAACATGTCAGCAACATCAATAAAGCTTGGCAGTAGCATCGGTGCCAGCAATGTAGTTTGGTGGTAGCGATGGAGACATAAGCAAAATGGAGCTCAGTGGTAGCTATGGAGGAAGAAGGAAGATGGTGGCAACAATGGCAGGTCCCAAAGAGAAATGGGAGGCGGAGAACACGAAACGAAGAGGAAGAAATAGGCAACAACGAAGAAGAAGGGGAAAAGACTGAGAAGGAAATGGTAGCGGTTGGAGATTGGGGAAGGAGAAGAAAGGGGAAAATGAAAACACGTTCATTTTTTTATATTAAATTTGACTTTTATTAACCATCATTTTTAAATTAAATACGACGATTAACAACCGTCGTTTTTGTGAAATGTCATATTTATTTCAATTCTAAAATATTATTTTTTCTCATAATGTTATTTATTTATACACACACACACACACACACACACATATATAATTAGTGTGTGTGTGTGTGCGCGTGCGTGCATATATATATATATATATTTATTATGTTACTTATAAACATAGAAATAGCATATTTAAAGACAAATTAAACAAAATCTATTTGTGATATTATTAATTATCATAAAGCAATTGTAATACATGTGTGTGTGTCAAATATATCGTTAGACAAATTTCGTTCACTGGCTATCTATACATTTATAGCATTATATTAAACAGAATAATATCTTATGTAGGTTAAGAAGGATATTGTGACAAAATTTGAAGCTAATCGATTAATTACCATTTATCATGTACAAATTAAGTACAAATATATGAAGACGTATGATATATATACAAAAAAATTATTTGGCAAATTAGTGATCCAACCGTTAGATGTGTTCACAAAGTTTAAATAAGTTTGGTGACCAAATTTAAAGGTAATTTGATATATTTTACCATGTTTTATAGTGTAATCACTATACAATAGTCAGAAAATTTAGTGCATTTATAAATGTAAAGATATCAAATTAATAATCCAACTATTAGATTTTTTAAAATTACTAAAAAGAATACTATGACTAAATTTGAAGGTAATTGAATATATTTTGTCACATAATCTAGTATAATATTTATACAAGAGCACAAAAATCTAACTCATTTAAATATATAAGTATATCAAGTTAACGATCTAATCATTAGATTTGTTAAAATTATAATAAAAGTATTATGAACAAATTTGAAAATAATTAGATACAATTTGGATTGTTATTGAAGGATTTTGTTATACTTGAAAGTAAATATGTTGGCCAAAACCATCATATTAAGTTGAACAAGAAACGATGGTTTAGTAAAATCGTGGTATTTTACTAAACTAATACGATGGTTTATCTTTACTGTTACATATTTTTGTCATAAATATGATTGTCAATGCAACTGTCGTATTTGTTGAAATTAATACGACAGTTTTTAAGAAACCGTTAATGTCACATTTAGTGTCGTCGTATTTATTCCCCATTTTTTTGTAGTGAAGGGAGGGAAAAAAAGTTATAGAGAGAAGGGACATTTTATGTGTATTTCTCAATTGAAAACTCATTTTTAATATAGAATGTGCAGAGTTTTATTTGTGGAGAGAAAGTAAAGTAAAAAAATTTATACAATAAAAGACATTTGCTGGAGTGATGAAGAATGGAGAAATAAATGAAAGAAGAGACATTTTAGTAGGTTAACTTAATGAACACTTGATTTATATCTCTTATTCCTATTATATATAGAAAAATTTAATAGACCTGATATACAAAATTAAATAACTAAATATGAAAGGAATTTTTTTTTTTTTTTTTGGTAAACTCAAACTCAATTTGAAGCTCACATTTTAATTTTGACATGCTTAATCACTACGTTTGTAAGCTTTGCTCTGGTGAAGCTAAACAAAATTTTTAGATATTGACCTTAGGATGTACTTGAATAGCAATTGTTTTAAGATAAGTTTATTTGAATATAATAAAAGTTAATAAAATATGTAGAATTAAGGTGAAGCTTAAGTAGGATCAAAGAAAAAGTATATGATGTATTGTACAAATTTTGAAAGACGGAATTATTTATAATTTTTTTAAATTAAATTGAAGTTTTAGATTGGGAAGAACCCCAATTCAATTACACCCTAATAGTTAAAATATAAATTAAAAGAAAGGAATTTGTGTTTTTTATAAGTAGGCTCTAACTTAACTCAAAGCTCCCATTCTACTTTTACAAGTTTGGGCCCTATGTTTCTAAGCTTAGCTCTAGCTCAGTGAAAAGGGAGAGAAAGGAGAAGAAGAAAAAGAAAGGGAACAAATATTTCACATAGGTGAAACATTTATTTTTATCTTCTTTTTCTTTGATATGAAGGGAAGAGGCAGGAAAGAAGAGAGAAAAATATTAATTTACTTTATGTTTTTGTTCTTTATGCTCTCTCTTATTTATTTATTTATAAATAAAAATGAAGTTGTTCTTGTCATTAATACCTTCTCACTTCTTTTTTTTCCTCCTAGAGTTCTTAATTTGAGAGGAAAATATATATTGATGTGAAAAGAAAGTAGCACACATTTTTTGTTTACTTCCACTCTATATTTTTACCCGATCAAACAATGCACATTTATTTTCCATCTTCTTTTCCTTTTTATATTCCATCCCAATCAAACTCAGTGCAAATCAAGAAGTCGTATTTTGAAATTAAGATAAGCTTGGACTTTAACATGCCTAACTAAAAAGACTCAATTGATATACCTAATATTCGTAATAATTTTTCAAAAAAATATTTTGCATCTGTTTAATTGTTCCTTCGTTTTTCTATTCATTCTTAATCAAGCTCTATGAATTTAAATTATTTAGTGCCCTTTTAGTAGAGCATTTACAAAACTCAAATATATGATTGTGTTTTAAATGCTACTTTTTGAAACAAAAACAAATTGAGTGTTTTAAATAATTCATAACCCTACTATTCATAGTATTATCACTACAAAATGAAGTATTAACTCAAACAATAAGTTATATTCTTCTTCAAAACCTTAGAGTGATAGCAACGCCATGAATGTGTACAGCTATCGCCGTTATCCCGTTAAGTTGTCGGTCAATGCAATGCTCTAAATCCACTCTCTCCCGTCCATTTTCATACCAAATCAGTTTTTAATATCATAATTTCCTAATTCTTCCATCTAACCTATAAAAATGTAAATTTTAATTTTAGTTTTCTTATAAAATTCTCAATTAAACAAACCTTAAAAACCTAATTATAACCCCAGCAACTACTAAGTGTAAATAACACACACACACACACACACACACACACACACACACACACACATTATTAACAGAGTAAATATCATATAAATATTCAGTATTCCATTTTAAAATCATTGACCAAGTTCCAATAATAACTTAACATACCTTCCCACAAATTGATTGAAGTCCTAAGAGTTCTTTCTCGTCCTTTCAAAGTATTTATTAGCCTAAAATTTAATCATTCTATGACTTATGTTTTCCATTATTCTCAACTTTCACTAATTGTTTATGTTATTCTTGTCTTTCATCAATTCTCTAGATAGAGTGTAAATAAGATGGATCTCCTGAAGTACTCTATTTATTTATTTTATTATAGAATTTATTTTTTAAAGTTATTTAATACAACATATTTACCCTCAAGTTAGTATGAATATGGATTTTGCAGGGGTTTTCTTTGATAATGTTTTCATGTGCTTAATAGCAACTTATGAGGCTATATGTACGATTTGAATTTAAATAAATATTATTAAACTAGAAAAAAATATTATTAGGATTCAAGTAAAATCTTTAAAAAAAAGTCAGACACTTAAGATATATGTGATAATATTTATTTAAATTGGATTGGACTTTGAGGTTATCAGATTATAATTAAATATGTTTGGGTTAATAATATAAATGGGTATTGGGTTAATACTAATTGATTGAATTGAGGTAAATTTTAAGGTATGGAATACGAGTTTGAATCTAAGTAAATAATTTTATATTAAATTTATTTCAATATTGAAATAAATTATTGGAATGGATTATAAAATTTTTCTTAAATATTATTTACATAAATTAAATTAATTTCAAATAGTATTGGTCATCAGGTTTAAATAATGATGACAATGATGATTTACTTAATATTAATAACTAATTTTAGATTTTTTTTCAAAAATCATAATAATATTATTGGATTGAGCTATTTTAGGAAGAAAGTACGAATTTAGGGAACAACTAAACTTTTAGGGAATGGTTAGAATGTTATTACATTACGATAATATATAACGATCATTTTGTATATCACATAACAAAATTACTTATTCATTACATATAAATATATTAATTTGTTGTTGAATTTCATTATCAAACTTAGGCCTTATTTTTCTAGTCGAGGAGCAATAAGATTGAGAATCTTTATAATAGATTATGTCATGTGTTGAGCAGTCTATTCGAATATCGTCAATGACTTTATGTGAAAGTCTTACTATCGGAAAATGTCTCTCACATTACTGATGAGTTTTTGTTAAAATAGGTCAAGATGCACTTGGTCGATTGTCTAATTCCTGGATATGGACATGTTAAGCTAGTCCATTCTTAGTGATTGAAACAATTTGCATAATAGCCCTAAGATCAAAGCCTTGTATAGCCAAATCCACCAATTGTGCAGTGGTAATTGGCCCAAGTAGTTGAGCAAAGGCTTCTATTTGACTAAGCTGAGCATTCTATAAGGATGATGCATTGTGTAATTGGCAAACGTCTAGGACAATAGTAGATGGACTGGTGACAGTTATCTCTATAACAACTTGTGAGGTTAAGCTAACAACTGAATAGTTAGGAACATCTAAAGTGTTTAGACAAGGGTTCTCGTGTCCTACTGGAATTATAGTGTGAGAGTTATTGGATTGCTTTCTATATTACCATGCACAACATAATTATATTATAAGTGGTATCTGCAACTTGGATTGTTGCGCTAGAGCCAGGAAGAACTACCTCAATCATGATATTTAAAATATTTTGTTGGGATTTCTAAGCAAATTGGTTTTCTGAGGGTGTTTGAATATGTTGATCAACTTCAACCCTTTTTTGTATCAGCAACAATATGTTATCAGATTGATTATCTTGAGCCGAAAGTCCTGAGCTTTGTGGAGGATCTTGAGCAATGTCTGTGGACAAGTTGTTCAGTAAAGTTGACTATTTTGTGTCAATTGGGGTTAAGGTTTTATCCTTAGAAACATGTGCCTTCTTTCTTGTAATTGGGTTTTTGCTATTTAGTGGCAAGAGTCTTCTTTGGTTGTTAACCCTTAGAATAGTCAGTGGATTCATGTTAATCTTACAATAGCTAAAGCAATAAGGAGGAAGATTGTCATAAGAAACATTCTGGAAAAATTCCCCATCTGGAGAGCCAATCCAAATCTGTAGGAAGATCCTTTTGTAAATCAATCTCAACACAAATACGTGCAACGCTTGGTCGTGACAAGAAGGCTATAGCAGTATCAAGTTTAAGGGGTTTACAAAGAGTCGATGCTAATGAAAAGTGAATCTCTTTGCTAAATAAATGAATCGGCAATTGCTCAAAAGAAATCTAAGTTGGAATAATAGAAGGTTCATCGATAACCCTAAAACTCAGAGCCCATTTAAGCCATAATATAATATAGTCTTCCTCGAGCGAAGGTTAAGCAAGACATGTCATGGATATACCAACCAATTGAGATAAAACCTTTCCAACTAGTGCTAAATTTCTTGCGAAGTAAATCCATGGCAGGTTTTCCATAAGAAAGTTTACCGATCAAAGTCAACTGAAGTGGTTGAGACAGTCGAAGAATATCCGCAGCAGTGAGAATAAGAGTAGTCTTGCCCTTGTAAGTGAAAAGAATGGAATGGCAGTAGGTGTAGAAGAGGAGAAAAGAGAGGAAAATGATCTCTATTCCCAACCAGGTAAAAGCGGATTAGATGAAGGCAAAGCAAGGGGCGGCGCCAACCCTAGACTAGAGAGAATTTTAGAGCCAAAAGGGTTTAATTAGATAGTAAGTTCTCATTTGTATAAGAGCATCATGAAGTATAGTATGTAAATTTTAATGCTTCAATTTTTGATTACCTAATTTATAATGTGATTTTAATTGTGTTATTATATTATTATCTAATGTCTTATATGTGTTGTATTATGATAATTAGGATATAAACCCTAATGGCATGGATATTGGGAGTAGCTAAATCTATGCAGTCAAAGTCCTATGGATATTGTGATGGAATAGCTAATTGAAATCGTAGAAGGATATCATTGGGCCCTTTTATTACTTTGTCAAATGTGATTATATATTTTTTATCAATAATGTGAAGTGGAGTTTAATATCATTAAATTTGAGTATATTAATATTTCTTGTGTAGTAACCTTGATCTATAACTAATAGGAATCTGTATGTATTGAGGTGAGGCTAATATGTTTTTTAATTGTAAGTAACTAGGATTTAATATAGACCACTTGTACATTAGGGATTCATTGGCTTAAAGATCACCCTCCCCTTAATCTCCCTGGCAACAACTCCTCAACAATGGGTAGCATTACTCTAAAAGTTTAAACTTTTAGAATTTTATACAGTTTTTACTTTACGTACTTTTCTAAATAAGTACTCTCACATAAATAAATCATGATATCCATCTCAAGGCATTCTGTAGGATGGTTTATATTTGGGTTCAAATTAGAATTGAATGTTGTTGTTAAAGTTTATTAATTTTAATCTCTAATATATTTTTATGTTTCTAGACCATTTGTAACTTTACTAGTAGCATTGCTCCTCTAGGCAGAGAGAAGTTACTCACTTATAAGTTAGGATTATTTAGAAGTGGATCGTTACACTATTAAACCATTGTTATTTATGTTTATATAATTGTTTATTGACTCTTTGATATTCAAGAATCTGAAAATGAGAAAATGTCATTTAATGCACATGTAAGTTGATTGCTATTTAGTTTACTTTGTTTATATTGGCTTTTTGAGAAAATAAATCAAAATTGAGGCATCATAAATTACTATTAATACAATTTGCACTATGATTTATTATTAAAATATAAATTGCATCTTTCAATTGCTAAGAAAGAAATATTTTATTATTTTGATAAGAAAAAGTTACTTCTAACTATAAAAATTAAATATCATATTTCAGGACATCTAGATTAGTATTCTTAAAAAAAAAAAAAAAAATCCTACCTTAAACTTATTTTGATGAAAAAATCAACTTAACACAAATAAATTCTATCCGTAGAATATTGAGAATTAGTAAATCATTATGTTAATGGTAGAATTTATAAAGTTTTACGATAGAATTCCAAGGTTCAGGAGGAGCTTATCACCGAAGTCGAGATCTTGGAGGGCTAAGGTATCATCTACATTTCCAACAATAATAACTCTTCAGTAAAATGATCGGAGTATGTGGCTGTTTCTCATATTCTATACTCCTTCCATTTCAAGCTGAAGCATCTGGACATGGGATGGTGCCAAGTTTGGTTTTAGAATTGATTTAATATGAGCTATATAAAAGATGGGAAATATGTAGGAATAGGAAATATGGTGGGTTATGAGTTAGTTTTTCACAGTTTTAACATTCAAAAGCAGTTTAGTGTTTTGTGAGCAAATATTCATTTGAGGTAGTGTTGTTTTTACAAGAATATTTTTGGTTTTGACATAATAAGAGAAGACACTTTTGAGCTTTAATAAAAAAAAAATTTATTCATCATTTTTTTTCCATATAGATAACCTACTAATAACATCCTAAACATAAAAATTTTATTTAATGTTCTTGGAAATAATATGCTGCATTTTGTTATAGAAGAAAAAAATCAGCTAAAAAAATTGGGCTTAACAAAGTACAAATAAATATGGCTTTCCGACACTGGATACTGCTAATGATCTTTAGTCATGTTCCTCCAAAACAAGGTGCTTATGATGCAATCTCTTACATGACCTCTATTGGTAATTACAATTTTTTTTAAATATTTATTCCCCATTTAGTTTAAAGTTAAGTTAAGTTCCCATTTTCAAAGCCCTAAGCCAAATTACATAGTGTTGGGTGAGGATTTAGAAATTTTAATTGACGAAAGTACGTACTTAAAAAATAAGTGATCGAGGATTTACCAAATATTTCAAGACAAAAATTCAGATTACTTTCGTTTGAAAATATTGCATCACAGGTTGGTCACATTAGTTTTTTTTTTTTTTTGATAACATTATTAAACTATGATATATTTTTTGAAGTTTTATTCTAAGTTTTGATGATATGTTTAATAAACTATTCATGCCATTTAAAAAAAAAAAATATTTGACCTAAAAAATTTAAAGTTATATGTTATTATAGCAATATAACTGAAATTATAAAAAAATAAAAAACGACTTACCCCAAGCAATGCCCATGCTTTATATCTAATTTAAAATAATATTAATTTAAATAATTTTTATTTTTCGAGACTTGTTATACACTCACAACATATCATATTATCTTTCTTAAATTTCACTTTAAATCTTATCAAACTTTATATTTTTAATAATTTTTTATTATATTAATTATTTTTTATCTTAAATAAATTTCTATCCGGTTAGAATCTAGCGAGTTGCGACTCAGGGACTCTGGAGTTGATCGAGTTGACGTTTGCTCTAGTGTTGACTCATACGGAGTGAATTTAGAGAGCACCCAAAGCGGAAGCTCCTTCTCCAATAGTGTTTTATGTGCCAAGTACGAAAAGCAAAAGCAGAACTCATTAGGAGGGCCACCCACAATAAACCAGGCTTTCTGGTTGCGAAAAGAACCGGAAGCCCTGCCCTAAGCCCAGGCTGCTGCTGCTGAATTGCAATGCCGATGGATCTGCTTCCGGTTGAGTAGCCAACGAATTTCTCCGGAGTTTTTATCTTCAGGTGTACGATCTCCTCCTCCCTTGAACCTAATTTTCATGTCCTCAAACTTGAAATGTACTGCTTCTTCCCCTTTGTTCTTTCTGCTCAGTTGAACCCAATGTCAGCCGCCCATTCAGCTTCAGAGACCTCGAATACAAGTGCATTTCTTTTCATTTTCCCGATCCAGTTCTCTACTCATGTTTTTAACCTACATTTCCCTTGGTTTCAGCCATGGAGAATTCTGCTTCCAACGGTCACCGTTTCCGAAGGATTCCGCGCCAATCTTTTGCTGCGTCTTTGAAATTAGACCCTCTTGTGAGTTTGGAATTTTCTTCAGTATTTAACTAATAACTGCGCTATTTACCGTCATTCCGATTTTTTAAATATATATTTTTCCATGCAGCTTGATGAAAATCTGGAGCAGTGGCCGCATTTGAATGAACTTGTCCAGTGCTACCGGACTGACTGGGTGAAGGATGAAAACAAGTATGGCCACTATGAAAGCATTGGCCATGTACAATTTCAGAATCAAATATTCGAAGGGCCTGACACAGATATTGAAACAGGTATAGATGATGCAACGCCAACATTCTAGTCGCCAAATTTACGTTTGGCTAATTGATGAACGTCTGCTTAATTGAAATCACGTGATGCACTTAAAGGATTGCTATAGTCTAGAGGAAAAAGGAGTAGGAGGGAAAAAAGAATATCCTGAAATGATATACAGGGATTGGTCGCCCCTCCTTTCCTTTCACTTGGCAAGAAAGGAAAAAGCCTGGGTGATCTGTCCATGACTAGGAATGAAGCTTTGGTGAAACTAAGCAGAGCTTCCAATTGATTGATGTTGAAGAATTAGTGGATGAGTTGTGGTTAGGGTGAAATGGCACTTGAACCTAGAGCTAGTTGGTTCTCTCTGCATGTGTTGAGAAACAGTAGTTGACTGGTCATCTAGGTGTAAAGTATTGTTTTGGCACATAATTCAAATGTAGCCACATTAGGCAGATAAGTGGATTTATACTTATGATCAATTGATAAGGAATGTATCAGAGAAATTATGGAGTTTTGGCCCCAAAACTCATAAAGAGGGAGGGTGGGGTGGGATTGGTGGTTGCACGTAAAGGGGCATCAAACAGGATGGCAGTTGGTTACCTTGTTACAGGGCTTTTAAGTGAATGATATTTATCCATAGATAGAGAAGAAGTAAATCATCATAGGATGAAAGTAAGACTCATGCATTGTGGTAGAGACATTTTATTCTGATGTTGGGATGGCTACATTATGACAGTTGGAAAAGTCAAAGAAGAAATAAACCTATATCTCAGATGGTAAGTGGTGCCGTAGACAATATAAAATATGAAAAAAAACTAGTTAAGCTGCTTTGGGTGCATCGAGACAAGGCTTAGATGCACTTACTAGGAAGACTAACACAATAACCAGTGACAGCGAATTGGAGAAGAGGAAGTGGTATCACTGGGAATGAAGCAACTACAAGGGCATGATTCTTTCAGGTCAACGGAGAATAGTTGAAGGATTTATGCGAGTGAGCAAAAGAGTAATAATGGTCCGAGTATTCTTCCTTTAATTCAGAAATTACAGTACACAAAGAGAACTTCCAATAATTGAATGCTTATTTTAGGTCTTCAACTGCTCTTCTGGTCCTTGCCGTCCAGACATGCCAGCTTGTTTCATTTCTGAGAGGATTTGTTTTCACTCTTTTCCTCAAATAATTCCCTGCAAAATTAGTATCTACTACAGGCTTGTGAAGAAAAAAGTAACTTCTATTGAAGTTGTTCTTCTGAGTGTCCTTAAAAGGTTGACCTGGAACGCTTACCAATTGCGTTATGAGTTAATCCTATTTCCTTTTACTTTAACCTGAGATATAATCAGGATATGGTAAATTGTAAATTGTCTCCCTGTTCCTTCCGCTTTCATTCAGACACGTTGTAACTCTTGGCTTTCAGAAGAAAAGGATTTCAATGTGTACCAAAGAGAGGGAAAAAAAAAAGATTTTTTTGTCTTTTATGAACACTTCTTAAATGTGTCCGGATTGCAGTCTTGTTCTCTTAAATTACAAATTTGTTGGGAGGGCCAGTCAGTATAAAGAGATGTAGATTCCTTCCAATTTGAGAAGCTACCATGGTCGGGTTGTCTAGTACTATTGTAGTTATAAAAGAATGTTTTGTTTGATGTAAGTTTAATTATGTGCATGGTTGCTGATACTGTTATTATTTCTTCACAGAAATGAATCTTGCCAATGCTAGGCAGACCAAGATTGAAGATTTGACCGATGAAGAACTCCCTAGCACATCTGGGACACAATTTACAGAATCTAGCTTCTCTGGCACATTTAATTCTCAAATTTCTAAGGTTTTGTTGGCTTAGCCGGATTTATCCATTAACATATTTCTTGTGATGTGGTATTGCAGTCTTCCTTAAAATTGTGTCATGAATTATTTGCAGCATTTTGGTGAATCGCCCTTACCAGCATATGAACCTGTTTTTGACTGGGAGAATGAGAGGTCCATGATATTTGGGCAAAGGAATCAGGAAACTCATTTACCTCAACATGCCAGGTTTTAATGCTCTATTGAGGCATTTACCCTTTTCTGTAGATTTATACTTAACTTTGTTATTCCTTATATTTATTTCACATATTATTAATCCATATGCATCTCATGAACATATAACATTAATGCTTCCTTTTCTGGTTGTAGTGGATTAAAGATTGCTGTAAAGGTTCTCTCCTTGTCATTTCAAGCGGGATTAGTTGGTGAGTTGTAGTTATCCTTGCTGGTGTTCTAGCATCAGTTGTTCTTTCTGCACAAATATTCTCTATTTTTGTTGGGTTTTTTGGATACAAGAAGTTCCTTGTCTGAGATTCAGAAGTTTTCTTGTAGAGCCGTTTTATGGCACAATTTGTTTATATAATAGGGAGAGAAGAGAAAAACTGTCAGAAGATTTCATTTTTCATGTGTCACCACCAGAATCGCAAGATGTAAGCCATATATATTTTCATTTTCCTTCTAATTTTGACTAGTTGGAGTTTTAGGGAGTTAACTGCTTTCTGTCTATCTGTATTCTCTCTTGCTTTGTTATGATTACAACCCTATGAAATATTTACCTGTTGTATGTAACCGTCAACAGGCAAGCAGTTCTTTCAATCGTTGTGGTGTTTTCCATCTAGATGCCCCATCAGCATCGGTTTGTCTGCTGATCCAGTTAGAAAAGCCCACCACAGAAGAGGGTGGGGTGACTCCTTCAGTTTATTCACGGAAAGAACCAGTAAGGGATAGATTGTTTTAAAATGGTTAAGCTAATGATTTCTCATCTAAGAGAAGAGTTGACTGGTTTGATCTTGCAACACATTGCCACCCTTTCTAAAGTTTCTCCTTATGGATGTGGCTATTGTTGGAAATAAGGCCAACCTTCTTGCAATGAGGTTGCTTGATTGTGACCTCGGATGTTGTTTTTGCCTCTCTTGTAATGCTGGGTTTTAGCTGCATGTGTCTAGCCACTGTTATATGCATGAGCATGTGTAGGAGAATATCAATATTGTTATATTTGCTTGCTGCTGGAAAAAGTTTTGCTAATTGGTCATGCCATAAGTCTTCATGGGATTTTGCATCATTGGATTTTTTTTCCCCCATTCGGTTATAACCTCAACATCACTAGATTTCACCTATTCTGCTTTTACTATTGCATAACTTGTCACTTGTACTTGACTAGGTGCACCTTACTGAGCGAGAGAAACAGAAGCTACAAGTGTGGTCTCGGATCATGCCATATAGAGAGCCTTTTGCCTGGGCTATCATCCCACTCTTTGATAGCAATGCTTCTGCAGTATCTGTTGGGTCTACTTCCCCTGGCAGTCCCCTTGCTTCTAGCTTTTCAGGTTCAGTTTCCCAGGATCATGCTTCAGAGCCAATTGCAAAGATCACCTTAGATGGGAAACTTGGCTATTCAAGTGCAGTTGTGGTTGAAGTATCAAACTTAAATAAAGTTAAAGAAGGCTATACAGAGGACTCACTTCAGGTTTTGTGATCCAGTCTCTGCTTAGGGCTTTTTGTGTCTAAGTTCTACCCTTTGTTATGATTACATGATGTCTTGGCCACCCATGCAGGCACTTATTCATCTGTATTCTCTAAATTTGACCTTACAAGTAAATTGTAATAATCACAAATGATTGCATGGTTTTTATTTATTTATTTGCTTCCTTATTGTGAAGTTGGCTCTAGATGAAGGGAATGGAGAGATGATCCATATACTTTAGTGTTGTTACTTTGAAGGTTAACTTGATATTGGAACTAGTTGATAAACTAGCTTCCTTAAAGGAGACATGAAGTGATGGGGATGTGGTACTCACCATAATGACTTATGTATTTATGTAAGTTTCAGTTTGGGTCAATAGGAAGAAAAGAAATCCAGAAATATGCATTAGATGGTATGTGGGGAACCCAGTCCTGCAAGCTTAAGGTGTTGATTAGATGTGAAGATTATTAAGCTATCCATTTCTCTGTGTCTTTGTGTGTTGGCAGCTCATATTGTTCTAAAATAGTGATAAGTAAATGCTCCTTTTGCTTTTAAATTAATTATATTCTGTATCACATTTCATGTGTTCTCATTGCATAAATTTTCCAAATGTTAGGATCCGAAACGCAAGATTCATAAACCTGTCAAGGGAGTTTTAAGACTGGAGATTGAAAAACTGCAAGCTAGCTCTGTAGATATGGATAATACTTTGGAAACTGGGTGTATAGCTTATGATCCAATTGACCATGGGGACCAGTTGACTGATTTGAATTTTACTGGATGCCCCAGCAATGGTTCTCATGAAGTTCAGATTGCCAATTCTAAGTCAAATTTTGTAGATGGAAAAGAGCTGGCTCGAAATGGATCAACTGCTCAGGGAAATCCAGAATTTGCTGCTGACGATGTATGTCATACATTTCTCCAGCCAAAAATAAGTCTACACTAATTTTATTAATTTGTTTGCTGGAAACATGTTGCTCCTCATCTTCCATTGATGCATCAATTGTTAAATTTATTTATACATTGACCAGTGAGAATGAACTTCACTGCCACTTTTACAGTTCCAAGCTTTTGACTTCCGCACAACAACAAGGAACGAGCCATTCTTGCAGCTCTTCCATTGCCTTTATGTCTATCCCTTAACCATCAACATGAGTCGGAAAAGGAATTTGTTTATACGAGTTGAACTTCGGAAGGATGATTCTGATATTCGTAAACCTCCTTTGGAGGTAGGTGGTATTTGGCATACATACTTCAAGAGTAATTTCACTTGTAGACATCGTATGTTCTCACTATATTTCATCAGGCAATGCATCCTAGAGAGCCAGGTGCGCCACTCCACAAATGGGCTCATACACAAGTTGCTGTTGCGGCTAGGGTTGCTTGCTACCATGATGAAATCAAAGTTTCGTTGCCTGCTATCTGGGCACCATTGCATCACCTTTTGTTTACTTTCTTTCACATTGACCTACAAACTAAACTAGAAGCTCCAAAGCCAGTAAGTTTAGTATTTATTTCTTCAGCATTTATTTATTTATTTTTTAAGTGATGGCATGTCGTATGGTTTTGTTGGGTTGGTTTATATTTTTTTGCAGGTGGTGATTGGATATGCTTCACTTCCATTGTCTACACATGCTCAGTATGTCCTGATCTTGATTACTTTTGGTTTTGTCTCTGCACGTTCTTAGATTTGTAATATAAAATATTTACTGGTGTGCTTAATCCATCGCTTTACTGTCATTATATGTTAGGAATGCAATGAGATTTAATAGTCTCATTTGATATCTCTTTGTCTTTCTTCTGTTTTTTGTTAATACGCTTACTCTAACTGTAGTATAATAACTTACTTGGAGAATCTTGTATGAGGCAGTTCCATTGCTTGGAACAAATAGACTGGCTACAATCAATTCATAGTGCATTTTCATGATAAAATGATGGCCAGAAGTTTGGGTATCAGCGAGAAGGGGGCTGGGGCTGGGGGTGGTGATGGCTTCTAGTAGAAATTTTGTATGGAAGAGTTTGAAGAATGGTGTCTTACAAGATTTATGATGTTGTTTTTCCCTGGAGAGCAATTCGGAAGAACAAAGCCATGCTCAAAGTTCAAAATTTTTCTTGAACTGTTGCCTCATGCTTGGGATGCAGTTCGTGCTCGAGATGATTTGCAGAAGAGAAAGAAAAAGCTTTGGCATATTGCTGTGTCCTATATTCTAAAGCTGAAGAAACAGTGAGTCACCTCTTCCTCCATTCTAAAGCTGCAAGTCATATGTGGAGGATGCTCCTCTTTCCTCTTGGAATTCAATGGGGTATGCCTAAAGCAGTGAAAACATGTCTTGAGATTTGGTGTGGACACAGATCACACTTTATTAATTGAAAGGTGTGGATGAGCACCTCCCAGCATCTATGGTCAATTTGGAATAGAGGAACTGGGGAAGTTGTGAGGATGTCAAGATACCATTGATAGGCTTAAGTAGTGCCTCTACATTTTGTTTTTGTGTTCAAAGGAAGCTGCATCTAGGAGGCTGGCTTTTGAAAGGGCTACCTCAACATATAGCGTGCCTTTAGTATTTGATGCATATCTTGTAATTTGGTGCTTGGTGCAATCTTTATAGGCTTATCTTTCTTTTACTGCCTCCTCCCCTCCACTACCCCCCCCCACCACCACCACACACACACACACGCACTCCAAAAAAAAAAAAGAGCTAATTTTACAAAATTGACTTAGGTGCTAATGGTAGGATCACGTGGACGTCTAGAAAAGTTGATGTCTACTTGTTGAAACTTAATCATGATGTTATTACAGAAGAAACAACAAAAGGCTTTTCTAAGGAAGTAGACTTGAAAGATTTATGTTCCCTGCAGAGTGGCTTTCTTTGCATGGGGACTATGTGAAAGTTTTCTGTCTGCTGAGACTATCTGAGGAGGAAGGGAAGATCTTTATCAAGAGGACAGGGAATCTTTCCAAGTTCAATTGGATACTACTCTTGAAAGAGAATTCTCTATATCAATTCAAATATCTTGTAAATATTGAAGATATCTCCCTTCTTATATGGCCTTTGTGATACTTGTTCTTGTAAACCCATGTAGTTCTTGTATCTAAAGCATTTCATTATTGGAGATCAAAGGTCCTCTATGCCTTGCAATAGAAAATTACCTAATTGAATAGGTTAGGTGAAATACCTTAATGTAACTGCTGGCTTGGTGACTCGCAGGATTTCCAGCTTCTGGACTATAGTGTATGAAGGACAGAAGTTTGCTGTACCTTCTCTAACTCAAGCTTACAAACTCTATACGAACTGCTGTGAGTCTAGGAGGGTTAAGTTTAAAAGTCTTAAAATCTACATAAGGGAGAATTGCCGCCATAGCTGCTATGCAATCTATTGAGGTTTGGATTTCTTTGAAATTTGTGGTGGGGTTATAACTGTGCCATCCCGAAGCAATTCAAACTAGTAATCTGCTTTTAGGCGGTGAATTTCATATTTTCATGGCCCAAAATTACAATTTGAAATGAGATCTCTCTATATGAAAATGATTGAATGCACACACCTGCAAGTGGCATATCCTAAGCCTAATGTCAGCAAGGTGGTGTGATGTATACTCTCTTTTGGCTAGTTCATCAGAACTGCTCTCCCTTTGAGTCTGAACTGTTTAGTTAGCTTTCATGTTTCTGGTTACTTTTATGAAACAGGCAGATCTCTCAAATACATGTTTTCTTTAGGGTGTGTTACATTTCTTTTTCTTTGATTTTTTTTGGGGGATTTATTAGCTGACCATGAGAAAATGAAATCTTTTTCTTGTGTATAAATATTCATACTTTGACTTTTATTGCATATGACAACTTGATGATTTGTTTGTAGGGTTTGCAATTCTTTAATCATTTGCATGGTTTAATTCAGGTTCAGGTCTGAGATTTCTTTGCCTATAATGAAAGAATTGATTCCACATTATCTTCAAGATACTGTTAAGGTACTCCTTCTCTGCTATTCCCAGAAAATGTCACAAATCTCTTTGTTTTAGAAGTTCAATATTTTCTTTTGGTCTGGGCATTTCATTGTCAGCTGAGTGCAAATTTTATTGCTCCCATAGTGGGATAATCTTCACTTGCTAATGTTCCTTCTGCCTTATTTTTTAGGAGAGACTGGATTACTTGGAGGATGGGAAGAATATATTTAGACTTCGTCTACGATTATGTTCTTCATTATATCCCATTAGTGAGCGCATTAGAGATTTTTTCCTTGAGTATGACAGACACACCCTTCGAACAAGTCCACCTTGGGGATCTGAGCTTCTTGAGGTACATTTGATCAATGCTGTCATTTTCTACTCTGTCTTCCTTTCTCATTGGGTTATGTGAGACACGCCATTCCTATCTGAATCCTCCATCACACAATCCCTTCAATCCTCAATAATGAGATAAGAGGATATATGTAATACACAGGTACTGGTTTTGTTCGCCCATACATTTTAATTTCATTTTTTTGTTATATGTCAATTTCGAAGAGTGGGGGCTTTTTTTTTGCTTTGGGCGGGGGGGGGGGGACAAAGTGCAAAGTAATGAAAAAAAGGACTGGGAAGGTGGAAAGGTGGAATTGTATTTTGTCTTCTGATACTAAAGCAAAAGAAAAGAGGTGCTCGGATGAGGAGTACCAGAGGAGAGCTGTGCCTATTGTTCTGTAATCCCCTTCCCAACCCAAACAAAAGAAAAGGAAAGCAATAGGATATAGCTCCTATGAGTAATTGTATTTAGGAGTGGAGAAGCCAAGTTACAAATCTTCAATACTTATGAATTCTTCAATCCTACCTTTGGCTTGGATAAGTCCCTGAACTCCAAAAGAACACAATGGTACACAATCAGAAGAATTAAAACAAACATTGAGGCATTTGGCTTAAGACCAAGACATCCAAACTATGATGTTTCAAATGTGTCAGAAGGTGATGAGTTTCTAATGTGCTATGTGTACTTTTGAAGCCAGCTTTTAGAAGGGAACATTTAAAAACTGTTATCCTTCAATGTTGTATTCTGAAACATTCCATCTATGTACAAGTGACTAAATGACTTAAGCAGAAAGTCAGAGCTCTGAGGTTGACCTGACTTGTATAAAGGGAGTAACATGTGTTGTTGAATGGAAGATGAGAACTCTGCAACCTTTGTGTGTAGATTCATGAAATGGATTTTAAAAGCTGTGGCATCTAAGGCTTCAAGTGGATACCAATTTTCCAACCCCATCTCAAACCAAAATTTCATTTTAATTCAAATATATTATTATTTTATGGATTTTTTGTTTCCCGAAAATTGTCATCTACTCACAATACATCATATTCTCTCTCTTTAGACCCCATCTGATCCCACATAGTTAATAATTTTTTACAAAACTCATCTTAAATCAATTTTTATCCACTTACACCTTAAACTTTGCAAGACATTGGGGATCTTTTTGGATGTTGAGAATTCTGCACCATTTGTGTAGTTTTATGAAATGGATAACCTCTGTGGCATCTAAACTTTGCATGACATGATAAAGCACTCCCCATTCCACTCTTATGTGCAAAGACTTCACCTTAAAATGTTTGTATTCATCTAGCCTACTGACCAAGGCATTCACAAAAGCATTCACTAGTACTAGTTAGAAAGCAAATTTGTGTACTTGCAACTGGGAATTAGCTTCAGCCATCTATGTATTTTTAGGAATTTCCTAACTTGGGCACGTTATATGTTGAAAATCATCAGGGAATATTTGTTTAGTTAGTTTATATCATAATATCAAGTAAGAGTAACGAGTAAGTTCTTTTTATATTTTAGACAAAAGCACCATGGGCCTTATGCTCCGAGGAAGGATCACGGAGGGGGAAGCAAGAATTATGGCATTAGATTGCTTTAGGTGTGGCCTAAGGAAAGAATTGTTTTATACTGCTGCATCTTATTATCATACTAATGGATCAGCATCTTAAACACAGTACTTTAAATAAACAATACATTTTGCCTGTACGCATGTTGGGGAAATAAATTCTGATATAGTGCTCTTGGATGCATTTCACTAATTTTTATCACTTAAGATCTGATGAAATTAGTATTATTTGAACTTAGATTTTTCAAATTTGTTATGAGGTTTGAACTGTTTTGAGCATTTGTGCAGGCTATTAACAGTTTAAAGAATGTGGACTCCACTGCTTTGCTGCAGTTTCTTCATCCAATCTTAAATATGCTTCTCCATCTTATTGGCAATGGTGGAGAAACTCTGCAGGTTTACCAATTAAGCCTTCACGTGCCTGTCTATAGTGCTTCTTTTACATTTTCTTGGTTCCTGCACTGTTATTCTATTTCTTTAACTCCAATTTGTTGGTTGATTCTAACCATATAATTGTTTTGCTTTCTGTCACCCCCTGGCCAACTATTCCTCTCCCCAGGTTGCTGCATTCAGAGCCATGGTTAACATTTTGACAAGGTATTCTTTCAAATATCTATAGGAGTGCTGCTAGTAAATGTTATTGACAGTGAACAGGGTTATTGAAAATATCGAATTATCTTGGGTTATGTTTTTTTGCTATCATTGAATATTTTCTTCACCTCCGGTAAGGCATTTTATTGATCAAGAGCTGTTTTAACTCCTATATTCAATAACAAGATATATTCTTTAGGGTGCAGCAAGAATCAGTTGATGAAGCTGAAAGAAATGTCTTCCTAGTAAACTATGTTGATTATGCTTTTGATGATTTTGGTGGCCGCCAGCCACCAGTTTATCCTGGTTTATCAACGGTTTGGGGAAGCTTGGCTCGCAGTAAGGTATGTGTGCATATGGTGAAAGAAAGGTCCGAGGTTTAACCTTAAGAATGCAATATAAGAAATTATGCCTGATTCGTGGTGTTTGAATTACTGGCATATCTTTGTGGCGGTACTGAATGGATTGGTATTGTATCTTTATCATTTGTTTTTTTAACCATGACTTATATGTAGGCCAAAGGCTATCGTGTAGGCCCAGTTTATGATGATGTTTTAGCAATGGCTTGGTTTTTCCTTGAGCTAATCGTCAAATCGATGGCATTGGAGCAAACTCGTTTGTTCTATCACAATATTCCTGCAGGTGATTTATAATTAATTGAAATTTCATTCTGCCATTTTAGGTGCTCCTATATCTTTATCTATACATACCTTTTTTTTGGGGGTGGGGGTGGAAGTGGGGGGGGGGGGGGGTAAGAAGATACAATAAATATCATAGATGAGGCATGAAGAGATTGCTACTCTCAATGCAAAGTAGATGTGGTATAAATGAGAATGTGATTTGTAGTTTCAAGAAAGGAGTTGAAATTCCATTGTCTCTAAGAATAAAGAAAACCAATGCTACAGTTATAGTGTGTCCCAGAAGAGTTAATCTCCCCCACCTCTTCTCCCAACACCCCCCACCCCCCCAATCCAAAAAAAAAAAGAAAAAAAAGAAAAAAGAAAATGATAGAGGTATTAGGAAGTTTGCTGCAGGTAATTGAATCTTACATATTTAACGGGTATTTGTTACATACACACAGAATGCCTGCGGGAGTAGTTTTGAGGCTTAGAGAGTGGTGGTGGATTTTATACTTTAGATGACAAATAATAATTGTTCTCCCTCCGTTTTAAAATAACTGTCACTTTTGGAGAATTCACACATATTAAGGAAGCTCTAACATCTATACAGTTTTAAGAGAAAAAGAATAAATTCCCCTTATCGGAAATTGTAATTGAAAACTAATTAATGTTATAGTTTAGTAGAGTAATAAATGGTAAGGGTACAATTGAAAAAACAAGCAATAGATATGTTCTTGATTTCACAAAATGACAGATAATTGTAGACCACCCAAAAAAAAAAAAAAAATCAAAAGTGACAGTTATTTGAGAATGGAGGTAGTATCTTTTTATTACTTGAGGGGGAGGGGGGTAATAGGGATTCAATTCTGAGTAGGATATGAAGCTTTGTGCTCCGGAACATCTTCCTAGATGGGGAGGAATTTTATTCCCTTTTAGAATTGGCCTTTGTGATCTAAAATAACCGGTGACTATTTTTATTTGTTGGAAACCATGAACATGAATCACATGCAAAAGTGACTCTTTTTTTCTGTTCCTTGGAAAGCTTCAAGATTGTGATAGCACTTCTCTTCAAGAAGTGCTTTTTAATCTTTTTATCTATAGAAAAGAAAATTTTCTTATCAATCTTAGAATTCATTCTTTCACACTTCTCGTTTGCATTCTTCCTATCCTTTCCCTATTGATAGGTAATCTCCTCTTCCTTTGTTCAGACTTAAGAACTGGGCCTAATTAATTGAGTTCTGCTGTGATGCAGTATGGTTGCAGGCTTGTATTATTAAGAGTTAAAAAAAAAAGAAAAAGATTTTCAGATAAAATTTGAGTAAGATGGGGATTTTCTATTTTGTTAGTTGTATTAACCCAGGAGCTCTTAAAATGAATATGTGAATATGTGATCTTTCCTAGAATTTTTTTTTCTTATAGCATTCCAAAATTTATTTCCTGTGGGTTCAAGAGAAAAAGACATGAGCTCTCCCTGAGCATGCAGAAAATGGTGGTATCATTCTTTTTTCTTCTCTGCCTTCCCTGTAAAATGCATCCTAGTAATCTGCATCTGTATGATATTGATAAAATATGCCATCACATTGTAAGCTGTAGAATGCATAGGCTTTTTCTGTTTGTTGAAATGTGTGGAATTCTTTCTGCACTAGGAAGGTTATCAGCAAAGGCAAAGCCAAAAGTTATTGAAATTGAAGGCAGCTGCTTAGAATTATTTTTTCAGTCGGGAATAATTTTTGTTTCCATCCAAAAGAATAAAAATTTGGCATGGGGGTAACAGATGGAAGGTTGGCATCCGAAAATCATGTTATAATGGTAAGAAAATTTCAATCATGTTTCCCACAGTAGCTTGTGAAGGGTAAGGTGAGAGTAATCTTTAAGCTATTGTGCAGCATCATTCTGGTGACTTCTTTTTAGACTTGAATAACAGTAGAACCAAGAATTTATGGTTTTCTTGTTTTCCTGTTTGAGGAGAGATGGAATTGATAAAATATTAGATAATTTCTATAATTAAGATATATATATCTATTTTGTTTGCCCAAGGGCATGGTTCCAAGGAGGCAAGGACTTAACATTACCTTCCTATCTGTCATGAAATGTGTTGGTATCTTGAATTAAATGAATTAATTATTGCTTCCCCCTTTTCTTTATCTTTTCTTTTCCTGGTCTTTGTTTAGGTGATGATGTTCCCCCGATGCAGTTGAAAGAAGGTGTTTTCCGATGTATAATGCAATTGTATGATTGCCTTCTCACTGAAGTTCATGAGCGTTGCAAGAAGGGTTTAGGATTGGCAAAATATTTGAACAGCAGTTTGGCTTTCTTTTGTTATGACCTCTTATCTATCATTGAACCTCGTCAAGTTTTTGAGCTGGTATGCTTCTTAACTAGATCTATGGGAGTTTTACTTTCTCTTCATGAGAGTACTCTTTCTCAGTTGCTAATCTACCATTTCAAGAAGTGAATTATGGCGCAAGTTGAAAACGAAGTGTGGCAACGCGACACTTATTTTGTGTGATCAACCACAATGAGGTCTCTTCATAATTAGCCAATGGTCTAGGGTAATGGATTAGTTTTGGGCAGAACCCTGCTTGAAGGACTCTTAGCGTCATTCAATTGCGGGAATTGTGAGAGGTTTTATCACAAAAAAGATGTCTCAAAATGTATCAATAAATAATAATAATAATCTAATCTATTTTGTATATGTGAGTGTTTGTCCAAAAGTCATTTTCAGTTGTTGCGTTGATCCAGAATTTTTAATATCACTGCACTGAATTTAAGGATATATAGTCATTGATTCATATTCATTCCCGTTTTCTGATATCCTGATCCCTGTTGCCTTTAGTTTCTTTATTCAATTACTATATAAATGAAAAAGTTTCAAATTCTTTAGTGATATATTTCCTCCAAATGTTGAGTTCCTTAATTTTTTAAGAAGAATTAAGTGGATTCATGAGAGATTGACTCGTCTACATATTGTTCTCTTAGATATTTTGCCCTGTTTCACCTTGACAGTGTTCCCACTATGCCACTATACACAATAAATAGCCTCCTATAACAATGTCACACTTCTTTACTTGAAGATACTTGCCTTTGAGCTCCTATTTTCATGTTTATTCTAATGTTATATCAGGATTCTAGTGCTTCTTGGGGTGCAGTTATCTTGTTTTTTGAGTGTCGGCATCTGGTATCTTTTCAAATGTTTACTGGTTGAAGAGAGACTCTGCTTGATGTGTCTGGTCAACACATGGAACTACAAATTCTTTGTAAACAAGGCTTTTTTCTTTACTATTTTAACTTTGTCTTTGCCTTAGGCCTATTTTCTGGCAACTCATTGATCTAAAAGAATAAAGATAAAAAATGAAAGACTCTGGTAAGTAGACATATTTGAGGGGTCTGCTTTGTATGGCCTGACAAATAAGGATTCTGTAATAGCCTCTAATGTGACAGATTGCTTTCTCTGATCTCTGTTTTCTCATTGTATTTGGCACCAAGTATGTAAGTTGCATTCACATAGTCTAGTACTGTTTTTTCAATTTGCTACTGTTGCTTTCTCTTCCTCTATGGTATGAAATGGGATTGGATAAAATTTTATTTCCCTAATTATGTTTGTTAGGTATCCTTGTACCTGGATAAATTCTCTGGTGTCTGTCAATCGGTGCTGCATGATTGCAAGCTCACATTTCTACAGATTGTATGTGATCATGATCTTTTTGTGGAGATGCCTGGGCGAGATCCTTCAGATAGGTAAAAATTGCAAAACTTCTTTATAATTCTTATCTTTGCCAGAGGCTCTTTCCATGCAACTTTTGCTGTCCCTATGATGTCTTTTACATTAATTTCTATATCAGTATACCTCATGCATTTTTTTAAGCCTACTTTTTCTTCATTTAGACATGAAGCTTATCCTACATTAGATGATTATCCATAAACACAATTCTTTCAACATTTCTTTTTTTCTTTTCCTTTTTATCCGTCTGCAGTGACTAAAGCTTACCACAGCTAAGAAACTGCTACCTCAGTTGCTTAAGCTATTAGAGAGTAGAATAATTTATACATGTAGCAGTTTAACGACAGAGAATGGAAGTTTGTATAAATTGTTGCCAAATCTACTAATGTAGTTTTTATTCCGCTTTTTGACGCTTCCTCATCATCTTTTTTGTACTTCTTATCATTATTAACTTTTCTTCTTTTATATAAAAGGATTGGTACTCCAAAATATGGTTTCAAAATGTATAATAATCAGTCTGAAATTTCTGGATTTTTTTTTTGGGGGGGGGTAGCAGATCCATGAAAGGGATGCCAATTGATTAAGTGAGAAAGACCGTTTTTGGATAACTTAGCTTGAATGCATCCCTACTAGTAGATCAGACCAATTGCTGCATCTTACCTTAGGTCACCTGAGATTCAAAACCAAGCTATGGTCAATAGGAAATCAGGCCTCAAGTCCTAGATAACTTCACTTGAATTGATGCCTACTAGTAGATGAGATCAATTGCTGCATCTTACCTTAGATCACCTCAGACTCAAAACCAAGCTATGGTCTGTAGGAAATCTGATTTGTCCCCCCTCTCACTTTTTGCTAATAAGATAGCATTCAGCTTCTTTGTTTGTGCTTCTTGATGTCTACTAACAAGGATACAAAGATTGAAACCTCTATTAAGGCTCTATTCTCAATAGAAAATTTCGAGGAGCGAAACAAAGCACAAAACATGAATCAGGTTTTGATCTATTATCAAATTGGACACAACAACAAGATATTACCCAACATATCAGTCATGAAAAATTTAAGAGCTTCGGTATCCAGGGCAGTAAGAGGCCAAAGAACAATATTAAAAAAACTAACGGATTAAAAATGTGTAAGTTATTGATAACAGAAGTAGAAAAACAATAAGGCTTCACTAAGTCAATGAAAAACACAAATATCTTTAATGAATAACGTCTTCTGATACACCCTACTTAAACATGCACAGTACCAATAAAAACTTAGAAAATAAAAGCAACTAACTACTTTTAATATGCTTCTAAATATTAAAAGATATCTTGCTGCTGTGTTCACTTTGGTAATAGATCAAAATCAGATTCATGTTTTGTGCCTTTGTTTTGTTTCTCGAAATTTTCTTTTGAGAACGGAGGCTTAATAGAGGTTTCAATCTTTGTATCCTTGTTAGTTGTACTACTGAAAACATTGGAATAGTCAGGGTTGGTAACTTTCCTTCCTTCTCGAGTGTAGCTTATTGTAATCCTCTATGTAACACAGATGCTTCCTGCATAGCCAAGTAAAATGTCTTAGCAGTACACTTAGTAGTTTATTAGTCCGGGTCTTTTTACAGCCCTGGAAACTAAATTGCTTCAATTTATTGCATGATCTCCTTGCTAATATGTAATGCTTAACATCTATTGCTGGTTTCTCCCCTAGCCATGCTGATTCTGATCAAGGGGACAATCCATTTACTGTATTAAGAAACATGAGTGGTTGCACAAAACTTATTGCTATACATAATGGTTGATTCCTGCTTCTGGTTCTCCTCTAACTGCATTAACTTTGATCAATTAAACAATCCATCTACTGTGTCAATAAACATCACTGGCTGCACGAATAGACATGAGCAACTGAGCATATGAACCACAAGTCTGTAAATATTTAGAAGCATTTAATAGTAACTCATACCTCATTGGATGTGCCTAGTCCATCTTGATGTCCCAAGTGCCTCATATTGGAATTTATGCCATGGAAGTGGTCCCTTTTGTTTTCCTGATCTGCATGTTCTCTCTCTCTCTCTAGACTCTGCTTTTATTGCATATGAAGACCAAAATGCTCTTTTTCTATTAAATGTTTCTTTGTAGCTTTCTCATACGTAGGCTTGTCAATCGGGCCAAGTGACCTGGCATTTGACAAGCCCAAGCTTGACCCAAAATAAAAATGCCTGTGTTTGGCCTGGGCTCAGCCTGGTGTGGGAGTATTAGGAAGTGTGGCTTCCATTTTCTTTCTAATTTAAATCATGCGACTTTATATTATCATCACATTCTACTACAAACGTAATTAAATGAGGAAACTTGCATAATTTCAGCCAACAGGAAAAATATTGCTCTAATAAATGAAATTTCCTGATTTCTTATACAATCATTGTATAATACCCCTTATAATCTAAGGCTCAATTTAACATATCTACTTAAGTTGAAACCAAATATAGCTATATTATACTAATTATGAAGCAAATTACAAATAATGAGGCACAACAATGATCTGCCTAAAATGGAAAACAAATATATCTACTTAAATAAATTATTGTATTTCGTATTGTTCTACACATTATACTAATTAAAATGCATATGTATTATAAGCTATACATATAACCTTTTACACATCTGTAGTGTCTCTATTGTTAAATGATTGGTGAGACCCAAGTTCTCTACGCATTGATATATGGAACTTTAGCTATTCAATGTGAGGCTTTTGTCCTTTACAAACCCCCTCTCAAGCGTTGAACAATATATCAATCAGGCTTTCTCCAAGCTCTGCCCTATCTCAGAACAGGCCCAAATATTGGGCCCAAGCATGGCCTAGCCCAATTTTACATAAGAATTCGCTTAAACTTTCGCTAGCCCAGCCTAATTTAAAGTCCTGCTCACATGATAACATCCTTACTGGTTATATTAAATAAATAAGATTCCAACCATGTATAAGTTGTTTCGAGTATTTTAAGACACGTGATATAAATGCTTGGATGAACTTGTTGGCTCTTGATTTGCTTCAATATATTTTGGTTCTTATTGTGGCTGTTCTCTCATCCATGTGTATTAGAGCGGATTACTTCAAATATTCTCCTGAAGAATTATTTCTTAGAAGTCATCTTCTTAATTACAGGAACTACCTTTCATCTGTCTTAATACAAGAGATTTTCCTCACTTGGGACCACGATGATTTATCTATGCGAGCAAAGGTGAGTGTAATACTAGATATTTACCATCTGATTCTTAGGTTAGTAAGCAAATTTTGTCCAGTTGCATGATTGGCTTTCTATATCTCAGTGATACCTTCTTTTGCACATTTATAGGCAGCTAGGGTTCTAGTGGTCCTCTTGTGCAAGCATGAATTTGATGTTCGCTACCAGAAGCCTGAAGATAAGCTTTATATTGCTCAGTTGTACTTCCCACTGGTTGGCCAGGTGTGTTTGATATAGTGATTCTCAGTAAGGTTATATATATTTGGAATTTATCCTTTTGTGATTGAACTCTCTGTGGAATTAGTTTCTTTGATTGCATCTTCTTTAAATTCTAGAAAGTTATTTTATATTTTGGTCTTACCACGCCCTTGTTTAGGTAAAGTACGTTGGAATAGTAGTTTGAGAGTTTTAGATGTTTTAGCGTGCAACATTCTTTTGCTACATTAGCATTTTTAAAGGGAAACTGGAAAATGAAATAAATAAATAGTTTGACATGGTTGCAATGGCCTTTGGTTTAAAGAATATGATGAATAAAGGGAAGAAGTTGACAAACTGAAGTACAAATAATGGCAATGCACCTGCAATAATCAACAAAGTTTCCATTTTTCTCTGTCAGCAACTTGAATTGCTTTTTCTAATCTTCGAATTTCAACTAACTAAAATGTGATTAATTCATATAAAATTAGTCAACAATAGTTCTATTCTTGTTGAAGTAACCTGATTTTAGCCTTTTCCTATTCTTGTTGAATAAGCTGATTTTAGCTTTTCTCAAGTGAAGTTGTTCTGATGAGTTTTTCTCTCTTCTTCCTTCTACTTAAAATAATAGTTATTTTGGAAGGATTAGACACACTCTAAAAACACTAACTCAACGTTTTCTACACCCTCGTTGTCTTGTTATTTATTGTGCTATATTTCTTTGTTTCTGAGAATATATTTTGTTTGTTGGAGGTTCATTTGATTCCTTATTCCTGAATCTGTGGGTTATTGAGGACAGCTGTTTTTCGGGCTAAATTTGAAATTATTAGTGTTGAATTTTGCTTTGAATTTTGTAATCTCCAATATATCTAGCTTTTCAGTTCTTCTCAGGAACTGGGGGTTTTCTTCAGTAGCAAGAAGAAAGGCAATGATAGTGCATCTTTTAACTTTCACATTTTTTAACATAGATTTTGTCCCAGTTTGTCTGGACTCCTCTTTGTCTTCATGTTGCCATTATCAAATATAATGGTTAAAATGCTGAATTTACACATCCTGAAAAGATTGGGAAGCAAATCTGAATTTTCAAATGTGTGACTTCTATTGGGATGGCCTCATCATCATGGCTGGGAGGCTATTATCTTATTACTTGAAATTTGATGTTTGCAGATCTTAGATGAAATGCCAGTGTTCTACAATCTGAGTGCAATAGAAAAACGTGAAGTTTTGATTATTATTTTGCAAATAGTACGCAATTTGGATGACGCCTCTCTTGTGAAGGCTTGGCAACAAAGCATTGCTCGTACCAGGTTGTTCTTTAAACTTTTGGAGGAGTGCCTAATTCATTTTGAGGTATACTATTTCTCTGTGCTTTTTTCTTTTTGTCTACTTGTTGCTGTATGTTTTCAATTACTTTGCTTAATTCTGCTACAGATTTTCTTCTAATTCTTTTGGGTGGCACACTTTTTGAACATTTATATTTTCAAATTGTCATTCTACTGTTTTTGATAATTTCATGAAAACATTTATACTACATTGGCCATCATTTGGTTCTGATGGAACTTGACAAAAATATACATCCACAAGGTTACAGTGGATTGATATTTTGCATGTAGAATTTTTCAGCAGAGGCCAAATTTGACATAATTTCTATCTCCTGAAAGTGTCGGTATATTCCTTGTATGCTTTATAAGCATAGTTTCTGTATTATGCTACATATCTGCTGATGAACTTATATGTTGGTTTACTGATCTTGGCTTTAAATTATCTTGCAGCACCGAAGACCCGCTGATAGCATGCTTATCAGTAGTTCTCGCAGCCCCGGGCAGGATAAGCCTGCATCCCCAAAGTATTCTGAGAGACTTTCACCAGCCATTAATCACTATCTGTCTGAGGCAGCAAGACATGATGTGAGAGTATGTCCTGAAAATCTGATGCAATCTTTTTCTGGTTCTCCCTTTCCTTTTTCCATATTTTGTTTGGCTGTCATTGTTTCAAGATTCCAATTGATGCAGCCCCAGGGAACACCTGAAAATGGATACTTGTGGCAGAGAGTTAGTTCACAGCTGAGCTCACCCAGTCAACCATATTCCCTAAGGGAAGCTCTTGCTCAGGCGCAGTCCTCTAGGATTGGAGCTTCAACCCAAGCTCTAAGGGAGTCTTTGCACCCAATGTTAAGGCAGAAACTGGTATGGTGTCCCTTTGACGTAACCAGTACTATTCTAAAAATTTTTTACTTTCCAGCTAATACAATTGCACAAATTCAGGAACTCTGGGAAGAAAACCTGAGTGCAGCTGTAAGCTTGCAAGTTTTGGAAATAGCTGAGAAATTTTCAATGACTGCTGCAACCCACAGTATTGCTACTGATTATGGGAAGCTTGATTGCATTACAGCTATATTCATGAATGTTTTCTCACGTAATCAGCCACTTGCTTTCTGGAAAGCTCTGTTTCCAGTTTTCAATGGTGTCTTTGAACTTCATGGAGCAACTCTTATGGCAAGGGAAAATGATCGTTTCTTAAAGCAAGTTGCTTTTCATCTTCTTCGGCTTGCAGTGTTCCGGAATGAAAATATCAGGAAAAGGGCTGTTGTTGGACTCCAGCTACTCGTTAGGGTAGAGTAATTGATGTGCTTGTAGTTGTTCTTATTATCTGTCTATGGATTTATCAACGTTTTTGAGTTCTATGCTTGTTGAATTCAGTTAAAGCTCTTTGTATTGCAGAGTTCATTTTCTTACTTCATGCAAACAGCGAGATTAAGAGTCATGTTAACTATTACACTGTCTGAGTTGATGTCTGAGGTCCAAGTGACCCAGATGAAATCTGATGGAACGCTTGAAGAAAGTGGTGAAGCACGACGCCTTAGAAAATCCTTGGAGGAAATGGTGGATGAATCTAAGAGTCGGAACTTACTAATAGAATGTGGTCTCCCAGAAAATGCACTTTTTTCAGTTCCCCAGAAACCATCGGAGATTACCTGGTCATGGTCAGAAGTGAAACATCTCTCTGGTAGTCTTCTTTTGGCTCTTGATGCAAGTCTGGAACATGCACTTCTGGTATCATTTGGCATCCTTGGTCACATTCTGTGCATATTGGGAAACCATTTTACTTTCTCACCAAGTCATGGTGTTGTCTTGATTTTATTTTAGGCATCTGTTATGACAGTGGATAGATATGCTGCTGCAGAGGGCTTTTACAAACTTGCAATGGCCTTTGCCCCTGTGCCAGATCTTCATATAATGTGGTTACTACACCTATGTGACGCACATCAGGAGATGCAATCTTGGGCTGAAGCTGCACAATGTGCCGTTGCTGTTGCTGGTGTTGTGATGCAGGTATAGTTTTCCTTTAAATTTTTCTACTTGGGATACTTCTTGGATATGATGTCAGAGGTGTAATCAAAGATATTCTACTCCTTGTAATCCCATGCGCACTAGCAATCATCATTTGAGTGTATACGGTAGAGTAAAACATGCTTTGCTTTACTTGGCTTTTGTATAGAAAACATCATACCAGCATGTGCTGGTATTCTTGAGATTTAGAAAAATATATGTAAGGTGTTAGTGTGATTAATTTGCATAAATAAATACATGCATGTTGATGTATTCTAACTCTGACCCACTAACAGTGTATCTGATAAAGATCCATTTTTTAGGGTTCATAAACAAAATTACCAAATCTATGGCTTCTTATCAACAGTTGAGTATGGCAATTATAATTTTTCTACCAAAAAATGTTGTCACGTCGCCCATACAACTGCAAGTACAAACTGCTGCACATATATAGTAGGTGACAAGTGGTGTTGGATTTTTCTTCGTTATCATTCTTTGATACTTTTGTGGTTGTTCAATGTCATGTCTGCCGGTGTATTAGTATAGCCGTATGCTTTGTCATATGTCATGATAAGTTCGTATGTGGTCATCCATCTTTATCTGCTTTTCCCATCAAATTTTCAATTTATAATTTGATGTTTACTCATTGATACAACACTAAATGATATCAAGCCGGCTTCAGTTTGAATATATCATGGAATGTTTTAGTTTGATGCTTAAACATGGGCAATATTTTTCTAGGCCCTTGTTAGCAGAAATGATGGTGTGTGGAGCAATGACCATGTTAGTGCCTTGCGCAAAATTTGCCCAATGGTCAGCAGTGAGATAACCTCTGAGGCATCAGCAGCAGAGGTGGAAGGTTATGGTGCTTCAAAACTTACAGTTGACTCTGCTGTGAAATACCTACAACTTGCAAATAAACTCTTCTCTCAAGCTGAGCTCTTCCATTTTTGTGCAAGCATTTTAGAACTTGTTATTCCAGTGTATAAAAGTAGGAGGTCATATGGACAGCTAGCAAAATGCCACACAATGTTAACCAACATCTATGAATCAATCCTTGAGCAAGAATCAAGCCCTATTCCATTCACTGATGCCACGTATTATAGGGTAGGATTCTACGGTGAAAAATTTGGGAAGCTGGATAGAAAGGAATATGTATACAGAGAACCTCGTGATGTCCGGTTGGGTGACATAATGGAAAAGCTTAGTCATATATATGAATCAAGAATGGATGGAACTACATTGCACATAATTCCCGACTCTAGACAAGTCAAAGCAGAGGAGTTGCAGCCAGGGGTCTGCTACCTACAGATAACTGCAGTTGATCCAGTCATGGAAGACGAGGATCTGGGAAGCAGAAGGGAAAGGATATTTTCACTTTCTACTGGAAGTATACGTGCACGTGTCTTTGATCGCTTCTTGTTTGATACTCCTTTTACGAAAAATGGAAAGACCCAAGGTGGGTTGGAAGATCAGTGGAAGCGTAGAACAGTTTTACAGACAGAGGGCTCTTTTCCTGCCTTAGTGAATAGGCTTTTGGTTACAAAATCTGAATCGCTTGAATTCTCCCCAGTTGAAAATGCAATTGGAATGATTGAAACTAGGACTGCTGCATTAAGAAATGAACTTGAGGAACCCCGCAGCTCTGAAGGTGATCAACTTCCGCGTCTGCAGAGTTTACAGAGGATACTTCAAGGATCTGTTGCAGTTCAAGTGAGTCTTTTAGTCTGTGTTTTGTGTGGTTGTGACGTAACGTTCACATTCAATTTGAGATGGTAACTGTTAATTGTAAATGTGCTGTGGGGAAATATCTCTGGCAAATACCTATTCTTCAGCATCTGTGTCATTGTTTTATTTTCTGATGGATACCATGGGTTGGGCATTTGCAGGTGAACAGTGGAGTCCTGAGCGTGTGCACAGCTTTCCTTTCTGGTGAGCCTGCAACAAGGCTGCGCTCACAGGAGTTGCAGCAACTAATTGCTGCTCTCTTAGAATTTATGGCAGTGTGTAAGCGAGCTATACGGGTGCATTTTAGATTGATCGGAGAGGAAGATCAGGACTTCCATACGCAGCTTGTCAATGGATTTCAGTCGCTTACAGCAGAATTATCTCACTACATTCCTGCTATTCTTTCAGAGTTGTGATTTTGTATAATTGCTGCATTTTAGTTTTTTGGTTGAAATGTGTGTATATCATTTATAATTGTTATGTACCCAATGAGATTGTTGTTCACTTAGGATGTAGGACACTAGTTTCTGTTGCTCTAGTTTTGGAATCTGATCTTCACCGGATGCAGCCATGCGACCGGCTATTGAACTGGCCTGAGTTACTGTAGCACTAATAGCCTCTTTCTTTTTGCTTTGGTGGTATACCTAAAACACCTCGGGATTAAACCTATGTTTGGTTCGCAGAGGGAGAGGGGAAGGAGAGAGGCATCTTTACTTTCACTAAGGGAAGTTATAGCATTTATTTTTATTTTGTTTGGTGGGAAAGGAAGAAGAGGTGAAAGGAGAGGGAAGGGAGAATAATTAAAGTACTACTTCCATTTAAAATTTAGAAAATCAAACTTAAATTAAGTTAGACAATATAAGAAAATTATTAGAGTTAACTTTTAAATTCATTTCTAGAAATAAGTAATTGTCTCAATGTAGTCTTTTAAATATTATTTTATTTAATTTAATTTTTATAAATATAAAAAGTGTATTAAAATAATTTACAAGACAAATTTAAAAATTAAAAGATATCAACTTTGATAATTAATTTATTTACACTTTAAATATATTATTTTTTCTTTATATTCATTAAACATATTACCGTTATATTCTTTTTTTAAGCGTATTTGAACTTAATATTTTAATTTAAAATTTGTTTTATGATACTTTTAAAGTAATATGTTTTTCATCAAAGGTATCAGAATTGAGTTTGAACACTTTGGCTCTTACTCTATTGTTATCTCTAAATAAAAAAAATTAAATTTTATATGTTTAAGTTGATACCCTTGTGTTGCACAAAATAATTTTAGTAATTTTTTTATTCTTATAATTTTCTTAATTTTATTAATTAGTTTTGTCGGTACAACAATTGAATAACAGTATGTAATGGAGTGCCATTGCATTCTGTTTTTTTTTTTTAACAGTAAAATATTGAAAAAGCAGAATACTGTAATCTCCTCTTTTGAAATTTAAAAGAAAATTGTGTACCTCTTAATTTACTTTATTTAGAGGTTGAGAACCAATATGTAATTATGTGCAATTTATGTAAAAAATAGGAAAATAAAAACATAAGAAAGACGACTATATGCATTAGCAATCAAAGCACAAACACTGTTGCTGATTGCTTCATTTTCAAGGCTGACTTGGAGTGTAACAAAATTGAAAGGAAACTAATCAACAGAAACAGCAAGAAATCCTCTCATATGAAATAGTACAAGCCACACTAATTAAGTAAGAAATACACATTACACAGCAGGCAGAAACGAACTGAAATTCTAGAGTTGATTAGAAGGCTCAAATGCCACAAAATAATAGGTCAAATATATTCATCCTATCCACAGTGCATTCCTCCTTGGTCTTGCTTCATCCGTTCAATACGTGCTTTGAGCCCTATTGTTGCACCATCTGTGAAATTCCACAAGGAAGACTTCAAAAAAGTGGCATCAACAGAACAACCTCTACTGCATTTTATACTCAGTGAGGCATAGGAAGTTTGTGTGATTAGCAGAAAATTGCTAGCCCGAAGTTGAAAAAAATCAGTGAATGCAAAAGATGCATACCCATGGCATCTTAGGTCAAAGTATTATTTAACAACATCCTTGGAAGGAAGCAAACAATCAGTAAGTAGACTGATTGAGCAATAAAAAATTAATTAGACTCTCCTCTTATTTACCCTTTTCTCCTATAAAGCAGGATCTAAGGTGCATTTATAACTGTAAGAAGAGAACACAAAAAGATGGTGGACCTACTGATTAACATCATAAACACCAAAATAAAGGGGATACAGCTGAGATTGCAGGGATTTGAAAGCAATCATGCTAGAATAAAACTCTTCCAGCTCCCGCCCCCCAGTCCCCATGCCAGTCCTAGTCCCAGTGCTCAGCATGGACGACCAAACACATGGTGCCAAAGACATTATTAGATAAATATGTCCAGCTAAAAGTAAGCAAACTGCACAGCAGCCTCACACCAAAGTATTCTAGTACCCAGAACCCCTGCCCCTTGCAGCCCCTTGAAGCAGCAGCAGCCAAAAAAAAAAAAAAAAATTAAAAGCCATAAATCAACCTTGGCTAGGAATAACATTCTTGTGGATATTTAAGACTGAGGTGCTTTTGAACTCTTCTTCTTTTCTGTTTAAGTTTCAAAGACATCACAGATTTAGAGTACCCTCTAGTGTAGCCAACTTTAGATCGTTTGATCTTGAAGAGCTATATAAATTAAAGGCATGTGCTTCCCCATAAACTTTTAATAAAAATAAAAGCTTTAATTCACCAATAACGACTTTGCATTACTTGTGATAAGCAGAAAAAAGAAAAATAGAAACATGGACATAATTGGAATGATAATGCTTCTCAAATCAAATTCCGAAGTTTTGTTCCACTCCTTACTTAGGGTGAGTTTGGTTCGAGTGAAAGTGCGAAGGAAAAGAGGAGGGGAAGTAAAATAGGAGGTAAATGTGTGATTTACTTTGTTTGGTTGGAGTGATTGAAGGGGGGAAGAATATGTGGAAGGGAATTGACCCCTTCCACATCAGCTTTTTCTTCCTCTCCATTTTGGAGAGTTTGGGAAGTAAATGAGGGTTAAAAGACCCTCTTATCCTAAAGCATTTTTATTATTACAATTCTACCCTCAATGCAATATCTTGATTTTGGGCTCATGAAATTGTTGATTTCTTTTTTTCTCTTCTCCTGAGAGTATGTTATGGTAGTTGCCTTCAAATTATACTCGTATTTTTTTAATTAAATATATCAACGAAATAATTTATAACAATTAGACTTGTAATTAAAGGTGATTATTTTAGATAATTGAATTTCTAATTTATGAAATTTATTTTATTCTCAAAAAAATTAATAATAGTAGAAAAATATTCTTATTGATAATTTATGAAAGTTTGACATGGTATTATTCATTCTCAGTGATGATGATGCATAGTATATATATATAACATCAAAAAAAAAAAGAAAAAGGCCTACTTTGCAAATTTTTTATAAATTAGCCTTATGGGTATAATAGTAATTCAATAATTATTTCCTCTCTTTATACCTTACAACCAAACAATGAGAGGTAAATCATATTTACTTCCCCTCCACTCCAACCAAATAGGATAAAAGAATTACATTTACTTCTCCTGATGGAAGTAAAATGTTCCACTCTTCCTCCCCTTTCCCCTTCCCCTTCCTTCCCTTCGCGAATCAAACTTAGCCTTATTAAAAGAAATATCCACTGATTTCCACATAAACCCTAGAAACTGTTCTAGATAAGCAAAAACAAACAGCAGATTGCACATAAAGAAAAGTAAAGAAAGGAAGAAAGGCAACCGTGCTTGACGTTCTTATATTGCATGCCTACAAAGCTAAAGCGTGCACATAATAACATCATAAGAGATGGCAACAACGCTTGAAGTTAAAACATTCATGTTGCACTTTCATAATCTTGCAATATTTACCACAAGAGTATCCAGCCAGGAAGCAATTATTGGAGTCTTTAGCATGGCAAAACCATTAGTTTAACTATACATCAATTTTGCTGATTGAGATTATGGTTTGTTGTAGGGATTTTAGGATAACCAAAAGGCATAATCTCAAAACATTTGATGAAAACTAATAATCTGCAAGTTTTTCAAGCATAATGACCTTGTTCTCAGGGTATACTTTTTCCTTGTACCAAGCGGGCCTGTTTTGGAGGTCAATGGGAATCAACTTGATCTTTTCTTACAACCCCTGCATGATTCAGATGTCAAATATACTAAATAAACCAAAAGTGTCCTTCTCAGACCAAGTCCAAAATAAAGATTCCAAATCTCTATGTTATCTCTGTAATCAAACTCTCCAGGAGCAAGCAAGTTGAAGCTGCAATGTTGAAGCATATACTTTTTCTTGCAGTTTTGACAGAGCAGTGAATTGCTCAACAATTCTGGAAGAATTGTTTGAATTATACTTTTTGCATATCCCACTTAAGCTCTTCAGTTTCCATTGTATTCATACACTAACTCTAATTTTCAAGCACAATTTATTCAGATCATACTAATAAACCCTGCAATATCCCAATTCAAAAAGTCCTCTATGGTTAATTAAATCCTAAAAACTCCAACTGTATTCATCAAAAGTCAAAAACACAATACGAAAAAAAATTAAAAATTAAAAATCAAAACTTTAACACATTAAGAAATAATCTAGAAAAAAATTTTTTACACTATGTCTAAAAGAAATGTTGAATTCTATTCATATGTCAAAAAATATAAACATCTCACAAAATTTTATTAACGTACTCCAAATCTAGCCTTTCCACGTGTAGAAATAAGTTAAAAGACAACTAACTTAACAAAGAAAACCCAAAAGTAAAACCTGTGTAGCAATTCCAACATGATCCATCCCAGGAACCCACAAGGCATTGTATCCAAACATCCTACGCCAGCGAATAATTGTATCCTGCAAAAAATGATTATCCATAGCAAGTGACAAATAATTAAATATCAGGTAAAGAGTCATCACAAAGAAGTTTTCCCTTTTTCTTCTTTAACCTTTTACCTAAATGGCAGCAGTAAGTGCATGGTCTATTTGTAAAGTGACATCTATAACCCACAACTTGATCCCAAAAATATCTTTTTTGTTTTTCATATGAGAATTGAAGCCATTTTTTACTTTCTTTCCTCTTTTCCAAAAACCCTCCAAACCATCGTAGTCCCTCATTTCTCGAAAAGCTATTTATTGGCCCTCCGTGATAAAAAACTCTGATAGTTCACACATGATTTACCTACACAATGTATCTTAATCTAGAAAATCCCCACTGTTCAAGTTAAATACAGAAAATGCATTACGTTGAAGGCTAATTAAAGCTCAACATACAACCTAAAAAAAACATTGGTCATCCAACAAATTTATCAAAATTCATGCATCACAAACAACCCGTTTAAATTTAAGGAATTTAAACGAAAAACAAAAAAGAACCTCATGTTTTAGATCATAAAATGTCACCACAGTCTCAAATTGAGGCTGATCTTTTATTCAATTTCCTGTACTGGGAGTACCTCTTTCTCAAGAAGCTTGGAGGTAAATCCCATTCAACTTTAAAATGGCAATTAACAAACAAAATCAAACTTACTTGAAAGCTGAGAAGTCAAGTTCGAAATGAAGGTTTTAACACCTTCATCTTGAGTAAGTAACATTGGAAGCCCATATTTCTTCACTTTTGCAAAACTATCCTCAGGATAAACTCCCCGATTATACAGTATACTAAAAAAAACAGAATCAATCCATATGTCAACCCTTGACTAACAAATCACAATTGGGAAAATCAATTCAAACTAAGAAACTAAAATTTAGAAAAGAATATCTTTGTTGCGTCTTTTACCTATTTGCGGCATAACCTATAAAGGGTTCCAAAGAAATTCTCCAGTTAGGAACATTTCATTTGAAAACCCATAGACCCAACAAAAAAGAAAAGATGGGTTGTGGGAGGAGAAATCACCAAATGTACAGATTTCAATCAATCCAGTTAGGGAAAAAAATAAAATCAAAATATCTACAAACATACCGAAAAATTCACTGACTATTGTGGTAGAACCACGAAGAGTGATGATATCCTTAGTGGCTACTGTGGAAGCCATATCTGAATTCGCAAGTGCTTTTCTATGGCTAAATGAGTAGAAAATTTTCTGCTCTTCTTGAACAGATAATGCAAAATCAAAGAACAGTAGAGAGAGGAAGTGGTGATGGTTCATTTTAGGTTTGTCAACAATTCAGGAAAAAAGGGTTTCGGTCTTAGTCAAAATAAGGCGATTTGAGGAAGTGGTGAAAAAATGCAGTGGTACTCAGTTTGGTTACTGCAGGGATTTCAGGATTTTAAGCATAAGTTCCTTTTCTTCCTTCTTGGCTTTTGCCTCTTTCTGAGACGCCCTTTGCAAAAACTGCAAAAACACATCAAAATCTCCAAACTGAGCTTACCTTCTAAAGTTCAAAAATTTAGTCATGCATACAGATTGCATTAAAATTCAAGAACAGAAATACCCATATAAATTTATCAAATGCAGTTTACATATCCAATAATCATTACAAATTATACTCATAAACAAACAAAAATAGAAAATTAGAAGAAGGGTTTTGCCGAATTCTTTACCTTTATGTTTTTCAAAATATTGGATATAATTGGCTTCACCATTGTGATCTCTGAATTGAAGCTTCGTTCGATACCAAAACAAAATCTCCAACCAACTACAATAAATTGATATCACTCTGTGTGTGCGAGTGCGATCTTGATTCTGATCTTTTGGTGTCGTTTAACTGTAAAATTTAAGAAAGTAGGAACCTTTTTTTAGTCCTGACCCCATAAGGCGGGTAAAAAAATCAGAACTCGGTGCAATGCTATTACATTGACCAACCTAAAGGGTGCGTGATGCCAGTGGCAGCAGCAATGGAAACTGCACTGCTACCGAAGTGAGATACGACAGTATAGAGTGGAACCCCCCATTTTTTCTCCTCCATTAGTCTCAACGATCCTGAAAGATTCAGACACAACATAAGAACTTAAAAGATCAAAGATTCCTCTGGGGGGCAGATGAAATGCAAATCATTTTCATAACTGGGTCAGATTCTCATAAAAAAAGAAGCGAGTAAACAAAACCTGAGAAGGGAGTTTCTCCGGAAGTCGAGTGGCTACCCATTCTTTCCAATTCCAGCTAATCGTTGTTCTTGTTGGACCATTAATTAGGCATTGTTAGATGTGCGCCAGTCTAGCCCTTCTTAATCTAACAACAATTTTGCCAGTCAATTTATTTTGACGATCTGTTGCTGCGACGAGGGAGTTTCCTCTCCCAAAATCAACTGCCTTGACATTGTGTTCTCTGAATTGAAGCTTCATTCCATACCAGAACAAAATCTCCAACCAACTCCAATAAATTGATATCACTTTATGTGCACGCGTGCGATTGGGAATGACATTTGTCAAAAATAGATAGTCAGGATCATCTATTGCTGTGACAGAGGAGGTGGTTGCGTCGCCTCCGAGACGACCGTGTCTGACTGCTGAGCTATACCGTCGTCCATTTCCTCTCCCAAAATCAACCCCCACCATGGTGACCCCCCGCTGGCGATTGACCCGGTGGTAAACTTTCTCCCTTGTTTGATTCCTGTATCAAGAAGTAACAATACAAATGAACTTGACAATCTGGACGGATCAATGATAAGCTTTTTTTGGTTCCTATATGTGATGGTTTGTATTCAAGAAACCCTTCAGATTTCTTTTTTTTTTTAAAAAAAAAAATCCCTTCATTTCATTTTAAGGCTATCAAGTTAAAAAAAAAAAAAACTTCAATTAGATTTATAGTGCCAGATGTCAATAAGTAATAACGCCACATGTCGCTACAAGGTGCTTCTGCAGCTCCTTCACCCTACCCAAACAAAGCAAGGCAATCTGCAGTTTTCATTTTCCTCCTTTTCTCCTTTGATAAGCATGATCTGCACAAATTCCAAGTTCTCATTTTGAATGCTTAAAATCATATTTTCCTCAGTTTTCTTACTGTATTATTTATTACCAGAAAAAGAATTATAGATTGTAAAGTCTTTGCATTTCAACCTCCAAAAGAAAGTCCTCTTTAGGGCATAACACAATACCAATAGAAATGGTGCTGAACACTATATTTTCCTCAGAGACATAAACAGCAGTCTAGCCCAGTTCATAATTAACTAAATTGGAAGTTCTAAAGTCAACAAAAAGAATGTCGGATTAACAGATACACACAGAGAGAAATAGAATAAAAATATCCTTTAACCATAATTGGATCCAACTAAATTAACTATGTCAATCCAAAATTTCATTTTACCATATCTGTTAGCTTTCTGGATATATTAAAGAAATACAAAACAACTTTCAAGCAGCCATCTCACAACATCACCACATCATTTAAGATCAGAAATCACTTTAGGGGTAGTAACAATCGTCAAAAGAGAAAAGGGGGGAAGGGGGGGGGGGGAGACAAAAGAATTGAAAATCAAGGAACATAAACACAAAGCAAAATTTAGAATGGTGACAAATAGACCTCAGAAATAGGGCTATGAGATGGATCAGATAAATGGGATGGGACTGAGGACCATAATTTTTCTTTCTTCAACAACAGCACATTCTTATTCTTTTTCTTCTCGCCAAAATTTTCGCTCATTCTAAGGAATGGAATTTCATTCATTTCCCATAGAGTAGCTGCTAGCCTTTGAGCAGACACTGGCCTGGACCTCCCACCACCATTATTGCTCTTCTGAGAGTACTTGGGGGAATCAATGGCACTTCTCAAATGCGTCATTTTCCAAGTAGGCACTGGTGTACTGGATCTGGAACCTCCCAGACCGATACCTCCTCGGGCCTTCTTGCCGACCAAAATGGTGCGCTTGAATCGATAACTGTGAACCTTGGATGATGACGATGATGATGTTGAACAACCCCTTTTGCGGATCTTGGGTATTAGACCCTCCATTTCCATCATTGACCTACTCTACTGCCTAGACATTTGCACTGGTTGTCTTGAACTTCAGAAATTGTTGCTCTTCAATTTTCTTGCTAGACGTCCACCTTGATCTGTATGCACGGGAAAATCCACATAGAAAGCTACTCACTTTACAGCTTTAAAGATGAAAATGAAGTAAATGAGACTCAAAGTAGGAATAAATGTGTGAGTTTTACTTTGAAAAGAAAATGAGGTGTTAATAAGGAATAAAGAAAACCGGAAAAGAAAAAAATCATCCAAATTCTTAGATAAAAATGCAGTGCCACTACCGTCTTCTTCGTTGATTCTCTCAAGTCCCACTACTGATCTGTGAAAAATGAATACGAAAAACCATGGCTGAACAGTAGTTGTTTATGTGGGCGCTAGGAAATGGGGTTCAGGAATCTTTGGCAGCTTGATTTTCTGCCTTTATGGCTCGATAATGGTAGCGATGGAGTAGCAATAGAGTTCTGGGTACGGCTGCACTTGTGATTTGATTTTCGATTGTACAGACCAAGAAGAGGGAAAAAAAGAAAAAGAAAATTACTTTAGAGGGCCAAAGAGAGAGACAGAATGCGTGTGACTTGACGATCTGGACGGATCGATGATAAGCTTTCTTTGGTTCCTGTATGTGATGGTTTGTATTCAAGAAACCCTTCAGATTTATTTTTTTAAAAAAAAAAATCCCTTCATTTCATTTTAAGGCTATCAAAGTTAAAAAAAAAAAAATCTTCAATTAGATTTGTGCTAGATGTCAATAGATAATAATACCACATGTCGCTACAAGTTACTTCTGCAGCTCCTTATATATATATATATATGTGTATTTGATATGCAATTGTACTTGTGTTGTATTTTTTATAAGTATTATGATATTTTATAAGTATAAAATAGTTATAGAGAAATAAAAATTATTTAAATTAAATTTTGTAATTGAATTAAAATTTTAGTTTAAATTAAATGGTAATTTAAGTGCACGTTAAATTAAAGAGTCACAGTATCAAATACTTATGAATACATATTTATTATTATTTTATTTTAACATTTATTATATTATCGTATTCAAATCTCTTCAAAAAAATTCTATATATGTTATATATATATATATATATATATATATATATATATTAAAATCAAGTAATGTCTTTAGTGAGAATTTTTTAAGTAAGCAACTTAATTTTGTAAATTTATTTAAATTGTGTCATACGAGATTTATTAATTCAAAATTATTATCATGGGGATATGAGGGAAAGTATAAATGTAGAATGTGTAGGATTAAGTATCACACAAGCACCGCAGAAAATTAAAATAAAATCAATATTTAGGATCGCATACATATTTTTTCTTCTTGGATAAGAAGAAATCGTGTCAATTACAGGATTTGAGTGAGTAGTAGGCTGTTCGAAACTTATCTTAACTGTAACTTCCAATATTATACTAATTGGAAGACCTGTTAAACGTCTATGCATGAAACGCGTGTAATGTTGAAATCTTTGATCTTCTAAGATATTTTCTCAACTCACAAATTAATCTAACGGTGAAAATATGTTACGATTATTTTTTTGAGAAAAAACCAGGGAGAGAGTACAAGGAAAAACCAGTGGCTAGTTTGATTGGCTTGTTCAATTAACCTAACTGGCTGTTTAATTTCCCTAGCTGGCTTCTACGAATACATATTTATCATTTTTTTATTTTAACATTTATTATATTATAATATTCAAATCACTTCAAAAAATTTCTTGATATGTTATATATATATATATATATATATATATATATATATATTAAAATCAATTAATGTCTTTAGTGAGAATTTTTTAAGTAAGCAACTTAATTTTGTAAATTTATTTAAATTGTGTAATATGGGATTTATTAATTCAAAATTATTATCATCAGGATACGAGGGAAAGTATAAACGTAGAATGTGTAGGATCAAGTATCACACAAATACAGTAGAAAATCAAAATAAAATCAAAGTTTAGGATTGTATATTTACTTTTTCTTTTTAGATAAGAAGAAATCGCGTCAATAACTAGATTCGAGTGAGTAGTAGGCTGTCCGGAACTTGTCTGAACCGGGACTTCTGATGTTATACTAACTAGAAGACTTGCTAAACATCTACACATGAAATGTGTGTAATGTTGAAAGTTTTTACCTTCTAAGATATTTTCTCAATCTCACAAATTTAGAAACTAGTGAAAATAAGTTACAATTATTTTTTTTGAGAAAAAACTTGAGAGAGAGTACAAGGAAAAACTAGCGTCTAGTTTGATTGGCTTGTTTATGTTGGGATGTATGCCTTCTTAGATTAGGTTTCTGATGTAAAAATCGAATGTTTTAATAAAAGAATTTATTTTCAAAATTTATTTGTGAATTTACAATTTTATTTGTGCACAATTACGTTTGAAAAATACCCATTGTGTTTAAGTAGGTGGTCCATGTGAATGAAGGTCTTTCACAGTAAGGTATGGATCACGGGTTACTTATCACATAAACTTTTGTTCTTAACCGATTGATGAGAATGAGAATCTCATCATGTGTTAGGTTATTATGTTGTGAATTCTAAATGGGAGAATGGCATACCTTTAGCCAGTGAGTAGTCTACTCATTTCAAGACATAAACGTATTTCGAATACATAGAACATGACATGTAGTAGTGGTTTCTAAAAGTATTATATGGTAGAAACCTAGACTACTACCGTTACAGCGTGGACTAATACTCTACAAATTGAGTGTGAGTTGGTAGTCTGACGAAACTGGAAGCATATGCTTTGATATGCTATAGTTGAGGTTCTATCGTAGGGCTAATATACTTGCATGTTGAATATATGTGACTAGTTAGTTAAGACAAACTTATACAATATAGTTTTTATACTATATCGCCCCTTGTGGTTGTCTGAATGATCTAATATCCAGAACGCTGGGAAATATGACTTGGATGTTTGCTTTAGTGTAGCTCCCTTGGAAAACGGAAATAATCTAAGAAGTTGTAGATCATTGGACTAGAGGCTTAAGGATGGTAGATGCCATTTAGAGAGGTGTTAGTACACTTTTTCCTCTCTAAATGTACGACGATGTATAGAGGAGTATTTTAGTCATTACACCTGTAGGTTGGAGACTTTTCTAACGTAGCACTATCCTTTGGGTCAATATTTCCTTATGGTGATATTAAGAAATATTTAAAATGTAAAATACAGCTATTTATATGACAAAGGTATTTTGGTTATTTTAGTAACCAAGGCGGTGTGTCTTTTGATCCCCAATATAGACCGAGAGTCCTAATTAAATCCGGGCTAAGGAATTGATCTTAAATTAAATGAAATTATTTTATTTAAGTAGCCTGATTTAATTATTGGGCTAGAATAAAATAAAGGTCCATGGAGAGAGAATTAATTAAATTAGTTTGGTGGGTTAATTAATTATTCAGGACTTTGACCCAATTTGAATAATTAGGGATTAACCTGGGACTAAATTGATTTAGGCTTATTTAATTGGACTGGTTTATTTGGGCTGAAAAATTAATTATTTGTTGGGCCATTAAGTTGGTTCTAACTAAAATAATTAATTAAACCCAAAAGGTTAAACTAAGAGTCTAATGGCCTAATCCAGTTTAACCCAGGATTTTATTTAGGTTAAATAGGAGGATTGGAAACAACGTCATTGTTACAGAACACACAATCTAAGAGACGGCTTCTTCTCTGTGGAATAGGTCAGGCGTCTCTCTCACTCTCTCTTTCCAGAAAAATTCCCTAGCCTGTTAGTTGTTTACCAAACGGTAGTTAGGCAGACCATATACTGGAAGGCCGAGAGTTAGGCGTTTACATACATGCAAAGGTGGAGTAAGAGGCTTGCAAGAATCGCACCAGAGTCTTCCATTAGTACACATATCCTAGTTGCGCACGTTCTAATCCAGTCACTTTTGAGAACCAGAATGAGAGGTAAAAATTTTAAAATCTCAGGATTGGGACAGGGCGCAATCAGCGCCGGCTAGGGCTGGCAAAGCCAGTGCCGACCCTGTCCTGGATTCCCTATTATTATTTTTTCCAGTTTTTTATATTCACTTCCGCTATGTATTCCGTGTTTCCCGTTTTCCACGCCTTCAGTTTATTTACCCTAGCTGAGGTTTAAAATGGCTAGCTACCCTAGTCTAAGACGAGTTAGGTTTGTTATCTGCTAATTGGACCTTTTTATCATTTGTTGTGAGTTTTTTATTAAAATCTAAAATAGTAAAATTTTAACCCACTTTATTTATTATTTTATCTGAGGTTTTATAAAACATAAAATATTAAATACATGACCTCTTAGCATGGTTTTTGGGATCGGACCGGACTGGGTAGTCCGACCGTGGACCGGTGCCTCTACCGGTCCGGTCCCAACCTTCCAGCCAGTTTCCCCTAAAGCTGTACTGTTTTCTTCAAATCGTGTTGGACCAACCAGTCCAATTGAACCGGTCAGGTTATTAAAAAAAATTGAATCAAATTTTATAATTTTTGGGGGTAAATTAAATTATATAATTCAATAAACTACTTTAATATGTTAGATTGTTAGTTATAAACTAAAAATGACCACTTTTAATCATGGATTTGAATGTTTATGTTTTTGTGGACTTAAATTACATTATATTATTAATCATTTTTTTAAAAAATAATTATATTTTTAATTTTTAAATTATAATATTACCGATTTAATTACGGTTGGACTATTAAACCGTGAACTAATAAATTTTTTTGTTCGATGACCGGTCCGATTCTGGAAACATTGCCTAAGACCATTATTAGGTCAATCCTTATGTATTTTCTTCAAGTCCATGTTGAATTGGACTTCCTAGAATTAATTAATTAATGTAACCTACGAGTAAATTTTGAATTAATTAATTACTTTAACCAATAGACTTTCTAGAACAAAATAAATGCTCTTATTCATCAAATAATTTAAATAATTTATGTAATGACCAAAATAGTCATTTAGATTTGTACAGTTATCTTGAGAACTAAAAGACATATTATATTTGGCTACTAAAAAGCTCATACTAATTAAATAGCTGCATTTTGCATTTAAATATTCTTATTCATCATCATATAAAGATATTGCCCCCCAATAATTGAAAGGATCATGGTAATAAATCAGAGTAAAAATAACACAATAGATGTCTTTAACATTTTACCTTTTTTCTTTGGCTTAACCATAAAGTGCTTAGGTTGTGTCTGAATAGCGTGTTATTGAACTTTTGATATTCTTCTTGAAGACTCTGGCTCTTGTCCAACCAATCTTCTACTATGTTGTATAAGCTCCAACCTTTTAGTTTTTCGGAGTATGACCTTACCTAATACTAGTTGGTGAAAGCCTTGGGTTAGGATAAAAGGTCTTTACTTGACTTACTGCTACAATGCAGAATCAAGAATGCCTTTCTTTTTAATTTCTATTGACCAGAAATCAAAAGAGAACTACCTATTCTAAAAAACTTGAAGTTTTCCTATGGTGGAAAGAGAGAGAGACGAGAGAAAAATGAGGTAGGCAGCCAATAGGAAGAACAAGGAGCTTAGGGTTTCTTTTTGTTAACTGAAAAGAATGTTTTAAAATCTCTGAAACCCTAAATGATGTAAATAAAATTTATATCAAACAAAACTAGCCAGTTAGGACTCAATCAAAGCCCTAGCCGTCCAAGCCCCTTCTGCACCGGCTAGCCCTAGCTCAAGTGGGCTAGGGCTTGCTCCTTGGATTCCGGTTCAAGTTATTGGGTCAGACCATTAATTACTTATTTAATCTTGAACAAGAATAATTCCAAAATAAATAATTAAATAACCCAAATGAACTAGGCCTTTTCCCTCAAGCCTTGGGCTGACTTTAATTATCCAACCTAGGCTCGAACCCTAAATAATTAATTTACCCATAAACCGGGCTATTAATTAATTATCTCTTAGTCCTTTTATTTTATTTAACCCAATAATAAATTAGGCTTACTAATAAAATAAAAATCATCTATTCTTAATCCAAAATTAACTAGGCTTTACGGGCTACCCCAAGGACCAAAAGACACATCGTTTTTTGCTATTAAATGACCAAAATACTCCTACTATATAAATAGCTATATTTGTATTTAAATATTTTTTCTAATATCACCATAAGAAAATATTGACCCCAAAGATAATGTTGCGCTTAGCAATGTCTCTGACCTATATGTGTAATGACTAAAATATTCCTCTATGTTACACCCATCATTGAGATATGAGAAACGTACTGACACTTCTCTCAATAACATCTACCATCCTTAGATGTCTATTATGATAATCTATGATTTCCAGTATGTACCTACTTATTCCTGGAGTTACCCAAAAGCATAAAATACTAAGTTATGTTCCCAGAGCCCTAGATTATTTAAATTATCCTGGACAATTACAATTGATGATTTCTCCATTCAGGACCATATAAACTATTTTGTATGAATCTTTCTTAACTAACTAGTCACACATACCCAACATACAAATATATTAGTTCAACAATAGAACCTCATACATAGTATATCAAAATATATACTTCTAACTTTATCAGACCACCAATCCATACTCAAGCTGTAGGGTATTAGTCTACACTGAAGCTATAGTAGCATTAGTTTCTTTTATTTTAGTATTTTTAGAAATCACTACTACGAGTCCAATTTTACGTATTTTAAATACGCTTATAAGTTATATCATGAAGTGAGAGGACTATTCACTGACTAAAGGTAAGCAATTTCCTACTTAAAATCTATAGTATAATAACCTTTGTCCTGATGAGATTCTCATTCTTATCAATAAGTTAAGAACTATAGTTTATGTGTTAAATAACCCATGATCCATACATTACTATGAAAGACCTCTATTCACATGGATTACTTAAACACAATAGATTTTTTCCAACATAAATTGTGCATTACAAATTAAAGTAAAGAACACAAACATTTTTTAGAACAAAACTTTATTTATTACATCAAATTTACATCAGATACATAGTTTAAAGGGCATACATTCTAACAATAATAATATTGCATTAGTATTGTCTTTGACCTACATGTGTAATAACGAAAATACCCCTTTATATAACACTCATCATTGAAATATGACTGATTGGTACTATCATATTTCTTAATAGTATCTACCATCCTTTGATCTCTAATCCATAATCTATGACCTCTAATAATGTAATTGGTTATCCAAATGGAGCGATACTTAAAGCAATACTCTTAGTCATTTCTCAGGGCCTTTGATTTTCACAGATTATCTTAGACTGCCACAAAGAGGTGATCACTCATTTCATGAAGGTATAGAAGCTCAAGTGTACAAGTCCATCTTAGTTAACTAAAGATATATACCTAATATATAATTTATATGAGCTTGCGGGAGAAAGTCTTTCTAGATCTAAAGTGGTTTTTACTTGAACTTTAATGACAAGCAAAAACAAACAAGAAAGAACAAAAAGAGATCAAGAAGAAAGGAACAAAGTAACACCTTTCAACACAAACAAAGAATCCTAAAAGAACAAGCTTTCAGAACTCCAAATTTAGTAGATAAGGTTTACCACAACAACACCTTAGAACCCTTGACTTACCAATAAATCAAGAATTAAAAGGATAGGGAATTGTGGGCATTCAAACAAGAAACAATAAGAACCTTAAATGACATACAAGAAGAACCCTTGTTGATTTCCTAATTGAATTATCCTTTGAGTTTATAGACACTTACTCAAGGGTGGACTAAGCCCTTAGGTTGGTTTTGAATTGAAGTTGAACAAGTCTCCATTACTTCAAGCCTTCAAGTTGAATACTTCATTCATGATAAAATGTGTAATATTGTTATTCTTGTTCTTACAATACAAGCATTATATAATGGTACTCTGTTCCTGACCTAAAATACTTTAAAATATTATAAAATGACTCTAAAAATAGCTAAAAAACGTCAGAGATTCGGATCCAGGGCACGACCGGCATCGGATAGGGCTTATAGGGGTGACACCGAGTATATTCTGGAGCAACAGTACCTATTCACAAAAAGTCAGAATCAAATGGGGTATTTTACAATACACAGCCGGTGCCAGGTAAGGCTAGTAGGGCCAGCGCCGGGTTCGTTCGGCTGGAACAATTTGTACGTAAAAAAAATTCAAATCTTTTCTAGTCTCAGCTGGCACCTGGTCGGGCTAGTAGAGCCTGCACCGGGTCCATTCTGGGTGACGTTTCTTTGCAAATTGCTTCCTGTCGACGCTCTTCGTTCACTAGCAGCATGGTCCATTCTCGATCCCTTTCTTGAAATGTCCATATGCTATCCGACTTGAAATGAGCTTGTAGATATGCCTAAAGATTGTGTTAGAGTTGTTTGAAACGGGCTCTTGTTAAAGGACCGGGCAAACTCGGCTTTGTTTCGATTTTGTCATCTCCCTTTTCTTAAGCTCGATCGCCGTGGTCGGATTGTTTCCTATCATTTCCCCCTTCTTGGAATGGATTCGTCCTCGAATCATAACCTATATCATGAGAAAGATCATCTACATTAAAAGTAGTACTTACATTATACTCACCGGGTAGATCAATCTTGTAGGCGTTGTCTCCATATTGCTCAAGAACTTGGAATGGTCCATCTCTTCGCGGTTTGAGCTTTAACTTACATTGGGTAGGAAATCTCTCCTTGCACAAATGTACCCAAACCTAGTCTCCTGGCTCAAATATCACATGCTTTCTTCCTTGGTTGCGTTTGCATGCAACGGCCTCATTCCATTTTTGAATTAGAGATTTAACTTTCTCGTGCATGGACTTTACCATTTTGGCCTTCTTTTTACCATCAAGACTCAATCGCTCATTTACAGGCAAGAGAGATAAATCTAAAGGAGTTAATGGATTAAACCCATAAACAATTTGAAAAGGAGAATATGTAATAGTAGAATGGACAGTTCTATTATAAACAAACTCGATATGTGGAAGACATTCCTCCTAGTCCTTCAAGTTCCTCTTGATGATTGTCCGTAGTAGTTGAGTGAGATTCCAGTTGACAACCTCCGTTAGTCCCTCTATTTGTGGGTGACAAGTTGTAGAAAATAACAAATTAATTCTAAGTTTTGCTCACAATATTCTCCAAAAATGACTTAAAAATTTAGTATCCCTGTCCGATACTATGCTCTGTGGTAACCCATGTAATCTTACTACTTCCTTGAAGAATAAACCTGCAATATGAGTAGCATCATTAGTTTTTGCAGAAGGAATAAAATGAGCTATCTTAGAAAATCGATCAACAACTACAAAGATGGAATCCTTTCCCCCCTTGGTCTGTGGCAATCCCAATATGAAATCCATTGAAATATCTAACTAAGGTGCATTAGGGACAAGTAAAGGAGTGTATAAACCTTGGGGTAGTGTTTTAGATTTGGCCCTTCTACATGTTATGCATGAATTACAATACCTCTCTACATCTCCCCTCATTTTTAGCCAATAAAAATGCTCTTATAAAATGCCTAATATTTTTTAATTCCTAAAATGTCCCATTAAACTTCCTCCATGAGCTTCCTTTACTAACAATTCTCTCAATGATCCTTTTGGTATGCAAAGTCTACCCTCTTTAAACAAAAAACTATCATGCCTATAAAATTTTTGAAAAGCACATTTTTCACAAGCATGATAAATCTCTCCCAATTCTTCATCCTTTGCATATAAATCCTTAATAAACTCAAAACCAAGTAATTTCGCATCCAAGGAATTTAAAAGCACATACCTGCGAGATAATGCATCAACTATTATATTATCCTTACCTTTCTTGTATTTGATCACGTATGGAAATGTACCAATGAACTCCATCCATTTGGCATGCCTTTTGTTTAACATTTGTTGGCCTTTAAGATGCTTTAATGTTTCATGATCAGTATAGATGATAAATTCCCTAGGTAACAAATAATGTTGCCAATGGTGCAAGGTCCTCACTAATGCATACAATTCCTTGTCATAAGTGGAATAATTCAAGGATGCTCCTGATAGCTTCTTACTAAAAAATGCAATAGGGTTTTGATCCTGAGTCAACACAGCACCTATTCCTATTCCACTAGCATTACATTCTACTTCAAAAGCTTTCTCAAAATTAGGCAAGGACAACAATGGGGCTTTACTTAATTTTAATTTCAAAGTAATAAAAGCCTTTTCTTATTCTTCTCCCCACCTAAACCCTACATTCTTTTTAATAACTTCAGTCAATGAGGCAGCTATTGTGCTGAAATTTCTAATAAAATGCCTATAAAAACTGGCTAACCCATGAAAACTCCTTACCTCAGTCATAGAAGTAGGTGTTGGCTAATCCTAAATTGCCTTAACCTTTTCTTCATCAACTTCAATACCTTTTCAACTCACAACATAACCAAGAAAAGTTATCTTTTCCAAACAAAATGAACATTTGTCAAAGTTCGCATATAACCTTTCTCTTCTAAGAGTAATAAGCACACACTTAAGATGATGCAAATGATCTTCATAAGTTTTGTTATAAATCAAAATATCATCAAAAATAAAATTTTCAATATATTCTCGTAACACATAATGCATCAACCTCATGAAAGTACTAGGTGCATTTGATAACCCAAATGGCATCACAAGCCACTCATATAATCGTTGTTTGGTCTTAAATGCAGTTTTTCATTTATCACATTCCCTAATTCTAATATGATGATGTTCGGATTTCAAATCAATTTTTGAAAATACACATGATCCATGCAATTCATCCAATAAATCATCAAGCCTAAGGATAGGGTAACGATATTTTACCGTTATATTGTTAATGGCCCTGCAATCAACACACATTCTCCATGATCCATCTTTCTTAGGCACCAACAACACTGGAACTGCGCTTGGATTCAAACTCTCTCGAATATGGCTTTTCTTAAGCAACTCCTCAACTTACTTTTGTAGCTCCTTAGCTTCTTCAGGGTTGCATCTATAAGCTGATCGGTTTGGAATGACAGCCCCCGGGATGAAATCAATCTGATGCTCTATTCCTCGAACGGGTGGCAATCCTTCTGGTATTTCTTTTAGAAATATATCCTGAAATTCTTCAACAAGACCTACAATTTCACAAGGCAAAGAAAGAGTAGTTTCATTAGTAGTTACATAAATGCCTTTACAAATTAAGAGATACACTGGTTCCTTAGCTTTTATCGCTTCTACCACCTTTCTCTCACTTGCAAAGAAATTTACTCATTTCTTATCTCATCTCTCTTGTTTTCCCTCTCTCTTTTTCTTTTCTTCTTTCTCAGTGTTCTCTCTCTCGATTTTTTTCTCATTTTCTTGAGCACTATTTTTCTTCTCTTTTTCTCTCATGATCTTTTGATCTTTGCTCACTTCACTTGGAGACATAGGCAGTAGAATGAATTTCTTTCCCTCCTTATACACAGTGTAGGTGTTTTTCTTCCCGTTATGCTTTACTTCCTTATCATATTGCCATGGTCTCCCTAAAAGTAGGTGGCTTGCCTGCATAAGAACAACATCACACAAGATCTTATCCTTATATTTCCCCATGTCAATTGCAATCAAGGCTTGCTTATTAACCTTCAATTCCCTACTTTCATTTAGCCATTGCAACTTGTAGGGTTGCGGATACTTCCTTATTTCCAAGCCTATTTCTTCCACGGCACTAGCACTTATAATGTTGGTGCAACTCCCGCTATCAATGATTACGCTGCGAGGTACTTGGTTGATCACGCATCTTGTATAAAAGATATTCTCCATCTGTTAATGATGCTCATCCTTCTTCGCTTGCGTACTCAATGATCTCCTCGCTACACCAAGTAATGCACACACTTGCCCAACTTCTTCACCTTCTTCACTCGAAATTTCTTCTTCCTTTTGAATTTCCTCCAATTTCTCATATTTTCCTTCCTCGGATAAAATCTCACCATAGGCATTTTTGTACATCACTCTCTTTCTTGGGCATTCATGTGTCATGTGTCCATATCCCAAACAATGAAAGCACTTGATATCTTGCCTCCTCCGTTTCTTAATAGCCTTTTTTTTTATCTCGATTTCCTTCTTCCTTTGGTTTATTAAACTCCCTAGGTGGTGGCCTTGGAAATCCTTCCTTTTTGGGTATCGGCTTAAGGAATTTCTTAGGAGATAAGTTGGTTGGTATACTCTCCTCTCAAATGGCCTTTTCTTCAATTATTTTTCTATTTTCATAGCCATGTGCACCATTTCTTCCAAGGTTTCATACAAATGCAACTCGACTACATTTGCTATCTCACGGTTCAATCTACTTAGAACTCGCTTTAGTGGCACGTGGATCTTCATTAATAACGCCTTCATCATTAGCATTTCAAGTTCTTTGTGAAAATCTTCAACATTTCTATTCTCCTGTCTTAGCACTTGAAGCCTTTGATATAGATCGTTGTAGTAGTGGTGCGGTACAAACCTCGCCCTTATGAGATTTTTCATCAATTCCCATGCACTAACGACATTTTCTCCCATTCTCCTTCTATTAGCCAAAACCTGTTCCCACAATGCCAATGCATAGTCTAAAAATCCCAATACTACCAATTTCACCTTACTTCTCTCACTATAATATTGGCAATCAAATAGAAATTCCATTTTCTGTTCCCATTCAAAATATGCCTCGGGATCATTTTTCCCGGAAATTGTGGTACCTTCATTTTGATATTTTTCAATTCCTGCTCTCTCTCATTTGCATCTCTCCTCCTACCTCTGATCACATTACCCTGATATTATTCTCTATAGTCTTACTTCGGGTATCCCTCTTCCCACTCAAATTCTTTCTTAATATTTCTTTCAACTCCCCTCATAGGATTCTCTCCAAATCTCCCTCGGCCTCTTCTTCTATCTCCTCTCAACCCGTTTCTCCTTCCTCTCATAGGAATTGGTTGATATCCACCAATTGAATATTCATCCCATTCTTCTCTTGGTTGGGTATTCACTCGAGGCGTGTTGTAGGCTTCTGGTTGCTCTTGTCCCCTTCTTTGATCGGCGGTAGATGTTTGGCTTTGTTAAGCTCGGAGTTCAGTCATCTCTCTCCAAATGCCCTTCATACTCTTTTGCAATGAAACGAGAGTCTCACAAAGATCTCCCGGTTCCTCTTGTAGTCTACTTGCTCCACCAAGATTTAGCCTAGTCGTTTCCTCTTCTTGCTTCATTGTTGGAGTTTAGACTGATGTTCCTGCAGAAAAAGTTAAGAGAACAAAAATAGAAGTTGGTTTCCTCACTCACTCCTTAAGTGTTTACACTCCATTCTCGTGTTTGCGCTCCTTATCTTTTTCTATAAGAATCTTTCTCTCTTGTCTTTTTCGTTCACTCTATGGCTCGCTTTTTCAACTAATTTCCTCCCCAACTTCAAAAAGTTTATTTCACCTTGGTCTATTAGCTCTTAGGATACTTCACTACATAAAGGTCTTAGGATGACAATTCTAGTGAACACTTAGAAGTCAAGAAATAAGTAGAGTACAAGGTTTTCACAACACACAACAAAGGAAAAAACAATATGAAGAATACAATAAAACGGTTATAGGAATAACACTATTGTTCAAGCCACATTCTTTCTTTGAGACATTTCATCAAACACATGGTGTTCATAAAGTAAATGGTCATTGAGACTTTTTATCAAACACCTTATGTGCAAGATTTTCCTATAGAACTTTGGAAGCAAATTTCTTCCCAAACAAGCCAAATATAATCACAATAACAAAAATCAATGTATTCCCAAGAATCTTTCTTCAACAAATCATTCTCATTCCCTTTTTTTTTTAATCCAAGAATTCTCAAGATCAAACAACACTCTAGATTTGATAGATTCAAGCTAAGATAGAGATCTGAACTTATCCTTGCTCTGATACCAAATTTTGATATGAGTTTGAGGGAGGAAGTCTTTCTAGATCTAAAATGACTTTTACTTGGACTTTAACAAAGTAGAAGGACTTTAATGACAAGCAAAAACAAACAAGAAAGAATAAAAAGAGATCAAGAAAAAAGGAATAAAGTAACATCCTTCTCCACAAACAAAGAACCCTAAAAGAACAAGTTTTTAGAACCTCAGATTTAGTAGGTAAGGTCTATGACAACAACACCTTATAACCTTTGACTTAGCAAGAAGTCAAGAAATAAAAGGATAGGGAATTGTGGATATTCAAACAAGAAACAACAAGAACCCTAAATGACATACAAGAAGAACCCTTGTTGATTTCCTAGTTGAATTATCCTTTAAGTTTATAGACACTTACTCAAGAGTGGACTAAGCCCTTAGGTTAGTTTTCGATTGAAGTTGAACAAGGAATCTCTCCATTACTTCAAGCGTTCAAGTTGAATGCTTCATTCATGATAAAATGTATAATATTGTTGTTCTTGTTCTTACAATACAAGCATTATATAATGTTACTTTGTTGCTGACCTAAAATACTAAAAAATATTACAAAATGATCCCAAAAATAGCTGAAAAACATTAGGGGTTCGGATTCAAAGCATGGCCAGCGTAGGGTAGGGCTCATAGGGACGACACCAGGTACATTTTGGAGTAACAATACTCGTTCATAAAAAGTCAGAATCAAACGGGCGTTTTACAGTACACAGCTGGTGCCAGGTAAGGCTAGTAGGGCTAGCGCCGGGTCCGTTCGGTTGGAATAGTTCGCACGTAAAAAAAATTCGAATATTTTCCAGTACTCAACCGACGCCTGATCGGGCTTGTAGAGCTGGCACTGGGCCCATTTTGGGCGACGTTTCTTCACACACTGCTTCCGGTTGACGTCCTTCATTCACCAACAGTATGGTCCATTCTGGATCCTCTTCCAACAACGTCCATATGCTATCCTACTTGAAATAAGCTTGTAGAGATGCCTGAAGATTTTGTTAGAATTGTTTGAAATGGGCTCTCATCAACGGACCGGGCAAACTCGGCTTTGTTTCAGTTCTGTCATCTCCCATTTCTTGAGCTCGATCCCCGTGGTTAGATTGATTCCTATAAATAATGCTCTTGATCTCATATATAGTATATCAAAGCATATACATCTGATTTCATTAAACCACCAACTTATACTAAAATAATAGAATAGTCATCTAGTATGCTGAGTAACCATAATATGTACCTTATTGTGAATAGACTCAACACATAGATCACGTATTAACATACTTGGACCTTCTTGTATAAAAAATATAAATAGAAACTTGTCAAAAAAAATACTTTTCTTATTGCAAAATGAATATCCTTACAGAATTTTTTTGCCTTTAAGGGCATATTTCCAACAATTTCTCACTTGCATTATAAAGATTAAGATAACCTATATGTACCTACCTCTAAGGCATCTAACTATCGCTAGAACATCTATCTCACATCTTTGAATGAATTCTAGGATCAAGTGGTACTTTCTCTCTACGTGCTTGCTCTTCTTATAGTTTTTAAGTTCTTTGAATTATGATACTGCTCTAGAATTATCACAATATATTATCAGTGGCTTATCCATATTAGGCACAACTCCAAATTTTGCTAGGAACTTTCACAGTCAAACCGCCTCCTTGGATGCTTCTGAAACTGCCTCATACTCAACTTTTATGATAGAATCAGTAATGTAAGATTGTTTGATAATCTATCATAAAATTGCTCATTCAGATGAAGTGAACACATATCCATTAGTAGATTTCTATTCATCTTTATTCGTCTGGAAATCTGAGTATGTGTATCTAACTAGAACTAAATTATTTGTCCTGTAAATTAGCACATAATCTCTCATTCCCTTAAAGTACTTAAGTATATACTTTATAGTCTGCCAATAAGCCTATTCAAAGTTTGACTGGTATCTACTAACTATGCCCACAACAAAGAAAATATTAGACCTTATACAAAGCATAGCAGATATGAGACTTTCTATTGTTGAAGCATAAGGAATTCTATACATTCTCTCTTTATCCTTCTGTGTCTTAGGACACTACTTGGAAGATAAGATTAATCTAAGTCTAAAATGTATTAGTGTCCTTTTATACTAATCCATACTATACTTTAACAATATCTTATCAATATAAGATGTTTGGGATAAGCCTAATATTCTTTACTTTCTATCTCTAAGAAGTTTTATTCTAGATAGCCTAACCTTAATAGATGATAATATCCCTACATCATTTCCAATAAGTAGAATATAATCTAGATACAACACCAAGAATAACACATTCTCACCGTCTAACTTTCTCTATACAAATATTTCATTCATATTTTGAACAAAAACATAAGACTTTACAGTTATATTAAAATGTATGTTCTATACTCTTGGAGCTTATTTAAGTTTATAAATAGATTTCTTAAATTTGTAGACCATATTGGAAATATGCTCTTAAAGATAAAGAAATTATGTAAAGTTATTTATTTTACAATAATAAAAGTATTATTTTTCATTAAGTTTGTATTCTCATTTTTTATACATAAAAGTCCAAGTATGTTAGTAAATGATCTACGTATTGGGTCATGCTTCACAGTAAGGTGCAAATCATAGTTACTAATATACAACAAAAGGAAGTTCTTCATCGATTGATGAAATTGGGCACTTTGTCAATGTTTAAATTATTACACTATGATTTTCAGTTAGGGAATAATTTACTTTTAACTAGTGAGTAACCATCTCACACTAATAGTGTAAACGTATTTGGAATACGTAAAATTAGACCATGAGATAATAGTCTTTATAAAAGTACTATAATAAATAAAGACTAAATTATTACTACTATTGCATGGATGAATACTCTATGATTTAAGTATGAGTTGGTGGTTTGGTGAGACTAGATGTATATACTTTAATGTACTGTAAATGAAATTTGCTCAATGAGATCAATATCCTTATATATTAGATATATATCTTTAGTTTGATTAAGATGAACTTGCACAATAGAGCTTAGTGATCACCTCCTTGTGACCTTCCAAGATATTCTCTCAACCTCACAAATTACACTATCGATGAAAGTAGGCTAGGAGCATAATTTAGGCTAATAACCAGTAGTTCCTTAAAAATTAATTCTCTTGATTTGTGTGATCCATATAATTGGTTTTTAAATTTCTTGTACATCTCATGAGTGGAGGTATAAGATCTTGTAATTCTTATATTTCTTTATTTACTAGTTTTTGAGTTTTTAATAAAATTAGGTGTACATCTCGTGAGTGGAGGTATAGGCGATTATAAAATGATATTTTTACATAAAATCTCTTTTTTCTATTAAGATTTGGGTTCTAAACATAAAAAAAAAATTAGTTAGTTCAAAAAATAGATTGAAGAAAAGGTGCAAGAAAAGGCAAAACGAGCTGATTCAAAATTTCCCGCCAGCGAGACATAAGCCAAGTAGCGCTGCCTACCCTAGGCCGAGTGGTTCAACACTTTGTCTAGAGGAAATTCGTCGTTGAAGTTTGTTACTAGGTGGTGCCGCCCCATTACTGTTCTAACGTTGATGCAGTTTTTCCTGTAGGTTTTAGGGAAACAAATCATACGTGATCTTTATTTTTATGCATAACTTTTATTTATTTCTATAAATAAATTGCATGAAAATGGTAATTGGAATTTTAGGGTTAAACAAGATCATTTGTTATATATGATGTTTAATCCTGATTTATTTGGTCACATAGATTAAAAGAATAGAAATAGCATGAAAATAATTTATTTTATTTTGTACATACTTTATTCTTTTATTGTGAATAAGGAATAAATTGTATTTCAAGTAAATAAAAGGTAATTTGGATTTTTAAGATGAAATTCATGATTTATTTTCTTAAAGAAGTTGTACCTTTGAGATAAGAAAATAATTTAAATCTAGGAACTTTAAAATTAATTATCTAGATTATTTATTAGAAAAATACAAGTAAAACCATTTAAATAAAATATAAAGTAGGAAAGAGATTTCACTGGTCCCGTAGCTTCTACCCTATTTAATGTTAACAATTATGGACTTCCTCAAGTCACCTTGGGAGTGGTCCTATAGAGGATAGAATTCCATAAGAATCCAAATTTAACAGATTAAATCAAACTAATATAGGGTAACAATGCATGTTAGAATCTATAATACTAGATTTCTCATAATTCATGTGAAATAGTGGCTAGCCTAAGTCGAAACTAATTTCTAGGTCATGGGCTAGACGATTTATAAAATTGTTAACCTTCCTAAAAAGCTCCGTCAAATTTTTTAATAGCAAAATTTTAACATGTTGATAATAGCTTAAGTATTTATCTATTATCAAGATAAATGTTATGTTTACTTTAAATGTATATTTTATATGAATAGACACAAACTTATAATTTATTATTTACAAAATTTATAGAAATATCTAGTGGAGGTTCTTTTAATTCTCTTGCCATTATTCTCAAAGAGAATAGGTTAACTGCCACAAATTATGTGGACTAAAAAAGAAATTTGAGTATAGTACTCATTGCCAAAGAACACAAGTATGTTTTGATAGACTCTTATCCCAAGTTTGGAAAAAGATTTCCCACGAAAGAGTGTGAGGTTGAGAATATATAGAAAAAAGCTGACGAGATGGCTCGATACTATATATTAGCTTCTATGTATAATGTTCTCCAATCCAAATATGAGTATAAACCCACTACTTATGACATAGACTGCTTTCTAAGGGAGATATTTATTGATCAGAGCCGACCCACAAAGTAAAGAGCTCTTAAGGCAATCATGGATACCATGATGGCTAAAAGAGTATCAATCAAAGAGCATATATATGCTCAAAATGAATACTGCTTTTGAAAAAACTAAGGCACTTAGTGTGATTATTTTTTCGAGAGTTAAATGGACATTGTTCTTGAAACTTTGTTGGAATCTTTTACTCAGTTCAAATTGAAGTACAACATAAGCAAGATAAACATTACTCTTTCAGAGTTAATAAAGGAGCTCCAGTCGACAGAGAAGATCATGAAACCTACTCTACATCTCTATTGTGAAAGGCCTTATCTTCTGAAACTAAGTCCAAAGCTAAGAAGTTCTGGAAGAAGAGAGACAATGTAGTCGGATCAGCAGGTGCTGGGCTTAATGCTAAGCCCAAAAGGAAGTGCTTCAAATGTGGCAAGAAGAGAGATTGGAAAAAGGAATACCTAGATTTCTTTATCGAGAACACAGGTACGATTCTCTTCTTAAAGTCTATTTTGATAATTAGATCTTTATCCACTTAGATTATAGATTTTGTCGCCACTGACCATATTCGTAACTTTTTATCGGGGTTAAGAAAGACAAGAAGACTCGATAAGGGATAGCACACTCCGAGTTGGCAATAGTGCCAAGGTTTGGGTAGAGAAGTAAAAAATAGCCTCTTGGGCCAGACTTAGAGGCTCCAGGTAGGGCTACAGTTTCCACAGATTATATGCCATATGTTATCTAAAAAGTATTTATGTTGCTTTTAGTATTCTATGAGACACTCCTGGGTCTCCATAAATGATCTTTGTCCCATCCACACTTGATCCATTCATTCCTCTAACTACTCAAGTACTCTTGATTGGTCGTATGTGTGATCATCATGAGCATGCCTCTAGTCTTGCTCAAGTTGCATAAATTGGGCATTATGCTTGAACCATTATTGGTGTTGCATTTGGGTTGCTCTCATTTCAGCTTGATTAGCTTTTACTTAGTCCATGGCCATTTTGAGCTGTGCTAACTATGTCATCATTTTAGCTTGAAATTCTATAGATTCAAAATAAATCACAATCCAAAACATTAAATAATGGTTTATTTCTTTAAATACAACTAGAAATTAGCTTAGATCCATATTGATAAAGTAAAATTACAAAGATAAGAAAAAAGAGCACTTATAGACAAGCTTTCTTCCTCTTCTTTCTTGAAATCATCTTTGATTAACTCTCATTTTCTCTTTCTTAATGACCTTGATCCTCCTTTTTCTTAAGTTTCTTCAAGCTTTCTAGGTCTCTAAGGTTTCCCTTGTCCAAGCTTTCTCTTGTAGGGTTTATGAAGGGACACACACACACACACACACACACACACACACACACACACACACACACACACACACACACACACAATTTTTTCCTTGAAAAGACGTCAAAATTCGTGAATAAATATTTTTTGCGATATAAGGCGGCCCTGCCTGAGTTGAGCTAGGCAAGCCTAGCTATCTCGATTTTTTTTTCTCAGTGTCAGCAGGGGGTAGTGCTGCCAGCTCAGCCTAGGCGGCAATGTCTAATAGCTAGTGCCGCCTAGGTCAACCTAGGTAGCCCTACCCTATTGCAGAAGTTTTGTTTCCCTATTTTCTTTTCAAATTTTCTAAGAAGAGGTAGCCCTTCCTAGGTTAATCTAGGCAACACTGCCTACCATACTCCATCTTAAGTTTTTTTTCAGCTTTCTTCTTTATTCTTTTCACCTTGTTCATCAACATGGATTATTCAACCAATTCCTACACAAAACATGGTAAAAAGAGGGGAGGGTAATCATCCAAGCCAAATTCAGAATAACTCAGGTACAAATGACATGCAAAATATAAAAATAATAAGCACTTATCAGTCCTGTCCTCCACATTTTAGCTTTTCTTTATCTTCAAGCAAATCACAATTATCCACAACAAGCATAAAGCTCCCTAGCAAAGCGAATAGCATTCTGAGATGACATTCTAGGCAAATTAACAATAATAATTTGGTATATGTGTAAATGTAGTCATTATGGTAGAGATATTAGTCCTCTTTTATTCTAGAATTCATCCTAACACCTATCGAGTTAACTCTATATAAATCCTTATATTAAGCTAGACGCAATCAAGGCCATTGAAGTTGACTTAAACAAGTTTATACCAATAAAATATAATTCACAATGCCTCTCAAGTTAAGAATACGAATAGTGTGATTCATTTAAGTTAGGAATAAATTCTAAAAAATTTAAGTTCTATGACTTCTACGCTACTACAATCAAAAGTAGTAAATAGGGGATTGGTCACTTTTTAACCTCAAGTGAATTTAATGCTCTATCTCACTGTATTGACTTTTTAATTTTGTAAAGTAGTGCAATTGTTTAATAAAGATATGTGAATAATAATATTGAGCTTTTGCATTACCTTCATTATTCTCTCATTTTTTTACCTTAATTCCCATTTACTAAAACTCAGAGTAAGGTTTAGTTGGAAGAACACAATTCTCTACTTATACTTCATCACAATGTTCTCATCCATTATCAAAGAAAACAAGCTTCACAATATTTATAAAGGCATAAATATGGTTAACTCAAATTCACTAGACTTAGTCTATGTTATATTCAATATACAAGTATCCATATAACCAACTCTATAGAAAGGTGTTAAGTAGAATTTTTAAGTAAAAAGAAGGATAATAACTCCATTAATCTAACAAATATTAACACAAATGCCAAAAATTTCTTGAGAATTAGCCAAAAGTACGGAAAAAAAAAACTTTAGGCACATTTTGAGCATTTTTTTTTAAAAGAATGAAACACCAAAGATAAGAAAGATGCTTGAAAAGAATATTCCAAATTCCCTCTCTCGCACTTAAACTAGACATTGTCCTCAATGGCAAAAAATTAACATAATATAAGGAATATTCAATGGGACCAAAATGATAAAAGAGAGAAAAGGATAAGCAATACTACCTAAGTGGTGTGAAGCTAAAAAGAAGTAGAAGTCTTCAAATTGGAAAAGAAAGCATTAATCCAAAATGGGAAGTAATAACCCTACAAAACAAAATATGAAAATGCTAATGAAAATAAGAAAAATAATAATAAAGCAAAACACACTAAAGAAGAGAAAAGAAAAGAAAAGAAAATCTAATGAAAAGAAATCCTAGGAAAGCAATCTAAAAGAAATGTTCAGAGTCTTTCCAAAGAGAAGTAAAAAATAGCCTCTTGGGCCAGAGCCAGAGATTCTAGGGTCTCCAGATGGGCTACAGTTTCCACATATTGCCTGCCAGATGTTATCTGAAAAACCTTCATGTTTCTTTTGGCTTTCCATGAGACGCTCCTAGGTCTCCAGAAATGATTTTTGTCCCATCCACACCTAATCCATTCATTCCCCCAACTCCTCAAGTACTCTTGATTGGTCTTGTGTGTGATTATTATGAGCATGCCTCTAGTCTTGCTCATTTGAATAAATTGGGCATGTTGCTTGAACTGCTATTGGTGTTGCATTTGAGTTGCTCTCATTTCAGCTTGATTAGCTTTCACTTGGTTTATGTCCATTCTGAGATGTACTAATTGTGTTCTCATTTCAGTTTGAAACTCTGCAGTTATTGTTGGTCTCCTTGGATTCGGTCTTGGACCTTTGGGAATCTCCATTGGTTGTGGTTCATGTTCTCTTGCATCCCTAAGTAGCAACCATTTTGTTCTTTCTCATCATATTAATAGCTCATATGGTATAAAGTTTGTTCAGAAACAAAACCACTGGGCTTTGTGGAGTCTACTACCTCTCCAGTGAAATCCACTCCAAAATAGCGGAGAACCTTCATAATCACCAAAGGTAAAACAAAAACTTTGGAGGGGTGGCTTGAAGCCACAACCTCACATATAGAGGAAAGAAGCATAGGTGTCAATGGGATGTAAAGTGAATGAAGCATTTTATGAGCACAATACATATCAATGACACAAGCTTTATTAACAACACTAGTACGAGGACAAATATTAAAGCCTAACAAGTAAATCACCGAGTATATTTTAGGTTCTAAAACATTTATATGTAGGAATATTGAGATGCTAATGCATTTATAGCATAGACCCTATTCTATCCTAGCAGCATCAAAGTCCTATGAATCATCAGATAAAATCTTCTTATTGTAAATGTCTACTGCAACCCCATTACTATTATCCTGAATTCTTAAGATCTGAACCAAAATAGTCCTAGTGAGGTGAAAAAGGATCTCTTTTATAGGTGTATCAATATTAGTAAGGTGCTTTATTCCTTATCATGCATGTCAGTATAAAATTCCCTTCCTAAGTCAGGATAATATGGACCTTCCAATTGTAAGATATTTCTCCATCCAATACTATGAAACATAGCGACACTCGTAAAGATCAATCTTACTCAGGATTAATAATTTTCTCTACCAAAATCTTATTTATAGTCCTCTGGTTAAAGCACTCAACACATTCACCATCTACAAAGTTTCTAGAATTTAATGGAGGGTTGGCCCTAGAAGAAGAAGCTTCTTCTCTTGGGGAGTAATTTCTCTCTCTAGCTTCCAAACATGGCTTTCAGAAAATTTCTCAAAAAGTAGAAATATGCAAAATGAAAACAAAAGTGAAAATAAAATAAAATAAAATGGAAGAGTTGAAAATTTCAAAAACTAAAAAACAAAAATTTTGGACCCAACAAAATTCAAAAACTCTCCCTGTTAAAACTTAATACCACAACTTCACAACTCCAGAATCTCCTCAAAATCCAATACACAATTCCCTTCGACCAATTTCAATTAAGCAATAATTCACTACAACAACATTGCAACACCCACAATATCATAATTCAATACCAATAATCCCAAATATCATCACAAAGTCAAAAAAAATTTCACCTCACAAATAAGCTCCAAATGCCCAACAATAGAGTATCAAAGCGTATTAAACCAATATTTAACACAAATTCTTCAAAAAAACATAAAATTAGGGGTAAGAAGTCACAAAATTCTTGAAATTTTCATTGTGAATGAATGAACTTCCCTCTTCAAATCCAAGCTTTTTTCTTGAAGAACTCTTGCTTTCTCAACCTTTTGATGCTCAAGATCTCCATTATTGCTTTGAAAAGATACTAAAAGTAGGATTTTTCAGCTTGTAGGGGTGAAGAATTTGTTGAAGAAATAAAAAAATGGAGTGAAATTTGAAGAAACCAAGAGTTAAAAAAGAAGAAGAACAATTAGAGCCTTTGAATTTTGCGGAAAAAAAATGGTAAAGTTTGAAGAAAAACGAGAGTGGGTCATGAAGGAATGAAGACGGTGCATTGAAGAAATGAAAATGAAGAAGACAGTGCACAAGAAGAAGCGAAAATTTTGGGCAAAAATAGTGCATGATTGGGTAGCTCGACCTCAGGTGAGCTGGGCAGCCTAGTTCGCTCACAGCAATTCAATTGCTGTACCGAGGTGGCTTGGTCTCAGCTGACCCTATCGGCTTGACCCTTGGTCAAAATTTTGATTCTTAAGGTTAGCCAACTACCTGTTTTGATTCTTAAGGTTCACCACTAGAAAAAGGCTGATTACCAACAGACCATTCTCAACAAATCAAGTTTAGTTGGTAATTACTAACAAATTACCAACAGATTCCTAACAAATATGGAATGTATTGCATTTTAGTTATTACTAATAAATTACCAACTGTGTGTATTCTGTTAGTAATTTTTCTGTTGATAATCTATTGGTTATGTGTTGGAAAACAGGCGAAAAAATATTTACCAATCGATTACTAACAAAATGTGAGTAGTTGGTAATTAAGTCTGATGATAATCTATTGGCAATAATGAGAGAATGTTGTTTCTACCAATTTACCAACGGAAGTGGGTAGTTGATAAATATTTTAGTTGGTAATATAGTTAGTAATGTGATGATCAATTTTATGCCAACAAAATTACAAACCAAAATATCCGTTAGAAATATAGTAAATCTTTGTATAATAAACAACCAACAGAATTACCAATTGTGTGTATTTGGTTATTGATATTTGTATTGGCAATTTGTTGGTAAACATGTAGGAAAATATTTACCAACAAATTGCCAATAAAATACGCGTAGATTGTAACCATGTTTGATGGTAATCTGTTAGTAAAAATGAGGGAAATATTTTTTTCCTGTCGATGTTCCAACAAAACACTAAATGAAGTGAGTAATTGATAGAAGCTTAACTAGAAGAAAAATAGATTTGTTGAAGATAAACATATCAAATTAACAATCTAACCACTAAATTTGTTGAAATTGCTAAAAAGAGTATCATGATTAAATTTGAAGATAATCAGATATATTTTTTCATAGAATATCTAACATAGTTTCTATATAAGAGCTAAAAACCTAACGTATTTATAAAGATAATCATGTCAAATAAATGATCTAACTGTTAAATTTGTTAAAATTACTAAAAAAAAGTATCGTGACCAAATTTGAAGATAATCAGATATATTTTGTCATATAATCTAACATAATCTCTATATAACAATCCAAAATCTAACACATTTATAAATATAAGTATGTCAAATTAATCATCTAATTATTTAATTTGTTAAAATTATTAAAAAAAGTATCGTGACCAAATTTAAAAGTAATCGAATATATTTTGTCACATAATCTTGATACTTATGAAACAACACAAAAGCCTTGCATGCTATGGAGACAGAGCCAAAAAAAAAAAAAAACAAGAAAAATCCAAAAACCTCATAGTGGAAGAATTATTTTTTGTTTACCTCTCCGAGTCTTTAGTTTATTTGGCCGTGAAGAAGACGATTGAACCACTAGAATGGCCTCTTCTCATGATGACGATTCCGGTTGAAATCCCACGATTCGTCTACTTCTTCTTGTTTGCATGAACACAAGTCCTTCTTGAGAATTCAGAATATTCCATTGCCTATTACTCGTTGGTGAAACAACTCGGCGAGAAAAATCTACTCTTAGAAATAGTTTTTGATCATTTGCTATTGATTAGCAAAATTAAGAAACCAAACGAGAGAGTGAGAAAATACCAAGCTTCTAGTTTTTTTTTCACAGACACACCATGCACTCACAGAGATACACCCGGTTATCTCCTAGATAACCTAAACCCCAGAGTTTTTATTTTTCAAAAAACCCTTTGGTTGTTATCTAGATATCCATCATAGAAGTGGTTTTTTTCACCTCTTCAGTTCTGTGAATTAATTAAAACCCTTTTGGTCCAAGCTATTGGGACATTAATTTTATTTTTTATTTTTTCTTTGACCCAATGAGTCCAAAATAATAAACATTAATTATTTATTTTATAAGTCTATAGAATTAACCCAATAAATAATTAATGAGCTCAAATAAACCAAAATAATTATTTAAGCCTTTTTATGTAGTTTAGGCCCAGGTTAATTTTTCTAATTATTTAATCTGGATTTAGACCCTGAATAATTAATTATCCAATTAAACTAGATAATAAATTTAATTTCTCTCATTTTTTAATTTTATTTCGATCCAAAAATAAATTAAACTTCCCGGATAAAATAAAATCATTTTAATTGAGACAATTTCCTCGACCTAATATTAATTAGAATTTACGGGCTATTTCGAGGACAAAAAAGACGCATCGCCTTGACTGCTAAAATATCCAAAATATCTCTGCTATATAAATAGCTGTATTTTGTATTTTAAATATTTTCTATTATCTAGAAAATATTTGACTCTAAGGACAATGTTGCATTAGTTATATCTTCAACTTACAAGTAAAATTACTAAAATACCCCTCTACACATCGCCATATATTTAGAGAGGAAAAAGTATACTAACACCTCTCTAAAAGACATCTACCATCATTAGGCTTCTAGTCTAATGATCTACGACTTCTTGGAATATTTTCACTTTTCAAGTGAGTTACTTTAAAGCAAATATCCAAGTCATATTTTCCAGAGCTCTGGATAATTAGATCATTTGGACAACCACAAGGGACTATATAGTGTAGAAACTATCTTGTATAAGTCTGTCTTAACTAACTAATTGCATACACCCAACATACAAGTATATTGGTCCTACTGAAGAACCTCAACTATAGTATATCAAGGCATACACTTCCAATTTCATTAGATCACCAACTTATACTCAAGTTGTAGAGTATAAGTCTACGTTGTAGCAGTAGTAGTCTAGGTTCTACCACATAATACTTTTAGAAACCACTACTACAGATCCAGTTCTACATATTCAAAATATACTTATGTTATGAAATGAAAGAACTACTCATTGGCTAAAGGTAAACCATTCCATATTTAGAATTCATAACACAATAACCTAACCATAATGAGATTCCCATTCTTATCATTCAGTTAAGAACAAACTTTTATGTGTTAAGTAACTCATGGTTCATACCTTACTGTGAAAGATCTCCATTCACATGAACCATTTACTTAAACACAATGGGTTCCAATGAAAATTATGCACAAATATAAAGAAGATTTCACAAATAATTTTTGAGAAAAATAATTTTATTAATACAAGTCAAAATTACATCTGAAACTTAGTTTAAGAGGGAATACATCCTAACAATCTCTTACTTGCACTCTTAGACTAAGTGAGTCCATAGGTGCCCACCCATATGACATCTAAGTGTCATCTAAAGACTCTCTCAGCTAAAGGATTGGTGAAGGGATCTGCTAGATTGCAATTCGAGGCAATCTATTCCACCACGACTTCCTATCTTTGGATGAAATCCCAAATTATGTGGTACTTCCTATTAATGTGCTTTCCTTTTTCGTAGTTCCTACGTTCTTTGGATTGTGAGACTGCACCAGTATTGTCGCAATACATCACAACTAGCTTGTCCATTTGTGGCACAACTCCAAGTTCTAGAAGGAACTTTCGGAGCCAAATTGCTTCCTTGGATGCCTCCAAAGCTGCCACATACTCAGCTTCCATGGTTAAGTCAACAATGCAAGATTACTTGATATTCCTCCATGAAATAGCTCCTCAAGACAAGGTGAAGACGTATCCACTAGTGGATTTTTTCTCATCCTTATCTACTTGGAAGTCTGAGTCTGTGTATCCTGTAAGAACTAAATCATCAGCCCTGTAAACCAGTATATAATTCCTCGTACTCTTAAGATACTTGAGAATATGCTTAACAGTTTGCCAATGAACTTCCTTGGGGTTTGACTGATATCTACTAACTAAGTCTACGACAAAGTATATATCTGGCCTAATATATGACATGGCATACATGAGACTTCTTACGACTCATTCTATCTTTTTCTTCTTGAGACTTGGAATAGTCCTTTGAGGAAAAAAACAACCCATGTCTGCAAGGGATCAACGCTCCATTACATGAGTCCATACTGAACTTGGCCAGTATCTTGTTAATGTATGTAGTTTGGGATAATCTTAACATTCTCTGCTTCCTATTTCTAAGAAGCTTTATCTCAAAAATGTAACTGGCTTTGTACACGTCCTTCATACTAAATTGGCTAGATGGCCAAACCTTGGTAGATGATAGTGTCCCTACATAATTTTCAATGAGTAGAATGTCATCTACATATAGTACAAGAAAAACTACGTTTATACCTTCCAATTTTCTGTACACACATGGTTCATTCTTGTTTTGAATGAAACTGTAAGATTTTACAGTCTCATCGAAATGAATATTCCATACTCTGGATGCCTCTATAAATAGATTTCTTAAACTTACAAATCATATACTCTTGGCCTTCAGTAATAAAACCTTCTAATTGGGACATATAGTCTTCACTAACCATTTAAGAATGCCGTCTTGACATCCATTTGCCACATCTCAATATCATAATGACATGCGATAGCAAGGAGAATACGGATAGACTTAAGCATAGCTACCAGGGAAAATGTTTCCTCATAATCGATACCTTTTTTCTGAGTATACCCTTTCGCCCCAAGCCTAACTTTGAAGGTTTCTATCTTTCCATCCGCTCCCCTCTTTCTCTAGTACACCTACTTACACCCAATGGGTTTTATCCCTTCAGGTGAAGTTACAAGATCCCAAACCTAATTGAACTACATAGACTCAATCTTGGCTTTCATTATTTCATGCCATAGGTTTGCATCGGCATCAACAATAGTTTTCTTGTATTTAGTAGGATCTTATTCCTGATGGTCGGAGACTAGGTCTAAAGCTTCTATAGTTCATCTTTCTAGAACCCTAAATATCCTCTCACTACGACGAAGCTCTGATTGTACAGGTTCCTGAGGCTGTACCTCTTTTTGTTCTATAATCAAGTTAGAAGAAGTCGATTCAATAGATAACTTCTCCTCGAGTTCCAACCTAATTGAACCTTTAGTGGATGTACTTTGATCATTCTCTAAGTATCTAGTATTAATACTCACAAGTACCTTTTTCTCTTTGGGGTGATAAAAGTAACCACCCTTTATTTCTTTTGGATACCCAACAAAATAGCATTATTCTGACATTGATTCTAACTTGTCTTCCTTGATCAGTACATAAACTAGACATCTCCATATCTTGAGATGATTTAGACTCGACTTACGCCTAATCTACATCTCATAAGGCGTCCTAGATACTGACTTGGAAGGCACCAAGTTTAAAATGTATGCCGCTATTTCTAGGGCATATCTCTAACAAAACACTAGAAGAGTAGCATGAGACATCATGCTTCGAACCATTTCCATCAATGTCTTGTTTCTTCTCTCAGCTACTCTATTCTGCTGGGGTGTTCCCAGCGCAAAAAGCTGAGATACTATCCCATGATGTTCCATGTAGTCTTTGAATTCACCAAGGAGGTACTTTCTACCATGATTTGATCGTAAGGCCTTGATTAGTTTACCTGTCTAATACTCCACTTCAGCCTTAAACTCTTTAAACTTGTCAAAAGAGTTAGACTTGCGTCTCATTAGGTAAACATAACCGTACTTAGTACAATCATCTCTGAAAGTGATGAAATACTCGAACCCCCTCTCGTTGGTGTAGACAAAGGACCACGCATATTAGTGTGAACAAGACTTAGTGTCTACTTAGCTCTATCTACCTTTTGGGTAAAGGAGCTTTTGGTCATTTTTTATATAAGACAGAATTCACACTAAGGCCAACTTTCCAATCTTAATGAGCCCAAAAGCCCATTATGGATTAACCTTTGAATCCTAGTTAAGTTAATGTGGCCCAATCTTAGATGCCAAAGATATGAATCATTAATATTAGTCTTTCTCTTCCTGTTTAAATATTCAGATTAAGCATTATTTAATTGATAACTATTTTGATTTCTTGATTTATTATTCTGGTCCAGTAAATTAAACCGGAACAAAGAGAATTTCCATACATGTGTCCAGTAAATTAGACTTTTCGAATAAAATAAAATCCTTTTAATCGAGACTATTTCCTCGACATAATATTAATTAGGACTTACGGGCTATTTCGATGACCAAAAAGACACATAGTCTTAGCTGCTAAAATGTCCAAAATACCCCTGCTATATAAATAGTTGTATTTTACATTTTAAATATTTTATAATATCACCATAAGAAAATATTGACCCCAAGGACAATGCTGCGTTAGTTATGTCTTCGACCTACAGGTAAAATGACTAAAATACCCCTCTGCACATCAACGTGCATTTAGAGAGGAAAACGTATACTAACACCTTTCTAAAAGATATCGACAATTCTTAGGCTTCTAGTCCAATGATCTACAAATTCTTGGAATATTTTCGCTTTCCAAGGGAGCTACTCTAAAGTAAATATCTAAGTCATGTTTTCTAGAACCCTAGATAATTAGATCATTCGGACAACTACAAGGGGTGATATAGTATAAAAATTATCTTGTACAAGTCTGTTTTAACTAACTAGTTACATATACCCAACATATAAGTATATTAGTCCTACTGAAGAACCTCAACTATAGTATATCAAGGTATACGCTTTCAGCTTCGTCAGACAGCCAACTTATACTTAAGCTGTAGAGTACAAGTCTACGTAGTAGTAGTAGTAGTCTAGATTTCTATCACATAATACTTTTAGAAACCACTACTACAGGTCCAGTTCTACGTATTCAAAATATACTTGTGTTATGAAATGAGAAAACTACTCATTAGCTAAAGGTAAGCCATTCCCTATTTAGAATTCATGACACAATAACTTTACCATGATAAGATTCCCATTCTCATCATTTGGTTATAAACAAAAGTTTATGTGTTAAGAAACCTATGGTCTATATCTTACTGTGAAAGACCTCTATTCACATGAACTATTATTTAAACATAATAGGACTTTTCCAATGAAAATTATGCATAAATATAAAGAAGATTTCATAAATAATTTTTGAAAAAAAATACTTTTATTAATACAAGTCAAAATTACATCAGAAACCTAATCTAAGAAGGCATACATTCCAACAAATCTAATATAATCTTTATATAACAGCCCAAAACCTAACGTATTTATAAAGATAATGATTGTACAATTTGCTTGACTCACCTTGGGAGTAGCTTCGTATAAGATAAGATTCTATAAGAATCTAGATTTAACGAATTGAATCAAACTAATATAAGGTATACATTATATTTGGCCAACCTACGTTGGAGTCTATAATGCTAAATTGCCCATAGTTAATGTGAAATAGCGGCCTACCCACGTTGGAGCTACTTTCTAGATTATGAGTTAATAGCTAAAGGATTAAAAAATATCTCCACTAGAAAGGGAGAATTTTTAGGTTAACTAGCCCTAATTATGTAGACTAAAAAGGGAACTTGAACATAGTACTTACTATCAAAGAGCACAAATATATTCTGATAGGCCCCAATCCTGAGATTAGAGAAAATTCTACCGCAGAAAAGCATGAGGTTGAGAAGGTACGGAAAAAAGCTAATGAGATGGCTAATGCTATATGTTGGCTTCCATGTCCAACGTTTTCCATTCCAAACACAAGAATAAGCCCATTGCTTATGACATAGATTTCTTTCTAGGGGAATTATTTACTGATAAGAGCCGGCTTGTGAGGCAGGAAGCTCTTAAGGTAATCATGAACACTATGATGGTTGAAGGAGTATTAGTTCGAGAATATATGCTCAAAATGATTGTTACTTTTGAAAAAGTCGAGTTACTTGGTGTTTTATTAACCCTGAGCTGAGAGTCAAATAGATAAGGTACTTGAGACTCTATCGAAATCTTTTACTCAGTTCAAATTAAATTACAACATGAACAAGATAAGCACGACTATTTCAAGGTTAATGAAGGAGCTCCAAGTGGCAAAGAAGATCATGAAATTTAAGTCTACAGTCTTATTATCAAAGGCATCATCTTCTAGAACTAAGCCTGAAGTTAATAAATTTAGAAAGAAAAAGCTATGGGGAGTGTGGTTGGATCAGCCAGACCTGGGCCCAATGTGAAGCTCAAAGGGAAGTGCTTCAAGTATGGCAACACGGATCATTGAAAAAAAGGAGTACTTAGATTTCTTAGCCAAGAACACAGGTACAATTCTCTTTCTTAAGTTTATTTTGATGGTTGGATATTCATCTACTTGGATTGTAAATTCTAGAGTTACTGACTATATATGTAACTCCTTACAGGGGTTAAGGAAGTTAAGGAGACTCGGTAAAGCGAAGCTTGCACTTCAAGTTGGTAATAGAGCCAGGTGGAGGCAGCGGGGAAATAACACTGTGTTTTGGTTTAGATAGGGTTCCTATATTGAAAAATGTTTTAAATGTTCCGGGTTTTAAACATAAATTGATTTTATTAGTTTCTAAATTGATGGATCATAGTTATTCTATTTCTTTCCATTCTAGCGTTACAATTAGTACAAATGGAAGCTTTATTTATTCTAGAAACATATATGGTAACTTATTGCATTTGAATTTTATAAATCATCAAATTAACAAAACATAAATTAAACCAACTAATAAGAAGAGAAAAACTATGTCAAATGATTCGCATTTATGGCACCTTAGATTGGAACATATTAATCCTAGTTAGATTCAGATGCTTATTTATGATGGACCCTTGGGCTCATTGAGATTGGAAGAGTGGCCTATCATGCCTTAAGAGGAAGATGGCCAAAAGGCGAAAAGAGCCAAGGAAATACTAAGCATTGTTCATAGTGATATTTGTGGTCTAATAACTATGCCGGGTAGAGATGGATACAAGTACTTTGTCACGTTCACTGATAATTACTTACACTTCGGATATATTTACTTGATAAAGCATAAGTACGTTATCACGTTCATTGATAATTACTTACGCTTTAGATATATTTATTTGATAAAGTGCAAGTCTGATTCTAAAAAGTATAAGGTTGAAGTGGAGTATCAAACAGGTAAACAAATTAAGGCATTGAGATCAGATTGTGGTGGGGAATATCTTTTCTGAGAGTTTAGAGACTACTTGGTACATTATAGAATTGTATCTCAACTAATTGCACCTAGAACACCCCATCAGAACGGAGTAATTGAGAGAAGAAACACAACATTGCTGGAAATGGGCAGAAATATGATAAGTCATGTATCTCTTCTTTTTTTTTTTTTTTTTGGATATGCTTTGGAGATGGTATTATACATTCTGAACTTAGTGCCTTTTAAATTGGTACCTAGGGCTTCTTATAAGATGTGGATTGGACAAAAACCCGGTTTGAATCATCTCAAGGTTAGGAGATGTCCAACTTATGTACTAATTAAGATGAATAAGTTAGAACCAATATTAGAATTATAGTATTTCGTTGGGTATCCAAAAGGGACGAAAGGTGGATATTTCGATCATCCTAAGGAGTAAAGGTATTTGTTAACACTTATGCTAGATATTTAGAGGATGATTAGAAAATATCTACAAGTGGTTCAAGTCAAGTAGAATTGGAACAAAATGTGTCATTCTCTTTAGATCATAATAACCCAATTGAAGAACCAAGAGAGGCACACTACGATATTCCTTTAAAAGCGAAGTCTCGCTGCAATGGGAGGGTAACTTGTGTTTCGGAAAGATAGACCGAAGGGATCTTTGATCTAGTCTCCAAGCATCACAAATAAGATTCTACTAGATATGAGGAGGTTATTGCTGACTTTGATGCATATAAGTCGCTTGAAGTAATGAATATAGAAATTGAATTTATGCATATTAACTAGGTTTGGGAACTTAACACTGCACCTATATGGATAAAACTGTAGTGTGTAAGCGGGTATACAAGAGGAAAAGAGAAGTAGATGGGAGGTTGAAACCTTTAAAACAAGGTTAGATGCAAAAAAGTTCAATAAAAAAGAATGGATTGATTATGAGAAAATATTTTTTCTTGTAGCCATGCTTAAATCTATCAGGGTACTACTAACTATCGCTCGTCATTATGACTATAAGATATAACAAATTAATGTTAAGATTACCTTCCTTAATGGCAATCTTAGTGAAAACATTTATATGTCCCAACTAAAGGGATTCATTACTAGAGGTTAAGAACACACAGTTTGCAAGTTTAAAAAATCCATTTATAGACTTAAGCAAGCTTCAAGAGCGCGAAATTTACATTTTGATGAACCTATAAAGTCTTATAGTTTTGTACAAAACATGAATGAGCCATGTGTATACAAAAGTTAGATGGTGAGAATGTATTATTCTTTGTACTATATGTAGATGATATTTTACACATTGGAAATGATATAAGGATATTATTATCTATTAAAGTTTAGCTATTTGGTTAATTTAGTATTAAAGATTTGGGAAAGACTAATTACATTCTTGGTATAAAGCTTCTTAGAGATAGGAAGCAAAAAATATTAGGCTTATCCTAGGTATCTTACATTGACAAGATATTGTCAATGTATAGCATGGATTAGTGTAAAGAGGCATTAATACCCTTTAGACACGAATTGATCCTATTTTCCAAGTAGTATCCTAAGATACAGGAGGATAAAGAAAGGACGAGTAGGATTCTTTATTCTTTGGCTGTAAGAAGTCTTATGTATGCTATACTTTGTACAAGACCCGATATCTATTTATTGTAGGCATGATTAATAGATACCAGCCAAACTCTGAGGAGAAATATTGACACGTTATAAAGCATATACTCAAGTATTTTAAGGGAATAAGAGATTATGTGCTAGTTCACAAGGCTGATAAATTGGTTCTAGTTGGATACACAAATTCAAATTTTCAAGTAGTTAAAGATGAATGAAAATCTACAAGTGTATATGTATTCACTTTGCCTAGAGAAGCAATTTTATGAAGGAGTATCAAGTAATCTTGCATTATTGATTTTACTATAGAGGTTGAGTACGTTGCAGCTTCAGAAGCATCTAAGGAGGCGGTTTGGTTCCAGAAGTTCCTAATAGAACTTAGAGTTATGGCTAACATAGACAAGCCATTGATTCTATATTATGATAATTCTAAAGCGGTATTACAATGCAAGTAACCTAAGAATCACAAGAATGACAAGCACATAGAAAAGAAGTACCACCTCATCTAGGAATTCATTTAGAGATAGGAGGTGCTAGTGGATCAAATTTCCTCAGAGAACAATATAGCAGACCTGTTTACCAAACCTTTGGCAAAGAAGGTGTTTTAGTGACACTTAATGCCATAGGGATAGACACATATAGGTAATCTCAATCTTTATAGTGCAAGTGGAAGATTGTTAGAAATATTCCCTAAAAGATATGAAAATTCTGTAAAATATATATATTGAAATAATAAAAGTATTTGTTTTAATAAGCTCTATTTACATCTTTCATACATACAGGTCCTAAGTATATTAGTAAATGATTTGCGTATTAGGTTGTGCTTCACAGTAAGATGCAGATCATGGTTGCTTAACATATAAATAAATGGGTTCTTGATCAATTGATGAAGTTGTGCACTTTATTACGGTTTAAATCATTACATTATAATTTTCAGGTAGAGAATGGTTTACCTTTAACCAGTGAGTAATTCTCTCATATAAATAGTATAAGCATATTTAAAATACGTAAAATTAGACTACGTGATAGTATTTTTTATAAAAGTACTATAATGAATAGAAACTAGACCATCACAACTATTGTGTGAACGAATACTTTATGGTTTGATTATGAGTTGAAGGTTTGGTAAAGTTGGATATATATGCTTTGATATTCTATAGGTGAGATTTTCTTTATGAGATCAATATTATTGTATGTTAGGTATATATATTTAATTTGATAAAGACGGACTTGTACGATAGAGTTTTCATACCTTTCTTCATGAAAGGAGTGATCACCTCTTGTGACGGTCTAAGACAATATGTGAAAATTCAAGGCTTTGGGAAAATGATTAAAAGTGTTGCTTTAAGGGTAGCTCTTTTTAGATAAGCAGGTATATTCTTGGAGGTCATAGATTATAGAATAGAGGTCAAAGGATGATCGATGTCATTGAGAAATATGATAGTACCAATTAGTCCTATTTCAATAATGGGTGTTACACAAAAGGGTATTTATTTCATTATATCTATAAGTCAAAGACAATGCATGCGTTATAATACCCTCGAGGGCAATATCTTCATATGGTGATAAATGAAGATATTTAAAATGCAAAATGTAACTATTTATTTAGCACGAGTATTTTGATCTTTTTAGTAGTCAAGAATAATATGTCTGTTGGTCCACAAGGTTGCTCTAGAAACCTAAATAGCTATTTGGTCATTACACAAATTATTTAGGTTATTTGAGAAATTAGAGAATTTATTTTATTCTGGAAAGTTTATTAGGCTAGTATAATTAATTAAGTTTAAGGTTTATTCATGGGTTAGATTAATTAATTAATTTTAGGACGTCCAATTTAATATCTGGGCTTGAATAAAATAAATAAAAATTGGTCTAATAATTCTATTAGGTCATTTGTTTATTATTGGGCTTTACTTAAATAAAAGACCTGGATAAAATAATAAATAAGGTGCGTTAAGTTTTATTATTTTGGGTTTTAATAAAAGACCCAGTACAAATAATAAAAAGCTCAATTAGCAGATAGAACCCTAACCCGTAGTATTACCCAGCTTGGAGGTTTATTTAAAGCCCTCACGGTGGCCAACTAGGGTAAATCCCAAGTAAGCTAGTCGCCATCTTACTCTCTCTAGTTCTTCTTCAGAAAAATAATCTTAGTCTACTTTCACCAGTACTATTGGTTTGAGAGGTTGAAAGAATATTTTGAAATGTCAAAAGTTTCAGCATTATATGCGATTCATGTATAGGAACAGACTTTTGTCAGAACTTCCAATTAATACTACTCCAGAGGTTATAGTTCAGGCGAATTCCAGGCAACCTACTGAGCACTCGAATCCGATTATTGCCACGATTTCTTCTAGTTCTAGAAGAAAAAATAAGCATGCAATTCTAAACTCTAATTTAATTTTTATTTTCCATTGCACTTGTGTGATACATGATCCTACATTGCGTGCAAACTTGTGACCTTTGATTATCCCAAGAATAGTGATTCATTGCAATATTTTCAATGAACTAATACAATTCTTCTGGTGTCTTGATTGATGTGGTATCCCCGGATGAAACATCAACCAATATCTAATAATCTCATGGTGAAAATCTCACCTAAAATATAAAAAAGCATATACGTCTAAATTCACTAGACTGCCAACCAATACTAAAATCGTGGAGTATTCGTCAATGTAGTAGCAGCAATAGTTTAGCCTTTATTTGTTATAAAACTTTTATAAAGACTACTATTGCGTGGTCTAATTTAATGCATTCCAAATATGCTTATACTATTGGTGTCAGAGGACAACTCACCGGTTAAAGATAAACTATTTCCTACCTAAAAACCATAGTGTAATAATCTAAGTTTTAATGAAATATATAATTTCATGAATCGATCAAGAATATTTTTATCTGTATATTAAGTAACCATAATCTGCACCCTATTATAAAAAATGTATGAAAAATGTATGATCCAACACACAGATCACTTATTAACATACTTGAATCCTCATGTATGAAAAATGTGAATGCAAACTTTTCAAAAGAATACTGATGCATGTTTTTTAGTGTAGAAAATATTACCAACAAATTACACAATTAATCAAGTTTTAATTAAAATGCCAACCACTAAAACTGCACATATGGGCAAGTATACCCATCGTATAGTATAGGGACTAGTAAGAATCGAATCCACGAGAATTTAAACTCCCACCTTACTTTATTTAAAAGACAACAAAATAAAAAGAGAATAAAAAGGAAAATAAATAAAAATAAAAATAGATAGAACTCAAGAACGCAAATTCATGTAACTAGACAATTATCTTGCAAACATAATATTAAATCACTTAGTATTTATCACAATCAATTGTCATGTTGGCATCATAAAGGAACTTAAGTAAAATCCAACCGTTTCCCAAGTCATGAACTTACTTATATAGATTCCACTTCTTTCCCAATCCATAGAATCACTATCCCTTGATTAATTTAGCAGATTTCCCAATCAAACCAAAGTAACCAAAAGATGCATTAAACTCATACCTTATAAATATTAAATAGGCCAATGACCCTATACTCTAGGTGAAATCAACCAATCTTTGATCACTTTAGTTCTTTAATCTTAACTTCATTCCCAAGTCTATTAAGATCTAACAAATATGAAATCAATACAGTGAACTTCTAACATCATTTCTCAAGGCAATTAGAAGAAAACACATCAATAACCAATGATAACAAGTAATCAAATACTAAGGATAACAATAGATTGATAAAAAATTCCAATTAATTCAAAATCATAATCTCCAAAATAATATCAAATTACAATCAAATTATTAAGCACATCATTGTTCTTAGAAAAGTAAACAAATGATAAAAGATAGAATTCATAGACAAGCCTTTCTTCTTCTCTTGAAAACCTCCTTTGAGCAACACCCCTATGAGTGGTGATTTTATCTTGGAATAATAATTATCTAGCTTGGAACCTTCAAATCACACCTTACATTGGGCAGATCAGGGCTGGCGTCGGCTCCGTTTGGCATTGCCGGCACTAGTCGTGCTCTGGTCGACCCTGTTGTACTCTATTTTTTGAACGACGAAGCCCCTATTTTTCCAGATTGGGGCCAACATCGATTCCATGGGTCACGGCCGGTGCTGGTCGTACTCTAACGGTGACGGTTTGTTCATTTTTTCATCGTTTTCTACAATAAAAATTCCAAACACCTTTCCAAGGGTAAAACATCAAATATGAAAGAATATAACTAATTATTATACCAAATGTATCACAAAATACTCTCAAATAACTAGACAAGTATCGATGAATTTTGCCCTTATCAAATACTTTTATTATTGCAAAATTAATATCTTTATAAAACTTCTTTATTTTTAGGGGCATATTTCAACAGAATGGATATAGATGAAGTTGAGTATGTAAAGGTAGGAGATAGAGACGCAAGGTTGGCAACTTTGTTAGTTGATTTACTTAGACTTTAAACATATTACTTTAAAAGTATTATAAGAAAAAAAAATTTTAAAACCATATCAAACTAATATTAAGTTAAAGTACGCTTAAGAAAAAGAAAAAAAGAATATAAGGGTAATGTGTTTAAAGAATATAAAGAAAAAAGTTAATATGTTTAAAGTTTAAGTAAATTAATTATTAAATTTGATATTTTTATTTTTAAATTTACCTTGTAGAGTAGTTTGATATACTTTTCATATTTATAAAGAATAAATTGAGTAAAATAATATTTGAGAGATTTGATTGAAACAATTGCATATTTTTGAGGACGAATTTGAAAATTACTCTAATAATTTTCTTATATTGTCCAACTCTATTTAACTTTTTAAGCTTTGACAGTTAAATTTTAGATAGAATGAGTACTTTGATTCACTTTTCATATTTACAAAGATTAAATCGAATAAAATAATATTTGAAAGACTTGATTGAGACAATTGCATATTTATAAGGATGAATTTGAAAATTACCTTTTTTATTTTACCATCTTCTTCTTAATATTTGGAGGAATTAAGTTAACATAAAAGTTTCAACTTTGTTTTCATGCAAACATTTAGGTTGGGATGGCAATTTCTTTAAAAAAAACTGAATATTTATTTGGAGATAATTCTGTTACCATAACTATAGGGTGAAGATATCGACTTGTTCCTTTATAAAGTAATTACTAAAAATTAGAAATTTTATTAAGGGTTTTGATTGAAAACTAGATATGCAGAGGGGCTAAAGTGAACAATTCTTGTATTTTGGAGGGCTAAACTGATATTTGACTGACCCTAACTTGTACCGGTGATGGAAACCCAACCAGCTAGCCAGCCAGCCAGATACTGTCGCGGATTGCGGAGGAAGGAAATTAAAGAGCCTTTTGATCGGATCCTTTCATCTTTGCAAGACGTAGAAAGCGGGGCTCAGTTGGCGTGGCTACTACGGCTGCTCTTCGGTCTACCAGTACAGTAGTTGGCCCTGGAGGGGGAGAGAGAGAGAGCAGTCAGTGAGTCTACGGCAGTAAGAAGCAAACAAATAAACCTCTTATTCCCATTTTGCATTTGTGTAATTCTTCCTCCTCTTGCTTTACTTGATTGATTTCTTCACTCACTCTTGACTCTTCCAATTACCCAAATCTTTTTGATCAATTCGGATCTGATACAATATCCATTCTTCATCCATTAGAAGAAGAAGAAGAAGACGAAGAAGCAACAGCAGAACAAACAAGTGTGAGAAGAGCTGGAGTCCGTCCAAGCAAATCAGGCCGCCGCCGGAAATCTTCAGATCCGATATCGCTCTCCATCGGCCGCTGAGCTCTTAGATGAACAAAACGGCAACGGCAGCACTCCAATGGAGAAGATGCTCAAGCGAAACCGTCCTCAGGACTCCCTTCTCGACAAGATCCAGAGGTATCGAGGACTTATCCTCGTCATCTCTGTCCCTCTTCTCCTAGTTTCCTTTGTACTCTTCCTCATGCCCGCTGCCCGCTCCCCTTCTTCTGATTCCCTCCCCCGCAAGTTCTCTCCCTCCCCCCGCCGGTATTACGCTGTCATCTTCGACGCCGGTAGTTCTGGCAGCCGTGTTCATGTCTTCTGCTTTGATCACCACCTAGATCTTGTCCCCATTGGCAAGGATCTCGAGCTTTTTGAGCAGGTACCTACTTCACTGCTACTTTGTGTTTTGTTCTCATTAGTTCTGGCTCTTTGTATTTAGTACATTATATTAGTTTAGTTACTGTAGGATTTAGTTTTTATTTTGAATTGAATTTCCTTTAATTGTAGGAAAAACCGGGTCTTAGTGCATATGCAAAGGACCCAGAGGCTGCTGCCAATTCCTTACTAAGCCTTTTAGAGAAGGCAGAAGCTGTAGTTCCGCGAGACCTGCGTGCCAAGACGCCCGTCAGAGTTGGGGTTAGTAATTCGAAAATATCCTTTTTAATGTTTCGTCGATACCTTGTACTGAATTCTCATACTGATGCCTACGTAGGCAACTGCAGGTCTGAGGCAACTGGAAGGAGATGCTTCAGACAGGATTTTGCAAGCGGTAAAGCGTCCTTCCGCAACCTATATTTCTCTTTGGCTCCTCTTTCTGGTTTCCCCATTATACAATACTCACGATGATTATATAAAATTCCATATTCAAGGTTAGGGAATTTTTGGAGAATAAAAGCTCCCTCAAGTCTAAGGCTGATTGGGTCACTGTTTTAGATGGGAATCAGGAAGGTGCTTATCAATGGGTAAGTTCCTTTTGCACCTCCTTGGTCTCTATGTAGATGCTTATTTTTTCTTAAGGTTGCGTGCATGTGTATACTACTTGGTTGCGTTCTCAATTTCTTTTCTCTTGGTGATGCTATAGTTATTGATTAACTTATTGTTACAATATGACCTAGTGGTTGATTGATGGAAGTGGAAATATACACATAGAACTTTAAAATATAGGTGATATAATGGCTATGGCAAGTAGCTGCCTCCTAGATTGATATTAATTGATGGATGTGAAAATGTATACATAGAACTTTAAAATAGATGATATGATACCAACTGTTAGCAGGTGCCTCCTTGATTGCTATTCTTAGTGATTAATTAGATTTGTCATCACAATTTCTCTCTTAATTGTTTCCACAAGAGCATTGCAGTCAGCAACACCCAATTTGGTAGGGATTACTAAAGAGTTCACTGCTTAGTTTCCCTTTGAATGCCAATAGGAAAATATAACTTTACCAGACAACTCGACATGAAGAAGCACAAAACTAACTTGCAACAGATCACGAGGCTAGATTTATTTTAGAACCGGAGAATGAAAGGCACCAAAGTACCAAATTCATCCAATCTTATTCTAGGTGCTTTCCTCAGCTTGGTTTGTTTTGCATCATAACTGCAAACATCCTTATCTTCCTGCTGATGCATACTTATGCTACAAAAAACTATGCTGCTACTTTTCTACTAGACTAACAATTCCCTGCCTCATCAGCTCCTATGTAGGTCCAGATGATGTTTTTGGTTACCATGCCGTTGCATAAACAATCTGCTGTATATCAATCTCACCGCATGTTGAGTAAGAGGGACCATGATCTGATTCTGTTGAATTTTCAGTATCTAGAATTCTGGTCCCTTCATTTTTGATCTCTTGTTACTCTGTCAATCTGGCTGAGATTATTATGATTGTTGACTCATTAGCTCCCCTATATGTTTGTATACCTTTGGCACAGAAACCATATTAAGAACTGTTGGATTGTTAAACTTTTTAAAGGCTTGAATAGCCATGTTTAGTGTCTTATTAACTCTTCTCAGATGTCACCGTTATTGTCTTGCCAATAATAGGAATACTTATGTAAACTGAATTTGGATTTCCATGTACCCATCTTCTGCCCTTTCCACAGTAGGATTATTATATCCGTGCCATTGAACAGTATGAGTTGTTGAAATCTGGAACAAACTGAGAAAAGAGTTGCACAGAAGGCCTGAGCATTTTTTCTATGAAAACCTTTCTGTTTGTCTATGTGAGAGAGGGGGAGGGAGCTACGTGTGGGTGTAACAAATTTTTATGCGTGCCTATGCAGGTGACCATTAACTATCTTCTAGGAAATTTGGGAAAGAAATATGATGGCACTGTTGGAGTTGTTGATCTTGGTGGTGGATCTGTGCAAATGGCATATGCTATTTCTGAGTCAGATGCTGCGAAGGCTCCAAAAATGCCAGATGGAGAAAATACATTTGTCCAGGAAATGTATCTCAAGGGGATTAAATACTACGTTTATGTTCACAGGTGTTTGGCATCCTTTTTGGTGTATTGATATATTCCATTATTATGATTATCTGTAGTATTATGGTCTGGAATCTACTTCTTGGTTTAGGATGAGATTCTCCATTAATCTGCCTGTCCACACAAGCTTCTGCATTGTTAATTCAAGGGCATATACATGGTTATTGTATCATTTTATGTAACATACACGTTCATAAATAAATGATTTTACTTTATATTGATAAGACTTGTGCATCTATGCACAGCTATTTGCACTATGGCTTACTGGCAGCTCGAGCTGAGATTTTGAAGGTTGGTGACGAATCTGGCAACCCGTGTATTTTGGCAGGATTTGATGGTAAATCCGATCTTTAGAGGGTCCATGGATGGTTTCTTATTGGAAGTGTTTCTATTATCTTTCCTTTCTACTATATTCTCTGTATTTGCATGTGAAATTTTGCTTTACTTTAATGTTTATTCTGTCAGTCCAATCCTTCCTTGTGAAATTGGGAAACAATCCTTAGTGTGTGTGTGTGTTTTTTTTCTTTTTATTGGCTCCGGGGGGGGGGGGTTGCTCTGGGATGCCTTACAGATCACCGGGGAAACTTTTATTATTATTTAGGTCCCAATTTCTCCAAACCACTGGGTACTGTATTCTAAATACAACCGATGTCAAAATATGTGAATGCACATCTGCCTGTGCATCACCTGGAGAACACAACAACTCTTCATAGCTTTGCTTGTCGTAGACCCATGTCCTAGTGGATTAGGCATAGTAACCTTAAGCTATTCAAGTAGGGTTCTCATAAGGTTCTTGTGGGAGTATTTTCACCTGACCTACACATTGTCTAGCTAGTTACACAGTTGCACTCACTAATTGATCAATTCATTTTTCCATAGATCGATGCTTTGTAAGAAGAGAGTCACGCATCAGCAACTTTTGAAGTACATATATTTCCTTTGTGGTGGAGGAGCTTCTTAAGGGGCCAAGGAGGGCCAACCCCCACCCACGAAGAAAAACATCTTAATACTTATAGACCTCTTCAAACGTGTGATTTACTAATTCGAGGATTGAGTCCATCAAGAAGATTCCTTGGAAAAGTAAATAGTGTTAAGCTGTGACTTCGGCCACTTCTGTTTTGTATCATCAGGGACAAAAATGAAGAAGTGTTACTCTCTAAAGTTATTTCCAACTGCTGCAATTCCCTCCCGTCATTGTTTGTTCTGCTTAAGAATGACTGAAAAAGGAATTTTCATTCTATGTAACTGTTTAAGTAGTAAGATGCTTATTTCATGTGTTTTTCCCCAGAAGACTAGAAATCTAAGATGCTGTTAGTTTTCCTAACTGACTGAATATATCAGGCCTTTGAATATTTTTATGCAGGAAGATTTTGTTGATAAAACAGATTGCTGGGTGCGGAGGCTTGTATTTTGTTATCTTGAAAAGCAATAGTAGTATTTGATCATTTCATGTTTCTTGAACAGGGTCTTACAAATATGGAGGGACAGAATATCCATCGTCAGCTTCGCCATCTGGTTCCAGTTTGGATAGATGTAGAGAAGTAGCTCTTAAAGCCCTCAAAGTTAATGAATCAACATGCACCCATTTGAAATGCACATTTGGTGGGATATGGAATGGTGGCGGAGGAGATGGTCAGAAGAATCTCTTTGTTGCGTCGTTCTTCTTTGACAGAGCTGCTGAGGTACAAAAGATGTCTTAAGTTATTCAGAAAGACTTTGAGTTTGCAAGTTAGGTTTCCACATCTTATAGGTTCCATGAGTGAAAATTTTTACCCTTGTTGCTTTATCACCATACTGATGTTTTGTCCAAATATAGGCGGGCTTTGTTGATCCGGATGTGGCTGTGGCAACAGTTCGTCCTACTGATTTTGAGGAAGCGGCCAAGCGTGCTTGTCAAACTAGACTTGAGGATGCCAAATCTATATATAGTCATGTAGACGCAGATAACCTACCATATTTGTGCATGGATCTTTCGTATCAATTCACCTTGCTTGTAGATGGGTTTGGTATGTGTCACTTAGTCACTGCTTTGTTTTCTCAGCGACTTATTGCAATATTTATCAAATTTTAATTGGCTTAAACAGGTCTTGATCCCTGGCAAGAGATCACTTTGGTGAAAAAAGTCAAATATCAGAATTCCCTAGTCGAGGCAGCATGGCCGCTGGGCAGTGCCATTGAAGTTGTTTCGTCTCTAACTTAATTGTCTACGCGGTTTGATTTCTACATTACCGACGCTTGACTATGAATACCTGCAATTTTTTAATTGCCATGGTTTCTATCAGGAAACACTTCCGTGGCGGCTCATTTATGAAGGTGGAGTCGAGATTCAAGTTTTTGTGATGATATATAGAATAATGAGAACTACATATACATTTATTTGTTGTCCCATTTTGTCCCAAGGGAATTGATTCATTGCTTATAGAAGGTTTGACTCCTTAAGAGTCTCTCCGAATTGTGTGTTTTGGGAATCATTGGCTGCATGCGAGTTCTCAAGTGTAGGATTTTCTTTTTGGTTTTTTTTTTTGAATTCAAAATTCTTTCCACTTAAAAAAATACCCCAAATATACGAGAGGCTTAAAAAAGGACAGAAGAAGCGCCTTTCCAAGAGAGCAGAACCCCTCGATTTTGAAAGGGGGAAAGCCATAGTATTTATTTTGGGTTAGCTTCATATTGGTTCTCGAAAATGTCCATATTTGTCAAGCGACAACCTCAAATACAAATAGTTTACAAAAAGTCCATATTTGTCAAATGTATTCCATTTGAGGATTTCTTCTGTCTTTCGTTAGCAAGGGGTGTGGACTAAACTGCACACTGAAAAGGGTGGTTGGTAGGGCTGTTATCTGAGTAAAAAATTTGGCTTGTTCGTGAACAAAATTATTATTATTTATTTATTTTGATGTTCATATTATTTTATTTTTATTAAAACAAAACTTAATATTGATAGTTCTTATTTTAATTTTTTTTGTTTTAGAAATTTTTAAAATATTCAAAATTAAAAAAAAGTATATAATAAATGAATTCAAATGCAAATCATTCGAGCTCGAATGCTAATCTAATGAACATTGTGCTCTTATTCGAACTTTTTTTCAACTTATTTAACTTACAGGATATCTTAATCTCAATTAGAATGAGCCTAAGTATTTATTGTTAACTTGACATATTCATTTTACTCTAACTAGAACGGCGACTAAGTAGCTGATAGTGAGTGCTGTTATGCATATAGTCGCGCTCCCCACGCCATTTGGTACATTTGGTAATAACACCAATAAACAAACAATATCAAATCTCTTCATCCACCACATATACAATCACCCGCGCTCCCCACGCCATTTGGTACATTTGGTAATAACACCAATAAACAAACAATATCAAATCTCTTCATCCACCACATATACAATCACCCACACATAACATGACACATCCACTGTTTTTAACACCAATAAACAAATCTTAACAAGCTGTAAAATAACAACAGATTTTCGTACATATAGCAGATCTCAACAAGCTGTAAAATATTCAGACTCAAAATTAATCAATCTATCAACAAAACTCAATTCGCAAATAAGACCCAATTTAGGTCTAACACAAAACCAGCATTCCACACACATAACATGACACATCCACTATTTTTAATACCAATAAACAAACTCCTCAACAATATCAAATCTCTTCATTCACCACATATACAATCACCCACACATAACATGACACATCCACAACATAGCTACATCATATAGCCTATCTCAACAAGTTGTAACATAACAACAAATTTTCGTACATATAGCAAATCTCAACAAGCTATAAAATATTCAGAGACTCAAAATTAATCAAGCTATCAACAAAACTCAATTCACAAACAAGACCCAATTCAGCTCCAACACAAAACCAACATTCCTCTGTTTTTAACACCAACAAATAGAGATGGCAATTTCCCCACATAAATCGGGGGCCCGGCCCGGCCGGGGATTCCCCAATTTAAGCGGGGACAGGGCCGGGGGAGGGCTCTACATCTCTGCCCGCTAGGTGGGGCCGGGCCGGGCCGGGGACGGGGATAGGCTATCCCAGTCCCCGGCCCGCTCGGCCCGCATAGTACATATGTATAAAAATTCTAATTTATATTATATATATACAATAATTATATATAGTATGTGTAAAAATAAAATATATACATATTATATAGTATGTGTATATATTTATATATATAGTATATATATTAATTATATAATATGTGTGTCTATATATGTCTTGTACTATATCTACTTAATCATGATAAGAAAAAATATATCTTGGTCTATGAAATTATTGATTCTTATGTGAGATAATAATATACTTAAATTAATACATTTATAATTTTGGGATGGTAAGGTATAACAAATAATATAATAGTTGGGATGGTAAGGTATTATGAACATTTTATTTCTCATTGATATTCTAATCATTATAATCTTTTTGTAAATTTTAATTGGTATTAATAATATTATTTTAATATTACTCAATAATTTATTTATTCTTATTTTTCCAATATTAAAAAACGTTATTTATTTATTCTTATTTCTCTAATATTGTAAACATTATATTTTTTTAATCTTTTTAAATAATTTGACTAAGAGTATGTTAGATAATTTTATTCATAAAAATTCTTATTCATAGATTTTTTTATTATTGTATATATATTTAAAAAGATATTTATGAAATAGTTACAATTAAGGGAAAAAATGAATGAGAAATTAAGAATGATATTGTAAAGCGGCATGGATATAAGTTTGTTTCTCTAACCATTAAAGGTCTTGAGAGGCACGAGCAAAAAATATTTGGTTTTTAAACTTATATCCTTAGAGTCATTACTTATTTTAAAATTATATTATCATTTGCAAATTATGATTGTGTTGTATCTCATACTGCAATTCGAATTTTATTTATCTCGAATTAATATTTTAACTTTAATTTTTTCTCACAAAGATTAGATACAAAATAGAATACAAATGGTAATAATATAAGATTTGACTATAATTTAAGATGAAAGTGATAAATTTGATAAAAATATAAATACTTGTGTGAATAAAAGTTTGTTCAACATCAATGAGTATTTGTTCTGTTAGTAATAGAATAAAGTTGAACTTATTTGAAACACAACTTCGTTCAAGATTGATTAATATTTGTTGGATTAGTAATTGAACATACCTAAACTTATTTACAAATGTTTAATTTCATTTGATTATTAATATAAAATATCTCACTTTAACACACAAGTATATATTATTTCTAAATCAAATATTAATATTAGAAGTACTTATTTAGAAATTATTTAGATTTTTTTTTTTTGTTGAAACCGGGGCTGGGCCGAAACCGGGCCCCCGCATCCTCGGTTCCCCGCTGGGCCGGGACTGGGGATTATTTTGTCCCCGCCGGGCCGGGGACGGGGATCCCCGCCTTTCCCCGTGTTGGGGACGGGCCGGGGTCGGGGGCGGGGATGCGGGGGGAATGCGGGGGCTAGGGGCGGGGGCGGGACGGGCCGGGATTTCTAGTCCCCGGCCCGATTGCCATCCCTACCAACAAACAAATTCCTCAACAACATCAAATCTCTTCATCTACCACATATACAATCACCCACACATAACATGACACACCCATAACATAGCTACATCATTCCTTTAACAAAATCACACCCAAAATGAGTACATATAGCAGATTTTAACAAGCTATAAAATAATAGTAGATTTTTGTCCAGCAAGGAAAATAGAAGGAAAAATGCGTTTCTTTATACACAAGAAGCTATTTTTACTTGATATCTTAAGTCCCTAAACTAAATATATCACTTATACATCAAAATATGGCATGAATCAAGCATATTATTAGCTTTTTGCAATTTAGACAACAGTCACAATTTCTGCTACATGAAGAAGACAAGGACACTGGATGGTTTACCTTGAAGCTTGCTTTCTCTTTTAAACAGTAAATACAGCTCACAAACACCATTTGAAGGGCTTTTCTTGAAGATCAAGAGGATAAAAAATAAGAGGAGAGTGGAGTGTGTGTTTGGCCAAAGCTTGTGCAAGAAGAGAAAAGTTCTCTTCTTGTTTTCTATAGCTACCGATCAGCCTTGATGAAGAGAAGGGAAGGCTGTTTCTTGAGGGGAGGAAGGGAGAAAAATTGAAGAGAAATGGGGAGAGAGGTGTCGGCCAACATGGGAAGAAATGGGGAGAAAAATATGGTTTATACTAGGGCATTTTTCCATCTAAAGGTTGAGATGATTTTGCTTGAATACACCCTAAATCCAAGGGTTGTAATCTAATTGTGTTAGTAATGGGTCAAGATAGCCCATTGTGTATGGGTATGGTCTTGGGTTAATGAGTCAATTGGTCAAAATTAGATTTATCTTGATTTTGACCAAGACTTATAGATTATCAAATGATACTAATCTTCTAAACCAATTTAAATTTGTTCAAGAGAGCACTTTTCAAAAAGGAAAATTCATTGATATAAAATTATTTGAGATGTAAAACAATAATTAATTTTAACTAAATTATCTACTACAAATAATACACATATATAATGCAATAATTATTTATGAATAAATCACTTACTACAAATCATACAAATAATTACCTTAATGTATTTATTTTCTCTAAGAGAATTTACTTAAAGAATACATGAAATAACCACATATAATGCATTTAATTAATGAAGCAGGATTAATTTGATCAAGTATTTAATTACCTAGCACTTAATTTAGTAGGGTATTACATCCTCACTTAAGAAAATTTCGTCCTCGAAATTAAATTACGTCATACCTATCATCACATCAAGGTATTTCCTTCTCATCCATTCCTCAGTCTCCCATGTGGCATCTCGAGCTCCGTAATGTTCCCACAACATCTTGACCATAAGGATTTTCTTGTTCCTTAGTTCTTTCATGCTTTGCTCTAGTATCTTGACTGGTTTCTCCACATATGTCAAATTCAATTGCAGTCGTAACGGCTCATCGTTCAAGACATACTCCGGATCCAGATTGTATTTCTTCAGCTATGATACACGAAACACATCATGAATATCAGTTAGTCCATTCGGAAGTTCTAACCTATATGCTATGGTTCCAATCCTTTCAGTGATCGGAAATGGCCCAATATATCTGGGGCTAAGCTTTCCACCATTCGAATGGCTCAGAATCTCTCGGCTCGGTGTTAGTTTCAAAAATACTTCATCACCCACTTGAAATTCCAATTCCCTCCTACGATTGTCCGCGTAGCTTTTCTGCTTGCCACCCTTAGTCTATCTTGTATCAGCTTTACTTTATCAGTCAACTCCTAAATATTTATTCCCCCTTCTTTATCAACCTAACCATCTTCGTTCCAACCCAATACAATGGTGTTTGACATTTTTCCCCATACAAGGCCTTATATGGCGCCATGCCAATAAATACTTGATAACTGTTATTATAGGCCAGTTTTGCATAAGGAATATTATCGATCCATTGGTTTCCAAAGTCCAACATGCATGCCCTCAACATATCCTCAAGGATTGTCCATCTGTCTGAGGGTGAGCGAAAATACTAAACTTTAAGGTTGACCCCATAGCCTCTTGAAATGTTACCCAAAATCTGGAGGAGAATCGAGGGTACCTATCTGATACTATATTTGTCGGTACTCCGTGCAATCTCATGACCTCCTGTACATAAACTTGCACCAGCTTCTCCATTGAATATCTCACATTTACTGGAACAAAATGCATAGTCTTTGTTAGTCGGTCTACCAATACCTAAACGGCATCCTTTTGAGTCCTACTTATCGGTAGTCCAGTGACAAAGTCCATTGTGACACATTCCCATTTCCATTCTGGCACCGGTAGAGGTTGTAGTAATCCAACAACTTTCTTATGTTCTATCTTCACTTTTTGACAAGTAAGGCACATAGACATATTGCGCTACAGCTCTCTTCATACCCAACCACCAAAACATTCGCTTCAAATCTTGATATATCTTGATCTCCCCGGATGTATGGTTTATTGGCTTTTATGGGCTTCTCCTAGAATTTTCTTCCTTAACTCCTCTACATTCGGCACACATAATCGATCTCTAAAATACATTATCCATTGACCGTCTACTCTAAAGTTTGAATTATCTTTTCCAGTTTCTTTTTCCTTAAAACCCTAAAATTCTGGGCTATTTACTTGTGCATCGCGTATTTCCTGCTTCAGATTAAGGACAACAGTGAGATTACTTATCTAAATCTTCTCCTCCTCTACTGGCTTCTCTTATCAGTACTTTTTGTATCTTTTTCACCTTTTGAGCTCGCAGTCTAGCTAACTTAACCTTTCTGCTTAATGCATCTGCAACCACATTAGCCTTTCTCGGGTGATAATTAATTGGGTAACGATATTCCTCCAAAAATTCCATCCACCTTCTCTGTCTCAAGTTTAGGTCTTTGTAGGTGAATATATACTTCAAGCTCTCATAATCTATGAATATTTCGTGCTCAGCACCGTATAAGTAGTGTCGCCACTTCTTTAGGGCAAACATAATAGCTGCTAACCCTAGATCATGTGTGGGATAATTCACCTCGTACGGTTTAATCTTTCTTGAGGCAAAGGCCAGGACTTTACCCTCCTGCGTCAGCAGTGCTCCCAATCCTTCCTTTGATGCGTCCGTGTACAGAGCATAGGGCTTCTTTTCTTCTGGCAAGGTTAATACAGGTGCCGTCATCAATCTCTTCTTCAACTCTTGAAAACTCTTCTCACACTTTTCATTCTACGAGAATGGCACATCTTTTCGCAGTAGCTTAATCAAAGGCGAGGTAAGGGTTGAAAACCCTTTTATGAATTGCCTATAATATCCAGCTAATCCCAAGAAATTCCTAATTTCTGTAACGGTCTCAGGTTGTTTCTAGTTTTCAATGGCTTCCACCTTAGTAGGATCTATCTTAATTCCTTCCTTAGTCACAACGTGCCCTAAAAACAAAATTGCATCCAACCAAAATTCATACTTATTGAACTTAGCATACAATTGGTGCTCCCTCAACATTTTCAAAACTAATTTGGGGTGTTCTGCATGTTCCTCTGGACTCTTAAAATAAATCAATATATCATCGATAAAGATCACAATAAATTTGTCCAGATAAGGTCAGAATATTTGGTGCATCAAGTCCAAAAAGGTTGCGGGAGCATTAGTCAATCCAAAAGGCATCACAACAAACTCATAGTGCTGATACTGGGTGTTAAATGTAGTATTAGGAATATCTTCCTCCTAAATTCTCACTTGGTAATAACCATGCCTTAGGTCAAGCTTAGAATAATAACTAGATCCTCTTAGTTGGTCAAACAACTCATCAATAAGTGGGAGTGTATATTTATTCTTAATTTTCAAGTAGTTTAAACCATGATAATCAATGCATAAACGTAGTGTCCCATCCTTCTTTTTCACAAATAACACCGGTGCTTCCCACAGTGAAGTACTTGGTTTGATGTACCTTTATCCCAATAACTCTTTCAACTCCTTGAATTCCATAGGAGCCATGCGATACGGCGTCTTAGAGATTGGTTCTGCTCCCGGTATAAGGTCAATAATGAACCCAACTTCCTGAGGTGGGGGTAGAGTTAACAATTCCTCGGGAAAGACGTTAGCAAACTCTCATACTACAGTAGTGCTTTCTAAGGTACTCTTCTCCTTGGGTGTGTTAATCAAATATGCACATAACTTTGACATCCCTTCTTTAGCATTTTTCGAGCCATGTTCCTCAAAATTAAATATCTCAATTCCTTTACCTTACTCCATTTGAATTCTAGGACATCCTTCCTAGGTCTAACAAATTGCACCAACTTGTTCTTATAATCTACTAGAGCATCGTGTTTGGCCAATCAATCCATACCTAAAATAACATCAGAATCCTCAAATGGCATCACAATAAGGTTTCCCGATAACTTTTCCCTCCATACTTCAATTTTGAACCCTTCTATAAATTTCCCAGCTTCTACAGATTTCCCCAATAGAGTGCTAACTAATAAGGTATAGGGAAGGTCTAAAGCAGTAAAACCTAAATGGCATGCAAAAAGATCGTTTATGTAAGAATGTGTAGAGTCAGGGTCTAGCAACACATTTACTTTACAGTTCCGGATAGAGAGCATACCTTCCACTACTGCAGGGTTTGCACTCAATTCTCCACGGTTTATGGCATATACTTTAGCTTTCACTTGGAGCCTTTACTTGTTTTTCCCATGATTCATACCATTTCCCCAATGGATTAGGTTTGCTGGTAGGGCTTAGTTGCCGCGATTGTTCTGAAATAACTTGGAACAGTTGTTCCTCAAATGATTAGGGTCCCCACAGTTGAAATATTTTCTAAGTGCCTACTTGTGCCAGTAGTCCTTCTCCATGTTCCCCCTTTTTTTTTTACAGCGGTGGCAAGTTATCATATTCTGCACTGTGCCAGTGGGGTTTGTCCATACTTACTTTCTTTTTTTTTTTTTATAGTCCGACTGACCTTTTTGTCAGGAATTGCTTAGAGGGTGGGAAGGTCTTTCTAGCAATTCGACTTATATCCTCGTTTTCTGTCCTAGTGGCGGCATCCACTGCAGTAGCATATGTGGTAGTTGGAACGGGTCTAGGGCTGTCCATAGCTCTTGTCTCAAGCCTATAATAAATTGGCATGTCCTATTTTGTCTCTTGTCTACTAGCCAACGGCAGTACTTCAACAACTTGTTAAACTCCGATGCATACTGTGCTACAGACATATTTCCTTGCTTCAAGTTTTGAAATTCACCCTCCATTTTCTCAATAGTCCACTATGGGATGAACTTTACCCGAAAAATTTCAAAATAATGGCCCTAACTCCCAAATCTCTTGAGCTCGTAACCACCAATCTCGAGCCGGTCCTCTCAAGCAGAAAGCTGCAAACCTTACCATTATCTCCTCCGTGTACTGCACAGTGCAGAATATATCTTCCATTTGTTCAATCTAAATCTCAGCTTTCTGCTCTTGTTCTGCCTTACCAAAATACAATGGTGGTTAAAACTTGAGAAGCCTTTCAAGCGCCTTATCATCCTCTTGTAGGGCACTATGTTCTGTCAAATTTTGCAGAATTTCAATCATTCATCCAAAGGCTTGGGCAATGGTAACCTTTTCGGGCACCTCGTTTTCTGGTCCCACCTCTTCAGTTCTCGGTATCTCCTTTTTTCACCCAGTAGGGGGTTTGGAGTAGGATTGTTGCTATGGGATAGTAGTCCTCCGGCCGTGTTAGCCACAAGATGTACCATTAGTCTCTGTCTTGGTGGTATGATAATGCTTTATTACGCAAACGTTGTTGTTAGTGGGACTTGCAAAAATTTATATGGTTAAGGGTAGTGCAAGCATGATATGATGTGTGTGAAAAAACATTATAATGTTGCAAATAAATAAGCACAGAAACTAGCATCATTTCATAATTGATCGCTATTAATTATATAATCACTCATTCCAATTATATATATATATATATATATATATATATATATTATATAGATACGTATATACCAAAAGAGCAATAGTGTTTGATCATCCATACATGCATAAGCCTACAGCAAGCAAGTTCCTAACTATCTAGGTTAGCAATTAAGCACATAGATTAGGAATCCAAAAATAAGTGTTTTATACATCACCAAATGCGTTACTTTCCTAACTTCTAATTTCCTTTCTAGTCAGTAGCCTAGTACTCCTCAGAGTCATTTTTAGCTTCCTCCTTGGAGTCCTCTTCAATCCTAACTCTACACGAGCCTACTACCTTTAGAGTCTTCTTTAGCTTCCACTTTTGGTTCTTCGTACTCCATTTCTTTGGGGCCCTCACTTCCTAATGCTAGGGGTTCCTCCTCTAGCTCTGTCTCGGGTTTAACTGCCATCTCATCTTCAGTCTTAGAAGATACTTCTATGATCTCGATCGCACCCTCCTCTTTGGATTTCGAAGCAGAGGAATGCGAAGAGTCAGGGTCTATAACCTTTGGTGGCGGTAGTCGCCAACAGTATGATTTCATAGTCCTACGAGCAGTTTGCAATATCCTTGCCATCCTACAATAATCATCATTTGCTTAGTCCTAAAAAGTTTACCAAAATAAATAACCAAAAGTAAATATTAGATAAACCTAAAAATTTCTAATTAGGATTCCAATTTCAAGTTTGCTTCAAACTTACACTAATCCGGACTTAAACCTAATTCTCTCTAAGGTTTTAATCTAATCCTAAGTATTAATTCACACCTAGGTATAATTTAAACTTAAGCTCTAATACCAATTGTAACACCCCCTAAATAAGTAGCCTAAATGGCCAGGGATGTTGCTCTATCTTTTAGACCAGGGGTCTTTATAACACGGTAGGATAAAAACTATAGGAAAAAAAGTAAAAGAAATGGGTAAACCTCTAGCATTTAGACTTAAATTACAACTTGAAGAAATTCGTCATGATCGATAAAATACAACTCTAAGTTTAGCTAATGGAGAATCTAATCAACCAACTAGAATTAAAAACAACAAGAGTATCAAGACCTATCGCTATTTCAAAATAGAACTTCAAGTCCCGGTCTTAATAAACCTACATCCTTCTGAAAACGTGATTAGAGAAAATGTGTGAGATTATAAATAATCTCAGTAAGTCGGAGGTGTGTGGTTGTGGCAAAATTTTCAAAATAAATATCAAGATGTATGAATGAAAGTAATTTGAACAGATATACTCATAATGAAATTTACACTTATATGAAATATAATATTTGGGGAAAGGAATGAATATATTGTAATATATTGCTTAAACAAGATCTTTATCAAATAAAATGCTAAATTACACATCACAACCCTAGAACAGATTTTTCATTTATACAAAGTTTTGAACCCAAATTCTCTACATTAATCCCAATATGTCTTAAATGGCTAAGGCATAACCAAAACTAAAAATAGCACATAGAGTGTACATCCCTACCAAGAGAATGCCTTAAGCATTTCTCTCGTCTAATCCATTAGGCAGATGTTCCATGTCTGTACTCCAATTTTACCTATTAAAAACCATGTCGCTAGCTAAGGATTCGGCTTGGTCACCTAAGACTGACACTTCGTTTGGAAAAAGACAGACATTTGGAGATGGCCAATCTTCCAATAGTCTCTCCTAAACTAATGCGAGCTAATCCTAGTACCTCGACCATTGAGTACTCAATTTCTAAATTTGAGGTGGTTCAAGAAATTCCCATTCTGATGTGGAATATATAAATTCATTTTGAAAAAGAAAATGTTGTCCCAGTAGTAGGCAATCCATTTTCCACATTTAGTCTAATCCAAAACCCAAAACCACATTTTCCCCTAAGATATCCAAAAAGAAACCAAAACTTTATATCCATTCTAGTAATTTATTCAAGGCATAATAATTCATTAAACACCATTAGCTTTGTAGAAAACAATAATAAATAGAGACATTTGAATAAAGTTCGTGCCATGATTTTCGCAACGTTTGCATGCATGGAATGCATAAGCATATTTTCATGAATAGCATATATTTGATGCAAGGCTCCAAAATAATAATACTCATGAAAAGCTCCGCATAGATACTTAAGAATAAATAAACTATAATAAAATCATTATTTATGATAGGCATCATTTACATGCATAAGTATTTTCCTCAAGTGATAGGCTCATAAATTATATCGTAAAATTTTCATGCCATAAGAAAAAACATATTCTGAAATTAAGCATGCATTATATGTGAAAAATCTTGCATAATTAAATATCATGGTATTTATTAAGGTTTTATAATATGCAATTCAAAAATATGCTTTGGGATGTAAGGACTTACAAGTCCTAAAAGAATTCATATAAAAGAATTTTTCATGGAAATGCAAAGACTTACCTCTTCTCCAAAGCTTAGCAAAATAACTTCAAGTTAACTTAAATGCTTCTTCCTCCTTGCCATCGCATATCACTATGACTACGAGATATGGCAAATGGATGTCAAGACGGCATTTTTGAATGGCCATCTTAACGAAGACATCTATATGTTCCAACCGGAAGGTTTTATTGCTGAAGGCCAGGAACATATGGTTTGCAAGTTTAAGAAGTCCATTTATGGATTTAAGCAAGCATCGAGAGCGTGGAACATTCGTTTTGATGAGACTGTAAAGTTTTATGATTTTATTCAAAACGAGGATGAACCATGCGTGTACAAGAATCTTGATGGGTTTAATGTGGTTTTTCTTGTCTTGTATATGGATGACATTCTACTCATTGGAAATGATGAAGGGTCATTGTTATCTACAAATGTTTGGCTATCTAGTCAATTGAGTATGAAGAACTTGGGAGAAGCCAGCTACATTCTCAGGATTAGACTTCTTAGAAATAGGAAGCAGAGAATGTTAGGATTATTCCAAGTCGCATACATTAATAAGATGCTGGCCAAGTACAGCATGGACTAATGCAAGGGAACTCTAAACCCTTGCAGATATGGGTTGTCTCTTTCTTCAAGGGATTGTCCTAAGTCTCAAGAAGAAAAGGACAGAATGAGTAGGATTCCATACGATTCGGCTGTGGGAAGTCTCATATACGCCATGCTGTGTACTAGGCCAGATATCTGATTTGCCGTAGTCGTAGTTAACAGATATCAGTCAAACATTGGGGAGGTTAGTTGGCATGTTGTAAAGCGTACCTTAAAGGAACCTTTGAACCACTAGGAGAGGAAGCATATAGTGTGGTAGTAACCACCTGAACCGGGATTTCATTTAGAGACGGGATGTGATGGTGGTACAGATTGCCTCCGAGAACAATCTAGTAGATCCATTTACCAAGCTTTTGGCTGAGAGGGTTTTCAAAAGACACTTAGACGCCGTTGGGGTAGGCACCTATGGACTTACCTAGTCTTAGAGTGCAAGTGGGAGATTGCTGGGAATATGCCCTCTTAGACTAGTTTTCTGATGAAAATATCGAATGTGTTAATAAAAGAATTTATTTATCGGAAATCGTTTGTGAAATAATTTTCTTTATTTGTGTACAATTTCGTTTGGAACAGACCCATTATGTTTGAATAAGTAATCCATGTGAATGGAGGTCATTCACAGTAAGGTATGGATCATGGGTTATTTAAACACATAAACAGTTGTTCTTAACCGATTGATGAGAATGAGAATCTCATCATGTTTAGGTTATTATGTTATGAATTCCAAATGGGGAATGGCTTACCTTTAGCCAGTGAGTAGTCCATTCACTTCATGACATAAGCGTATTTCGAATACGTAGAACAGGACCTGTAGTTGTGGTTTCTAAAAAGTACTATATGGTAGAAACCTAGACTATTACCGCTACAGCGTGGACTAATACTCTATGACTTGAGTATGAGTTGGTGGTCTGGCGAAGCTGGAAGCATATGCTTTGATATATTATAGCTGAGGTTCTATCGGAGGGCCAATATACTTATATGTTGAGTATGTGTGACTAGTTAGTTAAGACAGACTTGTATAAGATAGTTTCTACACTATATCGCCCATTGTGGTTGTTCGAATGATCTAAATATCTAGGGCCCTGGGAAACATGACTTGGATGTTTGCTTTAGAGTCACTCCCTTGGAAAGCGAAAACACTCCAGGAAGTCGTGAATCATTGGACTAGAGGTCTAAGGATGGTAGATGTCTTTTAGAGAAGTGTTAGTACACTTCTTCCTCTCTAAATGTACGGCGATGTGTAGAAGGGTATTTTAGTCATTTTCACTAGTAGGTCGAAGACTCTACTAATGTAGCATTGTCCTTGGGGTCAATATTTTCTTATGGTGATATTAGAAAATATTTAAAATGCAAAATACATCAATTTGTTATAAAATTAGGGTAGTGTTAGAATAAAATCTTCACACTACACACTAATAAAACTCTAACTATTTTGTACAAGAATTTCTCTCTTCAAACTTCTCTCTTTCTTTCTCTCACAATTCTTTCTCTAATCTTTCTTTCACTAATCTTTCTTTCACAAAATAATGGTGTATTACAAGCTTAGAGAATAGCTCTATTTATAGAGCTCTAATTAGTGAAATACATCATAGCATACATCATCTTCAACTAATCTCAATTAATGGTGTCTCCACTAAATGGTGGACATCCATAAAAATCTTCTAATAATTCACATAAATCCATAATTAGTGGAGCCTCCACTAATTAATGGAGATTCCAATAATTCATAACACTCCCCCTTGGATGTCCATCCATACATAAAGAATATGCCTCGTTAAAACCTTACTAGATAAAAACCCAGTGGGAAAAAAAATCTAGTGAAGGAAAAAGAGTACACTATTCTATATGTCTGTTTATTACTCCCCCTGATAAGATGATTCTTTTAAATCTTTAAACCGACGCATACCGATTTTATATCTCAACTTCTCAAATGTTGCAGTCGGTAAAGTCTTCGTGAAAATATCTGCGAGGTTGTCACATGACCGAATTTGTAGCACATCAATTTCACATTTCTTTTGGAGTGCATGAGTAAAGAAGAATTTTGGTGAAATATGTTTTGTCCGATCTCCTTTAATATATCCCCCTCGTAATTGAGCTATGCAAGCTGCATTGTCTTCATAAAGAGGAGTGGGAATACCTTTGATTGATGATAATCCACAACTTTCTCGGATATAATGAATCATGGATCTTAGCCATACACATTCTCGACTTGCTTCATGAATGGCTATAATTTCAGCATGATTTGAAGAAGTAGCTGCTATAGATTGTTTCGTAGAACGCCATGATATAGCAGTATTTCCACATGTAAATAGATAGCCCGTTTGAGAACGTGCTTTATGTGGATCAGATAAATAACCAGCATCTGCATAACCTATCAATGTTGGACTGGTTTTATTTGAATAAAATAATTCGAGATCAATTGTACCTTGGAGATATCGAAGGACTTGTTTAATTCCATTCCAATGTCGTCGTGTTGGTGAAGAACTAAATCTTGCTAATAAATTGGCAGCAAAAGCAATATCAAGTCGTGTATTATTTGCAAGATACATCAATGCACCAATTGCACTGAGATATGGTACTTCAGGACCAAGGAGTTCTTCATCATTTTCTTGAGGTCGGAAAGGATCTTTATCCACATTTAATGATCGCACGATCATTGGAATACTCAATGGATGTGCTTTGTCCATGCAAAATCTTTTTAGCACTTTTGCTGTATATGTTGATTGATGAATAAATGTTCCACTCTCCAAATGTTCAATTTGTAAACCAAGGCAAAATTTGGTTTTACCAAAATCCTTAATTTCGAATTCTCTTTTTAAATAATCAATTGTTTCTTGGAGCTCTTCAGGAGTTCCAATAAGATTAATATCATCAACATATATAGCTAATATCACAAATTTAGAACCAGATTTCTTAATAAAAACGCATGGACATACCTGGTCATTTTTAAATCCCGCTTTCAATAAATATTCACTAAGACGTGTGAACCACATGCGCCTAGATTGCTTCATGCCATATAATGATTTCTGCAACTTGATGGAGTAATTTTCACGAGGATAATGTTTATATGCTTCGTGCATATGAAATCCTTCTGGGATTTTCATGTAAACATCATTTTCTAAATTTCCATACAAGTAAGCAAGTGACAACATCTAATAGGCGCATATCTATCTTTTCATGTACTCGCCAAACCGATAAGATATCGGAGTGTAATAGCATCAACAACAGGAGAATAAGTTTCATCATAGTCAATACCTGGTCTTTGTGAAAAACCTTGGGCTACTAATCGCGCTTTATATCGAACGATTTCACTCTTTTCATTGCGCTTTCGCACAAATATCCATTTGTAGCCAACAGGTTTTACACCTTCGGTATTCGGACTCGCAGTCCGAAGACTTCACGTTTTGTCGATGTATTTAACTCCGATTGAATCGCATCTTTCCATTGCAGCCAATCTTTTCTATGCCGACATTCATCAATCGATATTGGTTCGGGATCATCATTATCCCGTGTAACATCAAGAGATATATTGTATGCAAATATATCATCAATAACAGCTTTCTATCCGATTCCAACTTCTACCGAAGTGGTATAATTGATAGAAATTTCAGTGTTACTTTCATCAACTTCCGGTTCTTTGTCATCAGCTTCTTTCTTGGTCTTTATCATTCTTTTCTTCAATATGATCTTCCGGATCATTTAATCCTCTTTTCTTTCGAGGATTTTTATCTTTAGAACCAAGAGGTCGGCCATGCATCCGGCATGCTTTTGGCTCAGCAGACTATAAGTATAATATTTTGTTCTCACTGGAACTTCAATTCGAATAGGAGCATTTATAGTCGGCATATGCGATTTTGTTACTCTTCTAGAGTCAACAAAAGCGTCCGGCATTTGATTTGCAATGCTTTACAAATGAATTATCTTTTGAACTTCAAGTTCACATGCGCTTGTATGCGGATCAAGATAATTTAATGATGTTGTCCAATCACGATCTTTCTTGTACTGCTTTCGTTCTCCCCTTAATTTAGGGAATAATGATTCATCAAAATGACAATCAAGCAAATCTTGTCGTGAATACATCTCCCGTCGTGGGTTCAATATACCCGATAATAGAGGGAGAATCATATCCAACGTATATCCCCTTTCTTCTTTGAGGACCCATCTTTGTACGTTGGTTTGGTGCAATTGGAATATATACAAGACACCCAAAAATTCTTAAATGAGCAATATTTGGTTCTCGACCCAAAAGCCAATTGCAAAAGAGAGAATTTATGATAACTAGTCTGGTCTTATACGTACAAGTGTTGCAAGCATGTAGAATAGCATGTCCCCGAGCAGATGTTGGGAGATTTGTTTTCATTAATAATGGTCTAGCAATTAATTGTAATCGTTTAATCAAAGATTCAAAGAAGACCATTCTCGTGTGTGAACATGAGCTACAGGATGTTCAACATTAATCCCAATTGACATGCAATATGCATCAAAAGCATGTGATGAAAATTCACCAAAGATTATCCAAACGGATATTTTTAATGTGATGGTCCGGAAATTGTGCTCGTAATTTAATTATTTGAGCAAGTAATCTCGCAAACGCCAAAGTTGCGAGTAGATAATAAACATACATGTGACCATCGAGATGATGCATCAATTAAGACCATAAAATATTTGAACGGTCCACATGGTGGATCAATAGGTCCACAAATATCTCCGTGAACTGCTTCGAGAAATGTAGGACTTTCAGCTCCTACTTTTACCGGTGATGGTTTAACAATTAATTTTCCTAGGGAACATGCAAGTACATGCGAATTTTTCTCGATGTTAATATCCTTTTTTTGTTAAAGGATGACCATATGATTCTTCTCATCATGGTAGATCCCGGATGACCCAACCGGTCATGCCAAATGCTAAAAGTAATAGGATCAGTAAACTTCTGGTTTACTAGATGATGAATTTCAATTGTACGTATTTTTACAAAATATAGACCAATAGAAAAAGACGGCATTTTTTCTAATACCGATTTCTTACCCAAATGCATTTGAGTAATAAAAAGATGCTCAATCCCATTTTCCTCATTTGTTTCAACATGATACCCATTTCTCGGATATCTTTAAAACTCAATAAATTTCTTCCGGATTTTGAGGAAAATAGTGCCTTATCAATAATAATTGTTGTTCCTTTAGGCAACAATATACTAGCTCTTCCGGAGCCCTCAATTACATTTGCACTACCGTTTATCGTATAAATATTTATTTCTCCCATTTTGAGATCGTAAAAATATTTCTCATTTTTTAGTATGGTGTGTGTAGTTCCACTATCAATAATGCATACATCATCATTAATAACAACCATCCGAACACAAATATATATATGCAAACGTAAATATTTTTAGAATAGAATGAAAATGAAAATACAAAAATATCGTGGTGAGGCTTTAGTTCTTTTGGACACTCGCCATCACCAATTAAATGGTCTATCCTACCGTCCGGGTGTTCAAAAAATCCGATACATCCATATGGGTAATATTGATATTAAGATCTTCAGGATCACTATCGTCATCCTCAACATTATTTATTGGATGTTGAGAAAAATTTGCTTCCACATTTTTATTTTTCAATGAAGCTTGATACAATTCAACTAAATGCTTAGCCGTACGACAGTTTCGTGACCAATGACCTTTCATGCCACATCTATAACATATATCCTCATGCTTTTCTTCAATTTCTTTTTCTTTTCCCTTTTGATCTTTTCTGTTCCACTTCAGGTGGCCAGTATTTCTCACAGTTTGATTATAATTGTGATAAGGGAAATATCGAGCGTGACTACGACCATAACCACGACCACGGCCACGGCCACGACCACGACTATAACGATGGCTTCTGCTGGAGCCAACAACATTCACTTCTGGGAGTGCTCGTAGAACCGCTTGGTCCAGCTTCATGATTTCTCAATAATAACTCATTATTTTTCTCTGCAATGAGGAGGGAAGTAATTAAATTTGTAAATTTTGTATACCCCTTTTCTCGATATTGTTGCTGCAGGACAATATTCGAGGCATGAAATGTGGAGAATGTCTTCTCCAACATATCTTCATCAGTCACTTTTTCTCCGCATAATTTTAATTGAGATGTAATTTTATACATTGCGGAGCTATATTCATTCACGGTTTTAAAATCTTGCAACCTCAGGTGCAACCATTCATACCGTGCAGTAGGTAGTACGACCATCTTCAGGTGGTCAAATCTTTCTTTTAAATTTACCCACAGGCCATATGGATCTTTTTCGGTAAGATATTCCATTTTCAAATTTTCATCGAGATGACGACGAATAAAAATCAAAGCTTTAGCCTTGTGTTGTGCAGATGCACTATTATTTGCTTGAATAGTTTCACTAAGGCCTTCGACATTTAGATGCATTTCGCATCGAGAACCCATGACATATAATTTGTTCCGGAAATATCAAGGGCTACAAATTCGAGTTTTGCGATGTTAGCCATAGAGATCAATAAATGCGTACTGTCTTCCGGTTTTGGTAACGGCGAAACTCGTGCTTAGTCTTCTGGCTTTTGTACCGGTAGAGACTCGTGCTGATAACGTGTTATAAAATTAGGGTAGTGTTAGAATAAAATCTTCACACTACACACTAATAAAACTCTAACTATTTTGTACAAGAATTTCTCTCTTCAAACTTCTCTCTTTCTTTCTCTCACAATTCTTTCTCTAATCTTTCTTTCACTAATCTTTCTTTCACAAAATAATGGTGTATTACAAGCTTAGAGAATAGCTCTATTTATAGAGCTCTAATTAGTGAAATACATCATGGCATACATCATCTTCAACTAATCTCAATTAATGGTGTCTCCACTAAATGGTGGACATCCATAAAAATCTTCTAATAATTCACATAAATCCATAATTATTGGAGCCTCCACTAATTAATGGAGATTCCAATAATTCATAACACAATTTATATAGTAGGGGTATTTTGGTCATTTTAGTAGTCAAGACAATGTGTCTTTTTTGTCCTTGGAATAGCCCGTAAGTCCTAATTAATTTTTGGGTTGAGAAAATGATCTCAGTTGATAGAGTTTTATTTTATTCGGGAAGTCTAATTTATTATTAGATTGGAATAAAATAAATGGAGAGAAATTTATTTTCTGGTTTAATTGGTTAATTAATTATTCAGGACCTGTGTCCAGTTTGAATAATTAAAAAATTAACTGGGACTTAAACTAGAGGAAAATAATTATTACTTAATTATTTATTGGGTTATTTATTTAATTAAATCTCAAGAAATAAATAATTAAAGTTTAATTATTTTTTGGTTCATTTGGGTTCATTAATTATTTATTGGGTTATTTATTTATTCCCAAAGAAAATAATTAATGTTTATTATTTTGGGCTTTTCAGGTCCAAGAAAAATAATAAATATTATTTTGGCCCAATAGCCTGGACCATAGGATTTTTCTGGACACAGTTTAGAAGAGTTTAGGTTGAAGCCAAAATTTATTTTGTAAATAATATTCGGGTATAAAATCTCGGGAATATTATTTTTATCAAAATAATTATTTTTGGTTTCATGACTCTTGGCTTTTTCTGTGGGAAAAATAAAATAAAAGAAAAAAAATAGAAAAATGTCTCTTGTCTTTCTCTCTCTCTCATGGCTTTTTCTTTCCTGATTATTGGTTTTCTATTTTCTGGCTTTTGGTATTGTTAACCATAAGAAGCCAGGTGAAGAAAGCCAATAGAGAAGTTGAACGAACAGCCTGTGAAAATGAGAGGAAAAATCGGATGATCATTTCTTCATCCAAATTGAGTGCTCACTTTACGGATTTAGGCAGTGGTCATATTTCGTGAACTGAAAAGCTAGCATTCCACCGGAGGAGAAGAAAGAATCGGAGATGGAAGAAAGGAAGCTTCACTGGTGTTCATCCCACGGATGATGAAGAAAGCTGTTTTCTGGCTTCAAAGCATTTCTTCAATGTTCTTCATGTTTTAAAGGCTCCAACAGGTATGTTTTCAGCCCACCATGATGCTCCAATTCTTTGATATGTGCCATACTCTTCCATTTTTGTTCATTGTGAATGCATGCTCTGTGAATGTCAATCCTTCATGAGAAGTGTAAGTAGTATATAAGGATAGACCTAAGTACCTAATGTCAACTTGGGACATCTATTTTGGTCCAGCAAGGACAGCGGCTAAGTAATTGATAGTAGGTGCTGCCAGATCCATAGTCACGCTCAAACAAACATCGAATCTTGTTAAAAAATCATCGAATGAACTCAATTACTAATCTAATAAATTTGAATAATTTTAGATTCTTATTCAAGATCGAGTTTGAAAATGTGATACTCAATTCTTTTGTATTCATTTATGATTCTATAGCTTGTTTGGATTGAAGAAAATAAGAGAAGAGGAAACAGAGGGTTTGGACTAGTGTTTGGATTAGTCTTTCAAGGAGTAAAGGATTTAAAAGTAGGCAGAAACAAAAAAGAACCTTATTTAATAAAACTTTATTAAACGGTCTAAAATATCCATTTAATCTTGTAATATTAAATTACTAGAAAAAATACGTAAACTTAAATTGTATCATTTCCTTTCTTTTTCTTCCATTCCCTTCCCCAAATGCTATTTTAAATCTTTCATTTCTTTTTTCTCACTGTCTAATCAAACAACATAACTAATTGTTACTCCCCTCTCCTTCCTTTTCTTTTCTATCCTACTTCTCACCTCCACTTGTTGGAAATATGCCTTCTTAGACTAGTTTTCTGATAACAATATCGAATATGTTAATAAAAAAATTTATTTTTGAAAATTGTTTGTGAAATAATTTTCTTTATTTGTGTACAATTTCATTTGGAACAGACCCATTGTGTGTAAATAAGTGATCCATGTGAATGAAGGTCTTTCACAGTAAGGTATAGATCATGAGTTATTTAAACACATAAACAGTTGTTCTTAACTGATTGATGAGAATGGGAATCTCATCATGTTTAGGTTATTATGTTACGAATTTTAAATGGGGAATGGCTTACCTTTAGCCAGTGAGTAGGCCGCTCACTTCATGACATAAGCGTATTTCGAATAAGTAGAACATGACCTATATTAGTGGTTTCTAAAAGTACTATATGGTAGAAACCTAAACTACTACCGCTACAGCGTGGACTAGTACTCTATGACTCGAGTATGAGTTGGTGGTCTGGCGAAATTAGAAGCATATACTTTGATTTGCTATAGTTGAGGTTCTATCGTAGGGCCAATATACTTGCATATTGGGTATGTGTAACTAATTAGTTAAGACAGACTTGTACAAAATAGTTTCTATACTATATCGCCTCTTGTGGTTGTCCGGATGATCTAAATATCCAGAGCCCTGGGAAACGTGACTAGGATGTTTGCTTTAGGGTAGCTCCCTTGGAAAGCGGAAACACTCCAGGAAGTCGTGGATCATTGGTCTAGAAGTCTAAGGATGGTAGATGTCATTTAGAGAGGTGTTAGTACACTTCTTCCTCCCTAAATGTACGGCGATGTGTAGAGGGGTATTTTAGTCATTTACTTGTAGGTCGACGGCTTTGCTAATGCAACATTGTCCTTGGGGTCAATATTTTCTTATGATGATATTAGGAAATATTTAAAATGCAAAATACATCTATTTATATAGTAGAAGTATTTTGGTCTTTTTAGTAGCCAAGACAATGTGTCTTTTTGGTCCTTGGAATTGCTCATAAGTCCTAATTAATTTTTGGGTTGAGAAAATGATATCAGTTGAGAGAGTTTTATTTTATTCAGGAAGTCTAGTTTATTATTGGATTGGGATAAAATAAATGGAGAGAAATTTTTTATCGGGTTTAATGGGTTAATTAATTATTCAGGGCCTAGGTCCAGTTTGAATAATTAGAAAATTAACTGAGACTTAAACTAGAGGAAAATAATTAATACTTAATTATTTATTAGGTTATTTATTTAATTAAATTCCAAGAAATAAATAATTAAAGTCTAATTATTTTTGGTTCATTTGGGTTCATTAATTATTTATTGGGTTATTTATTTAATTCCAAGGAAAATAATTAATGTTTATTATTTTAGATTTTTTGGGTCCAAGAAAAATAATAAATATTATTTTGGCCCAATAGCCTAGACCATAGGATTTTTCCGGATATAGTTTAGAAGAGTTTAGGTGAAGCCAAAATTTATTTTGTAAATAATATTCGGATGTTAAATTCCGGGAATAATATTTTTAACAAAATAATTATTTTTGGTTTCATGACTCTTGGCTTTCTGTGTGGGAAAATAAAATAAAAGAAAAGGAAAAAAAAATTTCTTTCTCCTGAGACTCTCGGCTCTCTCTCTCTCTCTCTCTCTCTCTCTCTCTCTCTCTCTCTCTCTCTCTCTCTCTCTCTCTCTCTCTCTCTCTCTCTCTCTCTCGTGGCTTTTTCATTTCAAACTTTTGGTTTTTTTGGCTGTTGGTTTTGTTTGAGTACTAAAGAGCCAAGCCTTTGAATAAAACCAACCGTGAGGAATGAAAAAAATTGAGACCGATCATTTTTCCTTCTACCCGAATATGTGCTCACCACCGAAAGATTAGACTGAGTCATATTCTGAGAATTGAAAAGCTTAGCATTAAGATCACACCGAAGCTGGAGAAGAAAGGAAGACAGTGGACTGTGATTGCACTGGTGGTGTTCATCCACGATGAAGAAGAAGTTGTTCTTGAGCTTCAATCGATTCAACCATATTCTTCAAGGTTTAAGGCTCCAAGAGGTATGTTTTTAAGCCTCCATGCTGCTGCCATGCTTTGTTATATGTTTGTTCTTCCATTTTTTATTGTTCCGTGAAGCATGCTCTATCTATGTTTAATTCCTTCACCACTCTCCTTGCTTTTCTTTCAATCTAAAAAAAAAAAAAATCCATCTAACTCATTTTTCTTTTTGAACAAGTGATTATTTTAATCCTCCATATATTTTGTATATGAGAAGAATAAGTGGAAAAATGCAGCCTACCTAGGATTATTACAACTATTAGAGCTTCGTTATAAGTCTTTTTCTTACCTATCTATGAACTTTATTGAATGTCATACCAAGGACGCCATTCTAGCAGTGATTGACAAATTTACTCTAATTTGGTTCCTTTCAATATTTATACTCTTTTTATTTCAAAATATCTATCAATATTACATAAATTACAAAGTTTAAGGAAGTTTTAATACCTATAGATTTTTTATTAAAAACTAAATTATTCTTTTTGTTCAGTAATTCCTTTTGAATAGCATCTTATTCTAGCCGATCTTGGTATTGGTGTTCTTTTATGGATCGTTATTTCAAGCATTACTCCCATTGGACTTTTTATGTTAGGTTATGGATCAAATAAATTTAAAATTGAATTAATGTTATATTTTAATAAAATAAAAAATAATAATGGTACAATTGAAAACAAATATAATAAATATATTCTTAATTTCATAAAATGAAAAATAATTTGAAATAATAAAAATCTCAAAAAGTGATAAAATATTTTGAAATAAAAGAAAATATATTAACAAAATAATCTGGGTAGCACAAGACCCATCCGTTAGAGCAAAGTTAAGGAAGGATTTATGAGGAATTATTTTATTTTTTAAAATTTTAATTAGATAAGTAATCTCTAAACTATTCCTTTGGGTATAAAAGTTCTCGGGAAAAATTCACTTTGCCATCCAAAGTTTGCCCCAAATCCCACATTGCCATCCAAACTTAATTTTGACTCCAATAGCCATCTCAATTACTATGTTTTCCCAATTTGCCATCTAGCCGGTTTTGACTGTTAGTCAACACCAGGCAAACTCCTCATGTGACTCCAAATAAGGACAATTTGGTAGACTTACTTTTTTTGCGCCCAAAAACACAACGCCGGTAGACTCTTTTGTCAAGACCTACAGAAATCTGAAGGAGAGTTCCATCTGTCGGCCGTTGCTGTTCAGTAGCAGAGCTAGAGAAATCTGAAGAAGCAGACCTGCAGAAATCTGAAGGGCAAGTTTCCTTGGAGTCGCAGGACGATCGAAATCTGAAGAAGCAAACCTGATTTCGGCAAGTTCTCTCGGAGCAGCAATAGTGATTTATGGGGTTAACCAAGAAAATCAGTAGGAAGCCAAATCTTCTTATCTCTTGCCCTTGTACAAGATTAGGATGGGGTTAACCCTAAGATTCTAGGTTATGAAAGTCCCATTCTTGTTGGTCGTGCCGGTGCGTCAAAGAAGATAGTTTTGGAAAAAAGAATGGGAATTGCCTAGTTCTTGAAATTTACAACTGGGAGATTCACATCATACACCAATGTCGTGGGTGCTGAGGAAAGTAGAAGAGTTGGAATCCAGGACAAGGGCTCCTCCATATGGTATATGTTTTAGTTTTATAAATGAAAATTTTAATATAATTTAGCTTTGTTTATGGCATTATTGTCAAAACACACTACTGTGGTTCACTGCTTAAACACTTATTCTGATTACTTACATTGTGGTTCATAGCTTTGTTTATTGCTTAAACACATTACTGTGGTTCATTGTCAAAACATATTACTGTGGTTCATTATTGCTGGCTAGACAATTACTTATTCTGATTTCTGACTTTTGGCTTGCGAGCATTCACTTGCTGAATATATGTTTTAGCAGACACCTATCTTCAACTATAGCCTAAGTACAATGTGTATTTTCATTATTTTGTATAGGTGAAATTGAAGGTTGTTCAGATTGCTATACCATGTTAATGCATCACAGAGGTAAATTTATGGAAATTGGCAAGAAAACAACATTTTATAAGGATGGATGCCTCAATTATTTTGATTTTTGCACTTCTGACCGTATGTCTTTATGTGAATTAGACTCAATGGTAAAAGAATTAGGGATTACTGGTTCTTTTGGATACTACTATCATGATGGTAGTTTCTTTCAATTCATTCTTTCTGATAAGATAGTGCTGAACTTAGATAAATATGCTGTGAAGGATAAAGTGGTTGAAATTTGGGTTGATCATAAGGATGTGTTTGATAGGGGTATGAGGGATATTATTGATTTTGAAGGTAATGGTTTAGAAGGAAATCAAGAGAAAGAGAAAGAGGCAGAAACTGAGGCAGTAAGCCAAATTTTGCAAGGTAGCATCAATAGTGATTTATTTGATATTGAAATTGATGAGAAAAGTTGCTTTGATTCTAGCCAGTCACAAGGAGATGATTCTAATTGTGAAAGTTTTTAAGATAGTGATTATAGTATGCTTGATGACGATGAGCTTGTTGACACAAATTTGATTTTAGATTAAGGGATTTATATGAAACAAAAAAGGAAGTTAGCTGAAGCTAAAAAAAGTGGTCTCACTTCACAAGCTTCTACATAGTTATTGAAGGGACAATAGCATTTGAAGCACATAAAGAGCTAGACGAGGGATATATTGAAACTAATCTCGAAGGTTTAGATAGTAATGAAAGCTCTAAGGATGAAGAAAACACATCAAAATCAGGTTATAAGAGTTGCAAAAAACTTGGACCAGTTTTCAATTACAAACAGGGTTATGATAATCCACAATTTTGTATTGGGATGAGGTTTGCAAATTCAGTTGTCTTTAGAAATATTGTGAGATCACCAGCCAGTAAAGAAGGGAGGGCAACCAAATTCCACCAGAATGACTCAAAAAAGGTCCGTGTTACATGTCTAGAGGAAGGGTGTCGATGGATGATATATGCAAGCAGAGTAGACAAACAAGATCCGACAATGATGGTGAAAACATACATTTCGAATCATCAATGTGGTAGGACCTTCCATGTAAATGCTGCAACTTCTAAATGGATTGCTTATGAATATTGTCAGAGGATTAAGAATAATCCCACTTATACTTTAAAGTCCTTGAAAAAAGATATTGAGTACGAGTGTTGGTTGAAATTAAGTAAAAGCTCAGTTGCAAGAGCTAAGAAGAAAGCTCTAGAGTTGATAGATGGGACAAAAGTGGAACAATATAGCTTGTTATAGAGGTACTGTGAAGAGATGAGGAGATCAAATCCTGGAACGACTATCAAAGTCAAAGCTAAAAGGATTAAATTTGGAGAATTTGTTGGACAATATAGATTTAGAAGAATTTATATCTGTTAGGATGCTACAAAGAAGGGATTCTTAGCTGGTTGTAGGACTATAGTTAGGTTAGATGGGTGTCATTTGAAGTCCTCATATGGAGGCATTCTCTTATCTGCTATGGGAATTGATATTAACAATTGCATGTACCCAATTGCTTATAGAATTGTAGAGAATGAGAGGTATAAGACATGGAAGTGGTTTCTTGAGATTCTCCAAACTAATTTGAATATGGTGAATGACTTTGGCTGGACATTTATGAGTGATAAACAAAAGGGCCTTCTTGAGGCAATAAGCCAACTATTTCCTAACTCAAAGCATTACTTTTATGTACGACATATGTACAATAATTTTAAAATGAACCACAAGGGACTGGCATTGAAGGAATTGCTATGGAAGGCAGCAAGTGCCACACGAGAAAATGAGTTTGAAGCTACACTTAAGGAGATGGAAGTAATTGACAAGGTAGCATTTGAGTGGATTTCAACTAAGGATCCCCACCATTGGTCAAGGGCATTTTTTGATAGTTGGCCAAAATGTGATATACTCTTGAACAATTTATGTGAATCTTTCAATAGTGCAATACTTCCTTCAAGAAATAAATGCATCATTTTTATGCTTGAAGAGATTCGTCAATGAATTATGGAAAGAATATACATTTTGAGATCTAGAATGTTGAAATATGAAGGAGATGTATGTCCTAAAATATTTAAAAAAGTTGAAGAAACCAAAAAGGAGTTAGGGTCTTTTATAACAAGATCTGCAGGGCCAAATAAATTTGAGGTTGAGGGGATGCATGGTGAGCGAAGGGTAGTAGATTTGAGTACAAAAAGCTGCACTTGTAGGAGATGGGATTTGAATGGAATTCCACGTAAGCATACCGTTGCAGCGATAATGACTTTTAGGTTAAATCCTATAGACTTTGTGGATCTTTGTTACCATAAACAAACATATTTAGCTTGTTATGATCACACTTTGAATCCAATGAATGGGAAAGATTGTTGGCCAAGTTCTTTAATGGAACAACCGTTGCCACCTGAGATAGTTAAGAGGGTTGGAAGACCAAAGAAACTCAAGAAAAAAGAACCAGATGAGCCAGTAAACAAGCAAGGTAAAAAAATTTCCAAGAAATGATCAATTATTAGATGTACAATATATGGGAAATCAGACCATAATAAAAGGGGATGCTCGAATAAGCCAAAAAAGGTAAAGATAATGTATAAATTGTTATGCACTTCAAGTAGATTGTAATATAATTTACTTTATTTGATCTATTTTTTATTTTCAGGCTAATGCTAAAGAAATATCAGCAAATGTTGACAATCATTTTGGAGATTCAAGAGTCCGATGACAACTTGTTGGAAATGATAGCAGTATTGAGAATCTTGTTGGAAGTGATTCTACTACTCAGTTTGCCCTACCAACACATCAAAATCAGGTCATTGATAAAGCTATAATATTTCTTAGATATTAATTGTGTAGTTGCATTATTCAAGGAATAGGTTAACATGGTTTTTGTTTTTGTGCAAATGAGCAGTTTTTCAATGGAAAATGGACTGTTGTAGTAGAAGATGAAAAGAAGAAAAAAAGAAAAGTCATATGCTCCTCTCAACCAAATATAATCAGTTGCCCAACTAATGATACAGGAAGTAATCTGTCCTTATTTTTTTAGTAGTTGTATTATCATTATTCTTGTAATTTTGCACCAATACTTAGGTGGTTATTCATTAGGAATCTAATTTTGAGCCAAGGGCAAATTCACAACCAATAAGAAGTATGCCAATGGTAGCATTAACTACCAAGGAAGTGAAAGGAAGGACAAACAAGAATAATGTTATAAAAAAGAAGATGTGGAGATTGTAGAAAATTTTGAGAATATGTTTAAATGGCAAATTGTGTTTGATATTTGTGGTGTAGAAACCACTCCTTTTTGTTTAAATGGCAACTTTGTAGTTACGTTTAAATTGTGTTTAAATGGCAAATTTGGCCAAAGTTGGGATGCTAAAGATAGTTTATCAGTTTGAATGGCAAATTTGGCCAAATTTGGTTGATCGGTTTCCAGATTCTTGCTTTTCTTGATTTTGAGGTGGGAAATATGGTTGATCAATTTGAGAACAGCATAAATAGCCTTATTACTATTCAGTTTGAGAATAGTATAAATAGCCTTATCACTATTCAGTTTGAGAACAGTTTCTTGATTCTTGGTTTTCTTGATTTTGAGGTGTGAAATGTGGTTGAGTTGAAGTGATGATGTAGGGAGGCAAATGTGGACTTGGTGATGATGTAGGGAGGCAAATATGGGAAATGTGGTTGAGTTGAAGTGATGATGCTTCATGTGGAGGTCTGTTCCTGGTTTTTCAATCTTTGAGTGCTAGCATTTTTCAAAGGTATGAATGCATAAAATTGAAGCCTGACTGGTATGAGATTCAACTTGAGTAGGATTTAGTGGTTTGGATTTCAAGCATTAGCTTTCCTAATTGAGTTCAGATCTAACTTTATTATGTGGACTTGGTGAGGTCCATCCCTAGCCCCACATCCCTGTAGCTATCCACTTTTGCATCTGTTGTCTCTTGATAGATTAATTTTGTCTTTCTTTGACATGAAACTTCTTAAGCTTCTGAAACTCTTGATTTGATATAAGATTTCATTTTATTGTTGCTGAATCTATTTGTTGTTTAATTTATCCCCCTGTTATAGTTTCATCTTTTGATAAGAATTGGTCCAACTATATAGAAGTAAAATAGCACCTATATATACTAACACATGCTCCATTGTGTGTATTTTGCATTGCTAGACGACAACTCTTGTGATTTGGCCAAGACCTTTGAGGTCTACAGCCACATCAAAGGTCTGATCATAAGGAGTTGTGGACATAGACTGGTGTTTGGTACATGGGAGGAAATGTCTTGGATTAAATTATTTGCTTTCTGATATTTGGCACTGCAGATACCATCAGCACTGTTTTACTATAAGAGAATTGCAATTTAAGGAACTTTAGTTACACAAATTTTCCCCTTTCACTTCACATTATTTGTGCTACATAAGAGGAGGACATTCAACTAAAGATGAAGGGAGCATATATGCAGTTTCTTGAAAAATTCTTTTATTGCAAGTCTTATATGCTTCCAACATAATCCGTTAGAGAGATCGTTTACTGTAAGTATGATTTTTGACATCAACCTACCCAAATTTTTCATTGATACAGCACATTAAGTTGCAGGTACATACCCACTCATCTTGAAATTCTTAAGTTAATCAAAAGGAACACTCTTTAGACATGGACAACTTGTAACCCTTTAGATTCGACAAAAATATATAGCAAGCAGAAGAATTCAACTTTAGCCAATAGCAACAGAAAACTATTTGTTTGTGCTTCACATTTAACTGATCCATTGAGATTCTGGGAACTTCAAACTCCAGAGTCTCACGATGGAGCCTTCTTTTGTGCCTCACCACAACTATTAGAACAAAATTCTTAAAATGAATCAACCTTATTCTACGAAAGGCAACTAAAAACTTCACTCCCTTGAAGAAACTCAATTAATCTAATAACCAACTGCACCATGTAGTAACTAATCCTCATTTAGCAACATTCTATTGAAACACCACCATAGATAATATGCATCATATTTGCCTCTGAAATTAAGTAAGAAAATTAGAGGCTTTTGATTACAACATTTTTCATTCACTAAACACTAACCGAATACATGTAGTAACTAATCCTCCTTGGGATAGAAAAAAGGAGGGAAAAAAAACTCCTTCAGAACTAATAAACAATACAGTTTTAACTTCTAATTCTTCATAATTGAGATGCACCAGAACAATAGAAAAATCAAAAAGAGCTAAGCAAACTTTTTTCTCCTTGATTTCTCCTTTTCATTTTCATTCTTCAAGCCCTCAATTACAGTTTCCAAACAATCAATTTCAACCTCTAATCCATCAATCTTTCTAATCAAGCCTAGAATTAGAGATGCTACTCTCAGACAAATTGGTGGATTGATCCAAGAAAAAAATGTGCAACCTCCTTCGTTCTACAAATTCAAACAATTATTAAAAAGGATTTTTATAAAATCAGTGGATGATTTTAAGCCAGTACAACTAACCTCAACCTGTTGATACCTATAAAACCTTCTTCCTGGATTAGCTTTTGTCCACGAAGTCTTCATCACAGCCATCTTCCCGCAATTGCATTGAATGCTCATTACTGAGATTCGGAGTTGCTCTTGTCACTGTAATTCAGAGTTGATCTTGTTGGTGGATGCAAAATAGCAAGGGTTTTTTCCTCTGGTTTCGTTAGTTCAGCTGCCAACGGTAGAAAGTCTGCACTATTTTAGGGAGTTAGATTAATGGGCATTTTGGTCTTTATGCCCTTTCAATTAGTTTGACAGATGGTTTCTATTTAATTTACTCAGTTGACTAACAGTTAAAACCGGTTAGATGGCAAATTGGGAAAACATAATAATTGAGATGGCAATTGGAGTCAAAATTACATTTGGATGGCAAAGTGAATTTTTCCCAAAGTTCTCTCTAAAATAATATTCAAGATTTTTGAGAATGTTGGGGAAATATGGAAATTCGACAAAGACCGAGGACGTAAATGAAATTAACTCAAAGGGTAGACTGAAGAGAGGAAATTAGGAAACGAATCAAGCTAAGAGGACCGCGCTCTTTAGCTTGTGGGTTACCTCGAAATGGCTCCAGCGGTCACTATGGCGACGGCGTCTGCGGCACGTCCGAACTCAGCGGTGCTTTTGGTCGGGGGATCCCATCTCTTACGCACGTGGACTCTCGCGCCTCTGCAACCAACGACGAGAATTCCTCATTTGGCTCCAATTATGTTCGCTACAGAGAAGGTTGGAGTGGGTGCTGTTTCGATTTTGCGTCGTAGGGGTTTCTGTATCCGAGCTACAAATGAGGTCAGTGATTCGGGATCAGGTGATTCTACCCTAATCCAGACCATGGAGAAGAAGGTTCGACGCACCAAATCTTAGAAAGTCATGTTCTTTTATTGGTCTGTTGGGGTTTCTATTATAAATTTCATGTTCTTCGCTTCTGTATGTGCGCCAAATTCCAGCTACCCTTGACTAATTGTTAGAAGAAGTCAGGAGTGACATGGAATTCTGCAAAAATTAATCGTAAACATTAAAATTTTTTTTTATGACATAATGAATTGGATATGTTCATAAAATCCCATGTCGATAATTTCAGTTGCAGCCAGTTTGAGTCTCTCACGCTAATTATGTTGGTAACTCCAATTCACTGGATATTTATATCTGTTACGATTAGGTGCTGGTATCAAGAGTGCTAGTTGCAGATGCAAAAGTAAATTTCTTCTCAAAACTGAGAGTTTGATAATTGAGAGATCAACACTTGAAATGGACAACAATTTCCATTCCAGAAACTTGAATGCTGTGTGCCATATGTTGCTTTGAGAAACAATTTTGACTTCCATACCATGCCTGTAGAGTTTTAAGTTTTTAGCTTTACGTTCTCTAGTTTGGATTTTGTCTCTGCTCTCATTTTGTTTGGCTTTTTGTTTCATTTTCATGAAATCCTCAAAAGGGATTACTATCCTTACTGCAGCTCAAAACATTGTGATAGAAGTAGTCTACTTATTCATAGGTTTGCATGCCATGTATCCTCACCACAACACTACAAAGCCACTACATTCAATCACAACCACCAGCTACATCATTGTTTGAAATTGAATCTGCAGCTCCTCAATCTCTTTAATCCAATCTCAATAATTTAAAGATTGCAGAGACCTTTAGATCACATTTCCCCTCGATCCTCCCAATGGTTTGACTCCGAATATTTCCTCATGAATTCACTATCTATTCCACCAAAACCCACAACAACCTCTGATTATCACCATTGCCAGTTACATTCACAAATTACATCAAGTAAAGTCTCTTCTATTCAGCATGTAAAAATCAGTAACCCAAAGCAAGCATTCAGTAATTCACAAAGTCAAGCCGTGGAGAACAATAGGTGGAGGGCACAGGATGATGCGAGCCCAAGAAGCTGGGGAGAATGGAAAGAGGTTGTCAGAGAGGAGAGAGCTCGGTGCATGGGGATAGTAGGGGAGAGCAAAACAGAAGCGCAGATAGAAGAGGAGGGGAAGTTGGAAAGATGCAAAATAGCAACTGCCAGGACTAAGTCGCTGCAACTTGAGTTGATTACCGCAGCCTTATTTTGACCTTCTGCACTGTTATAGTAGATAAATCAACTAGTATCAATTTCAAGAAACACCCCTTGACAATGTCTCACCCTTTTTTTCCTTGAATTTTGGAATTTTCAAGATATCAAACCAAAATGAATCGCCATGTAAAAAATCCTCTAAGCTTCAGGGTTTAGAACCTGAAAAACTTGAAACAGAGCCACAGTCCAAATAGCTCCTAATGGTACTTTGATTCTGTTTCAACAGATCAAGGAACAACTAGATGCAGATTCTGTCACTGTGAAGGATGCTTATGGCGATGGTCGGCATGTTAGGTGAGTTTTCTTTTTCTGCCATAACCAATCACATAATCATGTTGTATGGATGATAGATGTTTACAATTTGCCTTGTTTATATTGCAGCATAGATGTAATCTCTTCAGCTTTTGAGGGTCAATCTACTTTGAATAGGCAGAGGATGGTATACAAAGCAATATGGGAAGAACTTCAGAATTCGGTGCATGCTGTCGACCAGATGACTACAAGGACTCCTACAGAAGCATCAAAGTGAGGAGGAGTTTTTATATCATTTTTAACTTTTAGTTTTTGTTTAGGGTGGTTTAACTGAGGATTTGTGAACAGTATTTTACTCGTATTATAACATTAACTATTGTGGAATGAAGTCTTTTTTTTTTCTTTGGGGGTTTAGTCAACTTTAAAAAAAAAAAAATTCTTTGTACTTTTGAGGTCAAAAGAATAATACACCTACTCATTGATTGGGCGGCCAATCTTTTCAAGTCAATCCAGCTTGCATCAGCCCAGAAATTCACATTTCACAAGGAGCGAGTTCGCCATTTATTTTATAGCACGGTGTGGCACAGAGGGTTATTTTGTTTGGACAAGAATTTTCATAAATTTATTTTAAATTAAAATTTTATTTTAATTTAAATATATTATTTTATATATTTTTATTTTTTTAAAATGATTATATATTTATATCATATTATATTCTCTCTTTAGGTTTTATTTGATCTCACATACTTAATCCTCTCTCCGTTTTAATTAAATTGACATAATTTGATTTGGTATGAAATTGTATATAAAAATAAAAATTAGTAAAGGTTGTATAATATAATAGTTATTGTAAATTTGATTCAAAATAGTATAAAAAAATATAAAATTTGAAACTAAAGAAACTATACGAGAAGAAAACTGAGATAATCACTTAGATTTAATTAATTGATTATGTTCATTTATACAAGACTTCTATTTATAGAGGTTTGGATATATCGTCTAAAAGGATAATAAATGAATATAATAAATACAATCTTATCTTATTTATTAATAATCTTAGAAAAACGAACATGCACATTTATCTTCAAGATAAATAAATAGTTTTGAAAAAATGAACTACTTATTATTTTCATAACACTCCTCTTTGGATATTCATTTATAAATTTTGGGAAATGCCTCATTAAAAACCTTCTTAAGAAAAACCTTTAATGAAAGAAAAAAAGAGTACACTTTTCGTTCTAGAGGGAACACTGCCTTATTAAAAACTTGACCAAGAAAAAACTCAGTAGAAAAAAATCTTAGTTAGGAAAAAAGAGTATAATGTACATACTCCCCATTTTGATAGCATCTTTAAGATGATTTCATATCTTTCAACCAACACATTATATTTTTATGTACTAATTTTGCAAATAAAGCTATTGACAATATTTTAGTAAATAAATATGTCAGATTATCACACGATTTAATCTATTGCACATGTATTTCACCTTTCTTCTGGAGTTCATGAATAAAGAAAAATTTTGGTGAAATATGTTTCGTCATATCTCTTTTAATATATCAATCTCTTAATTGAGTTATACAAACTATATTACTTTTATAAAAAGGTGTTGGAATTTTCTTTTCAGAGGATAAATCATAATTTTCTCGAATATAATGAATCATGAATTTCAATCACACATTATCGGTTTGCCTCATGAATAATAATAATTTTGGCATGGTTGGAAGAAGTAGCTGCTATAAATTGTTTGGTAGAGTGTCACAATATAGCAATACCGCTACATGTAAATAAATAATTAGTTTGATAACATATTTTTTGTGGATCAGATAGATAACCAACATTAACATATCCAAACAACATCAAGCTGGTTTTATTTGAATAAAGCAATCTGAGATCCATTATGCCTTGAAGATACCTTATGATATGTTTAATACCATTCCAATATTGTTTTGTTGGAGAATAACTAAATCTTGCTAATAAATTTACAAAAAATGTTATATCAGGTCAAGTGTTAGCAAGATACATTAGTGCACCAATTATACTAGATATAGTACTTTAAGACCAATAAGTTCTCCATAACCTTCTCGAGGTCGAAAATTATCTTTATTTATATCTAATGACCTAACGACCATTGAAATACTCAATAGATGTGTTTTGTCCATGTAAAACCTCTTCAAAACTTTACCTGTATATGTTGATTGATGAATAAAAATACCATCTTCCAAATGTTCTATTTGTAGACTAAGATAAAATTTGGTTCTTTCAAAATCTTTAATTTCAAATTCTTGTTTTAGGCTATCTCGTGCCTCTTAGAGTTCTCCTGGATTTCTAATAAGGTTGATATTATCAACATATATAGAAAGTATAAAAAAACTAGATCCAAATTCTTTAATAAATACATATGGACATATTGGATCATTTTTATATCTTGATCTTAATAAATATTCATTAAGACGATTGTATCACATGCGTCCAGATTACTTTAAACCATACAATAACTTTTATAATTTAATGGAATAATTTCCACAAGGATCAGAATTATATGCTTCAGGCATACTAAATCCTTCTGAGATTTTTATATAAATATCATGGTTTTGAAAGTCGGACCAAACCGGCCAATTGGAACGGGAACCAGCCACTTGTCCGGTCCGGCTATATACTATAGGTCAGGCAGCAAGGAACCGGTCAAAATTGGTCAATTTGAATTTTTTTTTAAAAAAGAAAACAAATTTATTCTTATGCCTTAGACCTTTTTGGCAAATAACTAAGTTATTCTTACTTAAATCTATTAGTTTTAAGAGACACCTTTTATATTTTTTATTTATTCTTATTTTTTGATATATATATATATATATATATATATAATAGTGAATAATATTTTTTATATATAAATAATATTTAAAAATATTTAATTACATTCCGGTTCGATCACAGTTCAACTCAATCGGACTTGTGAACCATTGAACTTGTTGCTTCACCAGTTCGATGACCGATCCGATTTCAGAATCTTGATAAATATCATTATCAAGGTTCCCATATAAATAAGTAGCGATAACATCCATTAGACGCATATCAATATTTTCATGTATTACTAAACTCACAAGGTATTAGAGTGTAATTGCATCTACCACAGGTAAATATGTCTCATCGTAATTAATACCCGATTTTTGTGAAAAGTCTTGTGCCACAAGTCGTGTTTTATGTCTTACGACTTCATTATTTTCATTTCACTTTCATACAAATACCCATTTATAACTAATTGGTTTTACACCGCCTGGTGTTTGGACTATAGGTCCAAAAAACTCACGCTTTACAAATGAGTTTAACTCCGATTGAATCGTATCTTTTTATTTGGATTAATCATTTCTGCAGAAGTCATATAATTGATGGACATCTCATTATTCTATTCATTATTTTCAGATATTTAGATCTTTTCATCAGTTACCACTTTGTCTTTATTTTTTAATTTTTCAATTTGATCATTCTAATCATTTAATCCTCTTTTCTTTCGAGGATTTTTTATCTTTTGAACCAAGGAATCGTCCACGCTTCTGGCGTGTTTTTGATTTAGCAACTATAGGAATTTCATTTTGTCCTACTAGGATCTCTATCCTAATTGGAGCATTTATAATTGGAATATGTTATTTAGTTACCATTGTAAAGTCAACAAAAGAATCTAACAGTTGATTTGCAAGTCTTTACATATGAATTATCTTTTGAACTTCTAGTTCACTTGCGCTTGTATGAGGATCCAAATAATTCAATAATGTTATCCAAGTAAGTTCTTGTTTATGTGATTTATGTTCTCTTCCTAATTTAGGAAATAGAGTTTCATCAAAATGAAAATCAACAATCTTGATGTGAATACATCACCGGTCAATGGTTCAACATATATAATTATAGAAGGAGAATCATATCTCACACATATCTCCAATCTTCTTTCAGGACCCATTTTGGTACATTGACTTAGCGCTATCAATATATATATAACATACCTAAAAATTCTTAGATGAGCAATATTTAGCTCTGAACTAAAAGGCAACTGTAAAGGAGAGAATTTATGATAAATTGTTGGTCTTATACACACAAGCTCTACAACATGTAAAATAGCATATCCCCCAAGCAAATATAGGGAGATTTGTTCTTATTATTAACGGTCTATCAATTAATTGTAATCTTTTAATAAATAATTCAGTTAGACCATTTTGGGCATGAACATGAGCAACTTTATGTTCAATAGTAATGCTAATCGATATGCAATAAGCATCAAAAGGCTTGCGAGAAATATACTCAAACATTATCTAGACGGATTTTTTTAGTATGATAACCTGAAAATTACACTAGTAAACAAATTATTTGGGCACGACCCGCCAAAAACCCTATCTGTGCCAAGAACCCTATCCACGTCCCGACACGACCCGCCAAGAATATTATGAGATTATATCGGATCCAGGATTTGAACCCACGTCCTTGTGGGGGAATACGTGTTCTACCACTAAGCTATTAATATTCTTGTGATTTATTGTGCTATAGATTAATTATATAGTAAATTTTTTTTCGTGAATTAGCGATGAATTTGCAAGGGCTTTGCGACGAATTTGTAATGACATAATTTTCTGTTGCAAATCCGTTGCTAATTAGCCACAGATTTGCAACGGCTAATTTTTTAAGATTTAAAAAATAAATTTATTTTTAAATTTTGTATGGCCGTCGCAAATCCATCGCTAATTGCGACGGATTTGCGAGGGTTTATTTTTTAATTTTAAAAAAATAAATTTATTTTTCAATTTTGGATGACTGTGCAAATCCCTCGCTAATTGTGACAGATTTGCGAGGACTTGCTTTTTTAATTTTAAAAAATAAATTTATTTTTAAATTTTAGATTACCGTCGCAAATCTCTCGCTAATTGTGACAGATTTGAAATGGCTTATTTTTTAATTTTAAAAATATAAAATTATCTTTTAATTTTAGATGCCCATCGCAAATCCCTTGCAAAATTGCGACGGATTTGTGAGGACTTCTTTTTTCAATTTTAAAAAAATAATTTTATTAAATTTTGGATGGCCATCACAAATCCTTCACTAATTGCGACGTATTTGCGAGGGATCAGACTTTTATAAACCCTGATCCCTTACAAATCCGTCACTAATATAAAAAATTCACAAAAAGAAATTTAAAGTTTGATTATATATGTGTGTGTGTGTGTGTGGTGTTGAAATAGTAGAATACGCGAAAAGACATTACTAAGTTGAAATATTTATATATAAAATATACATATGCTTTATTAAATGTATGTATGTATGTATGTATGTATGTATGTATGTATGTATGTATGTATGTATGTATGTATGTATGTATGTGTGTGTGTGTGTGTGTGTATGTATGTATGTATGTATGTATGTATGTATGTATGTATTAAAAGAGTATTATAACATATATATAGATATATGTATATATATTAATATGTCTATGTATACATATAGATAGACACACACGTACTAACATAAATAAATGTGTATATATGTATGTATATATATTTATTTTTATATTAAGTATATTAACATATTTATATGTATATAAAAATGGTATATTAATATATGTATATATATATATATATATATATTAATATTATGAGAATTTTTAGATGGCCATCGCAAATCCCTTGCAAATTTGTGACAGATTTGTCCGGGCTTATTTTTTCTATTTTTAAAAAAATAAATTTATTTTTAAATTTTGAATGGCCGTAGCAAATCCCTTGCAAATTTGTGACGGATTTGTGAGGGCTTATTTTTCAGTTTTTAAAAAAATAATTTATTTTTAAATTTTAGATGCCTGTCGCAAATCCCTCACATATTTGCGACAGATTTGCCATGGGTTATTTTTTTAATTTTAAAAAAATTAATTTATTTTTAAATTTTGGATGGCCGTCGCAAATCCTCGCACATTTGCGACGGATTTGCGAGGGCTTATTTTTTTAATTTAAAAAAATAAATTTATTTTTAAATTTTAGATAGCCGTCGCAAAAATCCATCGCTAATTTGATATTTTTCTTGTAGTGTACTATGATTTCTAAACGGGAAATGATTTATCTTTAACCTGTGAGGAGTCCACTCACACTAATAGTGTAAGTGTATTTGGAACACGTATAACTGAATCACGCGATAATAATATTTAAAAAGTACTAAATTAAATTAAGATTGGTTTATTGTAGTTACTGCATGAACGAGTACTCTAAGACTTGAGTATCAGTTGGTGGTATGATGAAGCTGGCCTTGTACATTTTGTGTACGTTGGATGTATGACTCTAGTTTATTAAGACAGTAGAATTTCTATATTTCATTACGCGAAGAAATCACTTCCTTGTAATTGTCTGGGATAATCTAATAATCCATGGCCCTGAAAAACGTGACTCAGTATGTACATTTATGGGTAACTCCCCGTGATAAGTGGATACATATTGGAAGTCATGGATTATCGGATTAGCTATCAAATGATGGTAAATGTCATTGAGAAAGGTGTTAGTGCATGTTTCCTATTTCAATATTTTCATATGGTTGATAAATAGAATATTTAAAATGATAAAAATATTGCTATGTGTTAGCAGGGGTATTTTGATCTTCTTAGTAACCAAGAATAATATGTCTTTTGGTCCATAGAGTAGCTCAAATAACCTTAATAAATTTATTTACTATATGAGTTTATTGGATGAATTTATTATTGGAAGAATTACTCTAGGGGTCTAATTAATTATTTATTTAGGCTCGAATAATTAATTGGGCCAATTTAATTAATTAATTTATTTATTTATTATCTTGAATAATTTTTTATTGGGTCCAAGTAAATTAACTAATTAATAAAAGTGTTATTTAATTACTCATTTGGCTAATTAAGAAAACTCTGGTCCACTAGGGTTTTGGCGTGACGGCTACATAGCTGCCATAAGGCTGAAAAGAAGGAAAATGAAGAAAATAAGAAAAGAAAATAGGAAGGCCAGTTGTTTTGGTTAGAAAAGGAATAGGAATGCTGTTTATATATGTATGATTTTTTGTACTGTACAGGGGTTGACTGAAAATAAAAAAAACAGCTTTCATTCTTTTTCCTTAGAAGACAAGGCCACCGTTTTCTTGTCGTTTTTCCTTTACCATTTTAGCTCTTCTATTTTTCTTCCAATCTTCTTCACTCTAGTTCTATTTTCACCGATAGAAGTCCATAGAGGTTAAAGAATACTCTGGAAGGAGCTAAGTGTTTGATGAGAAGGAGTCAACGGTTAGTTAGTGTTTTTGCAGAATAAGTAGACGTTCTAGTTCAAGAAACGGCGTCAAATCTAAATCCAACTCCAGTTATTCAAGTAAAATGCCCTAAAAGTAAGCATTCCTAGACTTTGGTTCGGGAAAAATTTTAATTTGCTGTCTTTCGCTACCTATTTAATTTTCCCACGATCCTTCAGTTATAACCAGATAATAGTTAACCCATAGCATGATCAATTTGGCTCTAAAAGAAAACTGACAAAGTTTCATGAGAAGATTAACAATTTTCTTAGCTATGTGTTGAACACCACCAATCAACTACCCTTCTAGGTAATGATCTAAAATATAAGGTAATAAACCTTCTAATTAAAAAAAAAAAAAAACATTTTTCCTTGTCAATTTCTCAAGACATTGGTCTTAAACATAAATGTGCACTTAGGTTTGCCCAAAAAAAAAAAAAAGGATACTCGAAAACTGTAGACGTTTTTCATGCCTTTTCTATCCTTTGAATCCTATGTGATAAGATAATAGGTTAAATGTATTAATTTAATTTAATTAATTATCTTATTTAATCCTAATACCTTTACTACTTTTTCTATACTAAATATTCCCAGAATATAGCTAATGCATAAAATAACTTGTATGATATAGGACCAAAAAAAAAATAAAAATTATATAGGAAAAACTATACTACTCTTCAGGAGGCTCTCTGACCCAACCCAGTTCTTGTCAGAATCTAGAACTGCGCTGATTTGGGCCATACTGCGGCCTATTTTGGAGACCAAGCGGTAGCCGGCTTGCCATTGCAGCGAAGCTGGTCTGCTGCTTGTTGTATCCGATCGCTGGCTTTGTTTTACAAAGCGAAGCCAGGCTGCAGCTTGGTTCACCGAGCCACTGATTTTTCCCTGAATATGCATATTTTTCTTCATTTTCCCTCCGTTCTTCTTATGTCTTCTTCATCTAGATTAGCTTCAGGCATCGATTGATTACAGAAACACAAGGAATTTGAATCTTTCAGTAAAAACAGAACTGCTTATGCCTTCAATTCAGGATTACACGAGATCTCTATGAAAACAAATAAATTTGTTACAGAAGCCTACGCCTCCACTCGCGAGGCTCATAGTAAATATACTTATATCATAAAATCACGAGGGATCAGAGGTTTGAAATAATAGATTACGTCTTGCTGATTTTATTAACCTAAGTATACGCTTACGTTTGCCAATAAACCACGCTTTGATACAACATGAAAGTGGATCGTGGCAAAACAGAACGAAGAGAAACGTACAGCAGAAGTTTTCAAAAATTTACCTCTTCGTTTAGGAAGAACTTTGGACTGCGAAGGTTGTTCAGGTGCACTTTGATCAACCACCGATGTTTTCCTTGAGGATTCTCGAGAAAAACTTGACAGACGTTGGCTCCTGCGCATGAACGCTAGTCCTCTGGCCTTTCGGAATATTATCACTGTCTAAACTCGTAGATGAAAGTTGGGTGGCTAAGTAACTTTGGTTTCACTTCTTGACAATCTGCTAACAATCAATACTAAGAAAAACTCTCCCTCTATGACTGAAGTAGTAGAAAAATTAACCTAGAGAGAAAAAAAAACAAGGCATCTCAAGGGTGTATTCTAAAGTTCCCCACTAGAAGCCAAAATCTGAGATTTTCAAGTCATATCAAAATGGGGCAGATAAACCGGATACTGTTGATCACGCATGTCTCTAGGTTTATTCAAATCTTTAACAGAATCCCTATCCCATAAATGGCTCCCAGTTAGCCGGCCAATCCCTAACCAGCTAGGTTAAGGTTTGATTATTGGACGCCTGGTCAGGTTATTAGATCAATTCTTAAATTATTTATTTAATCCTAGACTAATCAAACCCATCAATAAACAATTAATCGACCCAAACGGACTAAAATAATTTCTTAAACCTTTTTCTAGTTTGAACCCAAACTAATTCTAATTATTTAATTTGGGCTAAAACATTAAGTAATTAATTAATTTACTAAATCAGGTAATTAATATATTCTCTTTTTGGACTTTTTATTTTATTCTAACTCAAAAATAAATCATATTACCTTAATAAAATAAAATCCTCTTTGTTTGCAACCATTTTCTCAATTCAAAATTAATTATGACTTATGGACTATTATGATGATCAAAAGACACATAGTCTTTGACTACTAAAATAATCAAAATTCTCCTACTATATAAATAGCTATAATTTGTATTTTTAATATTTTTTATTATCATCATAAAAAAATATTAACACCAACGACAATGTTAGGTCTCTGACCTATAGGTATTATGACTAAAATACCCTCTACATGCACCGATCACAAAGAGAAGAAAAATGTACTAATATCTCTCTAAATAATATCTATCATTCTTAGACCTTTAGTCAAATTGATAGGGCCTAAATTAGTCATATTTTTCCTAATTATTTGATATTATTTTGTGATATATTTTGTAAAATAACTAGCCATATTTCTTCATATTTGAAATTTTACTCTTGAAAATGTATTTTATATATTATTTTAAATTTTAAGAATAAAATAAAATAAAACCGCCACAAAGTAAAATATAGACAGCGCCGGTTTTGAGAAGCACAGCCGGCGCCGATTTGCCACTGGAAAAACAGAGAAGTGCAGAACAATTGGAGGAATGAATTGCAATTGAGGAAAGGACAGAAGGGAAATTGAATTTCGGCCAGCAACAAAACAAAAGAAAGAAGGAAGTAGCTTCATGGCTTTGGTGGCTCGGCAGGACAACAAAGAAACAATTTTGGCTACAGGACAACAGCAAAACAAGGAAAGATGAAACTTGGTCAGCAGCTTCACGGCTAAGCAAGCCGACGACAGCAACAGAAATTACAAACAAAGCATCCAAGGCAATTGAAATCGGTGGAAGAAAGTAAAGTCAACAAAGGTGGCTACAAAGGACAAAAGGAAAATAGAACAAGAAGCAACAATTTCGGTAGGTTTTGGTGATTTACGGCTCAATTGAGCCGCTGCGACAACAAAGAAAGAAACAGCAATTTTCGGTGGCTTCAATCAATCTCACACGGCTCAATTTGAAGCCGACTTCAACAAATTCGAATTCCACAAGAATTGCAATTCCAGCACTACACGACAAGAACCGAATTAGAAGTCCACATTGAATTCAATTTCACAAAAGGTCAAAGACGGTGGACCCTTGTTTTATTTAGTTTTATTTATGTTTTTCTTAGACTTTTATTTAGACTTTTTATTATTCTTTTTAGTTTTGGATTATATTTAGGTAATTCCTTTTTCTTTACTTAAAATTCTTTTAGGAACTTTGTAAACCTATAAATAAAGGTCAATGTACATAGAAAAGGGGGTGCACAATATAGGGATTTAGATTTATTTTTAGAGTGCATCACCAATATTTTCTCGAGATAAATAGTTCAAGGAGGATTGTACAAGAAGATTTTCAAAGGGAGAAGAAGAATGCTTATCTATGAGTATCTATTTCTTTCCTTTGTTTTCTTTTCTTGACAATGATGTTTTAATTGTTTATTGTAATTTGATATTGTTGTAGATACTCATGGTTTTTAGAGTTATTTGATCTTTTGATTAACTGATTGTTATTCTTGGCATTTAATTACTTGGGTTAATTGCGAGATTAATTGATTGTGCCGCTAACTTGTTTTGAGAATAGGGTTGATGGTTTAAATTGATTGGTTTCATATTTATTGCCTTTTAACTTGCCTCAAAATGTGGTTAATTGCAAGAACAGAATAATTAAAGGTTAATTGATGTCTGTCAGAATATGAATTCAATTGGTTAATTTCATGGGTTAAGTTTGCCTGAGAATGGGACTTAATCAAAGAATTGTATTTAATGCATCTTTTGGGTAAGACTGGTTGAGACAGAGTATGTGATACTAAGTTACCTAGAAGATAAGGATTCATGGATTGAGAAAGAAGTGAGTCTATTTTAATTCTTCATGATGCCAAGGGAATAATTAGTTATGATAGAGGTTGGGTACTTTAAGATCATGGTTGTCTAATCAATGGTTTGAATTACATAAATCTACATCATTGACATGTATATATTTTTGTTTTTTATTTTATTTTCTTTTATTTTATTTCGGTTTTGTTTTATCGAGTTGGTTAAACAATTAAAGAAATGTAATTAATGTCTACTTATTACTTAAGGATCGACACTCGTTTGAACCCTATGCTCAGTTAATGATGAGTACGCTTGCTCATATGTGTGATTTGGGTTTAACGTTTTAATTTAAACTTGATTGAGAATGTGCTTAGTTTTTGTATGATTTTTATACCCAAATCCGGACACATCACAAATGGTTCAAGATTTCTTGGAATGTTTCCACTTTACCTTAGAGCTACCTTTAAGCAAACATTTAAGTCATGTTCCTAGGGCCCTAGATTTATAGACCATTCAAATAGTCACAAGGGGCGACATCTCCAATGGGAGTATGGAGGCTCTTTTGTATGAATTCGTCTTGACTAACTGATCACATATACCCAGCATACAAATATATTGGTCCAACAGTAGAACCTTACCTATAGTACATCAAAGTATATGCTTCCCACTTCACCAAACCAGCAACTCATACTCAAGCTGTAGGGTATTAGTTCATGCTATAGCAATAGTAGTTTGGGTTTCTCTTATTTTAGTACTTTTAAGAAACCACTACTTCAGGTTCAGTTTTACGTATTCCAAATGTACTTATACCATGAAGTGGGAGGATTATTCACTGGTTAAAGGTAAGACATTCCCCATTTAGTATTCATAGTATAATAACTGTTATCCTAATGAGATTCCCATTCTCATTATCTGGTTAAGAATAATTAATTTATGTGTTAAATAACTCATGATCCATACCTTATTGTGAAAAACCTTTATTCACATAGATCACTTACTTAACATAATGTGCCTTTTCCAACTAAATTTGTGCAGTACAAATTAAAATAAAGACCACAAAATAATATTGAGAATAAAACTTTTATTTATTAATTCATATTTACATCAATTACATAGTCTTTTAGGTCATACATTCCAACAGTATTCTATTGCCATCTTTCCACTAATTCATCGAACCCGACAATATCCATAAGCTGTTCAACACAATCATTGAATGCCCGAGCTTCCCAGAATATACTATCATTCCTCTTGGTAGAAAGCATGCTACTATATAACTATCCTACACAAATATGTGTCTATTTATGTCTATGCTCAGGATCAATAAATCCAGTATAATAGGACTAGCATCGAGATTATGAGAAGTAGGCTCGTACATTGTGTTCTAATACAAATATATATGTAATATATAAATTAAAATAAATTTAAAAAGTCATTATTTAAATACATAACCAATTTTAAAAATAAATACATAAAAACAAACACAATGAATAAATTAAATTATCTCAAGGCAATATTAAAAATTTAGCTAACAGATGAAATTAAAGATTTCAACAAAACAAGTATTACATACAAAAATAGGGATTGATTTCTCAATTCAAGATAAATTTTACATAAGTCCTACAAAATAAACACAAACTATAGATACACACTTTAAGATCACTCTATGGCATTGTGTGTTGGAATGTATGCCCTCTTAGACTAGGTTTCTGATGTAATTTTGACTTGTATTAATAAAAGTATTTTTCTCAAAATTTATTTGTGAAATCTTCTTTATATTTGTGCATGATTTTAATTGGAAAAGACCCATTGTGTTTAAGTATGGTTCATGTGAATGGAGATATTTCACAATAAGGTATGTACCATGGAATACTTAACACATAAACTATTGTTCTTAACCGGATGATGAGGATGGGAATCTCATCATGGCAAAGTTAATATGTTATGAATTCTGAATGGCTTACCTTAAGCTAATAAGTAGTCCACTCATTTCATAACACAAATATATTTCGAATACGTAGAACAGGACTTGTAGTAGTGGTTTCTAAAAGTATTATGTGATAAAAACTCAGACTACTACTGCTACAACGTGGATTTGTACTCTACAATTTGAGTATAAGTTGGTAGTTTGAAAAAGCTGGAAGCGTATGCTTTGATATGCTATAGTTGAGGTTCTTGAGAAGGACCAATATACTTGTATGTTGGGTCATATGACTAGTTGATTAAGACAGACTTGTACAAGATAGTATCTACATTATATCGCCCCTTGTGATTGTCCAAATGATCTAATTATCTAGGGCCCTGGGGAACATGACTTGGATATTGGCTTTAGGGTAGCTCCCTTGGAAAGTTGAAATATTCCAAGAAGTCGTGAATCATTGGATTAGAAGCCTAAGAATGGTAAATGTTTTTCAGAGAGGAAAAAGTGTACTAGAGAGATGTTAGTACACTCTTTCCTCTCTAAACGAACGATAATATATAGAGGGGTATTTTAATCATTTCACATGTAGATTAAAGATATAGCTAATGCAGCATAGTCCATGGGGTCAATATTTTCTTATAGTGATATTAGAAAATACTTAAAATATAAAATACAGCTATTTATATAGTAAGGGTATTTTGGTTATTTTAGTAGCTAAGGCGATGTATCTTTTTTATCCTTGAAATAACCCGTAAGTCCTAATTTTTTTAGGTCGAGGAAATAGTCACAATGAAAAGGATTTTATTTTATTTAGGAAGTCTAATTTATTTTTTAGACTAGAATAAAATAAAGAAACAAGAGAAATTAAATTTATTATCTAGCTTAATTAGTTAATTAATTATTTAGGATCTAAGTTCAGATTGAATAATTAGAAAAATTAACCTAGGCTTAAACTAATTAATAAAAGGCTTAATAATTATTTTAGTTCATTTGGACTCATTAATTATTTATTGAGTTATTTTAATAGGCACAGGAAATAAATAATTAATGGTTATTATTTTTTGGCTCGTTGGGTCCAAGGAAAAATAATAAATTATATTGGCTCAATAGCCTAGACTAAAGAATTTTTTATTATTCACGGTACAGAAAAGTTAAGGATTACCAAAACCACTTCTGTTGATAACCTTCGGATGTTTGAAATATCAAAACACCGGAATTGAGTTATCTGGTGATGTGAATAGGAGTCATGGGGTGGAATTGTTCATTAAACACTCACGACACAGTGAAAGAAAAACCAGAGTTGTTCTCTCTATTCTCCCTCCCTTGTTCATCCTTTTCCCTTTTGTGTTCTTCTTGATATTGCTAATCAATAGCAAGGATTCAAAAAATGTCTTAGGATTAAAAATAAAAAAGTATGAAAATGTTTATAGTTTTCTAGCATGCTAATTATTTTAAGTCCTACACTTTTCTCAAAGACCAAAGTCTTTGAGAAATTTTATTTGACAAGAAAAATATTTTTCTTTAATTAAATGGTTATTTTAGCTTAAACAAAAATTAATCCTTGGTTATTTTCTTAAAGGTTTCTATCCCTGACATAGAAAATATTTTGGATTTAGAAATTTTTGTAAGTTAAAATGGAAAGCCATTTTAATTCTTTTTAGCAAAGGAAAATTTATTTTTGTCAAATAAAACCTTGAGATCAAAATTTCTAGGAATTTTTAAATGGATAAGTTTTGAAATTGTTAAGTTTTTTACTTAAATAAAATTAATCCATAAGGAAAGATTTTTCAAAGGGTATAAACCTTGGTATATAAATTTTTTATGTATTTAGATATTTTATTTCAAGTTAAAGAAGAATTTAATTGAAATTTTTCAAATGATATTTTTTCAAAAAAAACTCTTATTTAAAAAACTAAGTGGGAGGGGGGTTCTAATGGCTCCACGGCTTCTATCACAATCCTCATTAGAGATCGTGGGTCTCTTCGCGTCACCCTGAGAGTAAATCCATATAAGATGGAGATACCACAAGAATCTAGAACTAATGAAGGATGTAATTAAAAACCCAGGAAACGTACTATGATCGGCCAGCCTACGTTGGATGTTATAGTGCGAGGTATGTCCATAGGAAATGAGAAGAAACGGCCATCCCCTCAATGGAGTTATCTTCTAGTTCATTACCTAGAATGGAAATTAATCTGTGGTGGTTAACACACTAAGCTTAGGAAACTGTTAATCTTCCCAAGAAGCTATGTCAATTTTCCTAAGAGCCAAATTAATCATGTTAAAGATAATAGTAATGGAGTTAGCTATTATCAAGTTTAATATGAGGATAAAGTACACAAAATTATTTTTGTTTTACAAATACTGAGAATTTCTTTTACTTTTCAAAATTTCAGAAATGGTTGGTGGAGGTTTTTTTAGTCCCTAAGCCGTTATTCTCCGTGAGAATAAACTAACGGGTCCAAACTATGTGGATTGAAAAAGGAACTTAGACATAATCTTCACAGCCGAAAAGTATAAGTATGTCCTATGCGAGACCTGCCCAATAATCGAGGAAGGTTCCATTGCTGAGGAGCGTGAGACTGAAAAAGCATGGAAGAAGGCTAACGAAATGGCCTGATGCTGTATGTTAGCCTCCATGTCAAATGTGTTTCAATTTAAACACGAGCACATAGCCACTGCATATGACATACGCACATCTCTAGCCACAATGTTCGCGGATAAGAGCCGACCCGCAAGGCATGAGGCTCTTCGAACGATTATAAATACCAAGATGGTTGAGGGAGTATCAGTCAGAGAGCATACAGCCCCCAAGAGCCAAGTGGACATGGTTCTCGAATCTTTGCTGTGCTCATTCACTCAGTTTAAGTTAAATTACAATATGAATAAGTTAAACATGAGTTTAACAGAGTTGATGTAGGAGTTCTAGGCTATTTTATATAAGTGTTGCAAAACTTATAAATCAAGGCTATTTTGTTTCTTTCCATTCTGGTATTACTATTAGTAGAAATGGAGTAGTTATATATACTAGGCACATGTATGAAAATCTATTTTTTATTAATCCTATTAACAATCAATTGAATAACGTTCAATCTGAACCTTTAAATAGGAAGGGAAAAACCAATGTTAATGACTCATATCTTTAGCATCTAAGATTGGGTCATATTGACTCGACCAGGATTCAGAGGTTAATCTATGATGGGCCTTTAGGCTCATTGAGATTGGAAAGTTGGCCTCAATATGAATCCTGTCTTATGGAAAAAATGACCAAAAGGTCATTTACCTAAAAGACGGATAGAGACAAAGAAGCATTGAGTCTTGTTCATACTGATGTATGTGATCCTTTATCTACACTAGCAAAAGGGGGGGAGGGGGGGCTTGAGTACTTCATCACTTTCACAGATAATTGTTCAAGGTATGGTTACGTTTATTTGATTAGACACAAGTCTAACACATTTGACAAATTCAAAGAGTTTAAGACTGAAGTGGAGCGTCGAACAGGTAAGCTAATCAAAGTCTTACGGTCGGATCGTGATGGAAAATACTTCCTTGGTAAATTCAAGGACTATATAATACATCATGAGATAGTATCCCAACTCTTTGTGCCAAGGGCACCCCAGCAGAATAGAGTAGCTGAGAGAAAGAACAGGACATTAATGGAAATAGTTTGAAGTATGATGTCTCATGCTACTTTCCCAGTGTCTTTTTTGGGATATGCTCTAGAAACAACGTCATATATTCTAAATTTGGTGCCTTCCAAGTTAGTACCTAGGACACCCTATGAGATGTGGACGGGGCATAAACCAAGTCTAAATTATCTTAAGATATGGGGTTGTCTAACTTATGTACTGATCAAAGGAGACAAGTTAGAACCAAGATCGAAATTATGCTTTTTTGTTGGGTATCCAAAAAGTACAAAGGGTGGTCACTTTTATCATCCCAATGAGTAAAAAGTATTCGTGAGTACTAATGCTAGATACTTGGAGGATGAACAAAGTACATCCACTAAAGGTTTAACGATATTGGAACTCAAAGAGAAGTTATCTCCTGAATCAACTTCTCCTAACCCAATTATAGAACAAAAAGAGGCATAGCCTCAAGAACCTATACAAATGAAGCCTCATCATAGTGGGAGGATGTCTAGAGTTCCAGAAAGATGGACTGGAGAGGCTTTTAACTTAGTCTTCGACTATCAGGAACAAGATCCCACTAGATACGAGGAGACTATTGCTGATGCCGATACAAACCTATAGCATGAAGATGAAGCAATGAAAGCCGAGATTAAGTCTATGTACTTCAATTATGTTTGGAATCTTGTAAATTCACCTGAAGGGATAAAACCTATTGGGTGTATGTGGGTGTACAAGAGGAAGAGAGAAGTGGATGGGAATGTGGAAACCTTCAAAGCTAGGCTTGTGATGAAATGGTATACTCAGAAAGAAGGGATCGATTATGAGGAAACTTTTTTCCTAGTAACCATACTTAAGTCCATCCGTATCCTCTTTGCTATCATGTGTCATTATGATTACGAGATATAGCAAATGAATGTAAAGACGACATTTTTAAATGGCCATCTTAGTGAACATATTTATATGTCCCAATCAGAAGGCTTTATTGCTAAAGGCCAAGAACATATAGTTTATAAGCTTAATAAATTCATTTATGAATTTAAACAGGCATCCAAAGTATGGAAAATTCATTTCGATGAGACTGTAAAGTCTTACAATTCCATTCCAAATGAGGATGAACCCTGTGTGTATAGGAAATTGGAAGTCATAAATATGATTTTTCTTTTCTTGTATGTAGATGACATTCTACTTATTAGAAATGATATATGGACTCTGTCATCTACTAAGATTTGGCTATCTAGTCAATTTAGTATGAAGGACTTGGAGAAAGCCAGTTATATTCTCAAAATAAAGTTTCTTAGAAATAAAAAGTAGAGAATGTTAGGTTTATCCCAAACTACATACATTGACAAGATGTTGACCAAATTCAGCATGAACTCATGCAAGGGGGCATTGATCTCTTGCAGACATAGGTTGTTTTTTTCTTCAAATGACTGTCCAAAATCTTAAGAAGAAAAGGATAAAATGAGTAGGATTCCCTATGCTTCAACTGTGGGAAGTCTCATGTATGCTATACTATGTACTAGGCCAGCTTTCTACTTTACCGTAGGCTTAGTTAGCAGATGTCAGTCAATCCCCGGGGAGGTTCATTGGCAGGCTGTAAAGCATATTCTCAAGTATCTTAAAAGTATAAGAGATTATATGCTAGTTTATAGGGTTGATGATTTGGTTCCTACAGGATACACGGACTCAGACTTCCAAGCGGATAAAGATGAGATAAAATCTACTAGTGGATATGTCTTCACCTTGTCTGGAAGAGCCATTTCATGGAGAATATCAAGCAATCTTGTATTATTGATTCAACAATGGAAGTTGAGTATGTGGCAGCTTCGGAGGTATCTAAGGAAGCAGTTTGGCTTCGAAAGTTTATTTTGGAACTTGGAGTCGTGCCACAAATGGACAAACTGGTTGTGATGTATTACAACAACATTAGTGTAGTCTCATAATCCAAAGAACCTAGAAACCACAAAAAGTGAAAGTACATAGAGAGGAAGTACCACCTAATTCAGAATTTCATTTTTAGAGACGGGAAGTCGTAGTGAAACAGATTGCCTCAGAGAGCAATCTAGTAAATTCTTTCACCAAGTCTTTGATGGAGAGAGTCTTTAGAAGACACTTAGATGCCATAAGGGTGGGCACCTATGGACTTACTTAGTCTTAGAGTGCAAGCGGGAGATTGTTGGAATGTATACCCTCTTAGACTAGATTTCTGATGTAATTTTAAATTGTATTAATAAAAGTATTTTTTTCAGAATTTGTTTGTGAAATCTTCTTTATATTTTTGCACGATTTTAATTGGAAAGACCCATTGCATTTAAGTAAATAGTTCATGTGAATTGAGGTCTTTCATAGTAAGGTATGGACCATGGAATACGTAACACATAAACTATTGTTCTTAACCGAATGATGAGGATGGGAATCTCATCATGGCAAGGTTATTGTGTTATGAATTCTGAATAGGAAATGGCTTGCCTTTAGCCAATGAGTAGTCTACTCATTTCATAACACAAGCGTATTTCGAATACATAGAATAGGACCTGCAGTAGTGGTTTCTAAAAGTACTATGTGATAGAAACCCAAACTACTACTGCTACAGCGTAGACTTGTACTCTACAGCTTGAGTATAACTTGGTGGTCTGACGAACCTGGAAGCGTATGCTTTGATATACTATAGTTGTGGTTCTTGAGAATGACCAATATACTTGTATGTTGGGTATATGTGACTAGTTAGTCAAGACAGACTTGTATAAAATAGTATCTACACTAAATCGCCCCTTATAGTTATCCGAATGATCTAATTATCCAAGGCTTTGGGAAACATGACTTGGATATTGGCTTTAGAGTAACTCCCTTGGAAAGTTGAAATATTTCAAGAAATCATGGATCATTGGACTAGAAGCCTAAGGATGGTAGATGTCTTTTAGAGACATGTTAATACACTCTTTCCTCTCTAAATGAACGGCAATGTGTAGAGGTGTATTTTAGTCATTTCACCTATAGGTCGAAGACATAGTTAACGCAGCATTGTCCTTAGGGTCAATATTTCCTTATGGTGATATTAGAAAATATTTAAAATGCAAAATACAGCTATTTATATAACAAAGATATTTTGATCATTTTAGTAGCTAAGGCATGTGTCTTTTTGGTCCTCAGAATAACCTGTAAGTCCTAATTATTTTAGATCAAGGAAATGGTCACAATGAAAATGATTTTATTTTATTCAAGAAGCCTAATTTATTTTTTAGACTGGAATAAAATAAAAGAATGAGAGAAATTAAATTTATTATCTAGTTTAATTTGTTAATTAATTATTTAGAGTCTAAGCCTAGATTGAATAATTAAAAAAATTAGCTTAGGCTTAAACTAGTTAATAAAAGGCTTAATAATTATTTTAGTTCATTTGGATTCATTAATTATTTATTAAGTTATTTTGATAGGTCCAGGAAATAAATAATTAATGGTTATTATTTTTGGGCTTGTTGGGTCCAATGAAAAATAATAAATTATTTTGGCCCAACAGCTTAAACTAAAGGATTTTTTAATTTACGGTACAGAAGAGTTAAGGATTATCAAAACCTCTTCTATTAATAATCTCCGAATGTTTGAAATATCAAAACATCGAGGTTGGATTATCTGGTAATGTGAATAGGAGTCGTGGAGTGGAATTATTCATTAAACACTCACGACATAGTGAAAGAAAAGCCAATGTTGTTCTCTCTCCCTCATTCATCCTTTTCCCTTTTATGTTCTTCTTGATATTGCTAATCAACAGCAAGGAATCAATAAGTGTCTTTTCTCGTCTAGGTTGTTTCACCAACATAGATTAGGTGGAAGAATATTCTAAGAAGTGAAAAGCTTCGCGTACATGCAAGGGGAAGCCGATAGATCGCTGGTTTCTCACCAGAATCGTCATCGAGACAAGTAGCCGTTCCTGTGGTTGGTGCGTTTTTTTCTTAGCCAAACAGACAAAGGTATTATTTTAACCTTTCGTAGCGCCGTGTCCTTGTTTTTCCTTGTTTTATTTTCTTCGCGTGAATGGCATCCTCTGCGTTCATTGCCTGCACTGTGAATGCAGTTCATTCAATTATGTTTACTGTGATGGCAATTCCCAAATTAAGAAAGCGAATCAAGGTTGCACTCGTCCATCTCATTCCGAATACATGACGTCCGTATTCGACCAACTTGGTGGTTCTTGAAACCGTGAGCAAACGGTGCTAAACTAAAACTAAGGTTGCGCCAATAATTCGTGTGTGGAATAGGCTTGAATTGTGTTACATAAGTCAATCCGTAGTACATCATTGTGTTCTTCGATAACACAAGATCCTCAAGATTTAGTGCTAATTGCTAACATTCAACAAATATGTGTTAACAAAGTATTCTATATATTTCTCATTTGTAGCAACTGTATGTCCTAATACCAAGATCAACCTCGCATGACTTATTTTCCTTCTTATGCTCATGATGTAGTGACAAAATACTAAAAATAACCCGACCTTTAATTAAAAGTTAGCACATGGTATCTTCTTCCCTTCAACTCACTTTCCACAAACTTAGTCCCTATCTTAGAAGGAAAGTGATATTTACCATGATTAGCCTCATATCTATGGTCGTTGAAGTATTTGACTATTTTTTTTAACGAATACTCAACAATTATCTTGATAAGTAGGATAAGTATACCTTTAACAACACTGTTGAATAATTTTGCTAAATTAGTTGTTATATTACCATATCGATGCCCACCATCATAAACAAGACTCCATTCTCATTCAGAATCACATCCAACCACGCCTTCGCATAGGAGTTTAACAAACTTATTTCTTCCATAATCTTCAAAAATTTATGCTTCTTACTTTACTCCCTAGTTGCATACATTAACTTCTTTAACTGATGGTTCTTGAACTTTGCATTGAAGTTGCTTCGAATATGTCCAAGACAAAATTTATGCACTGCCATTGGCTCTTGACCAAGAGTTAGTCGATGAACTGCATTCATTATTTCATTATGTTTGTCGGATATTAAACAAACCTTTCAATCCTTTAACACATTCTCTCTGGATAAGGATAAAAACCAACGACAACTGTCATTAGTTTCCTTATCTACAATGACAAATGCTAGGGGTAATATATGATTATTGGCATCTTGACCCACTATTCTTAACAACTTTCCTTATATATATCCCCAAGGAATTTCGTATCAACGTTGATTATCGGTTTTATGTGAACAAATGTATCAATACATAGTTTGAACGACTAAAAAATAAATCCAAATGTTTTGGCCCTATTATTGTCAATTGGTAAATGATGCCATACTATGACTATACCAGGATTTAAATCTCGTAAAACAAGCATATATCGTGGTAGTTGTACAAATAAAGAAGGCCAATCTTCATAAATCATCTCAATAACATGCCTTCAAGCGTTCCATCATTTTCTATAAGATGGAGTGAAATCCAATATGTTATGAATATAGTTGTTTATCTCACTAGCTTTAATTTCTAGATTATCATGAATCATTGACAAAATGTGCTTAGCCATGAATTTTGAGTTGATGCTGTGATGGTTCATATCTACTGTCCACACTAGATAAATGTGCTCTCCATACCAGCAAATAATTTACTATAAGCCACGACTTTTTTTCTTCCATTCGCGGATTCATCAAGGACAGGGATGTTGTTCTATACCATTGTGTAACCATGCTTTTTTGTACCGTAATCTCACGACCCATTCTAATGGACCATAACCGAACAACTAAAGTAACTTATCATTGTCCCTAAACCACATGTCAACCCTCAAGTCACTGTTAGATTCTGACCATAATTCCATCTTACTATTTGTTGCCATTCTATCAGCATCGTTTTCTATTTCCTGAGAAGTATCCAACTTGTTAAGATATATTGAATACGGTGGATTATACAAGTGTTTCAGTGCATTAGATCTATTAAGGTTGCTCTATTGCAAAGGACTAAAAATCTTATATCTAGCATCGCCATCCCCTTCGTCCTCATCAGGAGTATTAGAGGAAACAGGCCAGTCAATTTCCGATGTAGGTCCCAAACCACCCACAATCACCTCCAGAGCACCCACACAATTGGGCTCTTAAGTAACCCAATCATAAACTAGAGTTACATCAAATGGAACACCAATATTAGTAGTTGGAAATAGTAGTAGGTTCATCTATATTTGGAGGGGTTGAATGTGGTCATGAATTGGAGGCGCAACAAATCCCATTGAAGTTAATCAGTATTGATTTCCAAGTACACAATTGAGGTGTCTAGAACTAATGTAATGTAAAGTGATTGGAAAGTGTCATTTGGGAGAGGTGGAGGATTGTTAGTAACATGTGTATGTAGATGTGTATCAAAATTAGAAATATTCACAGGAACAACTGACTTTAGTAAAGCAGTGAATAGGCCAACAATAGGTATTGGGTTATTCTAAACTGCAACATCTGTAGTTGTTGTAAGATTCTGGAAGATCTCATGATGAACATGTAGATCAATTGACTGTCCCCTCACGACAGATGTATAGTACTACAAAATGTTTATATCGTCAACATCCGTTATAGAAGTTGCCTCATTACATTACTAATAACAATGTCTTCTCTTATTATGATTTGCAACTTAACACTAAATATGTCCAACCCCCAGATTGCACATATTTTATTAACTAAATTGAATAAGCTAATTCGATTTCTAACAAAAGTCTTGCAAGATGGATCATTAAAGAAATGACCATATGCGTCGCACAAAATCTCGCAATCCCAATATAAACTCAATCTTACAAGTTGTTCTAGTGCTACTGTGCCTACATAAGTAATGCAAAATATTTCTATTTAAAAAATAAAAATAGGACAAACCTAGTACACATATGTATCAATATCAAATTAATCAAGTAAAAAATATAAATCAATCTATTAAGGAAAAATATATAATTTGATATAAGAATAGAACATCATCGAAAATATAGAATTTTCATCATGCGTGTAAAATCAAGGTTGAGATAATAAGTCCATTTAAGTTTTTATTTAATTTTTATATAAAAATGTATAATATTTCATCACCAACAATAATTTGGACCAATGAAATTGAATAAGTATGATCTTGGTAAATAGAAACATCTTGTGAATTCTAGAGAAAGACATAACGGGTCAATTATTTGTAGTACCTATAGTATATGTTTTTAATCTACCATTATTTCTTCTAACCTTATAATATATGTTTTTAATTTTTCTCAATTTTATCTACCATGTAATGTATCAAATTTAATTAACCACAAGAAGTTAAAATATAATAAATTTATATTATTCTATTTAATTTTATATAAAAATAAAAGTTTAAATACTTGAAAGGATAAATTCATTATTTTTCTTTAACCTTACATGTTTATTGTTGGAAAATATTTCATGAATAATTTTTAATTTCAGTTAGTTTAATTGTAATCTTTTCGTTTAATTTTTATTTCAAAAAATGTAAATTTAAATTTTTATCTTTTTAATATTCATATTTAAAATTTAATTTGTATATAAAAAATTTTAAGGATCAATTTTTTTATCCTTCATTCAATATTAATTTCTATTTTTCATTTTATTTGAAAGAAAATATTGAAGATAATTTGATAATTTTTATCTAATTTAAATTGATATTTTTCTATTCAATTTTTATATAAAATCATAAAGTTTAAATACTTGAAAAGTTGAAATTATTATTTTTATTTATCCTAACATTTTTATTGTTGGAAATAATTTGACAATATTTTTTTTATTTTTATTCATGAAATATTTTCCAAAAATAAATATGTAAGGTTAAAAAAAATAATTTTATCCTTTCAAGTATTTAAAACTTTTGAATTTATACAAAAATATAAAAATATCATTTTAAATTAGATGGAATTATCAAATTATCTTCAATTTGATTCAAATACAATGAAAAATAGAAATTAATATTGAATGAAAGATTAAAAAAATTGATCCTTAAACTTTTTTATATACAAATTAAATTTGAAATGTGAATATTAAAATGATAAAATTTTAGATTAACATTTTTTAGATAAAAATGAAATGAAAATATTACAATATAAAATTGTATATTTTTAATATTCATATTTCAAATTTAATTTGTATATAAAAAATTTAAGGATCAACTTTTTTTTTTCATTCAATATTAATATTTTTTCATTTTATTGGAAATAAATTGAAGATAATTTGATAATATTCATTTAATTTAAATTAATATTTTTCTATTCAATTTTTATATAAAATCATAAAGTTTAAATACTTGAAAGGATAAAATTATGATTTTTTTTCTTTAACCTAACATGTTTATTGTTGGAAATAATTTGAAAATAATTTTTAGTTTTCTGTTAATTTAATTGCAATCTTTTCGTTTAATTTTGATTTCCAAAATTGTAAATCTCAAAAATTTTATATTTTTAATATTCATATTAAAATTTTAATTTGTATATAAAAATTTTATGGACAAATTTTTTAATCTTTCAATCAGAAAAAAATGTATTTTTGTTTTCTTTGATAAGAAATTGAAAAAAAAAATTGATAATTTTTATTTAATTCAAATTTCTTTTTCAAAACATTTAAATTCTCAATTATTAATTAAAAGATTAAAATTTACTTTTTAATTATTCTTTTTGTTTTACTAGAAAAAATTGATCACTCCAAATATCTCACTCATCATCTCATTTCCAGTCTTGGTTAAATAGTCACAAAATGCACGACTACCAAATCTCACGATTTTATATTTTTAGAAAATAAAATCCAACATATTCATACCCACTGACCGCAGATCAAGCCAAAATATATACCTATCCACCACATTTTATACCCATTCACCACAACACAAAATAGACAAAAGCAACAATGCCCCCCAAATTTTGATTCAACACAGATCAAGGCTGTTTATAAATAATACATAAATCAGCAAAGAATTTAACAAATACAATTCAACAAAGTTCTAATAATATTCAATAAAAGTATGTTAGGGATAGGCCCGGGGAACAAACCAAAATTCCAATGGCAAAGCCACACAAGATAATAACAAAGAAATAATAGCGAAAATAATATTGAAAAAGACAAATGACCTACAACCACAGGTGGAGGCGAAATAAAATTTCATTATGAAAAAGACAATTTACAAAACTTTAGGAAAGTATTCCTAAACCACTAAACACCACTAATACAGAATAAGAGTATTATAAAGAACAAATGCCTCAATAGCTATTTAAACTCTTGTGTTGGTATTGTGTGTTTCAAAGAACCAAACTAAGTCTTTATTTATAAGGCTATATAGTAGTGAATATGTTGTGACTTTTCGATATGGTACTTCCTAACATAATAAAGTATTAATGGTGGTGAAGAAATCTTTGGTTTCCTGGGATGTAAGGCACCCCAACAAATCTCCACCTTAACTTGCATCCTAAACTCAAATATAGCAGTTTTGCTCCACTTTTTCCACAAAAGTCCAAAGACCATAAATCACGAACAGTGAATGCCAATCAAATCCAGGCACTCTTTGAATGGCTTTTGAACTCCATATGTCACTAAATTTGCATATGTTTGAGGTGGTCGTATCTCTCTTCTTGGTCTATTCTTATCTATGGAATATTCCTCTAGGCTCCAATTTTCCCCAGAAGCATACCTAAGGAAAATACATTTCTTAACTCTAGGCTCCAATTTTTCATCATTTACATGCATGTAAGCTAAAAAACTTTCAAATCAGAGTAATTAACAGGTGTACCTAACCAAACTGTTGAAAAGTATGCCCTCAAAGACTATATATTCTATGTAAATATATTACAAATAGACCCGGTGCCAAATGGGTCCATTGGACCTGGCGCCAGGTCAACTCTGCCCAGCCAGAGTTCTTGAAAAACAGAGCAGAGCCAGGTAGGTCTAATGGACTCGACGCCAGGTCCACTAAATTTATTCAATTTGGTTTGTTTATTATATTATTACACATTTAAGGTCTAAGTGTGACAAGTAATGGTCTATGTATTGGGTCGTTGTTCACAGTAAGGTATAGATTATGGATACTTGTTATACAAGTAAATTTAAGTTCTTAGTCGTTTGATGGAATTGGGCATTTTATCAAGATAAGACTATTATGACATGTGTTCCAATGAGGAATGATTTACCTTGAATCAGTGAGTAGTTCACTCACATCATTAGCATAAGGGTATGTAGAACTGGATCTGTAGTTGTGGTCTCTTTTAAAGTACTATAATTATAGAGACTGGACTATTACTACTACAACGTAGACGGATACCTTCATACTTGAGTATGAGTTGGTGGTCTGGCGAAGCTAGAGTCTTGTATTTTGATGTATGTTGGATGAGATCTCTTTTGTGAGATCAATAACCTTGTACGTTGGGTATATTACTCTAGTTAATTAAGACGGACTCATGCAACAGAATTTCTATGCTTCATTTTGTGAAATTAAATCACCCCCTTGTGATTATCCAAGATAATCTAATAATTCAAGGCCCTAGGAACATGACTCTAGAGTGCGTGCTTTTGGGTAGCTTCTAATGATAAGCAAGTACATTCGAGTGAGTTACAGATTATTAGACTAAAAATCTAAGGATGGTAAATGTCTTTGAAATGGGTGTTACATAGAGAGGTATTTTCATCATTTCACCTGTAGGTCGGAGATATTATTTTAACAATATTATTTTTGGGGTCAATATTTTCATATGGTGATAAATGAGAATATTTAAAATGATAGATGATGTGTTTCAATTTGGATATAAAAATCATATAAAAATAAGCACATTCCCAATCAAGTTTATATTAAAACGTTAACGCTAAATTACACATATAAACAAGCTTACTCATCATTAACATAGCATAGGGTTCAAACGAGTGTCGATCCTCTAGGAACAAGTATGCATTAATCTATTTTCTTTTATTGTTTAACCGACTCAATAAAGTGAAAAATAATGAAAAGAAAAATAAAATAAAAGAATATATACACATGTCAAGGACGGGGAATTATGTAATCTAAACCATTGTTTTGATAGACATGATCTTACAGTATTCAATTATTATCATAACTAATTATTCTCTTGGCATCATGAAGGATTAAGATAGATTCACTTCTTTTTCAATCCATGAAATCACTATCTTCTACACAAATTAGCATCACATATTCTGTCTCAACTAATTCACCCAAAAGATGCATTAACCACAATCCTTGATTAAATTTTCATATTCTGGCAAACTTAAAACATGAAATTAACCAATGAATCCATATTTTAGCAGACTTCAATTACCTTATTCTTTGCAATTAACCTCATTTTCAAGCAAGTTAAGAGACAACAAATATGAAACTAATGAATTGAAACCACTATCAACCCCTTTTTCAAGCAAGTTAATAGAAGAAACAACTAATTAATCTCGTAATTAGCACAAGTAATTAAATACCAAAAATAGCAATCGATTAATCAAAAGATCAAAATAACTCTAAAAATCATGAATACCTAAAACAATATCAAATTATAATAAAACAATTAATACATCATTATTCAAGAAAAAAGAAAACAAAGGAAATAGATAGATACTCATAGACAAGCCTTTTAATTTCCAATGGAAACTCCTCCAAGAATCAACCCTCCTTGAATTATTTCTCTTGAGAATATATTGGTGATGTACTCAAAAATAAATATAAGTCTCTTTCATAGGGTAAATTAGCCTTTATTTATAGGCTTACAAAGTTCCTAAAAGAATCCTAAATAAAGAATAAGTAATTACCTAAAAAATTTAAAACAAAAAAGGATTAATAAAATTCAAAAATAATAACCTAACTAAAACTAAGTAATTCCACCGCCTTTTAAATTGTGAAATTGGAAATCAATTTGGACACTTGCTTTTGTCGTTTTGTGCTTGAAGCACAATTCTTGTGGAATTGTAATTTGCCTACAATTGGCTTCAATTTGAGCCAAAGAAATCTGTCCAAGACGCTAAGATTTGCTGAAGCTGCGTTCCGCTTTTCTTTGTTCTCCTTGAATCGGCTCAATTGGAGTCGCAAAACACCCAAGCCACCGAAGATTGTAATTGATTATTCTCCTCTTCTTTCTTTTGTTGCATTAGCTCAATTGAGCCATGAACGACCCAAGCCACCGCCGAAATTGTTGAATCTACCGAAATTAATTCTTCCTTGTAATTGAGCCGTGGCTTTTTCAGCCATTTTTCTACTTTTTCCTTTTGTTTCACCGAATGTATTTCTTTTGTCCTTTAGTGCCAATTACTTCCTTTTCCTTTCCACCTTTTCAATTGCAATTGCTCTATTCCATCAATTCCTCTGTCTTCCTCTGCTATGCCAGTAGCTAACCCGCGCCGGCTCTACCTTCTTGGGTTGGTGCCGATTCTGGGCTGGAAAATTATACAATTAATTTTAAATTTCTCTTATTTTTTATAAAATTACAAAAAAAAAATATTTCTATAAGGAAAATATCAAATAAGAAGGAATATGATTAGTTATAGTACAAAATGTATCATAAAATAGCATCAAATAACTAGAAAATATATGACTAATTTAGGCCATATCACATTCCCCCACACTTAAATCTTTACTTGTCCTCAAGTAAATACTTAAACAAAATACTTAAAATAATTTATTTCTTTTCATATTCATCCATAACAAAGCCATAATTTTTTTTCCAACCTTAGATACAAAATTGTCATTCATTCAACCCTTTAAAAACATCTGTAAACTCATACATTAAATCAAATAATCTCAATACCATCAAAGTTAAGTTAAATAATCTTATATCTAGTACATAAAAATTATTCCACTTCTCAAGCAAAAATATAGATAACATAAACCATACAAGTCAAGTCATTTAACCAATTCAAGTATTAAAAACTCAAATTTATCAAACTCGAGTTAGTGAAATAAGAAAAATACCCCATTCTTTTTTTTTCTATAACTTTGGGAATTGATAGCCTCAAGTGCATGAATTTCTCTTCACACACTATATTGGCCCCCTTTACAATTATCACTCATCATTTTTTTCTCTAGTAATTTTTCAACATTTTTTTCTTTGCTTTTTCTTACCTTTTTGCCTTCGGGATAGCCTCAAGAGAGTGCATCGAATACACTTGCTACTTCTCCCCTTATTGACCCCCTTTACAACAAAAGGTCTTCAAAGATCATTAGTAAGAGCATTTTTTTTTTCTTTTTTCAACTCAATTTTTTTTCATCTCATATTTTTTCAACTCAAATTTTTTTTTCTTTTGCATTCTTCATTCAAAACTCAAAGCTAAGCAAATTCTAAATCCATAATATAAGAATTAATCAACAACTCTTCCCATATTTCATCATATCATCTATATTCAAATTCAAAGAATAAAACAAAACTCAAATACCAAATATAACCAAGGTTAACTTAAATTCTCAAGACTTAGCAAAATCTAACTCAATACACAAGTTTACCTTTTTAATAAAATCCTACCATACTGAATGACAAATCTATATCCAAAGTTAAAAATAAAATCATATCTTCATTATAAACAAATAAACTCAATTTAGCTCCAAATCATCAAACTTTCAAATTTTCAAAGAAATTAAATTGTTCTCCAAGATGATTTTTTCCAAGATGGCAAAATGGTTGTCCAAATTTCAAATTCCAAAGTAACTCAACAACAAGAAAACATCAAGATAATTGATAAAAACTTGGACCAAGAATATCACCAAACCACTCCCCCACACTTAAACTGGACATTGTCCTCAATGGTAAAAAATAAACACAATAAAGCATCTCCAATGGGACCAAAATTGAAAAGGGGTAAAAAGTTTAAGCAATACTCCCTAAGTGTAGATTAGCTCCAAGATATGAGAAGTTCATGCTTCAAGAAGTAGGAAGAATTATTGCCAGCGAACTTCAACCTACAAATAGAAAGATGAACACACAAGTAAAAACATAAAGAGTAATTAAACAAAATAAAAATCAAGGGAGAAAAAAAATAGAAAGTCAAAGCCTATGAGTCCCCCTCGAAGTAGATCTTCCAAACGGGCCTCCCGATTGTCCAAAAAATACCACATAGACCACCACAACTTCCAAAGGGCTCACAAGATCCTCTTTGTCTCATCCAAATCCATTTTGCAATTGGTTCTCTTTCTAGTGAAGAATTTTTCCAGACTTTTGATGCTTAACAAGAAGAATATTCAACGTAGATAGTAAAAGTACAATGTCAACCAATTACAGCAAAATATTACAACGAGGTTTTATATTCCAAGATATCCATATTTGCACAAAAATTTAGAAAAAATACATAGCTCACCTTTAGAAGCAATTACAAGACTTAAAATCCATTCTATGCATTTTTGTCCCACCAAATAAACTCAACAAAAATTTATCTAGGTCCAATAAATATTTCCTCAAAATCACATGTGCATAATGCCAAGAAATTCAAGAAGATAAAATCGAGAAATTTTTGCACCACTAATGTATTCCCCAACATATAAGTTTTAAAAAATTTTAATCCATGGGGGATAATTAGAAGAAGAAGAAAAGTAATGTGAAGAAGAAGAAAGGGAAAACGAAGATGAAGGGAGGGAATAAAAGTATCATTCTAGGGGAATAGGAAAATAAAAGAAGAAAGAAAAATAGAAGAACAAGACAAATAAGAGAAACAAACAAGAAAACAAGAAGAAAAAGACAAAATAAGAAAAATTTGGGAAGAAAAGAAAAAGGGTAAGGAAACAAACAAAAAAGGAAAAAAAGAATTTTTTTTTTATAGCCTTCCCGACAGGAGCCGGCCGGCGCCAGTTTCGGGCCTCAGCGGGCACCGGTTCCGATCTGACTTCTGCTTTATTTTATTTTACTTTTTACTATAGCTTAAAACTTTCCTAATTGAATGCATGACCACAATACATTTAAAACAACAATTCCTAAATTAAATATTAACCTAAAATTAAAAGTTGTAAATAATAAAATAAATTCAGTCTGTCTAAAATATCGTATTAGTAAAAGTCCAAACTTGAAAAAAAAAATTAGTGTTGACTCCAAATTATAGATGCAAAAATCAACAAATTAAAAATACCATTATTACACATATTTCACATTAACATTAGGTTAGTAAAATTAAATAATTAAATATCCAATAAATATAAACATACAAAGACAAGTTAGTTATTAGGAACATGTATTTACTTATTTACATATTTACAACATATAGTGAAATTAAAATACAATTATACAAACAACAAAATATGGCACTTCTTCATACAAGGAACGTATATACATATTTACATATAAACATATGAACATGTAAACATAGTTAAATCAATAAAATCCAAGCTTTCATAATATTGTTCCTCGGCAACGGCGCTAAAAACTTGATGTGTTTCGATTTGGGTATAAAAATTATATAAAAATAAGCACATTCTCAAACAAGTTTACATTAAAACATTAACCCCAAATTACACATATGAACAAGCGTACTCATCATTAACATAGCATAGGGTTCAAACAAGTGTCGATCCTCCAGGAACAAGTATGCATTAATCCCTTTTCTTTCATTGTTTAACCGCCTCAATAAAGTAAAAAATAATAAAAATAAAAATAAAATAAAATAAAAGAATATATACACATGTCAAGGATGGAGAATTATGTAATCTAAATCATTATTTTGACAAACATGATCTTAAAGTATTCAATCATTATCATAACTAATTATTCTCTTGGCATCATGAAGGATTAACCTTCTACACAAATTAGCATCCCATATTCTGTTTCAACTAATTCACCCAAAAGATGCATTAACCACAGTCATTGATTAAATTTTCATATTTTGACAAACTTAAAACATGAAATTAATCAATGAATCCATATTCTGGCAGACATCAATTAACCTTCAATTACCTTGTTCTTCGCAATTAACCCCATTTTCAAGCAAGTTAAGAGACAACAAATATGAAACTAATGAATTGAAACCACTATCAACCCCTTTTTCAAGCAAGTTAATAGAAGAAACAACTAATTAATCTCGTAATTAGCACAAGTAATTAAATACCAAGAATAACAATCGATTAATCAAAAGATCAAAGTAACTCTAAAAATCATGAATACCTAAAACAATATCAAATTATAATAAAACAATTAATACATCATTGTTCAAGAAAAAGAAAACAAAGGAAATAGATAGATACTCATAGACAAGCCTTTTAATTTCCAATGGAAACTCCTCCAAGAATCAACCCTCCTTGAATTATTTCTCTTAAGAAAATATTGGTGATGCACTCAAAAATAAATCAAGTCCATTTTATAGGGTAAATTAGCCTTTATTTATAGGCTTACAAAGTTCCTAAAAGAATCCTAAATAAATAAAAAGTAAATACCTAAAAAATCCAAAACAAAAAAGGATTAATAAAATTCTAAAATAAAAACCTAACTAAAACTAAGTAATTCCACCGCCTTTTGAATTGTGAAATTGGAAATCAATTTGGACACTTGCTTTTGTCGTTTTGTGCTTGAAGCACAATTCTTGTGGGATTGTAATTTAACTAAAATTGGCTTCAATTTGAGCCAAAGAAATCTGCCCAAGACGCCGAGATTTGCTGAAGCTGCATTCCGCTTTTCTTTGTTCTCCTTGAATCGGCTCAATTGAAGCCGCAAAACACCCAAGCCACCGAAGATTGCAATTGATTATTCTCCTCTTCTTTCTTTTGTTGCATCGGCTCAATTGAGCCATGAACCACCCAAGCCACCGTCGAAATTGTTGACTCTACCGAAATTAATTCTTCCTCTTGTTGTTTTTCCCTGGCTGACCGAAATCTGTCTTTTGCTTTGTAATTGAGCCGTAGCTATTTTGTCCTTTAGTGCCAATTGCTTCCTTTTCCTTTCCACCTTTTCAATTGCAATTGCTCTGTTCCATCAATTCCTCTGCCTTCCCCTGCTATGCCAGTAGCTAACCGGCACCGGCTCTACCTTCTTAGGCTGGTGTCAATTCTGTATTGAAAAATTACACAATTAGCTCTAAATTTTTTCTATTTTTGTATAAAATTACAAAAAAGTATTTTTTATAAAGAAACTATCAAATATGAAGGAATATGACTAGTTATTGTACAAAATGTATCATAAAATAGCCTCAGATAACTAGAAATTATATGACTAATTTAGGCCCTATCAATAAAATACAACTGCTTGATAGTAAGGACATTTTGGTCATTTTAGTAGCCATGAATAATATGTCTCTTGGTCCCAGAGTAGCTCAAGTTGCCTTGATATTGTCTAGACACAATTTAGGCTCCATGGATAATTATTTAGAAGAGAAATAAAATTTATTTTAAGAGTCCAATTAGAATTAATTAATTAGTGTTGAGTTTTTTATAAAGCCCAGAAAAGATAATTAATGAATTTAGAAAATTGGGTTGGAATAAATTATTTCATTAGACTGATATATGTTGACATATATTAAGAGTCTAATTGAAAATTGTCTTAGGTAATTGAGAAAGCCTAGAAAAGATAAATAAGATGATTGGTTTATGAGCCCAACACCAAGCCCATTAGGGCTTAGTATGTTTTGGCCGACTAGGGTTTCATTAAGCCCTAGGGTGACCAAAATATATAGGGAAGAGATGGAAAGGTTTCCTAACCCTAACTCTCTCCCTCTTCTGTGTGCAGCCACCCTTTCTCTTATGTTTTCTCTTCCTTCTCTCATTTCTCTCTAGGAGTGGATCTTGTTTATTCAAAGGAGCTTTCATCAAGCTAACCCAAAATTAACGTAGAATCATACTTTGGAAGACTAAGAGAAGAAGTTTGGAGAAGTTTGATGCATAGGAATAGAAGATTGGTAAGAATATCGATTGAACCACCGAGGCCTCCTTCTCCCTTTCCATTGCAAGATCCAGTGCAACCTGGCAACTTATTGGTTAATCCGCGACCAAACAAGATAAGTAAGTACTCTATTCTAGTTGCGGATTGAAAAACTAAAAATTTTCTGCTGCTTTTTTTTTTTTTTTTATGTTTTCCGTTTTTTATCCTTCACAAACTTCCTCAAGAATTTTGAAATCAAGAGCTGCAGAAGGAGCGCGGTTGACAATATGATATGCTGTAGAAACTGCTTCTGTCTAGAAATCCTTTGTCAACCCTGCATTTGATATCATACAACATACTCTTTCCAAAAGAGTTCTATTCATGCGTTCTACAATACCGTTTTGTTGATGCGTCATTCTTATTGTACGGTACCGAACAATTCCTTCATCTTTACAAAATTCATTAATTATTTTTCACAAAATTCCATGCCATTATCCATCCTCAGCCTCTTTATTTGTTTACCTGTCTGTTTCTTAATCAAAACTTTTCACCATTTAAAAGTTATGTAAACATCAATCTTATTCAGCAGAAAATAGACACAAACTTTTCTTAAATAATCATCAATAAAAGTCAATAAATACCTAGCACCACCCTTAGACGGGACACAAGATGGACCCCAAAGATCTGAATGAATATAATCCAAAGTACCTTTAATCCTGTGAATTGTTGATAAGTTGAAGCTTACCCTTTTCTATTTCCCAAAAATACAGTACTCACAGAAGTCCAATGCACCGATATTTTGCCCATCTAGAAGCTCTCTCTTGCTCAACATGCGCAGACCTTTCCCACCCATGTACCCCAAATGCATATGCCATAATTTCGTGATATCAGAATCAGGAAAAGCTGATGTAGAAGTTGTAACAGAATTTGTTACAGTAGTTCCCTATAGAGTATACAAACTACTAGACCTGCAAACTTTCATAACAACAAGAGCACCTTTACAAACTTTCATAACTCCACCTTCAACTGCATATTTACGTCCAAGAGGCTCAAGGGTGCCCAAAGAGATGAAATTCTTTTTCAAATCAGAAACATGTCTAACATTAGAGAGAGTTCTCACAATACCATCATGTATTTTAATTCGAATTGTGCCCTTACTCACAACATTACAAACGACATTATTGTCCATCAAAACAACTCCACCATTATAAGCTTCATAAGTGGAAAACAAATCCCTATTAGGACACATATGTTTAGAACAACCCCAATCTAAAATCCATTTATTTTCAGACTTTGTTCTACTACCAGTCACAAAGAAAATATGTCCTTCACTCTCGTCTGCTACAACACTAGCTTCAGCAGTATCAGTAGATTTTTCTTTCTGCTTGTCCTTATTTTTCAATTTAAAGCATTTAGACTTAATGTCTTTGTTATAATAATAATTGCAAACTAAATTTCTATATCTGGATTTGTATCTAGATTTTGATTTACTACTGCTACAATTTCTATTTTTGGATATACTCCTAGCTACCAGACCTTCAACCTGATTTCCACTAACCTCCCTAATTAAATCTATGTCAATCCTTTCTTTTGATTTCAAAGCAGATTTAATTTCTTGATATGAGATAGTTTCTTTTCCATACATCATAGTATCTCGAAAATACTTAAAGGATTAGGAAATGGAACACAACAATAAAATGGTCTGATCCTCATAATCTATTTTCACATCAATATTACTCAAATCCATAATAAGAGAATTAAACGTATCAAGATATGAAGTAATAGATGTACCTGCAGCCATTTGAAGTGTAAACAAGATTTGTTTCAGGTAGAGCCAATTCTCCACTGTCTTCTTCATATACAAAGCCTTCAGCTTTTCCCACATTGCTTTGGCAGAAGTCTTAGCAGCAACTTCTCTTAAAACCTCATTAGAGAGATTTAGAATGATACTAGATCTCGTTCTTTTATCCAAGTCTTCAAATGCCGCTATTGTCATCTCTAATGGCTTCTCCTCTATTCCTTTCAAGGTTAAGTCAATCTCGTCTTGAATTAAGATGGCCTCTATTTTAAGTTGCCACATGTCGAAGTTGACACTCCGATCAAATTTCTCTACCTTAGTCTTTGTTATCATCATTCCCACAGAGTTAAGAGCTAGTAGCTCTGATACCAGTTTGTTAGGAATAAGCCCCAGGAACAAACCAAAACTTTGATGGCAAAGCCACACAAGACAATAACAAAGAAATAATGACGAAAATAATGCAAAAAAAAAAAAAAAGAAAGGAAATAAAAGAGAGAGACAGAAAGACTTAAGTGGCTTGGTCAAATGACCTACGTCCACAGGCGGAGGCAGAACAAAACTTCACTATTAAAAAGATAATTTATACGGCTTTAAGAAAGTGTTCTTAAGCCACTAACTACCACTAATATAGAATAAGAGTATTGCAAAGAACAAATGCCTCAATGACTATTCAAACTCTCGTGTTAGTGTTGTGTGTTTCAAAGAACCAAACTATGCCTTTATTTATAAGGCTATATGGTAGTAAATATGTTGTGACTTTTCGATGTGGCACTTCCTAACATAACAAAGTATTAATGGTGGTGAAGAAATCTTTGGTTTCCCGATGTGGGATGCAAGGCACCCCAACAAAGTACACAACTCAATGATTATTACTGTAATAAGTTCCAATTCAACAAATAAATGAATAAATTCAGTATAATCTCTGTTTAAAAAAAAAAAAACTGTTATAGAAGATCTCCAACAGTGGCTCTGGTGTATGGGAACTCTAGCAGCATTGGTTTTCTCCAATAGCAATTCTAGCATATCCACTCTGGCTGCGAGCAGTCAATGGTGGAAAAAAAGGAGAGGAGACGCAGCTGATAGATGGATAAATGGTTTTTTTTCTAGAAATTGAGAAAGAGAGAAAGGGAATAGCAGAGAAGAAAAGGAATAGCGGAGAAAGGGAATAGCAGAGAGGAAGCTTTCTGAGGCGAAGTGGTGAAAAAAAAAAGGTTGTGTGTAGGGGTAGAAGGAATAGCAGAGAAGTAGGAAGCTATGGTTGTTTATGTCTAGCTCGGTTGCTGCTTTATAAAAGAAGAAGAATTCTTCTTTGCCGTGAGCTTTCTCGTGCTATCTAAGATCAGAAACTTTCTGAGATTTCCAAATTTTCCATGACAAAGATTCCTAAAGCTCGGCTTTAACTTTCTCATGAATTTTACTTTGGTGTTATTTCTTATTAGTATCAGAGTAAGAAAAATCTTTGATTCTTGTCAAGGCTTGTTATGCAAAAAAGTTCTATGCAAAAGTGACACAAAAACAAGCAATCTTGGAATTAAGAAAATTGCCTACAAAAGGTCACCTGAACCTTGGTATCTCTTGAAAATTTATTGTGAAATTGATTCTATTATATTTATATATCATTGGAGAATGATTTGGAACTGTGAATTGTGCTTAATTGAGCCTCAATTAGCTTGAAAAATCTGAGTTGAACTTTGAAATTGAGCATGCAATGTATTTAATAATTGGTATGAGTTGAATTGTGACTTTGAATTGTGATCAAATCTCTTGTGAACATTTCCTATTGTTGATTAATTCTTGAATTCAAGTATCATTGGGGAATTACATGGCCAATTGAACCATCTTAGTTGTTGCTCTTCTTGTTCTGGTTCATTGAAATTTATGATCATCATGTTTTTTGTTCTAGAATGCTATAATCTTTGAATTTATGCTTTCCTTGACTAATTCTTATTAGTTGCTCCTTATTTTATCCATTTGTTAATCGAAGTAATTAAACTCTCAAGTTCATTAAATCATCCTTGATTGACTTGTTCTTTTATTTTTGCTTGTTTGTTTGACTTCTATTGAAGACTCCTAATTGATTGTCTTTGGAAGGTTAGATTGTTTTGTCTAGTTGGACTAACTCCTAAGCACTTGGGTAGGTTTTGTGGAAAGAACTTATTGAGGAATTGAGTGTTTGGAAAAAGGTAAAAGGGTGAGCTCATTCTAGCAAAAGCCAAGAAAAGCATTAAACACAAGTGTTGAGCAAACATTTTTTGAGTGGATATGCGTAAGGGAGTGAATTGTGAGGCACTTTCTTTTTTGCCAACCAAAATTTTGCAGGTCAATCTTGATAGGAATCAACTAAGCTTGGAAGAATAATCACTAGGTGGAGGAGTGATGGGATAACAATCACAAGAAGGGGGAGTAAATGCACAACTTAGTATTCAAAGTCCGATAATGAAGGTATGAACCAAACACTTTCAAGACAACCTCCAAGCCTGCGTGAAAGCTTACTTGAGATGGGAGGGACCATGGGCTACATTGGAAGGCCATCAACAACACAATTTGATAATCAAACAAGTGGAAAATCAAAGGGGAATCAAAGGAAACCTAGAAAGGGAGTTTAAGGAACAAATTGAGTACAACAACTCTTGGGATAGTAATGGAGGGGTGCTGCTTACATCTCTTGAAGCAACACCACATAGAGCTTGAAATAGCCACTAGTAGTTTAGAGACCAGGCGGCGCTGCCTATCTCAGGCCTAGCAGTGCCACCTGGATAAAGAGGTAGCAATTAGAGCCATGATAGAAAGCAAGCAGTACCACTTAGTTAGGCTCAAGTGGCGCTGTCTACACATTCAAAAGCCATTTTTTTGTTCTTATTTTGATAATTTATAATTTTTCTTTTCTTTTTTTCCTCTTCTTCTCTATTTTATTTTGTTTTATATACATATATAATCTACCTACATATACATATATAATCATAATATATATATATATATATATATATATAAATCTACCTATAATTTATATAGTATGTATAGATATATACATATGGTATATATATGTATGTGTATGTATGTGTGTGTGTGTGTGTGTATATATAATACATATATATATAATGTATATAATATAAAATATATATAGAGCGTGTCGGGTCGAGTCGGGGGCGGGGATCATACAATCTCCGTCCCCAATCCGCCCTTGGTTGGCGAGCCAAGGAATAAAGCCCGCCGTCAATTTCATCCCCGCTTAAATTAAGAAATTCTCGACCCAACCAGGCTGGATCTGGCCGGTCCCCGATTTAAATTGGGAAATTGACATCCCTAATTGTCTACCATCTTTTTGCAGTTGAAATATCAAGAGAATAAAACTAACAGTAAGATTGTATTTAGATAATGATTAGATTAAGATTAATTTATTCAAATTTTATAAAATATTATTAAATATAAAATAAATATACAATTTTATTATTTATAAGAGAAAAAATATATGATATGTTATGAGTATATAATAATTTTAAAAAAATAAAAATTCTTTAAATTTATTTTAAATTAAAATTTTATTTTAAATTAAAAAGAATTCCTTTCCATCTATGTCACGCGACCGAAATATGGGTTTTTGACCAAATCGGGTCAAAATTCAGTTGTCGCGCCTCTAGGGGGACGGGTGGGGGGGGGGAGGGGGGGGCTATCCGTGTTCAGAGGGTTGATCGCAATTGGTAATCGCGATGTCTTGGGCTACATCGCAATTCACAAATGCGAACTCTCTGCCCCTTGCCCAACCCTGCCCAGTCAACTGACCGGGTCAAAAAAGCCTGACACCACGCAACTGCCAGTCGCGCGGTGCGTCAGTGCGCGACTGGCAGTCGTGTGGTAGGCACCTGTCGGCTACCACGTGATAGTCTTCGATTTTTTTGATGGTTCGCGATTGGTAGTCGCGGTCTTCGCATGCTTCGCGACTGCCAGTCGCGTCTTCATGACAGCTTTGGTCATATTCTTTGACCTCCACAGACTTCTTTTGACTAATTCACGGGATTTTCTTTCGCTGCCTCTATATATACAACCGAGGCCTTTCTTCTTTCTTCCTTCTTCCTCCAATTTCTTCCTTCTTCCTCTGAGGCCTTTCTCTGTTTGAAGCTCTTCTTCCAATTTCTCTCGCACTGCACAAGAGATTTATTTGCAAATCTCCTCACCCTCTTTTCATTCCACTGATATTCTCCTCTTCCATTTTTTCTTTAATTTATTTGGCAAAAAAAATTATTTTATTTATTACGGAGAAGCATATTTTTGGGGTAATGTATTGCTGCAAAATCTGTCCACATAGAGAGAGCTACTACTGAGATTATTATTCACATATTCACTACAGTGTTCTCCATGTATACCAGGATTTTCTTTTTAAATAATAAATTATTTCAATTCTATATTTATTTGTAATTTAGTTGAATACAATATTTTAATTTATTGTTAAATTATATACCGTATATATTTGAGAGTATGCTAAATAATTTATAAATCTATTTCTTGTATTTATGTGGAATTAAAAATTTTATTAGATGTTGTTTTGATTTGTATTCTGTTATTTTATGATTAATTATGTGAAATAGCATGCTATGAATCGAGTTAATGAAATTTTGGTAATATTTATTGTTGTGGATAGATTTTTTGTGTTCTATATCTTTGATTTTTTGCTCTAGCCTTTCTTTACATAATTAGTTTATTATGCAAACTAATTATTTAATTACACTTTACATATTTTAATTTAATTAATACGGAATATTTTTAATTAATTATTTTAAATTATGTTGGTTAATATTTTAATTAATTATACTTTACATTTTAATGAAGTAATACTTGACATTTTTAATTGATATTTTAATTAGTTATTTATTCTAGTAAGTTTAGATAATTAATTATAATTAAATATTTTTTTAGACTTTACACATTTTTAACATATTATGTTATTTTAAGTATTTTACAAATTGATAGATAATTAAAATGTTATTATATTTTGAATATTTACATATTTTAAATATTTTTTGATAATTTAATTAATTACAAGCTACGTAATTAATTTAATTAATATGAGATAATTTTAATTAATTATTTTAAATTTTTTTGGTTTGGTTAATATTTTAATTAATTATACTTTACATTTTAATTAAATAATACTTGACATTTTAAATATACTTTATATTTTAATTAGTTAATTATTTTTAGTAAATTTAGATAATTAATTATACTTAAATATTTTTTAGACTTTACATATTTTTAAAATATTATATTACTTTAAATATTTTATAAATTGATAGATAATTAAAATATTGTTATATTTTAAATATTTACATATTTTAAATATTTTGGTAATTTAATTAATTTTAAAATACTTAATTAATTTTTATTAATACTTGGTATTTTAATTAATACTGAATATTGTAATTAATTAATACTTATAATTTTTATTAATGTTTTAGTTAATTAATGCCTGATATTTTTAATAGATATTTTAATTAATTAATTAATTATAGTAAAATTAGATAATTCATTATACTTGGCATATTATGATATTTCTTTACAATGATGAGCGATATATTATGATAGCTTTTTTTTTATATTTTTTTAAATTTTTAATAGACAAAATACTTCTAATTTTATATAGGTACAATGTCATTAGAACAGTCTGCTAGATTACGGTTGTATTGGGATTGTGATATTATAAGTACAGAACACGGCGATTTTTTTAATGGTCCCTGTCGGAAAGCATTAGTTGTGAGAAATCGAGTTACTTTCCTCGATTTAGTCAATAAAATATGTGCAATTCGAGGATTTAATACGGCTACTGTTCAGTTATGAATCACAATGAGGGAAAATATTGCTATTGGTACGATAATCAGGTCTACAACAACTTTCATAAATGATGATGAAGATCTGGAAAGTTTGTGGTACTATTCATCTACCGTGCAGGGACAACCAATTGATCTGCATATTAGTCATGAGATCATCTAGATACCGAATGTAGCAGGAACAGAAAGTCAAGAGCAACACAGCCAAGAAAATGCCACTGGAACTTTCACTGAATTATTGAACTCAGCTGCTCATGAGAACATGCCTAATTTTGATTTAAATCTACCTGCTCCTGTTGACCTCAATAATCAACCATTCCAACTAAGTGCTACGACACAGCTATTTTCATATGCGGAAATCGGTGTACCCTTAGATGTAACTCCAATTGATGAATGGGTTGCTCGAGAGCGCAATTGGGTTGGTGCACCGGAAGCGGCGGTAGATGGTTTAGCACATATCTCTAATATTGATAGGCCTACTGCAGAAGATACTCCCGATGAGGATGAGGACCCTGAGGGAGATGACGATACTGAAAAATATATTCCCGATCACTTCGTAATACAGCAAGAGCCTGGAAGACCCACTGAATATGAGCGTTTATATAATCCACCATATGCAGTGTACCTTGATAGGTTGGATGTTGCCCAGGAAATAGACAACGAAGCTGATGGATTTGGAACAAGCAGCAGTGTGATGGATTTTTTGTCAGAATTGAATAATGATTTGAGAGTTGGCATGTGGTTTAGGGATAAAGATGAGTTACTTTGGGCTGTTTGATCATGGTCAATTAGGATTGGACATGAGTTTAGGATAGTGGAAAGCAAGAGTGCACTATGGATTGCCGAGTGTAAAAATTCAACTCAGCAGCATCCTTCTCCTTGGAGAATCCGTGCAAGAAAGAAGAAGAGTCATGGCTTATGGCAGATATCTCGCTGGAATAGAGATCACATTTGTCTAGTGCAAACTGTGGGCGGGAACCATCGCAATATGAGCGCAAAATTCATGGCGAAGCATATTATGACGATGATTCATGATAATCCAGAGATTCAGCGAGATAAACAGTCATATTCAAAATACACTGTATTTTACTCCGTCCTACAGAAAAGGGTGGAACGCTCGGAGGTTTGCTATTGAGATGATATACGGAGATTGGCCTAGTTCGTTTGACCAGCTACCGCGGTATATGCTAGCGTTGCAGGATGCGAATCCTGGTTTCGCCGTGGTGTGGTACTTCTTACTCATCGGATCGAGTGGGACCAGGACATTTGGATATGTTTTTTGGACATTCAAACCATGCATTGATGCGTTTCTTCACATGAAACCGGTAGTCAGCGTTGACGGGACATTTCTTAGGGGCATATATAAGGGAAAATTGTTAACAGCAGTGGGTCAAGATGCCAATAATCATATACTGCCCCTTGCATTTGCAGTCATTGATGAAGAAACGAATGACAGTTGGAGTTGGTTTTTATCCCTACTCAGAGAGCATGTGGTAAAAGATCGAAGAGTTTGTTTAATATCAGACAGGCACATCAGGATAAAGAATGCTGTTGATCGACTACCCAGCTGGCAGAAGCCAATGGCAGTGCACAGATATTGTTTGAGACATATCCGGAGCAACTTCAATGCAAAGTTCAAGAATCATCAGTTGAAAAAGTTGATGTATGTAGCTGGGACTCAAAGCAAAGAGCGCAAATTTGTGAAGATTATGGAAGAAATAAGTTTGCCAAACCTGCAAGCGAAGGCTTGGCTAGATTTGATCTCGAAGGAGCAGTGGACGCTTGCTTATGACGGCAGACAGTGGTTTGGTAATATGACAACTAATCTTGCGGAATTATTTAACAATGTTGTTAAAGCCATACGTGCTCTGCCCATCAAGGTGATTGTCGAATCTTCTTTCAAATAAATGGTTAAATACTTCAGTGACCATAGAGAGGAAGCTAATCATGGTAGATATCACTTTCCTTCTCGGATATGGTCAAAATTTGTGAAGAATGAGCTGAAGGGGAGAAGCCACTGTGTGCAAGCTTATGATCAAGGTCGGGGCATTTTTAATGTGTTTATCATGAGCATGAGAAGGGGAATAATTCATACCAAATTGACCTTGGTTCAAAGATCTGCAGTTGCTGCAAATGGAAAATATACGGAATACCTTATTTGTACGCATTTGCAACTTGTCAACAAATAGGGTTGAATGTTGGGAATCTCGTATCACCCTTAAACACCACAACATGTTACCAAATGACTTATTCAAGACAGTTTAGGTCCATTTCACACGAGGATTATTGACGCAATCCTCCTTTTACGTTGGCTCCAAATGTTCAGCGATTCAAGAATCGTCATCGCGGATGTATGAGGACGTCGCGCATCAGAAATAAGATGGACGAGCGTAACCCTGACTCGCCTCTTGGTGTAGAAACTGTCATCGTACTAGGCATAATAGGAGAAATTGCCCTAACAGTGCACTTCATGGTTCATGATGTGGTGGTTTTCTAGGGTAGATTGTATGATTAGAAATTATTGTATCATGTATAATTATTTGTGTATTAACTTTAATTATTGGTGTATTATTGAAAATTATTGTATCTTAGTATTATCTTAAAGTAATTGGTACATATAGTTTTTATCGTCTATATTTCCTTTGCTTACTGTATGGCTTTATCTGATACTGTACTTTCTTTTATTGAGAGATAAACTTATTACTCCTCTAAACATGTCACTGTTTCAAGATAATATGATCGAACCTACGGCTGAGGGAGTCGATCCTGGGCCTATTATCCCAGATGTACTGACACAGTAGCGTAGACATCGATCTACTTATATTTGGGTAGGGCAATTAGAAGAACAAGTACTGTATGCAAGGCGTCATGACAGTGCATTTTGGGATGCTAGACCATTTGATCCCCGTGTAGTACAACTTATGGATGTAGCTGGATTCGGTGGAATCATCCATCTACCGTATATAAAAATTGATCATCCGCTTATTACGGCGTTGGTGGAGAGATGGCGCCAAGAGACACACACCTTCCATCTACCGGTTGGTGAGGCGACTATTACACTTCAAGATGTGGAGGTTCTATTCGGTTTACGCATTGACGGGTGATCCGATAATTGGTCGTGGGTTCAATTGATCACAAGAGGAGTTGTCTGCCTTGTGCGATGCGTTACTCAGTTTTCGACCCATTGACACGGAGCTAGACGGATCTCGGTTGAGATTAAGCGCAATCGAGCGAGCCCTGACTCAACCACTCCCACCAGACGCAACTGCAGATATAGTTGCCCAGCACACACGGTGTCGCATCATGCAGCTTCTTGGCGAATTCCTTTTCCCGGACAAATCCGGAAGTCGTGTTCATTTGCGCTTCCTAAGATATATCCGTGAATTAGAGTTGTCGAGTACCCTTAGTTGAGAAGTGCGACACTGGCACATTTGTATTGTTGTATGTGCAACGCTACTTCATACACGGTGCATCAAATCAGTGATCCCTTACTATTATTTCAGGTATGTAATAAAGTTAATTATGAGATTTAATTTTAAACTTATTAGTATTTTATTATAAAAATAATTATGATATTCTTGTTATAAAATTATTATTACTTTTGTAATAGATATGGGCATGTGAATGCATTCTTACGATCAGACCTGATAGAGTACGTCCAATAGAGAATGTTGCACAACATGCGCCCAGAGGAGTAGTATGACAGGGTCCATTAGAACTTTCTCGCACGCTAACCTATGTCTTGATTACGTATAGGGATCAGTTATATTGAATGTGAAACAATCATGTAAGTATTATATTTTTGAATGTACAGTCATATCAGTTTTATAAATTGTCATTATTTTTTTTTATACTAAACTCGAGTTAATTTGTGCAGTTTATTTGGCAACCATACAATGAGCACACGTTGACATCTCTCCCTCCATATTGCACGCATAGACGACAGATTTGGGTATCTGTCATATCACTATTATATTGGGAGACGATAGAGCTGCATCGACCCGATAGAGTTAGGCGACAATTTGGAATGCTGCAATTAATTCTTGATGCTGTTGACATGTGATCGAATTTGCACCGGCGTGACCTGCGTACTACTGGTGCTGGATGGGATGAGGTTGATGTGCTACACCGTGCTAATTGGATAAATCGGCATGCATACGTTATGACAGGGCAATTCACTTTTGGACAAGCGGTGGTTGCACCTGATTATACTGTTTGGTATTGGACTCGCACACGACGATTGATTGGCAATTCAACAATACAACAACCGAATCCTATGGGTTACCAATCTATTAGTTCAACACTTGAAGTATATGTAAGTAAATTTTTTTTCTAGTACATGTTTGTATATATAAATTATAATTTATATATATATATTTTTAATGACATTTTCTGAAAATGCATATGCAGACTGACGCGTTACACAGAATCTTGCAAATAAGTAACGAAGTGTCCCAAATTGATGATACATCGTACTCTCAACAAGGTTACGGAAGAGTATCAGATATTGTCCGGCGTACATTGACTGCTGGTGGCGAAGTAGATCGTCTGAATCGCATGCCGTATGAGCCATCTAGACGATCGTATTCTTCTGACCTAATACCACAGATTCCGCAACAAGTCCCTCGAGAAGTACCAATTCGAAAGGGCAATAGGCAGGTACGTCGGCGAGCTGCAGCGGACGAAATTCCGCAATAGGATCACTACTCACCTGTGCCGGCAAATGAAGGTGATTATGCTGCAGGTGATCCTGCAGCGATTGATGATTTTATTACGCCACATCACCTAGTATTCGATACTATGCGCCATTCTTCTGTTGGCGAGTATGATGTTGGTCCATCAAATGTGTGGTTTCCTCGACAGCATATGCAGTTTGAAGAGGATGCAAGTCCCTCATACGCTACAGAAGAATATGATGAGGGACCATCTGAACAACAACCTCAAGAACAACCTCCAAGACAAGTTCAGCACCCGAGGAACCGTCGAGGATTTCATTGTGGGACTAGCTGGCATCCATTTTTTAGATGATTTCTTTGTAATATGACTACTTGATATATAATTTTTTTTCTCAATATTTCATTGTTATAAAATTTTGCATTCTATTTTGAAATTCATAATTTTTTGTTTGAAATTAAAAAACGCTTGGTAATTCGCAAAATATTTTATCGATATTATTCATTAAAATATAAATTATTATTTTTGTAATTTATATAATTTTTTATTTATTATTGAGATTAATTTTTTTCTTTTTTACAAATAAATAATAATTATAATTAAATACTATAAATTATACATTTAAGAATAATTAAATTTAAAATTATTTTTAAGAGAATTACAAATAATATTTTTATATTTTATTTTATAGATAATTTTTAAAAATTATATAGAATTTTTTATTTTAAAAAATTTTTAAAACTTATTTAAAACGAAAAAAATAAAAAATAAATTAAAACAAAACAAAAAAATAGTGGGGAGTAACAAATTAAAACAAACAAAAGTAGCCTCGCGACTACCAGTCGCGAGGCAGTCGAATTCAACTTCCGAGGAATCGTCGAGGATTTCATTGTGGGACTAACTGGCATCCATTTTTTAGATGATTTTATTGTAATATGACTACTTGATATATAATTTTTTTTCTCAATATTTCATTGTTATAAAATTTTGCATTTTATTTTGAAATTTATAATTTTTTGTTTGAAATTAAAAAACGTTTAGTAATTCGCGAAATATTTTATCGTTATTATTCATTAAAATATAAATTATTATTTTTGTAATTTATATAATTTTTTATTTATTATTGAGATTAATTTTTTTATTTTTTACAGATAAATAATAATTATAATTAAATGCTATACATTATACATTTAAGAATAATTAAATTTAAAATTATTTTTAAAAAAATTATAAGTAATATTTTTATATTTTTTCTTATAGTTAATTTTTAAAAATTATATAGAATTTTTTATTTTAAAAAGACTTTTAAATTTATTTAAAATGAATAAAAAATAAAAAATAAATTAAAATAACAAAAATAGCCTTGCGACTGACCGTCGAGAAATGGTCAAAATTAAAAAAAAAATCAGAACAAAGATCAACGGGATACAAAATAATTCTTGCAATTGCCAATAGTGAGGTCATAGTTGACCTCGTTGTTAGCAATAGCGAGAAACCCCGAACTGAATATGGCTGCCTCCTTCATCTGTCCTCCTCGCTGTGTGTATTTCTAAATTTGATCCGATTTGGTCAAATCCCCCAAATATCCATTTCGAAGAAAGACGATGAATAATACAAACAGCATGCAATTGTCGGCAGTGGGGGTCCCAAAAATAGAAGCTTCCTTGTTGCAGCCAAAATGTCAGGAAGTGGTGAAGCCTTATCCCCAACGTAAGCCGGGCCAATGCAATCATTGTACTTGTTGATATGATGGGCTACAATGTGCCAGTGTTTGCTATTTCATTGAAGTAGGAGATGTCTATAACCATGAGTACCTGCTCAGCCGTTCTCATCTTCTAGCAACCTATCGCTCACTAAGACAACTGAAAATGAAGACGGCACTTCTTCTTTCAGTTATTTTTTCCATCTCTACTTTTCCCATCTTTTGTTCAGCTGCCAAAGCACCTGAGGCAGTGCATGACATTACTGGACGCAGGCTCCGAGTAGATCAACCATATAGCATTTTGCCTGCTAACAGGAGCTCGGGTCGCGGTTTTGTAATGGCTCTCACAGGCAACAAAACCTGTCCATTTGATGTGGTCCAAGCTCAAAATTTCTATGAAATCCCTTTGCAACTTTATCCAGTGAATTCGACAAGAGGTGATATCATCCGAATTTCCACGGATCTCAACGTTTTTTTTTGGAACACATACACCAGCTGCCTGTACCGGTACAGTAATTTTTGGAAGCTTGATCGTTATGATCCAGCAACCGGAAAGCATTTTGTGACAACAGGTGGAGCGAAAGGAAATCCTGGTCCAAAAACCTTTGCTAACTGGTTTAAGATTGAGAAATCTGGAGATAACTTTAAGTTTGTGTACTGCCCCTCAGTCTGCCGCAATTGCAAAGTCTTGTGCAAGGATGTCGGCATTTTTGTCCAAGATGGGAAGCGACGAGCAGCTCTTAGCGGTATGCCATTCGAGTTTAACTTTAAGAAGTTTACAGGCTACCCATAGTTATTTTTCTTTGCTGAAATATCTGCGGCCACAGGCTGGCCATAGTTTGCTAATGTTGTGAAGTTTCCTTTGATTTTCCCCCTTTCTTTGTAATAAAACGCAATAAGGAAAGCTTTCCCAAGTGTGTTCGGCAAATAATCGAAGTCATTCCACCTAAGTCTTCTCCCCTCCGTTTTTTCTGAACATGCGTAAATAACTGTTTTTCTATCTCAATACTCCCTCCATTATAAATGTTTTTATTTCTTAATTATATTTTATTTTGTAAAAAATCAACAATGTATTGGTTAAGTTTGGTTTGTCAATTTTTTGTATTATTATTAAACTTTTCTATTATAATTGCGTTAGTTTAATATACTATGAAATAAAAATTCAATAAATAATGTAAATAGTTAATGTAATTCAACTATCGATAAACTTAAGTTTGTGGGTCTTAAAGGAGTAAACAAATTCAATAAAATTTTAACAAAGTTACAAAAATATATTTATATCAATTATCTTGTGATTCTTATCTAGTGATTCTTAGTGGATTCTAAGAAAATACTACTCCAATATTCTTTTATCAAATTTTAAAAGATTTTTGTTGGACCCAACTAGGTTGATTGAATTTCCTTCAACCTTCGTTGCTACAAATACTTCATTTAACTCCAACAAATCTTCCCACAAAAAATGTATTTGATATAAAAAAAATGACTCAAGTTCCTCAATAGAATATGTTGTTATTCTAGTAATCAAGTTGAATAATGAAGCACACCTTAACAATGAGAATCAACAAAATGCAACAATGGTGTGTGCACTTCATGAATGCTCAGAATATTTACATGAATTCCTTACTCCCTTTCTCTTGACCAAGCTATGAGGATTTCTTTTCAGTTTTGTGCTTTTTCTTTCTTGGTTCCGCAAGTGCGTTGGTCGCTTTTATATAGAACAGCAAAGTAGTTATTTCCTAACCAAATTAGATGACTGTAAAAAATTCCAGATTTTCTAAATCTTTATTATCCCAATGTATTTTCTAAATCTTTTTCTTTATATAAGCATATTCTTGTATAATTAATGGGTGCTTATGTCTTTAAAATTAAAAATTTAAGGCGTTTAGTGATTTATTCTTATGAACATAGGAAATATCATGGTAATTTAATGATAATACCCGTTCCGTCATGCTTTGGACATAATATTATTATAAAGCAAAGTCATATTTAAAATATTATTATAAAATTAAAAATATATAAATTTGTTAGAAAATAGCTAAATTTTGCCAATAGAAGTAGACTTTAAACATAATAGTACACATGATAAATAACGAATAAATTGGAACAAAATGGTGAGATACATTATTAATACAAATGACAAAAGAAATTTAACTATATATTTGGTTGGGTGAAAAGAGAAAATAAAAGGGAATGGGATGTAAATTTAAACGTAAATAGGTCATTTACGTTAGTTTAGTTAGGAAAGAGAGATAAAAGGAGAGTAGATTAGGAAATGAAGCTCTATCTCTCAAAAAAATAATCTATCCAAATTTAAACATATTGGAATATAAATTAAGATAACGCTTTTTATTTACTTCCCTTCGACCCTAAACCAAACAAAATAGAAGTAAATTATATTTATTTCCTTTAATTGAAATAAAAATTCCTCTCCTTTGCTCTCCCCCTCCTTAGGATAAGTAAACTAATATGCATATTAAGTAGTACTTGTTTCCAAAATTTGAAAACACAATTAGTGCATTTTATGAGGATTAGAATAACATAATAAATATGGATTCATTGTTGGAACTAGAAGCCTAGGTTGATAATAGACAGGTAATGCATTTTTGCAAGATTGGTTGAATGCGACTAATTGTAGAGAAGGCGAGGCCAGCGAAACGTGGTAATAAATACTAGGAACAAGGGATTATAAGTTATCATTGAAGGAATACTAAGAATTTCCAGCTACATTACTTGGGGTATATATGAACTGTGAGAGTGGGATGATACTCGAGTAGATAAGGATTTCTCTAATATTTTACTAGTAAGGTTAACCACATTACATTAGCTTTGGAAAAGATTTGCAGTGAGAATAGTGTTAGGCATAGAATAGCTTAAATTGATTTTAACAATGTTGAGGGACATAAGCTCTTGGTTAGATTAGAAAGTATGGATTTTGGTCGAGCACAGTTTTATTTTTCAGGCATAAAGTAACTAAGGATAAGAATAAGGTAAACACCAATTACACTACAGGAAAAATCGCGATTTGCGACGAATTTTTTGCGACGGCTTCAATACCGTCGCTAATAGCGATCAATTTGCGACGATTTTCAAACAAGTAGCGAGTTGACCAAAACCGTCGCAATTTGCGACGGTTTTGCGACGGTTTGCGACGGCCAAAATACCCGTCGCAATTCGTAGCAAAATCATCGCTATTTGCGACAGTTTTGCGACGGTATTTATGCCCTCGCAAATTGCGAGGGTTTTGCGACGACGAGTTATTTTAAAAAAAATATTTTTAAATAAATTTTCGTACATCCGTCGCAAAACCCTCCCAATTTGCGAGGATTTTGCGATGGCCAATAAACCCTCGCAAATTGCGAGGGTTTTGCGACGGCGAGTTATTTTTAAAAAAATATTTTTAAATAAATTTTCGTACGTCCGTCACAAAACCCTCGCAATTTGCGAGGATTTTGCGACGGCTAATAAACCCTCGCAAATTGCGAGGGTTTTGCGACGGCAAAATATTTTTTAAAAATTTTTTTGAACGACCATCGCAAAACCCTCGCAAATTGCGAGGGTTTTGCGACGGCAAATAACACTCGCAATTTGCGAGGGTTTTACGACGATAAATTATTTTTTAAAAAAATATTTTTAAAATTTTTGAACGTCCATCGCAAAGTCCTCGCAATTTGTGAGGGTTTTGTGACGGTAGTTAGCCCTCGCAATTTGCGAGAGTTTTGCGACGGTAATTTATTTTTAAAAAAAATTGAACGTCCATTGCAAACCCTCGCAAATTGCGAGGATTTTGCGACGGCAATAACCCTCGCAATTTGCGAGGGCTTTGCGACGATCGATTATTTTTTAAAAAAATATTTAAAAAATTTTTGAACATCCGTCGCAAAGTTCTCGCAATTTGCGAGGGTTTTGAGACGAATTTTCGGCTCTCGCAATTTGCGAGAGTTTTGCGACGGTCAATATTTTTAATTAAAAAATAAATAAATGGCAAAATGTATAGAAAATCTCAAAACCCAAATTCGTCGCAAATTCGTCGCTAATACGTCACTAATTGCGACGAATTTGCGAGGGTTTTACAACAAAATAGGGTTTTAATCTTTTTTTTTAAATTTCTTTATGTGTTTATGTGATGGTGTATTTTGACAAATTTACTGAAATATTTTTAATAACATGTCTCAATTAGTGCATTTTATTATAATTTTGTATATGTAATTATGTCATGTTATACACCTAATGTATTGCATAAGTAAATGTATATAGTTAATTATGTTATGTTATATACTTATTCTAATATATAAGTATATGTATATAATGTATATAAGTATCTGTTTAGTTTAATATATATATATATATATATATATATATATATATATATACTATAACATGTAGGTATATATATACATATGTCTAATTTTTTAATCTATCACTTTGATTAAGTAGTGTATAAAGAAAAATAATTCAAATACTTGTTATTATTGTTGATATCACTAAAAAAATTATGAAATTTATAATGTAGAGATCAATTTGTAATGTTCTTCGTCTCCTACATGTTAATATATATTATACTAATTTAGCTATGTATATACATATGTCTAATTTTTTAATATATCTATTTTGTTAAGTAGTGTATAAAATAAAATATGTAAAGAAAAACAATTCAAATACTGTTATTATTGTTGAGATTACTAAAAAAAATATTGAAAATTATAATGTAGATATCGATTTGTAATGTTATTCATCTCGAACATATTAATATATATTATACTATATAGTTATATATATACATATATCTAATTTTTTTATCTATTTATTTGATTAAGTGGTGTATAAGTTAAAATATATAAAGAAAAATAATTTACATAATAATATTATTATTAGAATCATTAAAAAATAATAAAAATTATAATGTATAGATCGATTTATAATATTATTCGTATTAATTTATGAGAAATTAGCGAGGGTTTTATTTTTTCGTCACAAATTGCGACAAAATAGCTAGAAATTTAAAAAAAAATTAAAAATTTCCAAAATTTTTCACTCCCTCTTTTTTTTTTTTTTCCCCTCCTTCTTCCCCCTTCCTTCTTCCTCCTCAACTCCCCTCCCTCACCTCCCTCAAGGCCCCCCCCCATCCGGCGCCCCCCTCCCGCTCCCCCCTCCCTCATCCGCGCCCCCCTCCTGCTCCCCCTCCCTCATCCCGCGGCCCCCTCCCTCAACTCCCCCATCCCGCAGCCCCCCCCCTCAACTCCCCCCTGCTCTTCCTACCCCCTTCGACCCGCCCCTCGATCGGCGCTCGCCATTCTCGTGCTACTATCTTGTCGTTGTTCTTGAAGATGATTCGTTTGGGTAAGTAGTTAGAATTTATCTCTTGAACTACTTCATTATCTTATAAACTTTGGGCAGATTTGCATTTCCCCTGAAGCTTTGAAATTTGGGCGATTATTTGTGAATGAGCAGAGTTTGAATTGATGTATAAAAGTTGTATTGATGTTGGGGTTGAGTTTGAAGAGATTGTGAGTGACATGATGGTGGTTTGATGTGAGATTATTGATTTAAATTTGGAATTGTGAACTGGAATTGCTAAATTGTTAGTTGGAATTGTTGTCCTTTTTTAACATTCAATGTGTTTTGATCTATACTTATAGTGCATTCTTTTTTACCCTGTTATAAAAAAATTACTACTTTGATCAAATTATATGGGAACTATGTTTTAGCTATATAAACCATTATAAATTAATTTGATTGGTTATGATGCCATAATAGGAAGGTTGATTTCTAATTAGTTTAGTAATCTTATTACTTGATTATAATAATATATTTGTCTCTCTAGTGGAAGATTTAACTCTAGTAGAATGCTTTGAAGGCTCTTTTATGTGAGAAATCCGTTTCCTTAGATTATGAAGATGTAGGAGGTGCGTGTTGTTCATATAAATTGCCTTTTTGTTGAATTCAAATGTTGGATTCCCCGTGAGTAATGGGTGATTACTCCTCCTGGGTAATGGGTGATTACCCCTAGTTATCTTTTTATTTATTTATTTATTTATTTGTATAAATGAATGATCTGTCTTTGTTGTTTGCAATTGCATTTTGATTGTATAATTTTGAGGTGGCCTTGTGCCTGGAAAATGTCCAATTACAGGGAGACTCGTCAAATTTTTTTCAAAATCTGCCGCTACTTAATGTGGAATAAAATAACTACCCTTATCTTGGAGTGTATTATTCGATTGAGCATGAGTATATATCCCATAATAGCATTATTATTAAAAATAATATTGCTAATAAGAATAAGAATAGGAGTAATGAAATGAGTAATAATAATAATTTCATATATATGTCGATGTTAATAATAGCATGAATAATATACGTTATAGAGAGAGTTTAAACAAATATAAACATTGGAATGAAAATAAATAAAATGTTATTATTTAACCATTGGAATGTGTAAAATAAGAATATAATTAGCTTTAATAGTATTTAATCTTAATCAAATTCCTCAATTAAGATTAAATACTTGGTTAAAACGTATATATTGAAGGTGTAATTGTATCCAACGATAGCAATTGTAAATTCTATGTTTTGGACCTCTTTTTGTTAGATAATAGAAAGGAAAATGTAATTATACTTATCTTCCTTTTGTTTAAGGGGTGATTTTAATTATTGAGTTGATTGTTCTTTTCTCTCATTTAGACGTCATGGAGGATCGTAGTTGGATGTATAGAAGGCACGCTTCAGGTGTAAAAGGGATCACTATTGAATTTGAGGAAGGGGTTAAGGCTTTTTTGACATTTGCCTTATCAAATGCAATGTCAAGTGTAATTAGATGCCTGTGTGCAAAATGTAAGAATAAAAAGTACCTGGATCCAGCACAAGTTAAGCTCCACCTGTGGAAGTCTGGATTTGTGCCTAGGTATTACCGGTGGACATGTCATGGTGAGCCATTCGAGTGTCCCTCAAGTGTGTCTACCTCAATCCCAGAATCTGATTCACATCAAGAAAATCGGTCTCGCGAAATGGTCTTAGACGTAGCAGGACCCGACTTTCCCCCTGAAGCTCCATCAGCAGTTCATTTTGAAGAGCTACCTAATGTGGAGGCACAAAGGTTTTACGATATGTTAAAGGCGGCAGAGACTCCTATATGGGATGGATGCACACAACATTCGCAGCTTTCATCGGCTTCAAGGTTATTAAACATTAAGTCCGAAAATAACCTCTCGCGTAAAGCCTTTAACGATGTTGTGCAATTGATGAAAGAGGTTGTGCCTAGCGATAATACGATTCCCGATGATTTCTATCAGATGAAAAAATTAGTGGCTGGGTTGGGTTTGCCGGTACAAAAAATAGATGTATGCAATAATGGATGCATGCTTTACTGGAAAGATGACATGAATCGTAGAGAGTGTAAATTTTGTGGCCATCCTCGATATGCACGAGAAAAAGGTTGGGAAGAACACAAGTAGAAGGGAAATTTCATTCAAGAAGATGTATTACTTCCCGATAACACCGAGGCTACAAAGATTGTACACTTCCAAAACAACAGTTGAACACATGAGATGGCATGGAGAGAGCAGATCGGAGAAAGGCACAATGAGTCACCCTCGTGATACTCGAAGCATGGCAACACTTTGATCGAATATATCCCGAGTTTGCAAAAGAAGTACGGAATGTCAAACTTGGTTTATGTACGGATGGATTCTCACCATTTGGGATGTCGGGTAAGCAATATTCATCCCGGCCGGTCATTCTCACACGTATAATCTCCCCGTGGATGTGTATGAAGGATCCGAGTCATGTTTTTAACAATCATTATCCCGGGCCCCAAGAATCCAAAGCACCGGTGGATGTTTATTTACAACCCTTGATAGACGAATTAACCAAATTGTGGTTTGAAGGTGTCACCACTTATGACATATCGAAGAAACAAAACTTCCAACTACGGGCGGCACTTTTGTGGACTATTAATGATTTTCCTGCATATGGTATGTTGAGTGGCTGGAGCACTGCTGGGAGACTGGCTTGTCCATATTGTATGGGCAATACAAAGTCTTTTCATCTACAAAATGGTGGGAAACAATCATGGTTTGATCTGTCACCGTCGTTTCTTACCATCGGATCATCCTTACAGGAGGGATACGAGATCTTTTAGGAATGATAGAGGTTCTGAGACATCACAGCCTGTGCAATACCCTACTGGTGAAGAAATCTGGGATAGTTTGTCTACATGCCTTGAATCTACATGCCTTGAATCTTTTAATTTTTATTATTTTAAATTCCATCACATACAATTTTGTTTCACAATTTTGTCTAATTGTCGGGAATCTCATCTCCTTCTTTTTTTTTGCAGGAATCTTTCGTTTAGACTTGTACAGCCCGGAGGATTTTTGTTATTCCTTATTATATTCTTTTTTGGTGTAAACAACAAGGTAGTTTATATATTGTATTGTTGCTGTATTGACAGACAATTCACAAGGACAGAGGCATTTATAATTTTTAGCTTGATTTTTAACTATATCTAACATTTTAATTGGAACCCCGTGAGTGATGGGTGATCATTCCCCGTGAGTGATGGGCGATCATTCCTCTTGGGTAATGGGTGATTACCCCTAGTTATCTTTTGAATTTTTCTATATTTAAAAGATCTGTCTTTATTGTTTGTAACAGCGTTTTGGTTGTCAAATCTTGAGGTGGCCTTGTGCACGGGAAATGTCCAATTATAGGGGAGACTCTGTCAAATTTTTTTAAAATTCAATTTACAAGTACAATGTTTATTTTGACATATCCATCATCGACAAAGCATTATTATTGTATTACTTTAAACTAGCGAATAGATATAACGTTTCAATGTTATTATTCTTTTATCATTTTTATTCACGGTTATTTACATCCTTCTTTTGGAGTGGGCTTCGTCTTTATTGGTTACTTATTTTTCTTTTTTCATCTCCTTTAGCAATGTCTTCTAATGAAGGATCATTGAGGGAGGGGAGTCGGGAGGGTCGGGAGCCTTATACTCCATCCCCTACTCGGCTATAAAGGCTTTCGAGTGCCTCATTCATTACATGGCTCTATTGGAGATGAGGGAGTACCATCCCCGACTTTTCAATCATCCGTCGCTTCGACTTCGCATTCGTTGGGTTGCAAGTTACGGACTCCAGACCTTGGATTGTTCCACGGGGAAACGGGTAAGTAACATATTCATACTTTGTAAGATGTTGATTATTAGTTCAATTATTATTATTATTTTTGAGATTAACATAACTATATTGTACATTGTCATTGCACCAAAAATAGGTTCGCCGGCTCGGACAAATGTGTCCGAGAAATTTCAAATATAATACGACGAGTACTTCACTGGTTCGTATCCGACATACACGCACGTCCCGATAACCGTGCGAGACTTATGGTTTCAAGAATTTGGGGTAAGCAATTTTTGAGTATTTTTTATCGTTTAAGTACTATGTTATATGTTAATCGAAATCTTAATCATGATCATGCAGAAATATTTTCGGTGGAGGGAAGAGTATGCTTCGCTAATTCGATCAACTTGGGAAAAGAAGTGTCGGACGCGATTTTCGGACATAATGTCTAGGCTGAGGAAGAGGGATGATTGGGTATGTCCTCATTGGATAGAGGCACGGTATTGGAATGACATTTGCGAGTGCTTGGAGATCGGAGAAGTATCGAAGCTCTCATCCACCAACAAAAAGAATCGTGGGAGTAGTTTGCACCCATCTTGGAGGGTCTATTTCGTTCACGAGAACACGAGGACCGTTTGGTAATTCACCTACATGCCTTAATTAATTATTAATCTAAATTGTTTTATTACAAATTTATGTAAGATTGTAATGATTACATTGTGTTAACATAAATGTAGCGGGCCGAGGAGGGGAGTTCTTTTAGCTACACGAGACATGTTTGAGACATTACATGTCTTTCGGAGCGGAGCCACAAAAGGGTCGGTTTGTCGGTGAGCGATCTCGCCGGACATTGGTACTATATAGATTAAATATGTTGAAATTCTTTATACTTGTGTGGAATTTGTATTTTATTTTGATAATTACTATTGACAATTCTTTTTTTTTTTTTTTAGGATGAGGTGCGAAATCTCATACGAGCACTCCTCGATCCGAGTCTAGTGACTACGTAAACTCTGTTGTTCCTCTTGATGAAAAAGCCATGTTTGTAAAGGCACAAGGCGGGTTCAAAAGGGGACGAGTTTTGGGTTAGGCTCGGAGGCGACACATGTTCGAACTAGACTGTCTCAAAGTGGATTGCATGCATCTTCTCCTACACAAGTTGATATTGGACATCTAGTAGAGCAAAGGGTTCAACGAGCTGAGCGGAGATTCAATCGACAAATAGACTTGTACCGGGACTTCATGAGGCAACAGCGAGTCTACATTTGGTGGTTGGATGGCAGCTATGTCGGACAAAATGGGTATTCCTGCACCATCTATGCCATCCATAGAGGAGATAGAAGCGCGCATTGCGGCTGCTAATGCGAAGATGAAGATCCAAATGTTGACGATGGATTTGATCCAGTGATGAGCACCCGGGCCCACGTAGGGGCTCTCGTTCCCCTCCTCCACCTCCTTCTGCAATTGCTCCTTCATTGCTTACATAAACTTATTATATTTATTTTTATACTCTTTATACACTATTACTTATTTTTGTGAATTATTTTACTTTTTTAGATACTTATTATGTATTTTATATTATATTTTAATATTTAATTATATTTATTTGGGTTTATTTTTAATTTTTTATAGTATTTTTTTGGATTATGAACATAGTGTTGATATTTATTTGTATAATATTTCGGGGTTGATTTATAGGGTAATAATTTAAAATAAATATAATAATAAAAAAATTTATTGCAAAACCCTCGCAATTTGCGAGGGTTTTGCGAGGGTCAAGTCGTGCCCTCGCAAAACCCTCGCAAATTGCGAGGGTATTACGACGATTTTGCGAGGGTCACGACTTGGGGTTAATTCTCCCATCGCAAAACCGTCGCAATTTGCGAGGGTTTTGCGAGGGCTAACCTTGTGCCCTTGCAAAACCCTCGCAAATTGCGACGGTTTTGCGAGGGTCACGACTTGGAGTTAATTGTCCCCTCGCAAAACCCTCGCAAATTGCGACGGTTTTGCGAGGGTCACTTTTTTTCGTCGCAAAATCGTCGCAAAAATTGTTCCTCTGGTGAAGTTTGACCAAAAAATATTCGTCGCAAAACCGTCGTAAATAGCAACGAATTTTTTTTGCCCTCGCAAAACCGTCGCAATTTGCGACGGTTTCCCATGGCCGTCGCAAATTGCGACGTTGTTTGCGACGGCTAAAACCGTCGCAAAAACGGTCAGCGACAGTTTTGCAACGGTTTTTAGCCGTCGCAAATGGCGATTTTTTCTGTTGTGTTAGGAGTAGGGTATTGACAGTCGAAGCGACCTAAGAATGACACAGGAAGGTAGAAAATTTATTGGTAATAGAAATTCCATTAGGGGATTCACAACCCTTGCGTTGCCTTAAGCTCGATTACTACAAACCGATACGCCATGTTTGTAGGATGAGAAATGTATAAGTGCCCAAGCGTCCAAGAGAAGATCCATAGTTGAATATATGGTAACCTCGCCAGGAGAAGAATTTTTAGCAATGTAGGCAGATGAATCAAAGGAGGAAACTATATTGGAGATCTCCTTAGGTAAGGGGGCACACTTCTTGACTTTGCCTCTTTTCTTTCCCCTTTGAGTGTTTTCAGTCTTTCCTTGATGTTGGATACTTTTTCCTATTAAATTTATAACTTAACCTATAGTGTAGGGGTAAGCAAGGTAGTTAGTGATTGGACTTGTCACCCATAGGCTAGATCTGCCAGATGATTTAAACTAGAATAAATAACGAATTCCATGTATCTCAATTGAAAAAGTATAATCCTGACTCAGATCGTGTGTTGAACGACAAGCCTTTGTTTTTGCAACCTGACCTAAGTTATGTAGAGAAGCCTGTCAAGATTTTAGATCAAAGCATCTCCTTAAGTGCCTCTCAATTGAAAAGCAGATACCGATAGTGAAAGTCTTGTGGGAGCATCATGGTGCTCAGGATGCTGTATGGGAAACATAAGATTGAATGAGGCAAAAATATCCCGATTTTCTGTAAAGATATGATGTTGTGAATTTCGAGATGAAATTCTTTTAAGGAGATGAGGATGTAAAACACCACCTAAAACTACCCCTATGATGGGGAAAAGGGTTTGAATTTCACAGCATATTACAACTACATTTGATTTTCAAAAATGAATTGATGTGTGCTCTGTAGTGCTTAATTATGTTTTTGTTGAGTATTTGTGTGATTAGGAATTCTCATTTTAAGTGAAGAAGGTTTTGGATTATGATATTTGAGATAGGAGAGTAGGTGACTTTGGGTATGGATAAAAGTGAATTATTTTGGAAGAAAGATCACAAGAGTGGTTGTGTTGTGGTGGTAAGAGCTTAGTCTTTGTTTCCTAATAACTTGAGTTCAAATCCTAGCTTGAGCAAATTGTTTTTTTTTTAATCCTTATCCATTTTTGCTGGATTATACCTTTTCAGAAGCTATTTAAAAGTTTCTTACACGCCTTAGATTTAAGAACGGTGTTTTGATGTCCTAAGAAGGCTTAAATTCAAACTTGAACTCCCTACTTTCATATTCATGTCTTAACCATTCTGAAATTCAAATTTCTCATGTTGTTTTTCTCTCCAAAATCTCCAATTCTATTGGTTTTTTATTTAGCCAGAAACTCTATGGTCATTTCCTATAGACAGCACAATTTACTTCCATATCTTGTGACCAAAATGAAACGTTCACAGTTTTTTGCTACAAGCAGCATTCTCTCTCTCAGATTTCTTTAACACGAAAGTTGGCCAAGGAATGCCATGGAAGCACCTAGCACTTCCCCTAAGTTTCAGCAGCAAATCTCTAATTCAAAAGGTTTTGAATTTGAAACAAAACCAAGAGAGTCTCCTTCAATCTCTTAACCATGTGGCCCCTTTGTAGGCTGGGATTCCCGCCTTTAGTTTCTTCATTTTACCATTCCTAGAGCACTCGGATACACTAGAAGCAAGAACAGTCGAGCACCATCCTTATTCCCATCTCAATCATCAAGAAACCAAGTGCAGTCGAGCACTCGGATACATTGAAGCCTTCTGTTTTTCCTTTCAAAACCAAGCTTGGAGAGAGAGCAAGCCATGGACCTCCTTGCTCAAGCCATGGACTGCCTTTCACTCTCAAATTGAAGCCATGGATCGGCTTCAATAAAGCCTGTGACCGGCTATCTCCTGAGCTCAACTTCTTCTCTTTCTTTCTTCTACCATGGCAACTGAGGATACTCTCCATGGCTGCACCTCAAATTGCTCCTACCTTTCCTCCATTTTTAACTTTTGAAATTCAAGATTTAAACCTCAGAAAATCTCTATGAACATTCTTCTCTCGGATCATCCAACTGAGCCATTCCAGAGGACTATAACAGTTCATTATTTCACTCAGAAGCATCACCACTCTTCTCTTTCTTTTAATTTCTCCTGCTCAACTCTCGGTCACCATATGTGGACCACCATCTCCCCAAACCACCATCATTTCCTCAACTTCTCTCTCAAATTCAAAATTTAAGAGCCTGGTTTCACTCCTAGAAATCCTCTTGAGATACCTAAACACACTTAAGCACGGTACAAGAAACCTCTGGACTCATTTTATTCGTTCATTAATTTTCTCTAGCCACCGAAACTCATCTGCAAACATTCTTGTTCTCTCTAATTTGCTCCCAAAAGCCCAAGAATACCAAGAACACACACTCCTAATCTTTAACGTCTTAGCCATTTTAAAACACTTTAGTCCACTCCAAATTACTCAAAACAGCCTAGCACACTTCCAGACTTCCATCCATCGAATCCTAAACATTAAACTCACTCAATTGCTTTCCTCCTAAAGATCAATGTTAGGAACTTTTCCCTCACGGTTTAGCATAGCAAAAGGTATGATATTTGGATTTTCTCTCTTCTTCTTCTTTCTCCCTTTCCCTCTACCTCCTTCCTCTCGTTATTCTCTCTCTCTCTCTCTCTCTCTCTCTCTCTCTCTCTCTCTCTCTCTCTCTCTCTCTCTCTCTCTCTCTCATACACATGAAACCAATATTGATAGCCCTTTCTTTTTCGGCACTTTTTCTCTTGCCGCTCGTTGGATTCAGATTGATCTCAATCAAGAAAGGATTGGAGGTTGATCTTTAAGGCATTCAGTTTTCAGAGACTTGATCATCAAACAACATCATCCACAAGCGAGTTATTCGAATCACTGCCAAGTAAACTTTGTCTTTGTACTTTTAGACTCCTATAAAGTCAAGTTGTGGGATTGTATCTAGATGATGATGTAGGTTCGAATATGCTAGGGCTGTTTTTTTCACTTTCATTATGCTATTGATGGAGGATAGGGTAAACATGCAATAAGGTGATGAGTGTGATCTAGGTGTTTTGTTTTGTAATATATGTTGAATGTATTATGAGACGTTATTGTTACATATAAAGTATCGACATGCTTATGTGTTAACCAGATTAAATCTCGAGAATACGTGAAAACGGATCATACCTTTGTAGATACCGTCTTCACAAATACGATTCTTGAATTCTTTGGCCTTCTGGTAATGCTCCAGACCCCCAAGTCTTCTTCAATGTAATCCCCTTGGACCAGAAAATTGCTAAACGTATTTTATTTCTCTCTTTGTTGAGGGTGGACTCATACAAAAAAAGAGAGAAAAACTCAGAGAACAACAATGTATCTCGCGTATATCTGAAATAGAGTTATCTCCCAATATGTATATTGGACTCTATCTCATAATACAAATCCTGATAGAATAAGAAAAGTATAGTTGAATACAACTATCTCCACTTATCATATTCCATCTAAAATACGATTTTTTATTTTCTGCAATTTTCATTAATAAATTACAAATAAATTATAATTTAGTATTGTCCCATAATTAGGAGCCACTGAAGGGACCTGACCGGATACAATTAGACTAAGCTACAATAAATTATTTTGTCAATAAAAATAATTTATTAATTACGTTCTACTCCACTAAAAGAACGTAACTGTACTCTTAGTCTAATCGCAATTACTGGAGTCAATAATCATATCCATTAATTGATCGATCTAACAAATTACCCCCGTCGATCAATATAATACTTTGAATGAGGCAGTATGACCACAGTGCCCCTCATTCAAAACCTCAATTCTCATCTTCAATTTGATAGTACCATGTGACCACGTCACACTTACAAAATGAATTCAATAGACACTATTGAATTACTGAGTTCAGATTTAACTGTCTCTTAGAAGAACTCATGAGGAAATGATCTTGCCTATTAAAGGTGACAGATTCCATATTGCATAACAATTATTTCATATTTATTTCACTTTAATTCCCAAGATGTCGAGATATTGATTATCAAGTTAATCTCACTCTTTGGCAACTCAAGGAACTTCAAGTTAGTAAATATAAATAATTGTTTGCTCAAGATTAAGGTATTATGTACGACAATCTTTTAATATTTTATTTGTATGGTCTATTCCACAAATAAATATTGATGGTCCATTCAATATATCAAAATATATCCTTAATTTTATTACCAAAGTCAAAGACAGACTTCAATAAAATTAAGACGATCTTTCAAAATAAATTGCCCAAATTTATTTTAGATCGCGGATAATTTATTTCGAACTAAATTATAAATCAAGTCTTTCTGTGTTTAACAAATAAATACTTGATTTATAATATCTAAATAATTCGTGGACAAACAGGCTCAAACATAATTTATACATACAAATATATAAAAATATACTTTATTTAATTTCAAAAAATACAACCATTGTATTTACTCGATGGGCATATCTAACAAAAATTCTCCCACTTGTCCTAGAGTAAATGGGACATGTCAGAAATACCCATACTTTCTATATGACTTCCAAAAACATTTACAGGTAAACTTTTAGTAAAAGGATCAGCAAGATTTTCAGCAGAAGAAATCTTGTACACTTCTACATCTCCACGTTGAACAATCTCCCTAAGTAGGTGATATTTACGTTCAATGTGTTTACCACGCTGATGGCTGCGTGGTTCTTTTGCATTTGCCACTGCACCACTGTTGTCACAGTACAAACTAATGGCTTGAGATGCAGAAGGAACCACTTCAAGTTCTATCAAGAACTTTTTCAACCATACTGCCTCTTTAGCTGCTTCACAAGCTGCTACATATTCAGCTTCCATTGTAGAGTCAGCAATACAAGATTGTCTGATACTTCTCCACACAACTGCACCACCACCTAAGGTGAAAACAGAGCCTGAGGTAGACTTGCGAAGATCTCTATCAGCTTGAAAATCAGAATCGGTGTAACCTTTAGGTACCAATTATGGAGTTGAGTAAACTAGCATATATCCTCGAGTTCTACGAAGATACTTGAATTTATGCTTAACTGTTGTCCAGTGTTCCGGTCCTGGGTTTGACTGATATCTACTGACCATCCCAACAGCATGACAAATGTCTGGACGAGTACAAAGCATAGCATACATGAGACTTCCTACAGCTGATGCATAAGGAACTCGTTTCATGTACTCAACCTCATTAGGAGTTTTAGAACTATGCTTCTGAGATAACTGAATTCCATGTCTGAAAGGCAATTGACATTTCATGGAATTTTGCATAAAAAATCTCGTCAGTATTTTGTCAATATATGAAGCTTGAGATAAAGCTATCTGTCTGTTCTTTCTATCTCGAAGGATCTGAATGCCCAGAACATATCTTGCTTCTCCCAAATCCTTCATATCAAATTGTTTACCCAACCAACTTTTCACCAATGTTAATGTTCTTACATCATTTCCAATGAGAAGGATATCATCAACATACAGTATGAGAAAAATCACCTTACCATCTATAATTCTCTTATAGACACAAGGTTCATCAGGATGCTGATCAAAATCATAAGTTTTAATGGCTTGATCAAATCTGATATTCCAAGATCTAGACGCTTGTTTAAACCCATATAAGGACCTATTCAACTTACAAACTTTTTGTTCTTGACCTTCCTGGATAAAACCATCTGGCTGTACCATGTAGATACATTCGTCAAGATTTCCATTAAGGAAAGCTGTCTTGACGTCCATTTGCCATACTTCATAGTCGAAGTGAGCTGCAATGGAAAAGAGGATTCTTATAGACTTTAGCATGGCCACAGGCGAGAAGGTTTCTTCATAGTCAATACCTTCTCGTTGGGTATAACCCTTAGCAACCAATCTAGCTTTGAAAGTTTTCACTTTCCCGTCTACTCCTCTTTTTCTTTTGTAGACCCATTTACACCCAATAGGTTTTACCCCATTAGGCAGGTCCACAAGATCCCAGACAGAGTTAGTGTACATGGATTTCATTTCTGAATCCATTGCACTCTTTCAATGGTCTGCGTCTACGTCCTCTACAGCTTCTTTATACGTAGTGGGGTCCTCTTCTTCCTCAAAAGAGACTGCTTGAAAAGCTTCTCCATAGAGTAAGTATCTAGAGGGACGTCGAATGACTCTCCCACTACGTCTAAGCTGTGGAGGTTCCTGGACAATTGGACTTTCCTCCTCTTCGTTGACTGGAACTAGATCTGCTGATTCCTCAACGACTGGATTTTGAACAGGGGCAGGAGATTCTTCCACTCTATGTCCCGAAGAGTCAGTGGGTATAGAAGGTGTAACATCTATTTCTCTCCCATTGGAATCTGGCATGTTAAGTGGCATAGATATGAATCCTCCACGTGAATCTTGAGTATAGGTCTCAGTAACCATTTGCTTAGGATTATCTCCCTTGGTTTCTTCCAAAATAACCCTACTCTTAGACCCTCGTTCTTCTATGTACTTGTCCTCTAAGAAAATTGTATTTGTGCTTACAAATATTTTCTTATCTTGAGGACTATAGAAGTAGTATCCCCTTGTTCCTTTTGGATATCCAACAAACAGACATAAATTTGATCGTGATTCCATTTTATCCATCTTTCCCTTTAGCACATATGCAGGACAACCCCAAATCCGGATGTGCGTCAAATTAGGCTTCCGCCCATTCCACAATTCCAATGGAGTCTTAGGGGCAGACTTTGATGGAACCATATTCAATATGTATGTCGCAGTTTGTATAACATACCCCCAAAAGGATGTACTGAGTGTAGAGAAGCCTAGCATTGTTCTTACCATGTCTAACAAGGTCCTGTTTCTCCTTTCTGCCACTCCATTTTGTTGAGGAGTGCCAGGTGCACTTAGTTGAGATAAAATCTCATTTTCTGATAAGTAAGATCTAAAGTCATAGGATAGATATTCTCCACCTCGATCTGATCGAAGTGTCTTAATGTTCTTTCCTAACTGCTTCTCAGTCTCAGCCTTAAATTCTTTGAATTTTTCTAAGGCATCAGACTTATGAGTCATTAGGTAAACATATCCATATCTTGAGTAATCATCCGTAAAAGTAATGAAATACTCATATCCACCTCTAGCTTGGACACTAATTGGTCCACATACATCAGAGTGCACTAATTCTAAGACTTCCTTTACTCTATTTCCTTTTGAAGGAAATGATCTTTTGGTCATTTTACCTTCCAAACAAGATTTACAAACTTGAAGAGGTTCTACCTGTAAGTCACTTAAAGGACATTCTTTTACAAGTCTTTGAATCCTATTTAGATTAATATGACCAAGTCTAAGATGCCATAGGATAGTCTCATTAGTAGGAGATAACTTAATGCGTTTATTAGTTTCAGTATGATATAATGAACTGTTGGTAGGTTTCAAAACATACAGATCATTATTTAAATTTCCACAACATATCAAAGAGTTATTCAAAAATATCTCTACTGAAAATTTATAAAATTTAACAGAATATTTTTGTTTGAATAACAAAGAAACCAAAATCAAATTTCGATAAATGTTGGGAACATAATAACAATCTTTCAAAACCAAATGTTTATTATCAAAATAAAGATAAACATCTCCAACAGCTCTTGCAGATATCACTGATCCTGTGCCAACCCTTAGAGTATGCTCTCCTTCATTGAGATGTTTGGTTACTTAGAACCCCTGCAATGAATTGCAAACATGGTTAGTGGCTCCAAAATCTACTATCCAAGTATTTGTAGAATCAACCACTAAACAAGTTTCAATGTAGGATAACTCACCAGTACCTTGCTTGCGTTTAGCTAAGTAATCTGGGCACTGTGACTTCCAATGTCCATTTTGCTTGCAGTGGAAACATTTGCCTTTAGGTTTTTCATCCACTCTTGCTTTCTTAACCTGCTGCTTAGGCCCTTTATTATTATTCTGCTTCCTTTTATTTCCTCCTTTGCCCTTAGGCTTGGAAGAGGAAGATCCAGCATGAGATAAAACAAGAGCATTGCCACTTCCCACTTTTAGGGTTGCATCGGCGCTCTCAAGCTCCTTCATTAACTCTGTAAGAGATATTTCCATCTTGTTCATGTTATAATTAATTTTGAACTGTGAAAACATCTCTGGAAGAGTTTCTAGAGCCATGTCAACCTGAGTCTCAGGCTTAATTTCAGCCCCTAAGACCTCTGCCACATTAAACTGAGCGATCAATTCTAACATATGATCTCTCACGGGCGTTCCAGGTTTCATGCGCATATTCATTATGCGCCTCATTGCTGCTTGACGGGCCTGACGTCCTTTGTGCTCAAACATTTGCTTGGAGGCTTCTCATGATGTCTGTAGCGGTTGTCATGTTCTCATGTTTCTACTGCAACACATTTGAGATAGATCCCAAAATGTAGCAGCGAGCCATCTCATCAGAACTCAACCACTTATCATAAGCCTCCTTTTGTTCGCGCGTGGACTGTTTAGTAGGCTTAGCAGGACACGGTTCAATTAGCACATATTTGAGCTTCTCAGCAGTGAGTACAATTATGAGGTTCCTTTTCCAATTAATAAAATTTTCTCTTACCAGTTGGTTCTTAGTTAAAATTTGGGATAAAGTGTTGGAAGTCATTTTTCTGAAATTAAATAAAATAAAACATATGAGCCATATATCATATCATGATGCATGATCAATATAAAATAGTATGATGCATGATCAATATGATAATATTTTAAGTAGTAATAGAAACTACTATCAAAATATGACAACCTAAAACTCTACAGTAACATGTACCTCTATAGGAGATAACAATGTAACTTATAGTTAGGTCAAAATCCACAACGTAAAACCCCAAAGTAATATGCACCTCTATAGGAGATAATAATATAACTTATAGTTAGGCCTGGATCATCCCACTAAAATTTATATATCTTGCATCTAAACGCAATATTAATTTTAGTGTTATTAATATTTTGGCCATCATAGATATTATTTGGATATTCTATAGGAAGTCCTTATAATATCTTTGATTTAAGTGTAACACCTATATTCAAAATTTATTATTATTATTTTTAATATAAAGTTTCCAATCCAACCACATCACCTATAGGGTAATTATGAATGAATTAAAATAATAATAATAATAATAATAATAATAATAATAATAATTATTATTATTATTATTATTATTATTATTATTATTATTATTATTATTATTATTATTATTAAAGTTTTGGTGCCCAATCTAGTAACTAATAAAACGTAGCCTTCCTATAGGGAGACCATTTAAAATGGCACGAAGCAAACATCAATTTTACCAATGGGCTTATAGGGGAGGCCAAAGGTTAATTAAAATTAACCATCTCACACTTAATTTTTTTTTAATTAATTAATAAAAATATTAATTTATTTATGCATAACTAAATAGTACCTAGAGCGGTGTTAATGCAAACTATATGGCATGTTAACATGAATGATATATAATTCAACTAAATTAAATAGTAAAAACTATAAAATAAAAATAAAAATAATTTTATGGCCAACCTATATTCAAAAATAAAATTGCAAAATTACAATTGAAAATCTAATTGGCTAACAAAATAGTCAACCTTCAATCTTCTGCAATATAATTCTATTACAGCAATCTTAAGTCACATGTTTTATGGTGGTGTAGTGGCTAGGATGTTGCACTTCCAAGTTTGAAGTCTTGGAATCAAATCCCACCTCAACCCCTTTCTCCCATTTTATTTTGATTAAAGAAAATGGGAGCCCAACCCAATGTGCAGCCCAGCGCAACTCATTGGGCAATTTTTTTTTTTGCCCAGCTGCGCAGGCCCGCTGGTCCAAGGCCAATGCAGCCAGGTGCTGGCTCTGCTGACCCATTTGGGTCAGCCCAAGCAACAATGCCATTTTTTTTTTTTTTGCCGCTTGCTGTGGAACGCCGCGCATGAGCAATTGGCAGAGGAATTTCTATTTCGTCAAATTCTTCGTGCGCCGAGCTTCATGCCGCCAATTACAATTTTTTTTAACATAAAAATAAAATTAAAATAAACAAAAAAAAAAAAATAAAAAGGGAAACATGGAGATGTAATCTACCTCTTTTGTTACAAGGCTCGATAATACTTATACATATTCATCGAATCAAAAACTATGGCCATAAAATTATTTTGAACAAAATTAATCAAACCATTCACCATGAACATAAATGCATTATTCCTACACCGCTCAACTAAATATATGCATAAAAGATTTAATCTTAACACATAAATACATATCAAAACATGTCTCTGATACCAATTGTTACATATAAAGGATCGACATGCTTATGTGTTAACCAGATTAAATCTCGAGAATACGTGAAAATAGATCATACCTTTGTAGATACCGTCTTCACAAATACGATTCTTGAATTCTTTGGACTTCTGGTAATGCTCTAGACCCCCAAGTCTTCTTCAATGTAATCCCCTTGGACCAGAAAATTGCTAATCGTATTTTGTTTCTCCCTTTGTTGTTGTTGAGGGTGGACTCGCCCAAAAAAAGAGAGAAAAGCTCAGAGAACAACAATGCGTATATCTGAAATAGAGTTATCTCCCAATATGTATCCTAATAGAATAAGAAAAGTATAGTTAAATACAACTATCTCCACTTATCATATTCCATCTAAAATACGATTTTTTATTTTCTGCAATTTTTATTAATAAATTACAAATAAATTATAATTTATTACTGTCCCATAATTAAGAGTCACTGGAGGGACCTGGCTGAATACAATTAGACTAAGCTCCAATAAATTATTTTGTCAATAAAAATAATTTATTAATTACGTTCCACTCTACTAAAAGAATATAACTGCACTTTTAATCTAATCGCAATTACTAGAATCAATAATCATATCCATTAATTGATCGATCTAACAGTTATAACTTTATGTGTTGTCACTGTTACGATTTATTACTAAACCCGAGAACCCCGAACCTGAAAACACGAGTAAGCCTCTCGTTTTCCTCTGCTCCCATTGCTCTTTGTCCCTGGTTGTCAGCCTCCTTTCCATAACTCTATGCAGCGCAGCCTTACAAAGAACAGAGACTAACTCTATTTGTCAGCCTCCTTTCCATACCTCTATGCTGCGCTGCCTTACAAAGAACAGAGACGAGCATTGGGATACGACGTGTTTTTTAACTTGTACCAAAGTGCTTCAGTAACAATGCCCAGGGCACTGTTTTACACACCTGAGCTTGTCCCGACCTGATCAGTGCTAGTTTTGATTAGGTGCCGTATCCTTGAAAATTGAGTTACGGTTTGAGATTGATTTTTTCTGGAGAGCAAAAAGTAATTGTTCTTTACCCAATAAACAACCACATGTCCTACAAAAATTGCAAATGAATCTTTGTTCAAAAACTGGAGAGTTCTTTGTTCATACACCTCAAGAACAGTAAAATTTTACTCAATCGGATAAAACTAGAAATAACATTTAAGTCAAAACCTCCATAAAACAGGTGCAATGCAGCCTATGAAACTAAGATGTGCAGCCTATGCAAGAAGCAATTTAAGAAACACAATTTCAAACACGGGCGGCGGGTGCTCCTGCAGCACGAGATGCTTGACCTGGCTTGGGCAAATCATCCTGCACATTTTCTACTTGCCATGAGAAACAAGATTCGTTCTCAAATAAATAAAACAAACAAAATGAGTCAAGTTCGTTCAATCTAAAATAAGACACAATAAGAATTCTTCAATCCTTAATGTGGAAGAGGAAAGGAGAAGCATGTTGCAAAAGCATGGTTTTTTGTGAGAAAGGATTCTAAAACAATCATATATATTGCCAATCCCAAGAGTAATTGACAAAGCATGAAGAATGCAGGAGTTCCCAAAGGAAGCTTAGACTACAAAACAGGCCTTTTCCATTGTCGATTTCATATGTATCCAAAAGCATACCCAATAGAATGAAGGGGAATAAGAGAGAAATAATCTCATAAATCTAATGGTTCTAAATCAAAAAGCCAAATAATCTAATCCAATCCAGGAAGAGGAGACAAAAATGTATGTGGCATACAAACAAATCACCCCATGTCAAGCGATTTCAATAGTTAAAAGATTATCTAAAAACACCAAGTAGACATGTTCAGACTCCATTGTACTTAAAAACCTAAATAAGGACCAAGTTACATTTACAAGCCCATAACTATTTAAATATGAATTCCAAGCTGTTCCCCTGTTTCATTGCTGTATATAGACACAATAAATATGATAAAACACATTACACAACCGAGATAAACCAGATGAAACCATCTAAGGATTCAAAAGGAGAAACTGGATACCAGTGTATTCAGAAGCATTCATAAACATTCAATAGACAGCTTAGCATTTTGCTAAAACAGAGAATGTCGTGCAATCAATTAATTACGGAAAAAATAAAAAACTAAGGCAACTGATCAGTGTAAAAATCAACTCCAATGGCAAGCAAACTTTAAGTACAAAATAAATAGTACAAAAGTTCATCAAGATGATCAGATAAGACTAGATAAATATACCCTTGGGCGCCTGAAGCGTTGTGGAGGCTCACGGATCCTCCTATCAGATCGAGATCTGACCCTAACAACCTTAGAGTGAATAGCACATGAAACACAGTACTGCATCTTCAGATAGAGCTTGGGAAGGGCGTAGACTACACAATAATAAGAACTCATCAAATGAATAACCAAAAAATTAACACAGGAAACAACTGTAGAGCAAACAGGAGTTCAAAGGATTACTTTCAAAAGCACAAGCTTCTTGAACATCTCTTACAGCAGCCTGCTCAACAATGTTCCTGACAAGAAACCTCTTGATGGCCTTGTCCTGAGGAGGTGGGGGGGAGAAGGGAAAAGCACAACATTGGCATCAAGATCTGATAAATTAGAGTACTAAATGTTTTATTAAGTTAAAAAAAAGCTAAACCTACCCAAGGTTGATTCTTTTCTACATAAAATCAAATTGTCTTACAGAGAAATTATTATGCAAGGGGATCACAATGGCTATCCACAATTATATGACACAAAATTCTCTGATTTCAACTCAAAAGGCCATTGAATGTAAAACTGCAAACTGCAGAATCTTCTACTTAACATAAAAAAAACAATAGGAACCTTTTAAACGCATCCTAGACCCAATTCCTGGAATAGTAGTAATGGGTGAAATAAAAAGACATAACCCCATCCCTAATAGTCGATTGTCCAAAGCCCAAGGATAAGAATCTTTGAAATATTCCTAACCATTCATGAACATCATCCATATATATGTGTGTACATATATATATATATATATAGCCCGTATGAAATAAGTGGTTGCACACCAACTACAAAGTAGGAACTCAACAGAGTAAAAAATGGATATTCAAACAATTCTAAATCAGAATAAGAGTAAAAAAAAGGAAATATCCAATAACTAAAGGGATGGATTTAATCTTAAAAGAAACAATCAACATTTAATTTAAAATAATCAGTAAACTAAACACGGCTGGATAAACTTCATCTAGCTCAATGAAAGTCAGACAATCTGTAAGCGACTCAATTAGTATTCAAAATACTGAATTAAAGACATCTAAGACACTGAAAATAAATAAAGGAGGAGGAGGATTTTGGACCTTGGGGCAGCATTTTCCGCAGTTGGAACAGCGGATGAACTTGACATGGCCGCGGCCATGCTTGTTGCGGCCTCCGTTCCTTCTCTTGAAGGTCTGTCAACAAATCAAAAACATTTTCAGAAAATAATTGATAATCCTACCATTTGAAGCCTTTGCATATCGAGGCATTACCATGGCGTCGTCGGTTGTCGGCGGGGTTAAAAGTTTCGCTACAAAGGAGGTGGCGGATATAGCTAGGGCTGTGGTATACTCTCCTTCCCTCCTTCGTGCCCGATCCGGTCAAGGAGTGAGTGCTAATCCCTCTATCTTGTTTCGTAGTAGGGATAGAGTAGTCCAAAGCCCAATCTCTGGTTTTGTCATACACTAAGATCCAAACAATTTGGACTCGTTGGGTTTGGCCCATTACCTTCGGTAAGGCCTAACGTGTACACCTCATGATTCATGAAAGTAAATTCCACCTCATCAGGCATGGCCACAATTGACCAACTTCCGATTGACGGTTGGTCAGCATTCAGTTGATAATTAGTCAAAATGACAAATTTTAACTTTAAACTCCTAATTCAGATTTTACGATTGACGGTCACAGTTGCAGTTAGCCAACTTCCGATTTAATAATTTTTTAATTTTTTAATTTTTTTCTTTTTTTTAAAAAAGTATAAAAGTAAGAGAAAATTAGTTACAAACATAAAATATATATAAAAAATATTATGAATTTAATTTTAATTTTATAAATTAAGCTATTTATGTATTCTCTTCTATTATCTTTTAACTCATTTTTTCTTTTAATGGTTTTCACTTTCAATTGTTGTAGTTTCTTCAGTGTCTGCGTCTAAAAATTTGTTGAAATCTAGCTACAAATTTTCTTGTGGACCATTTTTCAACTCTAATCCAATCATCTAAATATGCTTAAATTGCAACAAAAAAAATCGGTGTCATTCTTGAGCAAATTTCATTCAAAATGTTTCCTTCAATACTAAAGGCTTGTTCTACCACAACAGTTGAAATGAGAACAACAAGAATCGCCTTAGCTACTAGTGCTACAACATGAAATTGACTTGCATTTTCTCTCCACCAGTTGAAAATATCAAATCTTTCACCTGTTTCATTCTACTTCAAATTATAAGTTAGATATAATTCAAGTTCTGTCATGTAACTTGAAGATCCTATTGGTCATTTTGACCTTTTTACTATTAATTTACTTATCTGGTTAATTTTTGAAGATTCGAATATCGAAATGTTACTATTTTTAGTTTCTTGAATAGTCCCACCATACCTTCTAAAATATTCATAATATAAGTCACGAGAAATATTCCTTACATTAGCAATTATATAAAAATATCATGAGGACATGTAAGATCTTTAATGAAGGCTTAAAATGACAAAAATCATCAAAGCGAAAGAATATTAGGAAAATGAAAAATTTACCTTTGTAATTGAATGACTCATTTTGTACTGGTGTAGATGTCTGTATAAAGATATTCGAGGCTAATGGCTCACGTCCGTTCAAACGTCTATTGTGTCTCATCCACGTGAAGCTTTTGATCTTCTGAAATGGTACCCGTAGCACAACCGGTGAAGGCTTAAAAAAGAGGGTTTAGTCACTGTGAGTGTTTCACAGATCTTTGCTTCTAAGAATTGGTTTTCTTCTTCAACAAACTAGTTTTCTCTGTGTATTGCCCAATGAAGAAATGAAACAATCATAGCTTCATTTCATCTTTCATTTCCACACCCAAAGAGAGTAAATCCATCTGCGTGAAAACAGAAAGCATCTATGCTTTCTGTTATCTTTCACACAAATGTTTTCAAAACTGGACCGGTCATCGAACAAAAAAAGTTATTGGTTTCCGGTTTAATGGTCCAATCATAATTAGACAATAATTGAACCGTAATTAAACCGATAATATTATAATTTAAAAATTAAAATATAATTATTTTTTAAAGAAAATTGATCAATAATGTAATGTAATTTAAGTCCATAAAGATATAAATATTCAAATTCATTATTAAAAGTAATCATTTTTAGTTTATAACTAACAATCTAACATATTAAAGTAGTTTATTAAATTATATAATTTAATTTATCCCCCCAAAAATTATAAATTTTGCCCCAATTTTTTTAAAAATGAAACTGGTTCAATATTGGACCGGTCGGTCCAGCGGTTCACCGGTTGGACCGGCCGATCCAACACGGTTCTCTCAAAAACCACCAGTTTTTTAGAGAACCAATCTGAAGTGCCAGACCGGACCAGTTGGAGAATCGGTCCACGATCAAACCGGTCAGTCTGGTCCGGTCCTAACAACAGTGCTTCACGCAGAACAACACGGGATCCATTCCGTGTTGCTTTTTTAATTAATTAATAATTAATTAATTAAATTTTTTAATTTTATTTTACCTTTTGTCTTATTCATTGGACCAGCTAAATTATTTATTCTTGAGCTTGAACATCCATAAATTATAAATCTCAATTATTTATTTTATGAGCTTTATTAAATAGTCCAATAAATAATTAACAAGTCTAAATAGACTAATATAAAATTTCATACATTTTATCTAGTTTATATCTAGATTAATTTTCTAATTATTTAACCTGGGCCTTAGACCCTGAATAATTAATTAACTAATTAAACTAGATAAAATAAATACTCTCTCTCGGACATTTTATTTTACTCTAGTCCAATAATAAATTAGACTAATAAAATAAAATAAAACCCATAAATATCAAGACCAATTCCTTAACTCAAATCTTTCAGGATTTAAGGGTTATTCCGGGAACCAAAAGACACATCGCCTTAGCTACTAAAATGATCAAAATACCCCTACTATATAAATTGCTATAAATATTTTCTAATGTCACTATAAGGAAATATTAACCTCAATGACAATGCTGCAATGGCAAAATATTCGACTTACAGGTGTAATGATTAAAATACCCCTCTATGCATCACCGTACAATTAGAGAGGAAGAATGTACTAACACCTCTCTAATAGACATCTACTATCCTTAGACCTCTAGTCCAATGATTCATGACTCCTGGAATATTTCACTTTTCAAGGAAGTTACTTTAAAGTAAACATCCAAGTCATGTTCCCCAAACCCCTGGATAATTAGATCATTTGAACAATCACAAAGGGCGATATAGCGTAAAAACTATCTTGTACAAATTTGTCTTAACTAACTAGTCACATATACCCAACATACAAGTATATTGGTTCTAGGAAAGAACCTCAACTACAGTATATCAAAGTATATACTTCTAATTTCGTCAGACTACCAACTCGTACTCAATCAGTAGAGTATTAGTCCACGTTATAGCAGTAATAGTCTGGATTTTTTTTAAATAGTACTTTTAAAAACTATTATTACAGTTCTTATTCTATATATTCGAAATACGCTCATGCCATGAAGTGAGTGGACTACTCACTGGTTAAAGATAAGCCATTCTCCATTTGAAATTCATAACACAATAACTTATACATGATGAGATTCTCATTTTCATCAATCGGTTAAGAACAAATATTTATATGTTAAGTAGCCCGTGATCTATACCTTACTGTGGAAGACCACCATTCACATGAATCACTTACTTAAACACAATGAGTCATTTCCAAACGAAAATTGTACACAAATAAAATATAAATTCACAAACAAATTTTGAGAATAACTTCTTGTATTAATAAATTCAATAATTACATCAGATAAACTAGTTTAGAGGGTATATATTCCAACATTAAGCACTACTATCATCATCATTATCAATATTATATTAAGAAAATAATGAATCATAATAATTAGTAAGATATTTTTATAAACTCTCAATTCTCATATGTAGATAAAAAACAGCAGCTATTAAATTAATATCTGGTATTTCTAAATAATATTTTAACCATTTAAGTTTCATAACATCAATATAAGGAGATAAAAGAGCATCACTAGAAATCAAGACTAAAATGAAAAAATCAAGAAAAAGCATCTTTTATTGGTTTAATATAAAAATCAAGACTTTTTAAACCATCTGTTTCACATAAGTTTAAAATATGATACATATATCTAAAATGAAAAAAATTACCTCCAAAAGTTGGCTCAATTAAAAATTCGTGACTAGTAATTGAGGCAGTATTTACACATGTGTTATCAAAAGAAATCGAAAAAAATTTATTCACTAAGCTATATTCTTCTAAAATAATAATTAATAGTTGACAAATATTTTCAGTAGAATGTGGACCATCAAAGGCCCAATAAGTAATTAATCATTTTTTAATATTCCATTTATTATCTACCCAGTGACATGTAATACCCATATAAAAATAAGTTTGTCAATGATCACTCCAAATATTATTACATAAAGAAATTTTACTATGATTTTAAAAAATTTGAATTAATTGATTCTTACTTTCCCTATATAATTTTTTAAGTGTACGTATGAGATAGTGCGGGGAACACGATTTGCAGCAAGATTTAAAGTATTTTGACAATATTTATTAAATTGTAATCTTTCACCAAAACTAAATGAAAGATGTTCTATAGTTACCACTTTAGCTAATTCTCCTCTATGTACTTTACCAGTATATTTAAAAAAACCAACAAACAGAAAGGTAGTAGTAGTATACTTGGTAATTTGTTATTGTTTGGAATTCAAACTGAATTTTTCAGGATGGTGCCTTGTTAGACGTTGAGAGTGTGTGTCATAACCCATTCCTAACTTGAATGCATATAATTTAGAAATACTAATCCAATAATTACACTTAGTTTTCATTTCACCAGATGGCATTCTTGTAATGGTGAAATGCTTTGTGAACATATCAATTTCTCTTTTTCGTACTTTCTTTGATGTAGCATTAGTTTGCAAATCACTTTTTTGAGGATGTTGTTGTTGAATTTCAACTTTTTCATCACTAACTTGTATTGGTTGATCAATTGTTGAAGGAAAAAAATGTCACGCAAAAAAATTTGGGTCAAAATCGGAAGCCAATTGATTACCGGATGGAGTAGTAAAAGTTTCCGGTTGAAAATATGAATTAAAGCTAGCACTATCACTTATTTTTCCCTTGGACTTACAGCTACTTGATGAGACATTTTTTTCAAAAATTAAAAAAATAAATATAACAATAGTATATATTAAAAATTGAGAGTGTTAAAGGAGTTGAGAGAAGTGATGAATTTACAAATTTTATGCCTTATTTATAGAGCGAATAAGGAAGGAAAAAATAAATTAAAAAAGCAAAATGCCATTGCCAACGGCCAGAAATCTGGACCATGCAACGGCCAGAAATGATAGGCCATTACAAACGGCCATTATGGCCTTCTTTTTATTTTTTTAAAATTTATTTTTTTAATTTTTTCATCGACACGTGTTAGAACTATATGCTAACACGTGATGTAATTTTTTTTTTATAAAAAAATCAATGATTTGAACTGTCGATTATCGATTGGAGAAAAACCTCAATCCCAACCAAACCGCTGACCACGGTTCACGATTTAAACGTGAATTATGGTCAACAATTTTTGGACCGTTGACCCCGATTCTTGTGTATGGTTCAACCGTGGACAATTTGAACTGGGGTCATGCCTCATGAAAATGTGATCTCATCCCAATTTCGGTTGGATTTTTTATTTTATTTACAAAAATCAAATCTAATTGAAAATGAATTAAATAAAATATATTATTTATTTTTACAATATTTTGATAAGAAAAAATATAATTAAAATTTAAAATTTTAAAAGACTTTGTTTTGTGATTTATATTGTGATTGTCGTGTCTATCTTTATATTCATTTCTACCGATCTAACTTTTATACCTTAAAAAATTGTGATTTAAACTCTCATATTGTATTTTATATTGAATTTAAATTTTAGTTTGTATAAGATTTTATATTATATTTGAATTTTAATTTATATTGGACTTTATATTAGTTTGTATGGGTTAAAATTTATATAGTGTTAATAGGTAAGTGGACTAGATTATTCAAACAAATCAAAATTTATTGAATTTTATTATAAAATAAACCGAATTGCACCGAACTAAAATTATTTTGATTTGACTATAATCGATTTTAAAAAAATTCACTTCAGTTTAATTTTAATAAAAATTCAAAAAAATCAAATTGAAACCGAATTTTAAAACCAAACACCAAATCAAAAACTGATTGCACACCCTTAGATATAACAATTAACCCTGATACCTCGTATCTATATACAAATATTGGTGTTAATTTTAGTTTGATCTTCAAAAATACTACAAGTTTTACAATTAGGTCCATCTCAAATCGGCTCGTCCCTCAAAATTTTCTTAATTTTCATTAATTTTTAATAGATTGATTCAAATTTGATAATTCTAATGAACCAATGTGCAAAAAAATAAATTTTTTTTAAAAAAAATATTAGAGTAAATATGTCATATTGATCCCCTTAAATATATTTTTAATATATTGATCTAACGAAACTAATCGGAATTAAGAAAGATAGAAGGAGAAAGGGAAAATAAATAAGTATATAAAATTATATATTTGTCTCAAATATTTTTATTTTTGTCAATAGTACAGTTGAAAAGTCAAATTTCGATCCATCCATTAGAAAAGTAATAAAATAGTTTAATTGAGAAATTTAAATTTTTTTAATGATACTATCGCACGAATTAGATAAAGGGGGCCTAATTTCAAATTATGTTATTTTCAAAAGGTCAAATTGAAATTAATTCTACAAACATTTTTTAAATTATAATTGAAAAAGTTTATTCTTGACTCCTTTGAAAATACTCATATTTGTAAATTTTTTTATAAAAAAAACTTCATCTCTTAGATAAAACCTATAAATTCCATCTACTTGCACAAAAAGTGTACCTAAATAATTTGCAGACCAAATCTTGACTATCCCGATTCAGGCGTGAAATATACTATACAATATACAGGATGCGTGATTCTAAGATTATGGAGTATATTTCCATCAGGAATTAAAACAAGAGATTTACCTTGCATCCAATCCCAAGTCATCTCTGCTCGATGTAAATACTTTGTTCTTCACTTGTAGCCTTGTTTTATTCCTTTATTAGTTGCATTTCCTCAGTTATCCACTACGATGGTGAGACGAAATTTCCTTACTTAGATTGGGGTATCTTCAGAAAATTCTTCCTCAGATGCGTGGCATCGCCACAACCATAACATCTTTTGCTTGACTTCTGGATCTATAGTTCTCTTACATATGCCCTTTTCTTCTCATAATAATAGTAAATTATTATTCTCGAAGTAGTACTCACTGGTGCCATTCATGCTCGCTTCCTTCGATTCCTCCTCTGCTGTCCAGCTGCCCTCTTTTTGGAGAAACGTTTGATTGCAGTTGAAGCCTTATTAACAAACTTATTCTGATCCCCGTTCTTGATCTATATAGCAGAATCCTTGGCGGCAACAAACCTGTGGTCAAAAGGGAAAATGCCAGTGTTCTCCATAGTTCTGTAAGTTCCTAAAGTATCTCTATTATTTTGTCGATAGCTTGGGTCATAATAACATTTCTAAGTACATTTTCGGAAGCACCACAATTGCAGGTATTAAGTTGGCATTGTGGTGGCATCTACTTATCACGAAGGTTAACACCCGTATTATGAATGTATGCAAGTCAAAATTACATACCATAAAGAAAGTATGTTATTAATTATATAAAGCATTTACTTGCTAGTTAAGTATCAATAAGAAAATTTTCAAAAGCAACCATTTCATAACATCATGTCTACTGCATGCATGAACATATAACTCATATAGAAATGGATATCGTACCTGATGTTTTATTTCATAAAACAAAATGTTTGAAAAAATATAAATGTATTTACATTCAGAAAATTAGGTATTTACAAAGTTATGTAAAGCAAAAATTGTGTTAACATTTCATGCATGTGTGCTGTTATTTTAAACTCATAAAGCTATTGTATATGTTGGATTTCGATCATGCAAACCAATTTATACGTAGCAGAAAAATAAAATAAAATTCATATAAAGGATCACTCGTATGTAATTAAACAGATCATGAGAATGGAAAAAAAATTAATTACCTAAAAAACGCAGCTTTATAAGAAAAATAATGATTAGAATTTGTTTGGAACCCATGATTTGGGATAAAAGTATTTTTCAAAATTAGATTATGGACCCACAAGTTTTAAAAAAATTTGATTTTAGCCCAGAATTTTTCAAATTTTGATTTTGGACCCAGAGCCTTCCAAAATGCTGATTTTGGATGTTTCTGCATTGGATGTTTTATGCTAACTGTTTTAAGCATGTTTTATTGGCATGCATTATATCTGTACATGCATTATTTAACACTTTGGTTTTAATTAAATAGGGCTTATATGTCCTACATTCTCTAAAATTCTTGTGTAATTCTTTTATCATCTAACTCCCCTCGAATGTAACTCGAGGTTTCTCTATTTATGAATTTTATGTAATTAGATTATATAGGATAGATAGAGATAGAATTATTTTATGTTAGAGATGATGACCAAAACAAGGCGAGAGGGTAAGGTCTTCTACTTAAATTATGCATGAACACATAGGGTTAACCATATTAATTTCCTTCATGACTCGAGGAAATTAATTTAGAAAAGTCCATAACCATATCACGTAATTGTTTATTACCATGTTTATCAATTTATGCTGCTTATTGATAAATTTTATGCATGCCAAATAATGAGACAATTAAAAGGAACAAATCTCTCAAATAATATTAAACATAATGCCTTCCAACAAACCGTTGGCCGTTTATTGATAAACCTACACCAAACATCGTTTTTGGGTTAAGTTGTGTTTGGTCAAAAAATAGCTGACGTGTTCGACGGGTAGCCGACGTCCAACCGACCATTAATATAGTAGGAACGAGAGTCCTTTTTTGAGACCAGGTTGTCGTGCTAACCCAAGACTACTTGATATCGGATATGTTCAAGCTATGGAATTAAATTCCTAATTAATAGGTCGGGTTTAACTAAATTTCTTTATCCCAATTGGGCTAACTCAAGTATAAAGTAAATTAAAGGCAATCTTGGGTTAGCTTAAAAGTTTTTAGATTAAAAGATATTAATCATTCAATGATCCAGTAATTACATTGGATGTAATTGGTATTGGATCCTACTATTGAACTTAATGGTGGCTTGTTGGGCAAACCCAAGGTGATTCTTGAGGAATTTGGATACCGGTCTACTAGGAAAGCTTCCAACAGGTTTTTCCAAATCTATGGTGGGGGCTATTGGTTTGAGTAAAATAGTGAAATAATAATGCGCTTAATTAAAGACCTAATTATTTACATTACATGTGCATATACACTTAGCTAATCTTCTCTATCTTTACATCTAGGTCATCTATATCATGTCAATTAACCTAAACCTTCGTAGCATCTTGGAAACCAACAACCTCACCGAATCGAACTATCTCGACTGATATCGAAATTTGAGAATTGTTCTCAAATCGAAAAAGTTGCTCTACGTGCTAGGTGCTCCTATTCTGCCACCTTTAGCCAAAGATGCTCATGCTGATGAGCATGCTGTTCACACAATACACCAAGAAGACAGTGACACAACAACCTGTATTATGCTGGCGTCAATGTCTCCTGAGCTACAAAAATAATATAAGTATATGGATGCTCAAACGATTATTCTCCATCTTAGAGAGCTGTTCAATCAACAAGCAAGAACAGAGAGATATGAGATCTCTAAAGAGCTGTTCCGATCTAAGATAGCTGAAGGTGCTTCTGTGGCTACTCATGGGCTATAGATGCTGGGCTTGATAGAGAAGCTTGCATCTCTTGGGTTTATAATGGACAATGAATTAAGTATTGATTTAATTTTGCAATCTTTGCCTAAAAGTTTTTCACAATTTATGATCAACTATCAGATGAACAAGATTGAGTCCACTATTACCATGTTGATCAACCTTCTCAAAACTGTGAAGTCCTTCATGAAGAATCCAATGCAGTCTTGATGGTAGAATTTTCTTCTTCCAAGAAGAAATTTCCTAAGAAGAAGAAGAAGGCTCCCACTAAGCCCAAATATGGTGTGAAGAAGAAGGACACAACCACCAAGGGCCCATGCCATCACTGTGGCAAGATGGGCCATTAGAGGTGTAACTGCAAGGCCTACTTGGAGACCGTGAAGGAGAGGAAGGAGAAGGAAAAGCTTACAGGTACTTCTACTCCGGTATGTTTATGATTGAGATAACTACTACCTTTAGAAATGAGATATGGGTATTGGATGCCGGATATAGATCTCATTTTTACAATAATTTGTAGGGACTAAAGGACAGTAGAAGGCTTGAGAAGGGCAACGTGAACCTATGTACTGCAAATGGAGCAAAGGTTGCCGCACTTACCGTGAGGACTTACGAGCTACACCTGCATTCTGGATTAATTTTAGAACTTCAAAACTGTTATTATGTACCAATTTTATTGAAAAATATTATCTCAATTGCATGTTTATATTTATATGGGTTTTATTTAGTTTTTAAGAATAAATGTTGTTCTTTTTCATTGAATGATATCTACTATGGTTCTGCAACTTTGGTTAATTGTTTATATGTTCTAGACATGGATAATCCAATTTTCAATATAAAAATAAGAAACCAAAGAAAGATAACACAGCCTCATCTTATTTATGGCATTGTCATTTAGGCTATATAAATGAGAATCGTGTTTTTAAGTTACATAAACTTAGTGATTTAGGGTCATTTGATTATGAATCATATGGCACATGCGAATCTTGTTTACTTGGTAAAATGGCTAAAACTTCTTTTTCTGGAAAAGGAGAAAGGGCCAAAGAGTTATTAGAACTTATATATACTGATGTATATGGCCCAATGTCTATACAATCAAGAGGAGGTTATCACTATTTCATAACCTTTATCGATGATTTTAATGAAATACAAGTCTAAGGCTTTTGACAAGTTCAAATACTTTAAGAACGAAGTAAAGAAACAATTTGGGAAAAGTATTAAAACTCTAAGATCTAATCGAGGAGGTGAATACTTGAGCCAGAGTTTCAAGGTTATCTTAGAGATAATGAGATATAATCTCAATGGACTCAACCATATACACCTCAACATAACGGTGTATTTGAGAGAAGGAATCGAACCCTTTTAGACATGGTACGGACCATGATGGCTTCTGCAAACCTACCAAAATTATTTTGGGGGTACGCACTAGAGACTTTTGTTTATGTTCTAAATAGAGTTCCGTAAAAAATGGTTGATACTACCCCATTTGAGTTGTTCTTTAGTAAGAAACTAAAGTTATCTTATTTGAAAGTATGGGGTTGTCCTAATTTTGTTAAAAAGCCACAATCAGACAAACATGATAGTAAGTCTGATAGATGGTTGTTTGTTGAATACTCGAAAGAATCTTACAGGTATTACTTCTACATTCCTTTAGAAAATAAAGTGTTTGTTTCGAAGCATGCTGTCTTCTTAGAGAAGGAGCACATGCTCAAAGGGGACAGTGAGAGTAAAATTGAACTTAGTGAAGTTCAAGAAGAACAAATAAATGAGAATCAACCGTCTGATCCCATATCTATTGAGAGAATAGATGGACCTTCTACAACACAAGAACCTCGTAGGTCGAGTAGGATACGTGTGACATCTGAGAGATATAGATTTCTTATAAGTGACCACAATGATGTATTGCTCTTAGATGAGGATGAGCCTACTACCTACAAAGAAGTTTTGAATAGTTCAGAGTCTGACAAATGGCTTGAAGCTAATAAGTCAGAGATGGATTCATAACAACCAAGTGTGGACTTTGGTTGATCTACCTAAAGGGATCAAACCTATTGGGTGCAAATGGATTTTTAAAAAGAAAACCGACAAGGATGGTAATGTAGTTACCTATAAAATATGACTAGTGGGTAAGAGTTATCGTCAACAATATGGTATTGACTATGACGAAACATTCTTGCCAGTAGCCATGCTAAAATCCATCAGAATACTCCTAACCATTGTCGCTCATTATGACCATGAGGTTTGGCAAATGGATGTGAAAATAACTTTCCTAAAAGGAAACCTGACTGAGGAAGTGTATATGACACAACCTGAGGATTTCACATCCAATGATAGCACAAAAATGTACAAGCTACAAAAATCCATTTATGGACTTAAGCAAGCTTCTAAGAGTTGGAACATTCATTTTGATAAAATAATCAAAGAGTTTGGTTTCATTCAAAATATGGATGAACCTTGTGTATACATAAAGGTTAGTGGGAGTTCAGTCGTTTTCTTATTACTTTATGTAGATGACATATTGCTTATAGGAAATGATGTACCTATCTTTCAATCAGTGAAATTTTGGTTGTCCTAGAAACTCTCCATGAAGGACCTTGGAAAAGCAGCTTACATTCTTGGAATAAGGATCTATAGAGATAGATAAAAAAGGTTGCTAGTTCTTTCCCAATCTATACACATAGATAAAGTGCTAAAGAGGTTTAGCATGGATCAATCCAAAAAGAGATTCTTACCCATGAAGCATGGGATAAGCCTTTCAAAATCGATATGTCCTAAGACACAAATTGAAAGGGATCGCATGAGTAGAATACCATATGCATTTGCAATTAGTTCTATTATGTATGCTATGATATGTATTAGGCCCGATGTATCTTGTGCTCTAAGTTTTATGAGCAGATACCAGTCTAATCCTGGAGAGGATCATTGGGCAGCAGTAAAAAAATACCCTTAAGTACTTACGATGGACTAAAGATGTATTCTTGGTGTATGGAGAAGGTAATTTAAAAGTAAACGGGTATATAGATGCCAGTTTTCAATTCAATAAGGATGATTTCAAATCACAATCTGGTTACGTGTTGATGTTGTGTGGATGGGCAGTGAGTTGGAAAAGTTCCAAACAAGATACTGTTGTGGACTCAACGACTGAAGATGTGTACATAGCCGCTTCGGAAGTAGCTAAAGAAGCAATTTGGATCAAGAAGTTCATCACAGAACTTGGAGTGGTCCCTAGCATTGTTGATCCAATATCTCTGTATTGTGACAACAATAGAGCCATTGCACAAGTGATAGGAGGGCTGGGTTCGAGCGGATCCCGACATTGATAATGACCGGCACAGTATATTGAAATTCGGGCGACATGCCAGAATTCAACATCCTTCTCAGTAAAGTGATCGGAATTGATTTTTATTATCAGGGATCTGTACTTCATCTCCGACGGTCTTCTGGATGTTGATAATTTCATATAGTCTTTAATCTTGTAGAATTTGACTCCGAACAGTACGTTGGTGTTCTGAACCATATATGTTACCTTCCACGGACACAGGTTGTTTATAGAGAAGAATGTTTGGCCAAAGTAGTGGATATCAACTGGGCAAGTGATCGGGAACCTGAATTCGCACTGCAACTGATCCTCCCGCTTTATCCTTTTGTCTAACACCTGGACTTTTACAATTCCTGTGCAATTGAAAGCAGTCTGAGGTATTTATTGGATTTCACAATGGTCGATTAGTAAGGAGTGCCGAGTTAATCGACCAACTGATTTCTCAGTCCATCCGAGAAAGGCGAGCTTTATTTCGACGGAGTTATTAGAGATTGAGGATTCATGGGTCCGTGAAGTCAAATAGTTATTTAGGGCCGGATAGTCTGGGTCTGCCATAGAAAGAGTACGTGGAAGATGAAATGAGGTTTCAGACCTTAGGATATGTTTTACTTGGTTTTCTAAGAAGTTTATTGAGGACTTCTCCTTTGGGACTCCTCTTTCTCACCGACTAAAACCTATATTTTTTGGCGTCTTGGAGTCCCTTATATACCCCTTTAGGCATCCCTAAAATATTACCTAGTGATGCCTAATCCCCCCTTTTTATACTGGGCCCTACTACGTTCCTTTGTCTCCCTCCGCATGGCCCTTTATGTGCGTTCCCATTGGCCGGCTGACCTGGACTGGGACCCACATGTTCTTTTTTAATTTCAAATTTTGAATTTGAAACTTAATCCCCACCGTTAAGTTGAAGGGTCCCACTTGTTGGTTTTATTTTGGATAATTTCAACGGCCGAGATCTATTCTTGAGGAAGCTTGTCGGGCACGCTTCCATGGGGGTATTTTAGGAAACAGCCTTTGGACTTGGCCTCACTAGTACTGACTTGGATGACATGTGCACACATATGCTGACATGTGCTTACTAGTCGAAGACTTTTAGCTTTATAAATAGTTTTATAAATTGGGGCGTTTCCTAGGGACTCTTATCTGCCGAGTCCTATTGTTTTGTGTCTTTTGGTATTTTCTTGGGGTTAACTTAATATGTATTATTCTACTAGGGGCAGGACTACCTCTAACCGGGGTACTCCTTACTATAGGAGATACGTCGGGGGTGGACGTGTCTTTAGTTTCGATACTGCTTACCCTGGTACTGTGGTTGTTCCCAGGTCCATTTCGTATAAACCCAAACCAGCTTATCCTCGGAGGATTAAGAGGAGTAAAGAAGGATATTGGACCAAGGGTAATTGGTACGACTGGATTGGGATGTATGATGAGCTTCTTTAGAATGAGGTTCTGTATAATGGGAGAATTTATGGTGAGTACTTGAGCCTTCCTCCTCTAGGTTCTTTGCATTCGGAGAGGAAGGAAGAATAAGATTGGATTTGTGTCTCTCAATCTGGATGGGACATTTAGTAATGCGAATGTGGTTGCTGCCTCAACCTCTGGGGATCTGATGGTTGACGAGGATCAGAAGACTTGTCCCATTATTCAGGTTTGTCTCTTATTCTTTATAGTCAGGGATATACATCCATCTGTTTCCGCTATCCCTGCCTTCCAGGATATATTCGGAGCAGATAATGGATATTCTAGTTACAATACAAACTTGCATGTTAGAAGAAACGTTACGGATAGGTTCAGGGTACTAGTTCGGGCAAAGGAGGTTATTAATTTCATGTGGACTAGTATGATAGTCCCCTTAAAACGGTATACCTTTACCCCTTTCCGGGACGATTTCTACTCAGAATTTATAGATCCAGATGGATCTACCTTTGGGAGGTATTCAAATGTAAAGAGTAATGCTCTCATATTTTTTATTATCTGGGAGATTACTATAGCTTCAGGAGTTAAATTCTGTATTAACAGCCGTTTGGTTTTTACCAACTAATAAAATTAATTGTTCTGAACAACTTGTTTTCTTTATGTGAATACATTGTATTCACTGGGTCCCACAAAATGGGGGACCCATTGCTAAAAATATAAAGAAAAAAAGTCCTATGGAATGTGAGACCTATTACTAACAAAGAAAGTAAAAAATGGGTTATATTAACCTTTCCCTAAACCCAAATCCCTTCACTAAACACCCTCTTTCCCTTAACCTTAAACCCTAAACCTTTCACTAAACCCCCCATTTTCCTAAACCCTAATCCCTTTCACAAAACCCTAAACCCTAAACCCTATAAATTATTTTCTTCTCACAATTATCTCCATAATATTATTAAATAATATATGGTCAATTACCCATTAGGTTTCCTGGTATATTGGTAGTAAGATATGAATTAATCCAAATGTCTTTGGAATTAATAATCCTTAATAATTTAGAATTAACTTCTTAATTCTAATTAGGATTAGTTTATTAATTCTTCAATTAATAAACCTATATTCAGCAGATCATGAACAGTATCTAGCAACACATCATGACCACCCAAGAGTCCAGGAAGTCATGTGGCTTAACATGAACCCTTCAATAACAAACATTAATGCAACAAAATCCTTTCACTATACAATATCTCATTCGATTTGAAGCACGAAATTAGTGCTAACTCCTTCTAGAATATAAATTAATTCTGATCCGAATATATTAGTACTTGTTTTCGAAATTCACTACTCAACATGTACATCAATTGGAACTGTTTCTAATACACAATCACCTTGGGCAAGGATTTCTCAAGTATGATTCTTACAAGTGGCCGTGAGATATTTACCCCTACTATTAGAAGTGGTGAATCATTTGTTAACCCTCTTAATTACTTTCGATTACTTTATATTGCACCCAATATTATTCTTATAGGCGGCCATCGATCTGACTCCAAAGATTTGAATCAAAGTACAATACTCAGCAAACAAAGTACATTGAAGATCTCAAGTCTAAGGATACTTGCACGTTTGCTGTAACGAGATTCTAACACTGGCACTAAATAGTTATCTATGTGATTATCTCATATCTAGTTCATCCAATATACTTGTTCTAGTAACAAGCATCCACGTGTTAACTTTGAGTATCACAATACTCACAGATGTGAGAACCACCACTTGATCAAAATAAGAAGTCTAACACGTGCTAGTCTTAACGCATTAATGATATCCTATCTCATTAATACTATGACTATGGATAATTTAAGTGTGAACACTATTCAATGTAGTAGGAATCTCATATCATCTCTATCATGATTTCCTTAATACAATGTTATACTTGGAACTTTATCTAATAGTTGTATTTATACAAAAGTAAACAAAACAAATTGAAAGATAAATAATGCCTTTTATTATTATAAAAATGAGTCATATACAAAATACAAGTGATTGCCTCTAGGGTATAACTCTAACAAACTCCCACTTATACTAGAGCCAATCATTCATGTATCTAATACCGAATGACTCAACATGCCTACCATATTTTTTCTGGGATAGTACTTTTGTAAGCGAGTCAGCTATGTTCTTATCTGTGAGAACTCTCTTTATCTTTACATCTTCTTTTTCAATAATCTCTCTAATCAAATAAAAACGTCTAAGTACATACTTGGATCGCTAGTGAGACACGAAGGACGAAAATGGCAAAAATGATGAAACCGAAAGCATGCTTACAGAACGAAAAAATTTACCCCTGTATTTGAATGACCTTATTCGCATTAAAGAAGATGTTTATACCAGGATGCTTGAAGCTACTGGATCACGTCATTGTAAACGTCGACTTCGTCTCATTTATGCGAATCTTTTAAGCTTCCGAAATAGTACGCTTTCTTCTGCCGGTGAAGCTTACAGAATGTTGGGTTTACGTCGTTGAAGCTCACTATGTTTTCTTCACAGACTTAGCCTCTGTTAAGCTATGAAATCAATTATGGTCTTGATTCCTTTCCTTTTCTTTTCATCAATTCACAAAGAGAGAGAGACCAACAACATGAAACAAAAAGTACTATGCTTTATGTTATCTTTCACGCAAAACAACACGAGATCCATTCCGTGTTGTTTTTATTTTTTTTTTAATTTTATTTTACCCTTGGTCTTATTCATTAGGCTAGATAAAATTATTTACTCTTGGGCTTAAACACCTATAAATAATAAGTCTCAATTATTTATTTTTTAGGTTTTATTAAATAGCCCAATAAATAATTAACAAATACAAATAGACCAATATAAAATATAGGTCTTTTATCTAGTTTATACCTAGATTAATTTTCTAATCATTCAATTTGGGCCTTGGGCCCTAAATAATTAATTAACCAATTAAACTAGATAAAATATATATTCTCTCGGGCCTTTTATTTTATTCTATTCCAATAATAAATTAGACTATTTAAATAAAATAAAATAAAATCCATAATTATCAAGACAAATTTCTTAATCTAAATCTGTCAGGACTTAAAGGTTATTCCGGGGACCAAAGACATATTGCCTTGGCTACTAAAATAACCAAAATACTCATGCTATATAAATAGCTATATTTTACATTTTAAATATTACTTAATATCACCATAAGAAAAATTGACCCCAAGAATAATACTGCGTTAGCAACGTTTTTAACCTGCAAGTGTAATGACTAAAATACCCCTCTATGCATCACCGTGCATTTAGTGATGATGAGTGTACTAACACCTCTCTAATAGACATCTACCATCCTTGGACTTCTAGTCCAACGATTCACGACTGCTGGAATGTTTTCACTTTCCAAAGGAGTTACTCTAAAGTAAACATCCAAGTCCTGTTCCCCAGGGCCCTGGATATTTAGATCATTTGAACAGTCACAAGGGGCAATATAGTGCCGAAGCTATCTTGTACAAGTCTGTCTTAATTAACTAGTCACATATACCCAACATACAAGTATATCGGCTCTACGAAAAAACCTCAACTACAGCATATCAAAGTACGTGCTTCCAGTTTCGTCAGACCACCAACTCAAACTCAAACGGTAGAATATTAGTCCATGTTGTAGTAGTAATAGTCTAGGTATTGTCTAAATAGTACTTTTAGAAACAATTATTACAGGTCCTATTCTACGTATTCGAAATATGCTCTTGCTATGAAGTGATAGGACTACACACTGGCTAAAGGAAAGCCATTCCCCATTTGAAATTCATAACACAATAACCTAAACATGATGATATTCTCATTCTCATCAATCGGTTAAGAACAAATATTTATGTGTTAAGTAACCCGTGATCCATACCTTACAGTGAAAGACCACCATTCATATGGATCACTTACTTAAACATAATGGGTTATTTCCAAACGTAAATTGTGCACAAATAAAATGTAAATTCAGAAATAAATTTTGAGAATAAATTTTTTTATTAATAAATTTGATAATTACACCAGAAAACTAGTCTAGAGGGCATATATTCTAATAAGACCGTGATTCCTTCACTTGTACAATGGCTCCATTGTTGTCATAATACAAAGATATTGGATCAACAATGCTAGGGACCACTCCAAGTTCTGTGACGAACTTATTGATCCAAACTGCTTCTTTAGCTGCTTTCGAAGCGGCTATGTACACATCTTCAGTCGTTAAGTCCACAACAGTATCTTGTTTGGAACTTTTCCAACTCACTGCCCCTCCACACAACATCAACACGTAACCAGATTGTGATTTGAAATCATCCTTATTAAATTGAAAACTGGCATCTATATACCCGTTTACTTTCAAATTACCTTCTCCATACACCAAGAATACATCTTTAGTCCATCGTAAGTACTTAAGGATATTTTTTACTGCTGCCCAATGATTCTCTCCAAGATCAGACTGGTATCTGCTCATAAAACTTAGAGCACAAGATACATCGGGCCTAATACATATCATAGCATACATAATAGAACCAATTGCAAATGCATATGGTATTCTACTCATGCGATCCCTTTCAGTTTGTGTCTTAGGACATATCGATTTTGAAAGGCTTATCCCATGCTTCATGGGTAAGAATCTCTTTTTGGATTGATCCATGTTAAACCTCTTTAGCACTTTATCTATGTATATAGACTGGGAAAGAACTAGCAACCTTTTTTTTTTATCTATCTCTATAGATCCTTATTCCAAGAATGTAAGCTGCTTCTCCAAGGTCCTTCATGGAGAATTTCTAGGACAACCAAAATTTCACTGATTGAAAGACAGGTACATCATTTCCTATAAGCAATATGTCATCTACATAAAGTAACAAGAAAACGACTGAACGCCCACTAACCTTCATGTATACACAAGGTTCATCCATATTTTGAATGAAACCAAACTCTTTGATTATTTCATCAAAACGAATGTTCCAACTCTTAGAAGCTTGCTTAAGTCCATAAATGGACTTTTGTAGCTTGTATATTTTTGTGCTATCATTGGATGTGAAACCCTCGGTTGTGTCATATACACTTCCTCAGTTAGGTTTCCGTTTAGGAAAGCTATTTTCACATTCATTTGCCAGACCTCAAAGTCATAATGAGCGGCAATGATTAGGGGTATTCTGATGGATTTTAGCATGGCTACTGGCCAGAATGTTTCGTCATAGTCAATACCATATTGTTGACGATAACTCTTACCTACTAGTCGTGTTTTATAGGTAACTACATTACCATCCATGTTTTATAGGTAACTCTTACCTCCTTGCTCAAGCCATAGACCTTCTTGCTCTCTCAAAAATTGAAGCCATGGACCTCTTTGCTCATGCCATGGACCTCCTTGCTCTCTCAAAAGAATTGAAGCCATAGACCTCCTTGCTCAAGCCATGGACTGCCTTTCACTCTCAAATTGAAGCCATGGATCGGCTTCAATAAAGCCTGTGACCGGCTATCTCCTGAGCTCAACTTCTTCTCTTTCTTTCTTCTACCATGGCAACTGAGGATACTCTCCATGGCTGCACCTCAAATTGCTCCTACCTTTCCTCCATTTTTAACTTTTGAAATTCAAGATTTAAACCTCAGAAAATCTCTGTGAACATTCTTCTCTCAGATCATCACAACTGAGCCATTCCTGAGGACTATAACAGTTCATTATTTCACTCAGAAGCATCACCACTCTTCTCTTTCTTTTAATTTCTCCTGCTCAACTCTCGGTCACCATCTGTGGACCACCATCTCTCCAAACCACCATCATTTCCTCAACTTCTCTCTCAAATTCAAAATTTAAGAGCATGGTTTCACTCCTAGAATTCCTCTTGAGATAACTAAACACACTTAAGCACGGTACAAGAAACCTCTAGACTCATTTTATTCGTTCATTAATTTTCTCTAGCCACCGAAACTCATCTGCAAACATTCTTGTTCTCTCTAATTTCCTTCCAGAAGCCCAAGAATACCAAGAACACACACTTCTAATCTTTAACGTCTTAGCCATTTTAAAACATTGTAGTCCACTCTAAATTACTCAAAACATCCTAGCACACTTCCAGACTTCCATCCATCGAATCCTAAACATTAAACTCACTCAACTGCTTTCCTCCTAAAGATTAATGTTAGGAACTTTTCCCTCACGGTTTAGCACAGCAGAAGGTAAGATATTTGGATTTTCTCTCTTCTTCTTCCTCCCTTTCCCTCTACCTCCTTCCTCTCGTTATTCTCTCTCTCTCTCTCTCTCTCTCACATACACATTAAACCGATATTGATAGCCCTTTCTTTTTCGGCACTTTTTTTCTTGCCGCTCGTTGGATTCAGATTGATCTCAATCAAGAAAGGATTGGAGGTTGATCTTTAAGGCATTCAATTTTAAGAGACTTGATCATCAAACAACATCATCCACAAGCGAGTTATTCGAATCACTGCCAAGTAAACTTTGTCTTTGTACTGTTAGACTCCTATAAAGTCAAGTTGTGGGATTGTATCTAGATGATGATGTAGGTTGGAATATGCTAGGGCTGTTTTTTTCACTTTCATTATGTTATTGATGGAGGATAGGGAAAACATGCAATAAGGTGATGAGCGTGATCTAGGTGTTATGTTTTGTAATATATGTTGAATGTATTATGAGACGTTATAACTTTGTGTTGTCACTGTTACGATTTATTACTAAACCCGAGAACCCCGAACCTGAAAACACGAGTAAGCCTCCCGTTTTCCTCTGCTCCCATTGCTCTTTGTCCCTGGTTGTCAGCCTCCTTTTCCATAACTCCATTTGTCAGCCTCCTTTCCATAACTCTATGCAGCGCAGCCTTACAAAGAACAGAGACTAACTCTATTTGTCAGCCTCCTTTCCATAACTCTATGCTGCGCTGCCTTACAAAGAACAGAGACGAGCATTGCGATACGACGTGTTTTGTAACTTGTACCAAAGTGCTTCAGTAACAATGCCCAGGGCACCGTTTTACACACCTGAGCTTGTCCCAACCTGATCAGTGCTAGTTTTGATTAGGTGCCGTATCCTTGAAAATTGAGTTACGGTTTGAGATTGATTTTTTCTGGAGAGCAAAAAGTAATTGTTCTTTACCCAATAAACAACCACATGTCCTACAAAAATTGCAAATGAATCTTTGTTCAAAAACTGGAGAGTTCTTTGTTCATACACCTCAAGAACAGTAAAATTTTACTCAATCGGATAAAACTAGAAATAACATTTAAGTCAAAACCTCCATAAAACAGGTGCACTGCAGCCTATGAAACTAAGATGTGCAGCCTATGAAAGAAGCAATTTAAGAAACACAATTTCAAACACGGGCAGCCGGTGCTCCTGCAGCACGAGATGCTTGACCTGGCTTGGGCAAATCATCCTGCACATTTTCTACTTGCCATGAGAAACATGATTCGTTCTCAAATAAATAAAACAAACAAAATGAGTCAAGTAAGTTCAATCCAATATAAGACACAATAAGAATTCTTCAATCGTTCCTGCGGAAGAGGAAAGGAGAAGCATGTTGCAAAAGCATGGTTTTTTGTGAGAAAGGATTCTAAAACAATCATATATATTGCCAATCCCAAGAGTAATTGACAAAGCATGAAGAATGCAGGAGTTCCCAAAGGAAGTTTAGACTACAAAACAGGCCTTTTCCATTGTCGATTTCATATGTATCCAAAAGCATACCCAATAGAATGAAGGGGAATAAGAGAGAAATAATCTCGTAAATCTAATAGTTCTAAATCAAAAAGCCAAATAATCTAATCCAATCCAGGAAGAGAAGACAAAAATGTATGTAGCATACAAACAAATTACCCCATGTCAAGCGATTTCAATAGTTAAAAGATTATCTAAGAACAGCAAGTAGACATGTTCAGATTCCATTGTACTTCAAAACCTAAATAAGGACCAAGTTACATTTACAAGCCCATAACTATTCAAATATGAATTCCAAGCTGTTCCCCTGTTTCATTGCTGTATATAGACACAATAAATATGATAAAACACATTACACAACCGAGATAAACCAGATGAAACCATCTGAGGATTCAAAAGGAGAAACTGGATACCACTGTATTCAGAAGCATTCATAAACATTCAATAGACAGCTTAGCATTTTGCTAAAACAGAGAATGTCGTGCAATCAATTAATTACGGAAGTAATAAAAAACTAAGGCAGCTGATCAGTGTAAAAATCAACTTCAATGGCAAGCAAACTTTAAGTACAAAATAAATAGCACAAAAGTTCATCAAGATGATCAGATAAGACTAGATAAATATACCCTTGGGCGCCTGAAGCGTTGTGGAGGCTCACGGATCCTCCTATCAGATCGAGATCTGACCCTAACAACCTTAGAGTGAATAGCACATGAAACGCAGTACTGCATCTTCAGATAGAGCTTGGGAAGGGCGTAGACTACACAATAATAAGAACTCATCAAATGAATAACCAAAAAATTAACACAGGAAACAACTGTAGAGCAAACGGGAGTTCAAAGGATTACTTTCAAAAGCACAAGCTTCTTGAACATCTCTTACAGCGGCCTGCTCAACAATGTTCCTGACAAGAAACCTCTTGATGGCCTTGTCCTGAGGGGAGGGGGAAGGGAAAAGCACAACATTGGCATCAAGATCTCACAAATTAGAGTACTAAATGTTTTATTAAGTTAAAAAATGCTAAACCTACCCAAGGTTGATTCTTTCCTACATAAAATCAAATTGTCTTACAGAGAAATTATTGTGCAAGGGAATCACAATGGCTATCCACAATTATATGACACAAAATTCTCTGATTTCAACTCAAAAGGCCATTGAATGTAAAACTGCAAACTGCAGAATCTTCTACTTAACATAAAAAAAACAATAGGATCCTTTTAAACGCATCCTAGACCCAATTCCTGGAATAGTAGTAATGGGTGAAATAAAAACACATAACCCCATCCCTAATAGTCGATAGTCCAATGCCCAAAGATAAGAATCTTTGAAATATTCCTAACCATTCATGAACATCATCCATATATATGTGTGTGTACATATATATATATATATATATATATATATATATATAGCCCGTACGAAATAAGTGGTTGCACACCAACTACAAAGTAGGAACTCAACAGAAAGTAGAAAATGGATATTCAAACAATTCTAAATCAGAATAAGAGTAAAAAAAAGGAACTATCCAATAACTAAATGGATGGATTTAATCTTAAAAGAAACAATCAACATTTAATTTAAAATAATCAGAAAACTAAACACGGCTGGAGAAACTTCATCTAGCTCAATGAAAGTCAGACAGTCTGTAAGCAACTCAATTAGTATTCAAAATACTGAACTAAAGACATCTAAGACACTGAAAATAAACAAAGGAGGAGGAGGATTTTGGACCTTGGGGCAGCATTTTCCGCAGTTGGAACAGCGGATGAACTTGACATGGCCGCGGCCATGCTTGTTGCGGCCTCCGTTCCTTCTCTTGAAGGTCTGTCAACAAATCAAAAACATTTTCAGAAAATAATTGATAATCCTACCATTTGAAGCCTTTGGATATCGAGGCTTTACCATGGCGTCGTCGGTTGTCGGCGGGGTTAAAAGTTTCGCTACAAAGGAGGTGGCGGATATAGCTAGGGCTGTGGTATACTCTCCTTCCCTCCTTCGTGCCCGATCCGTCAAGGAGTGAGTCTATCTTGTTTCGTAGTTGGGATAGAGTAGTCCAAAGCCCAATCTCTGGTTTTGTCACACACTAAGATCCAAACAATTTGGACTCGGTGGGTTTGGCCCATTACCTTCAGTGAGGCCTAACGTGTACACCTCATGATTCATGAAAGTAAATTCCACCTCATCAGGCATGGCCACATCGACCTACTCCCGATTGATAATTAGTTAAAATGACAAACTTTAACTTTAAATTCCTAATTCTAATTTATATTTTTACGGTTTGGCGATTGATGATCCCAGTTGCAGTTAGTCAACCTTCGATTTAGTAGTTTTTAAAATTTTTTTCTTTTTTTTAAGTATAAAAATAAGAGAAAATTTGTTACAAACATGAAATATATATATAAAAAAGATCATGAATTTAATTTTAGTTTTATAAATTAAGTTGTTTGTGTATTCTCTTCTCTTATCTTTTAACTCAATTTTCCTTTTATTGGTTTTCACTTTCAATTGTTGTAGTTCCTTCCGTGTTTATGTCTAAAAATTCGTTGAGATCTAACTACACATTTTTTTGTTGACCATTTTTCAACTCTAATCCAATCATCTAAATATGCTTGAATTTCGAAAAATTTCAGTGTCATTCTTGAGCAAATTTCATTCAAAATGTTTCCTCCAATACTAACAGTTTGTTCTACCGCAACAGTTGAAATAAGAACAGCAAGAATCTCCTTAGCCACTGGTACTACAACAAGAAATCTGCTCTCATTTTCTCTCCACCACTTGAAAATATCAAATCTTTCACCTATTTCATCCCACTTCAAATTATAAGTTAGATATAATTCAAGTTCTGTCATGTAACTTGAAGATCCTATTGGTCATTTTGACCTTTTTACTATCAATTTACTTGTCTGGTTAATTTTTGAAGATTTGAATATCGGAATGTCTCTATTTTTAGTTTCTTGGATAGTCCTGCTATACCTTCTAGAATATTCATAATATAAGTCACGAGAAATATTCCTTACATTTGCTATTATATAAAAATATCATGAGGACATGTAAGATCTTAAGTGAAAGCTTAAAATGACAAAAATCATCAAAACGAAAGCATGTTAAGAAAATGAAAAATATACCTCTGTGATTGAATGACTCTCTTCGCACTGGTGTAGATGTCTGTATAAGTATATTTGAGGCTAGTGGCTCACGTCCTTACAAACGTTTACTGCGTCTCATCCACGCGAAGTTTTTGATCTTCCGAAATGGTACCCGTAGCACAGCCGGTGAAGGCGTAAAGAAGAGGATTTAGTCACTGTGAGTGTTTCACAAATCTTTGAGAATTGGTTTTCTTTTCCAACGAAATAGTTTTCTCTGTGTATTGCCCAATGAAAAAACGAAACAATCATAGCTTTATTTCATCTTTCATTTCCACACCCCGAGAGAGTAAATCCATCTATGTAAAAATAGAAAGCACCTATACTTTTTGTTATCCTTCATACAAAACAACACGGGATTCATCCCGTGTTGCTTTTTTTTAATTAATTAATTAATTAATTAATTAAATATTTTTTAAATTTTATTTTACCCCTTGGTCTTATTCATTGGGCCAGATAAATTATTTATTTTTGGGTTTGAACACCCAAAAATTATAAGTCTTAATTATTTATTTTTTGCACTTTATAAAATAACTCAATAAATAATTAACAAGTCCAAATAGACCAATATAAAATTTCATACATTTTATCTAGTTTATATCTAAATTAATTTTACAATTATTCAATTTGGGTCTTGGGCCCTAAATAATTAATTAACCAATTAAATTAGATAAAGTAAATATTTTTCTCTTGGACATTTTATTTTATTCTAATCCAATAATAAATTAGACTAATAAAATAAAATAAAACCCATAAACACCAAGACCAATTAGGGGTGTTTAGTATTCGGTTTAAACCGAAAAATCGAAACGAACTGATCCTAATATTGGTTTTTGGTTCAATTTTAATGAAATTTGGTTCGGTTCGATTCAATTTTAAAGTTTATATAAAATTTTGGTTCAGTTTTCGATTTTCTAAAATAAAAAATTGAAAAACTGAATTATATTTTTAAAATTTAAAATATATAATTAATATTAAAATGTTGTTCATTAATTAATTAATTAATTAATTTTATAAATTATGATTTTTTAAAAAATTTCTATTCGATTTCGATTATTTTTGTTTAGTTTGGTTTGATTTTGTCTAAAATAAAACAATTAATAATTGAGTTTAAGATTTTCATTTTGCAATTTGCATATGCGATCATAATTTTCTACTAAAATGTTTTGTCCAAATCTTTAAAATATTTGGACTTTAATTTATATTACATTTTATATTAGATTTGAAATGTAATTTATATTAAACTTTACTTGTTTAGGTTTAAATTTATATTATATTAATGGATGCATTCAAATTCAGTCTAAAACCGAACTGAATTGAACCGAACTGAAATTAAGGTTTTCTTTAAATTTCGGTTCGGTTCGATTTTGAAAAAAAATAATAAAAATCGAAAAAAACCGAATTTCAAAACCGAAAATCGGTTGAACACCCGTAAGACCAATTCCTTAACCCAAATCTTTCAGGACTTAAGGGACATTCTTGGAAAACCAAAAGACACATCGCATTGACTACTAAAATGACCAAAATACCCATGTTATATAAATAGTTATATTTTGCATTTTAAATATTTTCTAATATCACCATAAGAAAATATTGACCTAAGGACAATGTTGCGTTAGCAAAGTTTTTGATCTACAGGTGTAATGACTAAAATACCCCTCTAGTTATCTCCGTGCAATTAGAGAGAAAAAATGTACTAACACCTCTCTAATAGACATCTACCATCCTTAAACCTCTAGTCCAATAATCTACGACTCCTGAAATGTTTTCACTTTTCAAGGGAGTTATCCTAAAGTAAACATCCAAGTCATGTTCCTCAAGGCCCTGAATAATTAGATCATTTGAACAGTCACAAGGGGGCGATGCAGCATAGAAGCTATCTTGTACATATCTTTCTTAACTAACTAGTCACATATACTCAACATACAAGTATATTGGTTTTACGAAAGAACCTCAATTACAGTATATGAAAGTTTATGCTTCTACCTTCGTCAGACTACCAAATCATACTTAAGTGATAGAGTATTAGTCCACGCTGTAGCAGTAATAGTTTGGATTTCTTTTAAATAGTACTTTTAGAATATCCATGACTATAAAGAACGAGAGACAACCTTGAATAATGGGACAAATCTTCTGATCCTCGTCAACCATCAGATCCCCTAAGGTTGAGGCAGCACCCACATTCGCAATACTAAATGTCCTATCCAGATTGAGAGACACGAATCCAATCTTATTCTTCCTCCTCTCCGAATGCAGAGAACCTAGAGGAGGAAGACTCAAGTATTCACCATAAATTCTCCCATTATAGAGAACCTCATTCTGAAGAAGCTCATCATACACCCCAGTCCGGTCGTACCAATTACCCCTCGCCAAATATCCTCCTTTTGGAACTTTGAAGGACTCTGGATTCCACTTAGAAACAAAAACTGTAGGAGGAAGCTTAAAAATGTGATCCAAATTAGAATGGATATTGTGATACTAAAGGATGAAGGATTTAGGATCACCTTCTTGAATAATTTTTATTGCATCATCCTTATTACCTGATTGGAAGGCACTGGCATACAACTCGTCTTTAGGGGTTGCCTTTCTCCCCACTGCCCTGTACTGTCCAGATTCACAATAATCACCCCCTTTTGATATATACTCCTTGACGGAGTTGGAGTCCTTTGCGGATTGGACATTGGGATGAAAAAGGGTTGATGTTGAGGGGTTAGGAATGTCGAAGAATCTTGGATTCTTGATGTTTGATTTTCTGGATAACTGGATGAGGCAGTGGAGGTGGAAGTTGCCATCAGAATGTTTCTCCTGGGCAACTCTAATATAGACGGGACGAACGACAGTGTATGCGATGTTCTTGAGGTGCTCCAAGACATTTTCCTTATCTAATGGACATTGAGGGTATGTGAGAAAAATATTTTTGGCCTGAAAATGAAAGGTGTTCGGCTTTCTAGGCAGTTTATTAGGAACTCTTCCTTCTGGACTCCTCTTCCTCACCGTCTAAAACCCATATATGATGGAGTCCTGGAGTAGAGCTGCAAACGAGTCGAGTCGAGTTATGACTTATCGAGATCGAGCTAATATAAAATTTGTAAAGACTTGAACTCGGCTCGACCTCGTTCGAACAAAAAATTTTATACTCGAGCTCAGCTTGATTCACTTTTAGGATTACTCAAACTCGGCTCGGGTATGCTTTGTTAGGATTCGTGGACTCCTAAACATGGAAAACATTCATGAATTCCTTTCGAGAATTCAAGTAAATGATTAAGAAGATCTAAGATTTACAAAATTACCTCTCTTCGGCGTAATCGAGATCATTCGATTCTGATTTTGCTGTCGTACGTGCAACCCGAACAATCACCAGACGTTGCAATGTGCGAATGTCCTCTATAGGTATGGCGAACTGACTCGTTACCCCGAGAGTGCTAGCGCTTAGGGTTTGAGAGTTTTTTCTGGTGAATAGATGCACGAAATTTTTCAACAGAATAGGACTGTTGAGAAGACGGCTAGGGTTTTCTTAAAAACCCCCGAATCTCTTAAAGTTCAAATATGATAATATCTTATCATATTTTAATTTTAATTCAAATTAAATTAAAAACTGATATGATAAGATTCTATCATTATCTTGGTAATTTAACTAATTAATTTACCGAGTTAGATTCTTATAATCTGGACATCATCCAGATACATCGAATGTGGACATATTTTCAGATTCATTGTATCTGGTAAATTTTCTAAGTTCGATTAACTTAGATATATTTTCAGATTCATCGAATCTGGTTATCAAAAAAATAACCTAACAAGTTCGCTTATTATGTGACCCTATATGTTCATTTAATACTGACAGTGTGTTTAAATCATATTTAAATAGCCCACAAGTTATAAGCGATTTCTAGCAAAACATTATAACTATTCAGGTTAAATGAATATCAGTGATCTCTTTGAACCAAACCACAATTTTATATTTAGTCTTTTTGTCACACGATATCCAGATTAAGCATAATGCACGAAACATGTCATCTTTATTAAGCTTAATCAATTATTTCTTGATTTCATAATAGTCTGTTTAAACAAATGATATCAATATCTTAGATTGATATATTTGAGTACGAACATGCATTTTAACAGTCTAACTTATTAAGGAGCTCATTGATATCTCTCCCATAATTGAGAGGGATAAATTCCTTCACTATTAATCATATTCCTCTGCTTGATTTATTCTATATCCAACAGTAGTCTAATTTATTATCTGGTTAAAGAAAACTTTAGACAATGTCAAAATATAGAATTTATCAAGTAGGAAACTATAATGAATTTAGGTCGAAGGACTTTTAATATCACTATGGCTAGAAAGTACTTATGACATGTTCCATGAAGTACTCTCATAGTGGGTCATGTCCAATACAATATTCTCTAATATTTATTTATGTTTTGACTTAATATCACAAATATCCATGATCAGTAAAATATAGCCATCTAGTCACAAACATATTAATCTTAATTTATTATTGTTCTAATAATAATAATCGATCAGGGACTATTTTAGAATAGTTATTGTATTTATTGTTGGGTTTTACTATCAAGTCACGTACTTGATGACCACAAAATAAAATGCACTATTCATGGAAAGGAAAATCTCATATTATTATATAAAACATAACGACAATAGTATAAGCACAAATTGACTCTAGGGCATATCCCTAACATGCTCGAATACTGTTCAAGCTTTCTCGAGTCAAGTTCGAGCTCGACTAAACATTTTATAACATTAAAGTTGAAAGGATTAAAAATTCAATTGTGTTAAACTTTTAGTAACTGTTAAAGGAATTACTTCAACTAAAAATATCAAATCTAAAATAGATGAAATAGATTATCATAGTAATTTAAAAAAAAAATAGATGATCAATGTCTTCTTCTTCTAAACTGAACTACTCTGCAGCCAACCACCAAGATATAATCCAAAAAGCCAAAAAATAGATTAATTCGAACTCTATGTTTTGTGGTTTTAAACTTTTTTCATCTATTCATTTAAACACATGTAACAATTAAGTATTTAATTATTATGAACAATTTAATATTAAATCCTTTTTTTGTTGGAAAAAGTAATATAAATTAATTTTGATGAAAAAAATAATAAATTTACTCTAAATAAATTCATTGATAGAAAAGTTACTAAATAAAAAGAAACACAATTGTTATAATTTTTTTGGCCAACTATAAGAGATTCAAGGTGGGAATGAAAATAAGGATAAAAGTTAGACCAAATATCTACTAAAATTTCATAATGAATAATGATTGACTTTTTGTATTCTAGAGTTACAATAATGTGCTATTAGTAATATAAATTAGCAAAAATATTTCAAGGTACTTTAGCAAAAAAAAAAAAAAAAAAGATTGCAAGGTATAGTAATTTTTATTATCGATTATATAATTACTTTTTAGTAAAATTATAATAAAATACATATTTATATAGTTATAAAAAATATTTGAGTAATAACATTTATAAATATGCTTTCATATATTATAACAATATATATTTATATATAAATAAAAAAATATATATATATATAGCAAAAAAAAATTGTAAGCTACAATAATTTTTATTATTAGTTGTATAATTACTTTTTGATAAAATTATAATAAAACGCATATTCATATAGATATAGAATATATTTGTGTAATAAAATTTATAAATATACTTTCATATATTATAACAAGATATATATATATATATATATATATTATTTATACTTTTGTTTATTCGAACTTGAATTCGAGTTCACGAATCGAGCATTCGAGTTGAATTTTAAACGAGTTTCGAATCAAGCTTTGTTAAACTCGAGCTCGGCTCGTTTAATTCAAAGCTCAACTCGAGCTCAGTTTGGGCTCGGTCAATGTCAAGTTCAAGTCGAGCTTTGACCGAGTAGCTCGCGAGCTGCTTGCGTGAAGCTCAGTTCGTTTGCAGCCCTATCCTGGAGTCCCTTATATACCTCTTTAGGCATCCCTTATAATATTACCAAGGGTTTAGAGTTTAGGGTTTTTTAAGGTTTTTAGGGTTTAGGGTTTAGAGTTTAGAGAAGATGAAAGGGAGGGGGAATAATAAAAATGGAGAAGCGGTTAATGAAAGGGATTAAGGTTTACTTAACCTATTTTTTACTTTCTTTGCTATTGATAGGTCCTACATTCTGTTGGACTTTTTTATTTTATTTTTTTAGCAATGGGTCCCCCCATGCTGTGGGACCCACTGAATACTTAAAGAACAACAAGTTGTTCGGAGCAATTAATTCTTAATTGTATTTACATAAAGAACAACAAGTTGTTCAAGACAATTAATTTTATTAATTGGTAAAAACCAAACGGCTGTTAATACAGAATTTAACTCCTGAAGCTATAGTACTCTCCCAGATAACAAAGTAAAAGAGAGCATTACTCTTTACATTCGAGTACCTCCCAGAGGTAGAACCATCAGGATCTATAAATTCTGAGTAGAAACGGTCACGAGCAGGGGTAAAGGTATATCGTTTCAAGGGGACTATCAAACTGGTCCCCATGAAATTAAGAACCTCCTTTACCTGAACCAGTACTTTGAACCTGTCAGTAACGGCTCTTCTAACATGCAAGTTTGCATTGTAACCAGAATATCCGTCATCTGCTCCGAATATATCCTAGAAGGTAGGGATAGCAGAAACAGATGGACGAATATCCTTGACTATAAAGAATGAGAGACACCCCTGAATAATGGGACAAATCTTCTAATCCCCGTCAACCATCAGACCCCCTGAGGTTGAGGCTACACCAACATTAGCAATGCCAAATGTCCCGTCCAGATTGAGAGAAACAAATCCAATCTTATTCTTCCTCCTCTCCGAATACAGAGAACCCAGAGAAGGAAGGCTCAAGTACTCACCATAAATCCTCCCTTATAGAGAACCTCATTCTGAAGAACCTCATCACACACCCCAGTCCGGTCGTACCAATTGCCTTTGGCCAAATACCCTCCTTCAACCCTCTTAATCCTCTAGGGATAAGCCAGTCTGGGTTTATACGGAACGGACTGGGGAACAACCACAGAACCAGGGTGAGCGGCATCAGAACTAATGACACGTCTACCCCCGACGTATCTCCCATACCAAGGGATATTTTGATAATAGGTAGTCCTGCCCCTGGTACAATAATACATATTAAATTGAGCCCAGGAAAATACCAGAAGAAATAAAACAATAGGAATCCGGCCTAAAAATCAGTCCCTAGAAAAAGCCTAAATTTATAAACCTAAAAGTCTTCGACTAGTAAGCACATGTCAGGACATGGCGTCCAAGTCGGTACTAGTGCGGCCAAGTCTAACGGGAATTCCCTAAAAAACCCCCGTAGAAGCTTGCCCGACAAGCTTCCTCAGGAAGAGATCTCAGACGTTGAAATTATCCAAAATAGAACCAACAGGTGGGTCCCATAGATATTTACGGTGAGATTCAAGTTTCAAATCCTATCTTTGAAATTCAAAAAGAATACGTGGGACCCACTGGTAAAATACTTGGCAGGAACAGCAGCGTACTTTGCACGCGATGATATAAAATTTAAATTTTAAACGAAAAGTGAGGGACAGGTGGGCCCAGGAGAGAACAAAACCACGTGGGGGATAGGTGGGGCCAGCTGGACAAATAAGCACGTGGAGAGAGGTGGGGCCCACGAGGACTCTGGGACTCAGGCATCCCTGGTAATATTAAAGGGATGCTTGAGGTACGTGTGTGAGAGAAAAATAGAAGGGACTTCAGGACTCTGCATATATAGTTTTTGGGGTTGAGAAGAGAAGTCCCTAACAAAATGCCTACAAAGTTGAAGAGTCCCCAATAAAAGGCCTAGAAAAACTAAGTAAAATATTTCCTGATATCCGAAACCTCCCAAATACCCTTTCTATGGCAGACCCAGACTATTAGGCCTTGAATAACTATTTAACTTCGCGGACCCATGAATCAGTAATCTGTAATGACTCCGTCGAGATAAAGCTAGCCTTTCCTGGCTAGATGGAGAAATCCCTTGGTCGATTAACTCAGCACTCTTTACTAATCGACCATTGTGAAATACAATACAAACCTCAGACTCCTTTCAACAGCATAGGAATAGTAAGAGTCCATGTTTTAGATAAAAGGCTGAAGCGGGAGGATCAGTTGCAGTGCAAATTCAGATTCCCGATCACCTGCCCAGTTGATCTCCACTACTTCGGCCAGATGTTCTTTTCTATAAACAACCCATGTTCGTGGAAGGTAACATATATGGTCCAGAACACCAACGTTCTGTCCGGAATTAAATTCTGCAAGATTAAAGCCTATTTGAAATAATCAACATCCAGAAGACCGTCGGAGATGAAGTACAGATCCCCGACGATAAAGATCAATTCCGATCACTTTACTGAGAAGGATGTTGAATTCTGACATGTTGGCCGGAAACCCACGCCGGATATCCTGTGTCGGTCATTATCAATGTCGAGATGCCCCTCGATCCCAGCTCTCAAAGTCCCAGAAGGATCTCATTCCAGTAGGCTAGATCGTCAGTAGCTGTACCTATTGGGCCTTATTTAGAACAGAGGCCCATTAATAAAGACGAAGATCCAGGAACATTAGTATTAGAAGTGGGCTCCGGGTTCCAGGCCCAGCAGATTACGATGGACCCGGCCCAATTATCCGTCATTGTTACCTCTTCAATTATCATCGCACTGGAACATAGGGGGAAAGAGGACAAAAGGGAAAAAGGCTAGTGTAATTATTCTGTAATCTCCACTGCGCAGCTTGTTATTATTAAATGATCATTTTTTCTGCGTGTTGTTGTTAGTGTGTGTGTCTGTGTGTTGTGTGTGTGGGTTTAGGGTTTAGAGAAAGAGGAAAGGGGGAGAAGGGTTCAAGGTTTAGGATTTAGAGAAGATGAAAGGGAGGGGGAATAATAAAAAGGGGGAAGCGGTTAATAAAAGGGATTAAGGTTTACTTAACCTATTTTTTACTTTCTTTGCTATTGATAGGTCCCTCATTCTGTTGGACTTTTTTATTTTATTTTTTTAGTAATGGGTCCCCTCATGCTATGGGACCCACTGAATACTTAAAGAACAACAAGTTGTTCGGAGCAATTAATTCTTAATTGTATTTACATAAAGAACAACAAGTTGTTCGAGACAATTAATTTTATTAATTGGTAAAAACCAAATGGTTGTTAATGCAGAATGTTGAAGATAAAATTGCAAGCCAAATATAGCAAAAAAACCAGCCACGTGAACAACAAAAACGCAGCACACCTGCATAAAGAAGAAAAAGGGGAAAACAAATATTTTATTTTACCTCTTCTTGTTGATCTCACACTCGGCTGAACTGGAATATACGGAATTGGGGTAGGCACGCTCGTAGAAGCCTCTGGTGCAATCCCTGCAAGCCTTCTACTTCGTCTTTGCATGTAGATGAACGCCTAGCTTTCGATCTTCCAGTATATGGCCTGCCTAATCTCGTTTGGTGAACAACTTAGGGGCTAAAGAATATTTTCTGGAGAGGGGGGGGGGGAAACGTCTGGTATTTTTCACAGAGAGGAACCCCTGGGGAAAAAAACACCGTACTTTTTTTTTCTTCCTGTTTAACCTAAATAAAACCCTAGGTTAAACTGGATTGGGCCATTGGACTCTTAGTTTAACCTCTTTAGCTTAATTAATTATTCTCACTAAAACTAAATAAATGGCCCAATTAATAAATAATTAATTTTCCAGTCCAAATAAACCAGTCCAATTAATTAAGCCTATATTAGTTTATTCCCAGGTTAATCTTTAATTATTCAAACTGGGCCAAAGCCCTAAATAATTAATTAACCCACCAAACTAATTTAATTAATTCTCTCTCTCCATGGACCTTTATTTTATTTTAGCCCAATAATTAAATCAGGCTACTTAAATAAAATAAATTTCATTTAATTTAAGATCAATTCTTTAGCCCATATTTAATTAGGACTCATGGTCTATACTGGGGACCAAAAGACACACCGCCTTGGCTACTAAAATGACCAAAATACCCTTGCCATAAAAATAGCTGTATTTTGCATTTTAAATATTTTCTAATATCACCATAAGGAAATATTGACCCCAAGGACAATTCTGCGTTAGCAAAGTCTCCGACCTACAGGTGAAATGACTAAAATACCCCTCTACACATCGCCGTACATTTAGAGAGGAAGAAGTGTACTAACACTCCCCTAAATGACATCTACCATCCTTAGGTTTCTAGTCCAATGGTCTACGACTTCCTGGAGTGTTTCCGTTTTCTAAGGGAGCTACCCTAAAGTAAACATCCAAGTCATGTTTCCCAGGGCCTTGGATAATTTAGACCATTCGGACAACCACAATGGGCGATATAGTGCAAAAACTATCTTGTATAAGTCTGTCTTAACTAACTAGTCACACATACCCAACATGCAAGTATATTGGCCCTACGATAGAACCTCAATTACAGCAAATCAAAGTATATGCTTCCAGCTTCGCTAGACCACCAACTCATACTCAAGTTGTAGAGTACTAGTCTACGCTGTAGCGGTAGTAGTCTAGGTTTCTACCATATAGTACTTTGAGACCACTACTACAGGTCCTATTCTACGTATTCGAAATACGCTTATGTCATGAAGTGAGTGGACTACCCACTGGCTAAAGGTAAGCCATTCCCCATTTGGAATTCATAACATAATAACCTAAACATGATGAGATTCCCAGTCTCATCAATAGGCTAAGAACAAATGTTTATGTGTTAAATAACCCGTGATCCATACCTTACTGTGAAAGACCACCATTCACATGGACCACTTATTTAAACACAATGGGTCTGTTCCAAACGAAAATCGTGCACAAACAAATAGTAAATTCACAAACAATTTCTGAAAATAAATTCTTTTATTAAAATATTCGATTTTACATCAGAAACCTAGTCTAAGAGGGCATACAATCCAACAAATGTAACTCCTGAAGCTATAGTACTCTCCCAAATAACAAAATAAAGGAGAGCATTACTCTTTACATTCGAGTACCTCCTAGAGGTAGAACTATCAGGATCTATAAATTCTGAGTAGAAACGATCACGGGCAGGGGTAAAGGTATACCGTTTCAAGGGGACTATCAAACTGGTCCCATGAAATTAAGAACCTCCTTTACCCGAACCAGTACTTTGAACCTGTCAGTAACGTCTATTCTAACATGCAAGTCTGCATTATAACCAGAATATCCGTTATCTGCTCCGAATATATCCTGGAAGGTAGGGATAGCAGAAACAGATGGACGAATATCCTTGACTATAAAGAATGAGAGACACCCCTGAATAATGGGACAAATCTTCTGATCCCCGTCAACCATCAGATCCCCTGAGGTTGAGGTTGCACCAATATTCGCAATGCTAAATGTCCCGTCCAGATTGAGAGAAACAAATCCAATCTTATTCTTCCTCCTTACCGAATGTAGAGAACCCAGAGAAGGAAGGCTCAAGTACTCACCATAAATCCTCCCATTATAGAGAACCTCATTCTGAAGAAGCTCATCACACACCCCAGTTTGGTCGTACCAATTGCCCTTGGCTAAATTAGAATTGATGTTGTGATAGTAAAGGATGAAAGATTTAGGATCGCCGTCTTGAATAATTTTTATTGCATCATCCTTATTACCTGATCAAAAGGCACTGGCATATAGCTCGTTTTTGGAGGTCTTCTTTCTTCTCACTGCCTTGTACTGTCCGGATTCATAAAAATCACCCCCTTTTGATATATACTCCTTGACGAAGTTGGGGTCTTTTGCAGACTGGACGTCGGGATGAAAAGGGGTTGATGATGAGGGGTTAGGGATGTCAAAGAATCTGGGATTCTTGATGTTTGATTTCCCAGATAACTGAACGAGGCAGTGAAGGTGGAAGTTACCGTCTGAATGTTTCTCCTAGGCAACTCTTATAGAAACTGGCCGAACTACAGTGTATGCGATGTTCTTGAGGTGGTCTAGGACATTTTCCTTATCTAATGGACATTGGGGGTATGTGAGGAAATGTTTTTGGCTTGAAGGCGAAAGTAGTTCGGTTTTCTAGGCATTTTGTTAGGGACTCCTCTTTTGTGGACTCCTCTCCTCAACCCCAAAAACTATATATGCGGAGTCCTGGAGTCCCTTCTATTTTTCTCTCACATGCGTACCTCAGGCATCCTTTTAATATTACCAGGGATGCCTGAGTCCCGGAGTTCTCGTGAGCCCCACCTCTCTCCACGCGCTTATTCTTCCAGCTGGCCCCACTTGTCCCCCCACGTGGTTTTGTTCTCTCCTAGGCCCACCTGTCCCCCACTTTTCGTTTAACATTTAAATTTTATATCATCGTGTGCGAAGTATGCTGCCTATGAAACCCCAGTCAAAACCAACCTTAGAGTGAGGGGGTTGAGATGCATATCATAATTTATTACATGTTTAAATATATATTTTTTAAATGATTTTCTATGCTTTGGATTTGAGTTTTATTGTCTCGAAGGCTTGGTTGTAAGTATTACATGAGAAGGGCAAAATAGTAATTTTTGCTTGAGGTGGAAAAGGGAGACAACTTGAGGATTGAATAAGAAAATATTTTTTTTTGAGGAAAAATAAGAATAAGAGTTGTTGTGGTTTAGTGGTTGGAGCTTTGGAATTAATTCTTGAGGTCTTGGGTTCAAACTCCATCATAGGAGCTTTAGCTTGGTTAAATTTTATTTTTGCTTGGGAAGTGTCATTTTTGGCCTTAGTGGTGGTTGGAGCAGATAGAGATGTTGTCCTATGAGAGACATGATAGGAGTCTTCCAATCCTACTCTTTTGCTCTACACAAAATTCCTAAAGGAAATTCATTTCCTCTTGATCCTTAATTTTTTCTATTTCTCAATTCATTAGTTTGTTCATTTTGTTCAAGCCAATTTTATTCTAGAAAAATTCCAGCAATGTGCTGTGGCTTTGAAGGTTCAAAATGTCTTAGTAAAGGACATCATATGGACCGAAACAAAGGAGGAGGGGGAAAGATTTCAAGTGAATTAAATTCCTTAGTGAGCTTTTTAAAAATTCACTTTAGCTAGGTTCATTTCCCTTCCCGCATAGAACTGAAATTTCCAGCTTCTCGTGCCTTCAAGGTGTCGAGATTCTTAGCTAATATTCCCTCCTAAATGCTGCCAGAAAAATAGTTTTTTGGATCAGCTTGCAACCTGAATTTCTCTAGCTATTTTCGGACTGCCCAAAGATGGTGCAAAACCAGGAAAATTCCTGGGCAAATTCGCACCTTTGGGAGTCTAAAACCAAGCTGTTTTCTTCCAAATTTTGTTCAGTACCTTAGCCATGTTTTTCCTCCATGAAGAAGGCTGGAAACCAGCCTTGAAAGTCCCTGAAATTCCCCTTCAAACTCTCTGCAAGCTGGTTGGAAAATGGCAGCCGAAAACTGGCCAAGAAAAATTCCAGCCTGCGAAAATGCTGTGCAGGTTTTTGTCCAGCTTTGTTTCCTAATTCTCTCCTAGCCGAAATCCCATTCTTGTTCTGCATAAATCACCCTTAAACCTTTAGTAACTGAGCTCCATTATCACCTTTAAGCTTTTGCATGAAATTCAGTCATGGCTGCCCGAAAATCTCTCCAACAAATCCCTGCAATCATGCTTGATTGATTACCAAAATTCCAGCCGCCATAGTTTAACAACCTTCCATAAAGTATCCCTTAAATAACCAGAATTTTTCTTCACCAATATGCTCATTGTTTTCGGCCACCATAAGCCTCCTTAAACCAGCTTTCAATCAACCGAAATACTGCTCAAAACAGTCGGCCATGGCAGACTTCCAAAGCTCTCCAATAATTAAGATATTCTTGAATATTTAGTTTCCAAATTTGCTTCCTAAAAATATTTTTCAAGGATTTCAACAACTAGCATTTCTTTTCCTTCCAAACCAGAGAATTATCTTCCTAAACCCTACATAAATTTGGCCAGCCCTAATTCTTACAGAATTTTGGCAGCTGCAAATCAAAAACCTCTCAATTCCCTTCAACCTTCAAGAACACACACAACACACCAAGAACACCTACTCATTCCTTTCACTTAATACCCCTCCAAACCACTTCAAACCTTCTCTAAAATTTTCAGATTTAACCTACTCACTGCCGTGAGTCCATCAATACCATTCTTAACATCAAACTCCACAAACCAACTTGCTAGTTTGGATAAAAAACCAGAAAATTCTGTGAAGGCTCAAGAACACCTTCAAGGTAGGTTTGTTCTAACAACTTCATCTTCTCCAATCTTGATCTCTAGTGAAAATATATATGAATAAACATACTAATGGTCTCTCTCTCTCTCTCTCTCTCTCTCTCTCTCTCTCATGGCCGAAACTCTCTTCTCTTGGCTGGATGCCTTCTTCTCCCATGGCCATGCTTCCTCCATCTTCCTTGGACGAGTTTAGGCATCTAGGAGTTGAGATCCATTCTAAACTCCTTCAAGGTATTCCTCGACCAAGTAAGTCTCTTCAATCTTTCTTTTAAATTTTAAATTCATGTCCCTAGGATGATGTTGATAATAGGTGGATTGTGATAGGATTTGAGTATGTATTGTTGAGATTGAAGCATGAATATATGTATGATTGTGAAAGAGATGTGATTTATGCATGGAAGGATTATCTTGGTTGGTTGTATGATGATTAGAGGTTTGATGCATGTCTCCATGTCATAGGTAGTATTTGTGTTGAAGTATGCTAGAGATTATGTCACCTTTGGTGAATAAGATTTATATTCATGTTGGATTATTGAAGCTATGATAATATTTATACTAGTAGAGGTTAGATCATGTCTTGATAAATTTAGACCTATGCTTATATGTATGATTTGGATGATTTGATGAATTGAAGGATTGTGTATGTTATTGATTGTGGTTAGCCATAGAAATTTAATCATAATCTAGTGGTCTCTAAACTAAATTTTATTTCATGGATAAAATATTTAATAATATAATTTTGCTAGTAATTTCAAAAAAATCCTAGGAAGGGTAGATTTGGATTATTATATATATAAAGGATATTCTAGTCAAGTAAATAATAATTTTGCTAGGAAAATAAAATATATAGATATTATTTAAAATATTGAAATCAATTGAAGCCTTTTATGGAAGTAATTATAATTAGTAAAATATTTATTACTAAAAATTTAATTATTATCTTTTAATCAAAACCCATTAAGAAATTGTTTATTATTGTTCAAGCAAGACTCATTAAATTTATTTTCAACTAATTATAGCTATCAATTATTTTCTAACAACTAAAATATTAATAAATCATTATTTTACTTAATACTACCTAGGACTCTTGATCAAATAAACTCTAAATTTTTCTTAGCAAGATTTAAACTTTCAACTTATTAGAATTTATTTTCCAAACTATTAATTATTTTAAATATCAAAATTAGGCTCAACTTATAAACCTATTTTCTTATTGTTTGGCTTTAAAGCTTGGGATACTAGGGTCTTGATAGTAGTAAGTTGAGTTGTTTAAATTGAGAAAGTAAATTTTGGCTTGAGTTTGATTGTGGTTTGTATTTGCCCATGCGGGGTTAGGTCAGCAGTTGGAGACCTTTTTATTATGAGCAAGGATCAGGTAAGCTCCTGCATAAAACCTGATTGATGAAAAGTGTTTAATTATGGCAAGCCAAATGTAGAGTACATGGACACTCATCTTTGTAAAGGCAATTGATGATTGTTTCTTGTCTTATTTCCGTCACATAAATTATTTGAAAACTAATAAGCAGATTTATTCAAATTCAAAACTTTTTCTAAAACTGATTTTGACAAAGACTTTGGAAACCCTTAATTGCCATGTTCAAGTGGAACTATATTTTGTTCATTTTTTTTCCCAAGTGGGATATGTTACGTTGGGTACTCAATAAGGGTGGACTACTGGGCTAGTCTTTGAGGGGTTAGGGTAAGTCTCTCAATAGGTGGCCACCTCTGAGGGGTGAGTCCTTCCCGGATAAGACGACAGTCCAATAAGTCGTGTCGGTCCGAGCTAGCAGTGTTCTTTTTCAGTCAAGTGACTGTGTTTTACCGGAATGGACACTCGGTTGTTGTTTGGGTATAGAGAATGAGGAGTATCTTGCCCAGTAGGCTGATCACCTACTTTTGTCAGTCTGCACAAAGTGTGGCATTCTGACCGGCGGTATGCACAAAGTGTGGCATGCTGACCATCCGGTTATGGGGCCCAACGTGTGGTAACCCGTAATCCTTTCTTTCGAGTGATTGCTTTTATAAATTATGTATGGCTGGAAATGCCAAAACACCACTCTTGTTTTTGACTGACGTTTATTGCTTGCCAGTGATCTCTTATAAAGAATTTTATACTTTGCATTCACGAACTATTTTCACTGAACACCCAAAGCACACACGGACTTACTGAGATTTCTGTCTCACCACCATTTTACTATGATTTCAGGTCGGTCCTGCTGTGGGGATGAGTAGCTAGATTATACCTGCTTTGGAAGATTTTCTGATGATTTATTTTTGTGTAATGTTTCGGGGAGATGAGAGTGGATAAATTTTGTTATGGATTTGTTTTTGGCATTTTGGGATTTGTTCGTGGATTGATATTTATTTTGGAATGTAATAAATTTTAAGTTCAAGCATCATTTATATTCCGCTATTTCATTTGTGTGACCTAGTTATAAAGACCCCTTGTCCTTTAAACGAGGCGACATCTCCGGCCCTGGCGGGCCTTGGTATCGGGGTGTTACACTGCCGCTCCCGCCAAGTATTTTACTGGTGGGTCCCATATGTTCTTTTTGAATTTCAAAGATAGGATTTGAAACTTAAATCTCGCCGTAAATATCTGTGGGACCCACCTCCTGGTTCTATTTTGGATAATTTTAATGGCTGAGATCTCTTCCTGAGGAAGCTTGTCGGGTAAGCTTCTATGGGGGTTTTTTAGGGAATTCCCGTTGGACTTAGCCGCACTAGTACCGACTTGGACGCCATGTGCACACATGTGCTGACATGTGCTTACTAGTTGAAGACTTTTAGGTTTATAAATTTGGGTTTTTTCTAGGGACTGATTTTTGGGCCGAATTCCTATTGTTTTGTTTCTTCTGGTATTTTCCTGGGCTCAATTTAATATGTATTATTATACCAGGGGTAGGACTACCTACTATAGGAATACCCCTTGGTATGGGAGATACGTCGGGGGTGGACGTGTCATTAGTTCCGATGCCGCTCACCTCGGTTCTGCGGTTGTTCCCCGATCCGTTCCGTATAAACCCAGACCAGCTTATCCCCGGAGGATTAAGAGGGTTGAAGGAGGGTATTTGGCTAAGGGCAATTGGTACGACCAGACTGGGGTGTGTGATGAGCTTCTTCAAAATGAGGTTCTCTATAATGGGAGGATTTATGGTGAGTACTTGAGCCTTCCTTTTCTGGGTTCTCTGCATTCGGAGAGGAGGAAGAATAAGATTGGGTTTGTTTCTCTCAATCTGGACGGGACATTTAGCATTGCGAATGTTGGTGCAGCCTCAACCTCAGGGGATCTGATGGTTGATGGAGATCAGAAGATTTGTCACATTATTCAGGGGTGTCTCTCATTCTTTATAGTTAGGGATATTCGTCCATCTGTTTCTCCTATCCCTACCTTCCAGGATATATTCGGAGAAGATGACGGATATTCTAGTTACAATGCAGACTTACATGTTAGAAGAGCCGTTACTGACAGGTTCGGAGTACTGGTTCGAGTAAAGGAGGTTCTTAATTTCATGGGGACCAGTTTGATAGTCCCCTTGAAACGGTATACCTTTACCCCTGCCCATGACCGTTTCCACTTAGAATTTATAGACCCTGATGGTTCTACCTCTGGGAGGTACTCGAATGTAAAGAGTAATGCTCTCATTTCTTTTGTTATCTGGGAGAGTACTATAGATCAGGAGTTAAATTCTGTATTAAAATCCGTTTGGTTTTTACCAATTAATAAAATTAATTGTGTCGAACAACTTGTTATTTTTTATGTAAATACAATTAAGAATTAATTGCTCTAAACAACTTGTTGTTCTTTAAGTATTCAGTGGGTCCCACAGCATGGGGGGACCCTATTGGGATGTATGCCCTCTTAGACTAGGTTTCTGATGTAAAAATCGAATGTTTTAATAAAAGAATTTATTTTCAAAAATTATTTGTGAATTTATAATTTTATTTGTGCACAATTACGTTTGGAAAAGACCCATTGTGTTTAAGTAAGTGGTCCATGTGAATGGAGGTCTTTCACAGTAAGGTATGGATCATGGGTTACTTAGCAAATAAACTTTTGTTCTTAACCGATTGATGAGAAAGGGAATCTCATCATGTTTATGTTATTATGTTGTAAATTCTAAATGGGGAATGGCTTACCTTTAGCCAGTGAGTAGTTCACTCACTTCATGACATAAGCGTATTTTGAATACGTAGAACAAGACCTGTAGTAGTGATTTTTTAAAAGTACTATATGGTAGAAACCTAGACTACTATCGCTACAGCGTGGACTAGTACTGTACGACTTGAGTATGAGTTGGTGGTTTGATGAAGTTAGAAGCATATACTTTGATATGCTATAGTTGAGGTTCTATCGTAGGGCCAATATACTTGCATGTTGGGTATGTGTGACTAATTAGTTAAGACAGACTTGTACATGATAATTTCTATACTATATCGCTCCTTGTGATTGTCTGAATGATCTGAATATTCAGGGCCCTGGGAACACATAACTTGGATGTTTACTTTAGGGTAGCTCCCCTGAAAAGCGGAAACAATTCAGGAAGTCGTGGATCATTAGACTAGAGGCCTAAGGATGGTAGATGTCATTTAGAGAGGTGTTAGTACACTTCTTCCTCTCTAAATATACGGCAATGTATAGAGGGATATTTTAGTCATTACACCTATAGATCGGAGACTTTGCTAACGCAACATTGTCCTTGGGGTCAATATTTCCTTATGGTGATATTATGAAATATTTAAAATGCAAAATACAATTATTTATATGGCAATGGTATTTTGGTCATTTTAGTAGCCAAGGCGGTGTGTCTTTTGGTCCCCAATATAAACCGTGAGTCCTAATTAAATACGGGTTAAGTGATTGATTTTAAATTAAATAGAATTATTTTATTTAGTAGCTTAATTTAATTATTGGGTTAGAATAAAATAAGATCCATGGAGAGAAAATTAATTAAATTGGTTTGGTGGGTTAATTAGTTATTTAGGGCTTTGACCCAATTTGAATAATTAGGGATTAACCTGGGACTAAACTGATTTAGGCTTATTTAATTGGACTGGTTTATTTAGGCTGGAAAATTAATTATTTGTTGGGCCATTGAGTTGGTTCTAATTAGAATAATTAATTAAGCTCAATAGGTTAAACTAAGAGTCCAATGGCCCAATCCAGTTTAACCTAGGATTTTTTATTTAGGTTAAACAGGAGGATTGGAAACAATGTTGTTGCAATTAGACACACAAGAGAGATGGCTTCTTCTCTGTGGAATAGTTAGACGTTTCTCTTTCTCTCTCTCTCTCCAGAAAATTCCCTAACTCGTTAGTTGTTTACCAAACGGTAGTTAGGCAGGCCATATATTGGAAGACCGAGAGTTTGGCATTTACATACATGCAAAGGTGGAGTAGGAGGCTTGCAGGAATCGCACCAGAGGCTTCTATCAGTACACCTACACAGGTTGCACACGTTCCGGTACAGCCAACACTTAGAATGAGAAAAAGAGGTAGTAAAATTTTTAAAACCTTGAGATTGGGACAGGGCACAATCGGTGCTGGCTAGGGATGCCCGAGCTGGCGCCGGCCCTGCCCTGGAATCCTTATTCTTGTTTTCTAGTTTTTTTTATGTTCGCTTCCGCTGCGTGCTCCGTGTTTTCCCGCTTTCCATACTTTCAGACCCATTGCTAAGAAAATAAAATAAAAAAGTCCAACAGAATGGGGGACCTATCAATAGCAAAGAAAGTAAAAAATAGGTTAAGTAAACCTTAATCCCTTTCATTAACCGCTTCCCCCTTTTTATTATTCCCTCTCCCTTTCATCTTCTCTAAACCCTAAACCCTTCTCCCCCTTTCCTCTTTCTCTAAACCCTTCTCCACCTTTCCTCTTTCTCTAAACCCTAAACGCACACATACAACACACACACACACACACACACACACACACACACACACTAACAACAACACAAAAAAAGGATCATTTAATAATAACAGGCCGCGAAGCGGGGGTTACAGAATAATTACACTGGCTTTTTTCCCTTTGTCCTCTTTCCCCCTATGTTCCAGTGCGGTGATAACTGAAGAGGCAACAATGGTGGATAATTGGGCCGGGTCCATCGAAATCTGCTGGGCCTGGGACCCGGAGCCCACTTCTGATATTGATGGTCCTGGATCTTCGTCTTTATTAATGGGCTTCTATTCTAAATAGGGCCCAACAGGTACAGCTACTGATGATCTGGCCTGCAGGAATGAAGATCCTTCTGGGACTTTGACAGCTGGGATCGAGGGGAATCTCGACATTGATAATGACTGGCACAGGATATTCGGCGTGGGTTTCCAGCCAACATGCCAGAATTCAACATCCTTCTCAGTAAAGTGATCAGAATTGATCTTTATCGTCGGGGATCTATACTTCATCTCCGACGGTCTTTTGGATGTTAATTTTAGATAGGCTTTGATATTGTAGCATTTAATTCCGGACAGAACGTTGGTGTTCTTGACCATATATGTTACCTTCCACGGACAGGGGTTGTTTATAGAGAAGAACGTTTGGCCGAAGTAGTGGAGATCAATTGGTCAGGTAATCGGGAATTTGAATTCGCACTGCAACTGATCCTCCCGCTTCAGCCATTTGTCTAAAACCTGGACTCTTACTATTCCTATGCTGTTGAAAGGAGTCTGGGGCTTGTATTGTATTTCACAATGGTCGATTAGTAAATAGTGTCGAGTTAATCGACCAAGGGATTTCTCCGTCTAGCCGGGAAAGGCTAGCTTTATCTCGATGGAGTCATTACAGATTGCTGATTCATGGGTCCGCAAAGTCAAATAGTTATTTAGGGCTGGATAGTTTGGGTCTGCCATAGAAAGGGTATTTGGGAGGTTTCGGATATCAGGAAATGTTTTACTTGGTTTTTCTAAGCCTTTTATTGGGGACTCTTCGGCTTTCTAGGCATTTTGTTAGGGACTCCTCTTCTGTGGACTCCTCTCCTCAACCCCAAAAACTATATATGCGGAGTCCTGGAGTCCCCTCTATTTTTCTCTCACACGCGTACCTCAGGCATCCTTTTAATATTACCAAGGATGCCTGAGTCCCGGAGTCCTCGTAGGCCCCACCTTTCTCCACGTGCTTATTTGTCCAGCTGGCCCCACCTGTCCCCCCACGTGGTTTTGTTCTCTCCTGGGCCCACCTATCCCCTACTTTTCGTTTAAAATTTAAATTTTATATCATCGTGTACGCAGTACGCTGCCGCTCCCCCAATTATTTGACGTGGGACCCATATGTCCCCTTATTTTATTTTAAATTAAAATTAATAATTTTAAGAAGCAACTTTTGTACCCAGTACGCTAGGTTTTCTGTAGTTATTACGCGTACACGTGGACTTATTAGAATCTCCCTTTAAAGGTATTATAACTTATTGAAACTTGGCGGCCAAGTTTCTTATTTAATATAAGTAGGGCATATTCTTATTCGACGAAGTCGTTTATGGAGGATTCAGAAGTTAAAGAACTGCATAGACTGGTTTGTTCCCGTGGTATAACTAGGATTTTGAATACTCTGCAGGGAATTGTTTGGGGTCTGACATTATTAGGCCAAGTTGATGTTTTAATTGAATATGTCGACTGCTTAAACCAGTAGGAAACAACAGTTTTCAGGGCCTTTAGGAATGCCTCAGCTTCCAGTTCAATGGAGATTAGAATTCGGTCCAGCAACCCCAGTCAAGACAACTAGTGGGACCCGAAAAGGCCCACGATTGAGGAGAAAAGAAAGGTTATGGGTCCCCCGGAGGAGTAAATATGACGTGGGTAATTATATTACCCACACTGTCAACGAATGCGTGGGACCTACTGGGAAAATAATTCATCT